>CM034314.1:89050961-89778461 GCA_019925795.1 Dendrobium chrysotoxum | reverse complement strand
GGATCAAAATCCCTAAAACAGCCTTGAATTAAATGATTCCGATAATTCACTAAATAATCCAAACTTTGAAAATTCATAACTAATTATAAAAAACTCCAAATTAGACAAACTCAAAGGCATTCAACTCACATTAGGGTCTAGTATTTATTAAAAATATTAAAATCTAGAAATCAACTTAAATCAAAAAGTCAACAATCCGGTCAAACTTAGTTCAAAACGAGACCAAAACTTCACAAATTCATAACTTTGGATAAAAGAATCCAAATTGGGCATGCTTACAGTTTAACTAACCGGGTTAAGGTCTATTATTTTATAAAAATATTAACGATTCACAAAGCCCCCTTAATCAAAAAGTCAATTTTGGACCCCTTTGTCCTAGTGGATAAGGTGACCCCAGACCTTCTGAAAACCACTGGCTTAACTTAAATTTCAGAAAATATTACCCTTAACTCAAAGCCAACATACTAACATAATAATAAATAAATTAATATACCCCTTTTTTTAAATCTTCAACCCAAGCCTACGAGGCTATTGACTTAGCCCCAAGAAAGGTGAAATAAACTTTATGGCCTCGGTGTGAAACAAAGATAGTAATCATTGAACCCTTAAAATATATCTAATTTGATCTGTAACGCATTAATATTTAAACTCAAACCTAAACCTCTCCTGGGAACCTTTAACAAACTTGGACACTATATAACTTCAACCAACTACCTAGCTTAGGATCTATCTCAGCTATACAGCTTTTCACACACACTTAGATGGTTTTCTAGGGCACCACTTCTAGATCTAGGATAGGCCGGTGTTTACTTTACTGCGGTGTGCCGAGTTTTTTGGATTTTCACTACATGTTATGATTGGAATAATGTTGATATGTTTGTTTACTTTTACTGTACTTTGAGAATTGATGTGATTGCACGGTAGATTACCCATAAGTTAGGATTAATTTTGATACTAATGATATTTTTTGTAGGTGGCCATGCTCATGCAGCGTTAATAAAAGGGAGGGCAATAATCATGATTTAAATACTAACGTTATTTTATGCAGGGGCTTCAGAAACTGCTCAGCCCCCTACATAAATGAGGGCTAATAAAAAAATCATAGTCATAAATTACTCCAGGTGCTCCAGAGTTTGCTTAGCCCTCAAAATAATTAAGAGCGTGGCCAAGTGTGGCTGTGATGAGTATTTTCATTTCTATATAAATTACTTGGGATGATTTTATTAGGATAACCTTACATGAGAGTCTAGATTTTATTGCTTTCATTTAATATAAAATATTTGTAATATTTGTATCGAGTTGTAAAAGTGCATCTTTGAGTGGGGATACGTAGATCCAAAGGTTGGATTCCCAAAAAGGAAAAGACCCACTATGAGGATAATCCTTTTCTATTAAGGAGTTCAAATTTAGATCACTTCACTACCCGAGGTGGGAAGAATAACCCCCACCCCCCCTTTAGGGGAGAGTCTTCTTATCCACCCTAGGTATTTAGTTATAACAAATCTAAGGAGCCTGAAGAGGAGGAGATTCAGGGGTCCAAGAAAGAGAAGATCAAGAAGATGAAGACCAAGAGTATCCCACTCAAAGTCACTTGTGTCTGTTTTAGGATTAGAAATTTGGGTTGTTAGCAGTGGTGCCCGGCCACTTTAATTTTCTGCAGATCCTGGTTTGTAATTAAGAGCAGTTAGCCTATGGATATTTAATTGATTAATTTGGTTATTTACTGTATTTGATTTTATGTTGATTGCACGTAGGTTATATGATTTTCTTAGTTTCTTGGCAATTTGCATATCAATTTTGTTTTAGCCTGGATTCCGTTAAGCTCTCTTAGGACTAAAATATTTTCTACTCATAATTAATATTTAAAATTTTAAGATTTAAATAACATAGAAACCTAACGACTTAGGGAACTACGGGAATCGTCCAGGGTTACATGTATATCAATGCATTCTCTTTCTCCTTCTGTAAGACACTTCCTCACCTGCGAGTAGAGTCCGGATAATATAGCCTATGAATATGAGGTGTCGGACCTAGGGAAGCCCAGTCTACTTCTAAAAATAATTTTCTATAAGCCTTTTTAAAATCTATACATACTTAATTTGGATACTTTAATTAGCATGCATTGCATTAGAAATTAACTAAATTAAAATTTTAATTGCATTAGACCTAGTAGCATTCACCCTGCATAAGTCTGGGGCCAATTAGAAAACTCTCTAAACGTCGGCCCTACTTTTAAAGAACTATAACCTACCCATCTATCTTTCATAAAATGACTGGACTCATGGTTTTGAAGCGACTAGGTGGTTAGCTGGTTCCCCAATCCAGGCCAGGGTAAGTCCAGATTTTACATTGTATTAGCTAGGACACGGGTGTTAGTGTTGCGTAGAATACTAGACTCACTCTAGATCTAGGATTCAAGGCTACTATTATTTCATAGTATGCCTCATCAGTAGGTAAGTCCTCTATCATCTAGGGACATAAACCCTACCTATCCACGTCACACGGATGATGCTGCCTCCATCCTTTTCTCATGTATGCTTCGAGTGCATGATTTATTTCTTTTCTCTAATTTTTTCTCACTACCTTAGTCCCTCCGGATGCTGATCTGAGCCATGCATGTTGATTAAGCCTAGTTGAACCTTTCTTCCCCTTTAAGTAAATTTTTTTAGTATTCTTCCTATATGCCGATCCCATTTGAGAGTATAATATAGAATCCTTAATCGAGAATTTTCTCAGGCCCCAGCCTGAGATGTAATTAACCACGGGGGCTTGCGCCCGTAGGAAACTGAATCCCACTATCAAATAAACCCCACTCGAGCTGATGTATTGGGTGGGGGCAATTTATTGTGATGATTATATCGTACATATTATTATCCATCAGGGTGTGCTGGTGAGAGCCGCTATCCCCAATAGTTAATCGTATGCGTGATCGAATCTGCCCTCCTATTGGCAAATACAGTCTCCCCTCACGGGGAGGCGGTGTTGTGTCCTTTCGGAGGTCCATAATTCTATTAATAATTTTTGGATTATTTTGCTAGCTTTGGCATGTTTTTGTTGTGGATGAGATTATTAGGTTCACGCTTTAGTTCTTTCATCAGGTTCTAGGGTGTGACTCGTAGTCAAACAACGATGCTCGAAGGACTGTAGTCGGGCTATCATGGTTACAAAACCATTGTTGGGCAACAATGGTTGAAGGGCCGTAGTTGATAGGAGATGGTGGTCATAAAACTATAGTAGGTAAGCAACAGAGATTGAAAGGATTGTAATCAGGCGAAGGAGGTCAGATGACAATAGTTGGCATGCAATGGAGGTTGGAGGGCCATAGTTGAGTGAAGGTAAATGAAAGACCCTGATCATGTGATGGAGGATGGAGGGCCTATAATTACCAAGGATCATAGTTAAGAGACGGTGGTCTGAGGATAGTTATCGATGGGCGATAAAGGTCAGAAGGATTGTAGTTGGGCGATGGTGGTCAAGGACTATAGTCAGGCGGTGGTGGTCCGAGGATTATAGTTGAGTGATAGGGGAATAAGGATTATAGTCACATGACAGTTATTTGAGGATTATAATTGGTGGGTGATAGAGGTTGGTTGATCATAGTTGTGCGATGGTGGTTGGAGATCTCCTGGGAATCGTAGTTGGCTAGTAGTGATTTGAGGACTGTAGTCGGACAATAGAGTCCAAAAGACAATTATCGGCCGATAGAGTTTGGAGGACCGTAATCGGATAATGGTGGTCGGAAGACCAGAATCATGCAACGATATTCCAAGAAACCATAATTGGGGCGATGATGGTTCAAGGTTAGTAGTTGGGAAAAGGTGGTCTAAAGATCGTAGTCGATGGACGATAGAGGTTGAAGGACCATAGTCGAGTGGCGGTGGTTAAAGGATCGCAGTTAGTCGGTGGCTCAATGGTGGTGCTCTAGGATCCGCATGGCTCTCTTGAATCTCAAGCCAAAGGCCAAACTCTAGCTCCAAGCTCATCGCTCCTCTTTATGTAGAGAATGTGAGTCTATTTATAATTTTTTGAAAGTGACATGCCCTATAATAATAGCCAAAATTCAAAACACTCTATTTAACATCCTATATTAAAATTCTTGATCATAGAACTTCATTCAACATTTGAGTGTCTTAGTGGTGTTGGAATTAAGAGATCTTGGACTAGTTGGATTCTTCTTGTCAAGTTGCTCAATTTGATCATAAACATGTTAAATTTGAAGACCATTTGACATTCAATTAATGTCATATTTTTTACAATTAAACTTCAGGCTCTTGATTTGGGGATATTCGGACTCAAATTAGACCACTTTTGATATCGTTGGATTCATCTTATCGAGACGTTTAGTTCAAATATAAGTTTGTTAAAATCGGAGTTCAGATGATTCTGAATTTAATCTCAAATGTTTTCAATTCAAATATATATCAAGATTTATGCTCGATCAAAATGATTTTGATGATTTATCATAGAACTTGTAAAATTTTTTAATCAATACAACTCCTTAAACTAACTCTAAAATAACCCCTTCAATTCGAACCTGATCCTCTTAACCCGAATCTAAATTTTAAAAAAAAGTGACGAGGAATCAATCTGCTTTGCAGATTGTAAACCTCGGTCGACCTAGCAGGCTACCCACACCAATTAACTCGGGCCAACGCTTAAGGCTTTCGCTACTGCCGCCCATGGGGATCGAACCTGGAACCTGGGCTTTGCCTAGCTGGTTATTTCCCACACACGCTAAGCAGCGGTGGGTCGAATCTAAATAATAATTCAGTCCCTTTGAATCAGTTGTAAAATTTAATGAGAAATTTAATCGAAGCCACTTAAACTTAAAATTTTCAATCGAATCCACTAACAAAGACATTTGAGTACGCCTCGTTCTTTTCATTACCAAGCAAGCAGTCAGTGGGCTATCACTGCCATTCCAGTGAGAGAATATTCTATAGCTCTGACCACTTCTACTCATTTTTAAGTGAGTGGTCACCATAGCTTGTAACTAAAATAATTCCGATGAACGTACTAACAGACCAAATTTCTAATTCAAAATGAATATTACTATAATAACGCAACTAAACTTAAGCTTTACTTTGAACTGGTTTTTTTTTATATAGGTTTCGTTTGGGACGGCTTTCTTTTTTGCTTTCTATTTAACTTGAGGTAGCAGCTGGTGGCAGCTAGCAAGCGGCGACGGGCGGATTTAGCATGAGGGCCATGGGGGCACGCCCCCCTCCCACTGACCGCCTAAGTAATGCTTAATTAAGATTAATTATAATTAAAATATAATTATTATAATTCTTAAATAAGAAAAAAGCTATTATGTCTTCCGCCATTCCACCGATTCGACGCTTCATCTTTCTGTCGCTTCTATTTTTTCCAGTTCCATCCAGAGTGCGGAGTACCTAGCCACTCTATCTCTCTCCAGAAAAAGAAATTTGTTTAATAGCCTACATGTATTCTTATTTTAATATTTCATATACAGCTTTACCTGTTTTTTTGGAATTAATATTTTTGGGATTTCTCTCTCTCTCAGAAAAAGAGATATGTTTAATAGTCTTTATGAACTCATAGTATATATACCGCTTTATATATTTTTTTCATTTATTTTTTTTTAAGAAATATCTGCTTAAAAAGTGAATCATTCTCCTCTCTTATGTTAGAATGACAACCGTTTTCAATAAAAAAAGGCCTTTAATGTAGCTATTTGATTTTTTAATTACCTGTTTGATTTTTACCTATAAAATATTATTATAAATGCTCAAAAGATAGGGACTCAAATAAGCACTTTTCATTAAATGAATGCAATTTAGCTTTCCTTAATCACTTTTTTCTATTTTATAAGCATCATTTAGTTTTAGTTAATGTGAAACTTTTTTTAAAATAAAAAAATGATTGATTTTTTTCACTCTTGATAAATAATCCTACTTATAAGACTTGTTTTGATATTGCCAATTGTTGCAGTAACAGTAGAACGAGCATTTTCTACAATGAACATTATAAAAAATCGTTTACACAATCGTATAAGAGACTCCTAGATGGATGATTGTCTACTTATTTTGAAAAAAGATTTATTTAATAGTATTGACAATGAAATGATTGTATAATAATTTCAAAAAATAACGATTTAGCAGGAGAAATTATTGATAATATGTAAGAATAGGATTTAACATTCTTAATTGTAAGTTTTTTCTTTTATCATATACTATATATTTATATATTGAGTCTGACAATCTAAAAAAATTTTAAAAATCACCTATGCCGGTCCTAAGCCTGAATGAAAAATGTTAAGTTTTTTTTTAAATTTAGTAATTTGTGACCCCACATGAAAAAAATCCTGATTCCGCCTCTAAGCGGCGACACTGTTAGTTATTTTAAAAAATTCTCAAAAAAATCAAAAAAATAAATTGAGTGTTTTTTTTTTATAAAGTTGATTTATTAAAAAAAATATAAAAATCACTAAATAAACATATTTTTTAAAAATAAAGCAAAATAAAACAAAATATTTCAAACAGGAAGCTCCCCTTCGGCTAGAAATTCCCTTAGTCGGCCAATTAGCATACATTTCGGCCCAAGAAGTTTTCCTTTCACTCACAAGAATGGGCTTATATTAAGACAGCCGGCCCGATCCTTTAGTATATTAATACAATTTTTTTTTTCTTAATGCTTGGAGCATAATAATGATTTCTATAAGAACAAAATCACCATACATGTGTGAAATAAAATGTACTTATCCACATATTTATAAATAATATATTTAAAATTTATTTTAATCTTTTGTTTAGTTTTATCAAGAAAAAAGCCAAATGTTCTTAATGTCACTGAATTCATCTCATCGAATGATCTCAAAACACTAACTTGCAAGTTGTGAATTGATCAAATCAAATCCAGTGCTTAAGAAATATATGATTTGGATGATTTTAACTACTTTTATTTACTATGGTTAAAATTGTTGCAATAGCAACGCTAAATCCGCCGCAAATTCAAAGTATTTTCCAACAGTAATGCTTTTTTTTTTTCCGATTACGAACATCTATAGTTTTTTAGAAATGTGCTATGAAAATCTAGTGAAATATTGAGTGGGAAGACTTGATTGAATAAAATAATTTTTTGTAATATTTTCGTAGAAACTTAGGCTTCGTTTGAGACAGCTTTCTTACTTCTCTCTAAAGCAGCTTTCTAATACAAAATTTTTTGAATTAAAATTTTTTGTATTAGAAAGCTGCTTCACAAAGCAGTAAGAAAGCTGTTCCAAACAAATCCTTAAATGTGAAATATTTATAAAATTTGAATTTCATTTATACTAATGTAAATGGAACTTGTATGAGACTGGCCTCTTATATATAGTGTATAAAATGATGAAATATGATATTTTGTATTATAATTCACTCTAAGTGCTCCTCAATGCCTTTGGCTTTTTGCCGTATATAAATCATGCTATTTTGTGTTATGTATTCTATTCATTAATGAATGGAATGAAATTATTTTTATGATTAGGCTCAACTAATCAATGCTATAATAATCCTCATATAGTATATTAATTTTATAACTATAGGTTTAGAAGTTTGCTTGTTATGTTAGGAAAAATCGCCCTTAATATAGCTTTGTTTAATGTCAAAAAAAAAAAAAAATTATAAGTACCAAAGGGCCTCGGCTAAAGTGATATACTCATTAATTTCTAATTAACACAAGAGGTATTCAACACTAATATTAATGGACTCAACTATGGTAAATTTTCCATGTTTTACATAGATTTAATGTGTATTTAGCCTTATGTCTTCTTCACATATGCAACAAATCTTGAGCACTTCTAGTAAAAAATTTAGGAAAGATTTATATCCTTTAAAAAAAGGAGGAAGCCCAAAAAATTTCAGCATTCCAATGGGTTGCATTATTGCATATTTAAAACACTATTGAATTATAGCAATTTTAATTGATCCAAATTTCAAAAGATACTAAAATTGCTGTCATTTTGTATATAATAATAGTTTAACTGTTGCTATATTGCAATGATTTTAATTGCTACTAGCAAGTTGTAGTGATTAAGATTTCGTTTGAAACAGCTTTCTTATTGTTTTTTGAAGCAGTTTCTTAATAATTTTTTTTTAATTTGAAAATTTTATACTAAAAAGCGTCTTCATAAAACAATAAGAAAGCTCCCAAACAAAACCTAAAACTGATGTTATACACCTGCAATTGTTAAAGTTACTGTATTTCAAAGTACCATGATATAGCTACCTCATATATTATAGATCGACTACTAATGAGTTTCCATTAGATGATATTTTCAATGATTTTATATTAATTTTAAAACTACTAAAACTTTTTTAACGGTTTAAAATTATGCTAAAGCCCTCCAAAATAATTGGAAAAATCATTTTGTTATTATTATGATATATCTACGTACAAGTAATCCCTAAAACATGAAAAATTATTAACATGCAGAGTCTGAACGTAAAGCTATGTCCAGACTCCAATCAAATGACGACTTTTGCTAATACATACTGCATATTAATTGTGTATTAGTGTGTATTGGCTAGTATACACTATGTACTAGCTGTGTATTAATTGTATTTTGGTGTGTACTAGTTGTGTATTGATGTGTACTAGCTATGCAGTAGCTTTGTATTGGTGTGGACTAGCTATGTATTACACACTAGCGTGTACTAGCCAATACATAGCTAATACATAGCTAGTACATACACAGTGTGTATTAGCCACATGTCATTTGATTGGAGTCCGGATGTAGCTATACGTCCAGATGCTGCACGTAATAATTTCTCCTAAAACATAATACGCTAAGAAACTTCCTAGCAAGTGCTCAAGGAAAGTTTATTCTTGATGTCCACACAACACCTAAACTCTTATCTGATTTGAATCATTGATATGAAATACGTCACATTAATAATTCTCACTAAGCTTACATGCTGAGTGCTCCAAAATAGTCATTGTATATCTTGTTGCTTCGCCTCTATAACTTAGTTAAATAGCCATAGATTGTTCCCTGATGACAAGTACTGCTCATCTCAGGTACTTTATGTCATATTTTTACCCCAAACTTGATGTATATCATATGCAATGCACATTATACGCTGTTGAAGCCTCTCTCTCTCTCTCTCTCTCTCTCTCTCTCTCTCTCTATGCATGCATGTGTCATATAAAATGAAGGCATATGCTGCAAGCCATTCAATGATCTGTAGCTATTAGGGGACATAAATAAGATAGCAGTTGTATCAGTATTTACAGTTTAGTTTTTGGCAGCATTCTCCTGCAAAATCTGGCCCCAACATAAACAGCAGAAGCACAACACCTCACAGCTTTACATTTAACTGTCACTTTGTTAACCATGCAAAGCTTTAAAGCTCTTAGGTGTAAAGAAATAAAAATCCTACTTTTCTACTGTTGGCATAAATTGCGAGGCCAAAATTCCTTTGAAGTTTAAAAATTTTTTAATGTGATTAAAACATACTTATAAGTTTTTAAAGAAAATTTTGTACCTTATGAAAATGAAAATAATGATTTTTTTAACTCATTTTTTATGTTAATTTAAAATCATTATATTTGAGCTTAAAATAGCTTTGTAGAGCTTAAAATGGTAATTAATTTCTAATTACATCCCAAATAATGATTACATTTAAAAAAATTCACCATTTTTACAATACATGTTCCCTAATTTTAAGACACTAAACCAATCCTAACACAATGATTAATTATAAATGCACTATTAATGATTTCTAATAAAAACTAAAAAGAAATAATTACTATTATAACATAGTAATGCACATAGAACTAATATAATTGAACTCCATGAATAGAAATCATATGAAATATGTGCCCAAAATAGATGAATGCCTCAAAGAACTGGACAGGCCTACTGTTCCTATCATCCTTGAATCAAAATAGGAATCATAAGAATTCCCATTGCTTCCAAAAGAAAAAGTCTCTTACACTCTATAATTGATGCCCCCATATGCACAACATGAGGCTACCTAATAGTCATTAGCAGCAAAAATATTTTCCCAATATAATGAGGCTCTGACAAATTAATTAATTGGCTTGTGAATAGTAATAAATGCTTCTTTCAATGGCCTCTATGACTTTCAAGATGTTGTGGCCCATCAACATAATAAAAATATATTTTCTTTGCTTGCAGCTCATCTTTGTTTGGGCTTCTAACCTTTATTTCTTTAGCCAATTTAACAAAATGTATACTATGAGACTTTTTTTTGGTATTTGTTGTGGAAAAATAGCTTTTGTAAGACTAATTAAGGTTTCGTTTGGGACAATTTTCATATTGCTTTATGAAGCAGTTTTCTAATATAAAAATTTCAAATTCAAAATATTTTTTACTAAGAAATTTCTTCATAAAATAATAATAAAACTGTCTCAAATAAAATCTAATATAATTATTGAATATTTAGTACAATTGTTTTCACCCATACAATATGATTATGCTTATGAAAAACTAAATTAAAAAAAAAAACCTATCTTCATAAAGGTTTATATACAACCCTAATATATTATTAATAGACTTCGAACTAAGTGTTATATATTATTTTATATTTTTAAAATATGAATCTCGGATTCGTGGCCTAGTAGATGTGACGTAAATAAGTTCTCTTGCTCATTTTCTGAATAAAAAAATTATAAGTAATTTTATGTCCATTTTATCTTAATTAAAATATATGAGATATTATTTTATTTCGAAAAAATTTATAAAACTAATTGATATGTTAGACTAGTTATATATTTTACCCTTAAAATTCTTTAACAAGTCACTATAATATTAAAAATATATATTAATTTAATAGCACAACTCCTATATGTTATTTGAAATAAACATATAGACCATTTCATGTTATAAATATTCATACATGATCATATATAACTCATCTTGATCTTTTAATTGAGAGCTTTGACTATCGACGTAAGAGGTCATACACACTACTCAGAAATAAATTGATAATTATATGAGAACATAGGCAATCATGCGTCTATTTAACAATCATCTCTAATATCTTGTCACTTTACCAAATGTAATGATTGATATGCCATACCATTCAGAAGAAAATACAGTAAATGCAGTTCTCCAATCAACAGAAAAGAGGGCAACCTCTTGTGCTACATGTATAAATTAAAGCCTACTTTAGCCCTTTTTGCACGATCATGTGTCTGTACAGCCAATTAGAAGTCAAGAAATAGGATATATGAAAAATAAAAATCTAAACTTTATGTAAAAAAATTGTACATAAGAAAGACATGATCATTTGCCTATTTTTAAATATTTTATAGAGCTAAAAAAATGCTAAAAATTCTAATTTTCAAGAATTGGATGAATTAATTAGACTGATAAAACAAATAATAAGGAATAATTCACTTAGATTAACAAAAGGAGAAAAAAAAAAGAATAATTGGAGCTAGGCAAACATGCAAAATCTTAACAAAGATAGAGCAATGCACGGATTTACAATATGAAACAATGTATTAAATCTTGGCAATTATTAATTTGTTAGCCAAAATGATCTAGAGGTGAAGATCAAGACTCACATTTTCCTTGCCTCCTTCTATGGGCTCACAAACCAAGCGATTTTGTGGAGATATAGAAGAAATGGTGGAAGAAGAAGAGTCTCCATCTCCAACTCTCCTTAACCCATCTCCTCCAAAAAATGGAAGTATAGGCCTAATTCCAGCCTGTGCTGGAGTTCGAGCTCTCCATAGTGGGGGTAGAGGACTACCGTGAATAGGTGGCGGCAGAGGTTGTGTCGACCACGAGGAATGGTTGGAGTGGTAGCTGGTGGAGAGGAAGGAGAAGCGAGATGTTGAAAATGGGCCTAGGTGATGGTAGATATGGTGGCGGTCAATGGGGGAAGAACGGTGGTGAGCAGCTGCCATGGCGGATTGTAGTTGAGCGCGTTTGGCGTGTTGGCGCTCGCGTTTGTGAGCGTTTTGATGGCCTCCGAGAGCCTGCGAAGTGGGGAAGCTTCGACCGCAATAGTGGCATTCGAACTTTCGTCTAGTGTCATGAGATGCAGTGGTGGTGGCGATAGTGGTGGGGTCATGGGGTACATCGATGCCAAAGAGTCGGATGGCGGCGGCGGTGGCCGAAGTGGAGGACGATGGTTTGTCTTTGGTTTGGGTGGGACGGATGAAAGGGAGTTGTGAGAAGGAGCTTACATTCATGAAGTCATGTGTTTCTTTTTGACTCATCTTTGGGTTGAGGAGAGAAAGAGAGAGAGAGAGAGAGAGAGAGAGAGAGAGAGAGAGAGAGAGAGAGAGAGAGAGGTGCTTTCAGCTGAACTTCACAATTATATGCAAGGAATGGAAGGTTTTGATGTTAGGAGACCTTTCCTCTTTGGTTGTCTCCCCAAATTGGGCTTTTTTTGATGAGCTTGCTTTCTCTCTTAGACTTATGAAATCTCTTTGTAGGGTTTCTATATATTGGATCTACATCATCTAGGGTTCGAAGAAGAAGAAGAAGAGAAGAGGGAGAGGGTTATGAAGAGGAGATCGAGGTTTAATTTCTTCTTTTGTCGGTCTCTCTATCTTTCTTCTCCCAAGGTTTGAAGAAGAAAAACTGAGGAGTAACAATGGTGTTTGGCTCAGGAGGGAGGTGTTTTTGGCTTTCTATAGGTAGTTTCCATTCTTAGAGTGTTAGGTTTGTATGGGAGGATGAAGACTGTTGTCCACATATATGTATGGGACCATTTTTATTCTCTTTTTTGTCTCTTTAATTTTATCTTTAACAATTATTTTTGAAGTATTGTTGCAGTACCCTTAAATAAATTTACATAAAATTATGTGGGGCATATTCTTATGTGGCTCAATTGAAATGTGAAGAGTGTTATATGCTTTTGTTTGTAGAAGATTTTTATTGATCTCTTTAATTAAGTATTGATGTGACATGAGTTTTTAATAATTTTTTTAAAAAATTTATCATCTCTCTTCTTTTTAGGGCTAATTAAGGTTTCATCTTTTTTAATGTTTCTTAAAGCACATTTTTAATGTAAAAATTTTAATTTTTTAACTAAAAAATTAATTTAAGAAGCAGTAAGAAAGTTATCCCAAAAGTCAAAATTGAATTAAAGTTATGTGAGTATAATATTTTAACTATGAGAATTTATAAAATCTCATGTACTAAAATTTAAATATTTACAAAATTAATATTCATTAAAAAATGTGTTGAATTTATTCGTTTGTGTGCCTCACATCAATAATTTCAGAAAATCAAAATTTGCAACTTGGAGTTCTAATATGTTTGATATTTAGATGATTGTTTGATATATAAATAAAAAAATAATAATACCAGTCATCTAAATAGCCAAATTTTCATAAAATTACCCATTTTTAACCTAAAAATAATTTCATTATGTATTACAATATTTTATTCCTAAAATTCCTAATTTTAATTGAAATTAAAGGTTCCATCATCATTTTTGTTAGGAAATTATTCATAAAATTCCTATGAGCAACTCCTTATAGTATAGTTGTCCTATAGTGGGGCCTTTTGTTTGACAAAGAGATATAAAAGTTAGGGATGAACAAATTTAGATGGGAAATGATGGTGCTTCTAGTTGTAGCAGTGGTACTTGGTTGCTATTAAGAAACCAAAAGCCACTATCAGCAGCAGCAAGAGCACTTGTCAGCCAACTCTCTTTCTCTTTCTATTACTATTTTCTTTCCTCCATCTCTCTCTT
Organism: Dendrobium chrysotoxum; assembly: GCA_019925795.1. Classification (NCBI taxonomy): domain Eukaryota; kingdom Viridiplantae; phylum Streptophyta; class Magnoliopsida; order Asparagales; family Orchidaceae; genus Dendrobium; species Dendrobium chrysotoxum. Next base: position 89,764,776 of record CM034314.1, on the reverse strand, counting down.
TCTCTAGCTTTCATGCAAGTGTTACTATCAGTTAAGAGAGGAGATAGAAATGCCTGTAGCCCAGCCATGCTGGTCTCTTACTGTGATACTTGATGAATAATGAATTTGTACTGAGTAACTGTAAGGCTCTTTATGGCCGCTGGCTTCTTTAGATCTGGAGCTGTGAAGGCCTTGTGTGAGTGTGGTTCAAGTGGTCCTTGAAGTAGAGCCTGTAGTGCTTGTCATAGGGGACCTTTTTTTTTTAAACCTCCCCCTTTCTCCAACGGTAAAAGTAAATTAAATTACACCATCCATATATATATATATATATATAAACTTATAGTTTATATATATTAAACTTAGTGAATCTAAATCAATTAAAATTAAGATCAATTTTATTAAGTATAGTAAAATTATGTATTTAAAACTTAATTAATCATACTAACACAATTTGACAAATTTGATGAGTTGTATACACCATTTAAAATCAACTAAATTTACCAACATAAATGTAATATTAAATTGGTTTCTCTACTAAGTTTTTTCTTAAAGCTTGGGAGATTATTATGATGGATGTGGTTGATGGTGTGAAGGATTTTTTTAGTGTGTCTCCTTTTCCTAAGTATTTCTCTTCTTCGAGCATTGTTTTGATTCCTAAAAAAGAGGCTGCTATAACTATTGGGCCGATTTCAAATCGATTAGCCTCTGTTCATTTTTTAACAAATTAAATTCTAAGATCATTATGGGGAGATTGGCCTTATTACTTCCTAGATAGATATATTTCTCCTAGCCAAACTGGATTTGTGAAAGGTCGTATTTTTGACAACGTTCTTCTGCCTCAAGAAGTTATTCATGACATTAATGCTAAAATTAAGGGGGGAAATATTATTTTCATACTTGATATCACCAAAGCCTATGATAACCTCAATTGAAAGTTTCTTTATAATGTGTTAGCTTTATTTGGTTTCAACACTAATTTTATTTTACTTATTAAAAATTGCATTGAAAACTATTTTTCTCAGTTATAATCAATGGTAGCAGTCATGGCTTTTACAAATCCTCTCAGGGTCTGAGACAAAGTGATCCCCTTTCCCCTGCTTTATTTACAATTGCGGTTGAATATTTATCTAGGGGTTTGGAGGATCTTTATAGGAGATATCACAAGCTGCTTTATCATACCATGGATTATTTTCCTATTACCCACCGTAGTTTTGCTGATGACTTTATTAATTTTTCAAATGGTTCTTTAAATAACATCAAGATTCTTGTTATATTTCTTCTTCAGTTTCAAAAGATTAGTGACTTGACCATTAACAATGAGAAGAGTTGTTTTATTGTTGCTAATTATGTGAACCAAAGTAGAATAAATGCTATTCAATGCAATGGTGGTTTTATTTCCAAATCACTTCCTATTAAGTACTTGGGGACCCCTCTGTTCAAAGGTAAGAAGAGGTCTTCTTTATTTGAGGATATTTTTACTTCGATTCAAGAAAAAGTTTCTTCCTGGTCTTTTAATTTTCTTTTTTTTGGTGGTAGACTTATTTTGATTAAAAGTATTTGGGTTTATTACCTATTTACAGTTTTCATATTGTGCAACCTACATCTTCTATTTGTCTTTGTATGGAGAGACTTTTTAATAAGTTTTTTTGGGGATCTAAAAATAATAGCTCGTACATCTGTTGGTCTTCTTGGAAGAATATGTCTGGTTCTTTTGATGAAGGGGGGGGGGGGGGGGGGGCATGGGTGTAAAAATCTTGTTGACATGGCTTACGCTTTCTCTCATAAATTATAGTTTTCATTTAGATCCAAAAAAGTTTGTGGGCTAAGTTCATGTCACAAAATACTGCCGGAATAATCACCCTCTTTCATGTAATTATAAGGTTTCTCATTCCAGGGTGTGGAAAAGGCTTTCCTATCCTTATCATGTGGTACCTTTGGATGGAGAGAAATGATTCTAAGCATAGAAAGATTAAGATGAATTTTAAGCGTATAATTTCCAAAGTGAAAGACATAATTTTGTAACTTTTTTCTGTTAATCTTATCAATGTCAGCAATTTTCATAATTATAGTTTTGTTGCTCATTATTTTGGTATTGAATTTAGCCCTCAAGTGCATGAGAAATTAGAAAGGAATGTGAGGTGGATTAAGCCTTCCTTCCCTTAATGTAAATGAATACAAATGGCTCTGTTAATTCCCAAAGCTCTGGTGGTGGTGGGATTATTAGAGATCACTTAGGAAATGTTATTTCAGCTTTTGCAGGTTCCTTTATCCGTTGCAATGTTATTACTGTTGAGCTTAAGGCCTTTGCATATGGCCTCAATTTGTGCTATTCTTTGGGTTTTTATGATGTCTAGTTGGAGGTGGATGCAATGCTGTTACTTCATATTATTAATGGTTCTAATGTCAGTAACCCTGAGAATTTTTACATAATCATGGAGATCAAACAGTCCCTGAATAAGTTTAATTATTCTCTGACCCATATCTATCGTAAGGCAAACTCTTTTGCTGATTGGCTTGCAAAATTTGATTGTCAGTTAGACTCTTTCCAAGTGTTATTTGAGTTGGATTTACCTCGGATTCTGAGAGGAATTATTCGTTTGGACAAAACTGGTTTGCTGTATATAAGAATTTTAGGCTGGGTTGTTGTCTGTGCTGCTGTTTTGGTTTGCTATGTTTTCATTTTTTTGGGTTTGATGTTTTTTGTGCTGTCCGTTTTTCCTGAGTGGGTGTTTGAGCTTTCTTGCGGGTTGTTGCTTTTTGTTATTTATTCTGTTTGTTGCTTTTGGCTAGGGTGGATTTCTCCTTGCACTGGTCAATAGCTAGCAACCTTCCATTTTATTGTTTGGGTCTTATGGTCTCTGAGGTTTTTTCCTTCTCTCAAATTTTGTTGGTTATGTCATAGTCTTTCTCTTATTTTGGGTGGCTGCCTTTGTGACCACCTTGGGATTGCCTATCTCTTGAGGATTTGGATGGTTGCTATTACTTTACTTATGTTGTGGTTCTACTCTTATGGCTGGACTGTTTTGGAGTGGTTTCCTTCCCATATGTTGTGCGATAGTCTTAAGCAGATTGTCAACTCTTTTCAGTTGCCTATGTTCTGGTTGTTCAGCTATAACACCCCTCTTTAATCAACTAGCTAATGTGGGCGTCCCTAATGTCTAGGCCATTTATCTTATCCATTGGCACGTATCCTTCATTTATATTATAACAATTTCTTACTATTTCACTCTATTTTTGAAGTTTTGGTGCAGGTGTTCTTCTTTTTTGCAGAATGATGATTTATACCTGGATCTTAAAGACTATCAAAGCATTGGCTTATTTTTTGGGAGAACAGGATGCTCAGGTGGATGAGATGAGTGTCTTTACCCTTAGAGATAGGATATGAAATGAGCATATACGTGAAAAGGTTGGAGTAGCTCCAGTGGAAGATAAGATTAGAGAGAGTCGCCTTAGATGGTTTGGTCATATAAAACGGCGGCCTTCTGATGACCCGGTTAGGAAAGTAGAGGTATTAGATTTGACTTATGTTAAGAAGGGTAGATGTAGACCTAAAAACACTTAGTTAGAAAATATTAGAAATGATCTTTCTTTATTAGATTTAAATAAGAATTTGACTTTTAACAGGACACAATGGAGAAAAGGATTCAAGTAGCTAACCCCATGTAGTGGGACAAAGGTTTGTTGTTGTTGTTGCTGCTGTTGTTACTTTATACTTTAGTAGGGATCTTGTGCTTGTAAGTTTTATTTTTCTTTTTTATTGTAGCTCTTTGAGCGAGTAGTAAGCATGAGATCTATCTAAGGACATGTACTTTTTTTGAATATTAACACGTAGGCCCCTCCGAGGATTTTAACAAAAAAAAAGAAGTAATATTAAAGAATATTTATTAAATTATAATTAGGCTGAATTCCTCTAATTACATAATTCATGACATGATTAAGCAAATAAAAAAAATTTAACAGATAATAAAAAATTGTCAATTGAACTTGTTAAAACTTAAAGTAGACCAATATCATAATGATTAAATTAATTTTCAAGCAAATAAAATAGAACAATTCAAATAAATAGAAAGGAAACTTGAATTCATCCTGAAAAAAAAAGGAAATAAATTTTTTGTCAAATCTAAAACATAATTTTAATATATATAGATAAAAAATAATTCATGTTAGTTATATGCTAATCAAATTTGAGAACTTTGATAAATATATATTCAATTTATAACCAAGAACATCTAAGATGCATACGTTGGAATAGTTTTCTTATTATCTTCTAAAGCAGTTTTTCATTATAAAATTTTTTGAAAATAGCTAAAAAAGAGTGGTCAAAAGCTGTCCCAAATGAAGCCTAAGTTATATCAAAAACCTTGGAGCTCTTGATAGCTCTTCTCTCCAAGTGACCAATTCTCCGAGTTGCTAATTGAAAATGATCTTCAAGATGGTTACTAGCTAATATAAATTTATAATAAATGACTTAGCAACTTATTAAATAATTAACACAATATAATATTATAATAATCAAATTAATAGTATCCCATATAAGTCATATGGGCTTATAAGGCTAATATAGTTCACTTATGTCGTGTCCTACCTATAATATTGATTATTGACCTGTGTGCAAATATTTTTAAATGTAATCTATTATATCATTCTAAATACGTCAAAGATATGGTTCTTCCATCACCTATCCTCCAAAGGATGAAATTAAGAGTTGATTGCGGAGATATCCTTCTTTCTAACCTTAATATTGTAATCTCTTCCTAAGTGTACAAGTAATTAATGCTCTCTCTCTCTCTCCCTCCCTCCCTCCTTCCCTCCCTCCTTGGTGAGAACTCATTCTCTCTCTCTCTCTCTCTCTCTCTCTCTCTCTCTCTCTCTCCCCTTCCTTGGTGAGAACTCAAATCTAATTAGCCACTTTTTCAAATCTCCTCCCTAAATCAATCCGTTAATCACTCCACTCTAAGTTTAGATGCAAACATCAACGTTAAGTGGCTAAGATATCAAGCTTTCTAAGCAACTAATTGTTCCTTATTTGCTATCAAATCAGCTGCCACAAGAAACAATATTTAATCACAGTATACCACTGCTGGCTACCACTGTTATGGAGTCAATTTTAATTATGTTTTCATGGTCATGTCATTATAACCAACTCAATAATATCACAGTAGGCGTTCCAACTGCACATCTCACATATTAAAATAAATTAATTTCACTGAGAGCTCCTTCGTAGGCCTGATCTTGCACTGCACCCCCCCTATGCATATGATCTCCAACAGCATAAACATCAGAGATAGCAGAAAAGGACATTTTTCTCACTTTCAAATGAATGAGAAGCTTAGCTTGCCACAGTCTTTCCCTCGCACAAATTGCTTTCGGTGGGGTAAATGCATGCATTCAACGTTTTATTGCATGGTCCTCTGCTTAAATAGTAACTCAATGATTAAGCTCATTTGGGCCCCTGTGAAGTAATGCTTTGAAAATTCCAACCATTTGTTCTACATATTTACATGTATAGGATCTATGTTTCAGTTATTTATAAAAAAAATATCATTTAGTATTTTAAAATAATTTACTCAAATGATTTAGAGTTTATTGAAATAATTCCACTGGTATGTGTTGAATATTATAAATGATGCTCTTATCTGTGATTAAAGAAATAATTAATATAATAGACACGTGTTGTAGAAAATCTTCACTGGTGGTAATTAAAGTGTTGCGGTGTTTGAGTTATGATAAGACGATAGTATGTGATGAGCTTGATCATTCTTTTGATGGTAGAGGATACTATTGAATAATAAGTAAGATGGACATTAACCATAAGTCCTGGATGACATGCATTGGATATTAATTGATGGTACAAAGAACATAGATAGTTCAAAGACAATTGGAAATTCAACTTGATCATACTCTATAAGGAGGGGGAATTAGATAGAGAAGATTGACTTCATCAAGCGATAATCGAAGAGGAACATCAGAGATTAGATGATATCGAGTAGTCAAAGTTGTTCATTAATCTTCATATAAGATAGGGTATTAGATGCCTGAGAAGGCTCACGTTAGATTTTAATGGCTAGAGGATGTCAAACGTCATTCGTAGGTATGTTAGGGTAAATACCGATAAGAAATATTGCAGGTTAAACGATGTGATCAAGTATTCAAACTTGATTATTCTCCTTATAGGAAGGGAGAATGGATGATTGAGATAGCTTATATCAGATATCAAATGCTACTTTTTTGGTATGTGTCAGGATCAGGTGTTATTGGATGGTCTGACTTGATCATTCTTTTTAAGGAAACCTATATGAACAAAGTATATATTTAAGCTTGGTTCGTTTTCATAATGAGGCAAGGTCAAACACAAGTTTCTCAATGAGCCGAACATGAGTTGTTCGTAAATAGTAAACTTTTTTGATAGCCCTGCTTATCATCTCCCCTATGAGATGTGCATGATAATTCCATACATATTTCTTATATTGATTATTATAGATTCACATAATTTATATAAACCTAAAGTAAATTTCAAAATATTTGACCGTTGCTTCATAACATAAAATGATGAGCCGTTCATTATATCAAAGGACCCATCAGCCCATTAGAGTGGGGGAACCATCGAGTTCAAGGGAGACAATTCAATCAGTGAGAGTACTAAATCCTGAATATTTGACCAAAACTCATTAAAATTGGTCACTTTGTACACAAACTTTAGCTCACTGTTAGTACGTGGATGCATGGCCAAACCGGCTCAAGAAGCTCTGGCGGACCGGTCGGGTCACCATCTCGTCCTTGGCCCGGTTGAAAGAGCCACCTTTTCTAGTGGGTCTGGTTCTTGCCCGAAATGGGGAACAAGCTTTCAGAGAAAGCACGCCGAAGTTTGGTGAAAGCTTGCCATTTTAATCAATGCAAGCTACTTAGCTATCTCATATGAAAGAAAAATAAAGGAAGAGTTAATTATGACCTGCTTTCATCTAAGTTATTTTAGTTTGTGGGTGGGTCAGGCTCAGGACGAAAAATTATTCTGTGTAGAGTTTCGATGAACCGAGCTTAGTACCGACCGGTACCGAGCCACGGTTGGTACCCTCGGTACCGCTAGGATACCGAGCATACCGGACGAAAATATTGTCCAGTGTCCGCACAGAATAATCTCTCGGCTCAGGACAGACCTACGAGCCGGGTTAGTGCGGTTTATATAGATTCGATTTGTTAGATTTGAACCCGAGATCTGATTTGATAGCATGCGATAATGATGCTGATAATCAAATTGAAAGATTCGTTGTTAGTATTTTTAAATGTACTCAAACTTCTTTGACTATCAACAATGTGATATAGACGTCGTATATTTTTTTTATTATCAACAATATGTTTATAATTCAAAATACTATAAAAAATATATATAACAATAATGAATCTTATAACTTGACACATCATATTTTTTTGAAAAATGAGCAGCGCAGTGCCTCGGCACTAGGCCAATTTTCTGCATTTAAAAATATCTTTTTTTCACTATTCACTTCACTAGTTTCATGTAGGGGTGTAAATTAACGAGTCGAGTATCTGCCTAATCGAGCAAAGTTTGTTTAGCTGTTATTGAGCTCGAGCTCGTTTACTATACTCGAGCTCGACTCGTTAAAAAATCCATAGGCTCGAGCTCGACTTAATTGCTCAAGCTCGTTTAGAAAGCCCAAGCTCGACTCGATTGTTGAGCTCAATTTTTTAATTTTAAATTAAAAAATAAGTTTTTTTTTCACATTTTTATTTTTTAATATAGAATTAATTTAAAATTATCAAAATATATTATATAATACTAATTTAAATTATTTTTTAAATATATTTTAATTTAATCGAGCAGCTCAAAGAGCTTTTGAGCCGAGCCATGCTTGAGCTCGAGCTCGAGCTCGTTTAATATAAGATCTTGAGTACAAGTTTGAGCTCGAACTCGTGGCTCGATAAGCTTGATTCACGAGCTTGTTAACGAGTCGAGCTCGAGCCAGCTCACGAGCCAGCTTGGCTAACTTACACCCTAGTTTCACACAAGCCAATCGGCCTTGAGAGGACCAGGATCCTAGAGAGAGAAAAGAGGATTTGGGGTGCTTCAGGTCGCTTTCAGCTGTCAACCCAGCTCTAAAAATTATCTGGATCGAGGTAGGTCACATTATAATTATATCAGTTTTAAAAAATATGGAGGTTTCTCAAATTTTCTGATTAAATTTATATTTTCGCTACCGAAAAATGGGAATAACATTGCATTGGTAAGACTTTCTCCGTGTAACATTTTGTATGTTATAAAGATTGAAATTATGAACACTTAGAATATTTTTTGAAAATTTTACACTAGATATTATGAAATTCAAACGTTTTTAATTGAACAGAAAATAATTATGAACCCAAAAAATAGTGATGTAGTATAATTAAAATCTTGAAATAGTATTTTGCACGATCGCTAAAAATTTGGTGAAATACTGAAATTGTATATTTTTACTCAGTGGTGTGTTCTACTGCCTACTATTATAGCAAATTAAGAGATTTTGCACTGAGTTCATTTATACTTTAATTTTTATACTGCAATAAATTTTGTTATATTGATTAATTTATACGAGTTTTGATGTGAAAAATATCAACTGGGAGATAAGGGGCATAATTCTTTAGATTTTGCCTCATGTGGGAATATGAAACTCTTTGAATTTTGTCTAAAAGAGAGGGAAATCTGTCTGTTGGGAGTTATAAGGGATCAAAATCTTTAGATTCTATATGGGAATGTAGAAATCTGTTACATACTGTTATGTGAAATAAAATTCATTTGAAATTTTGGTTTATTCATTTCTTAGTATTATTATTTAAATCTTTAGATAACTCCTATGCTATTGTGATTTTTTCAGCATAGTGAATTGCTATATTGTATTTGATAGATTTGAAAAATGTTTAATAAACGAAGTATTTGAAAATTTAGATTAGTATTTGTGGCCTACTGAGCTGTTTTAACTCAACGTTATTTTGCATTCTATTTATAGGGTCTTGGAAAGGCAAGGAGCCTGTTGAATAGCAGTTTCAATAATATGATCTAAGTTTGTAGGTATTTCTTCTTTTGATTTTTGCACAATCATGACTAGTTTTTATTACTATGTTATGTAGCTTTTATTTGTAGCCATGCATTGCAATTGCATATGCATAAATGAAAAGCAAATTTTATGGATGAGTTTATTTTCAATGTTAGATATTATTAGCAGCTCTATGTTTATTGTTGTTTCTAAGTGGAAGAAGATTTTTGAAAATTTTCAAAACTTAGATCTTGAGATTCATCTGTTATAGCTCAACATAATAGGATCTATTTAGTTTGTGGGTCTTATCAGGTTGAGTTGTGACATGGGTGACCATAAGCAAGAGAGATGTCCGTATAGATAAATTTCCAAAATGTAGTTCACTCTTGTTTTCAAACAACATTCAAAGCTCTAGAACTTCTTAAGTTCACAAATTCTCTCGACCAAAAGTCAAACTCCCTATCTATAGAATTTTTTTAATTAATTAATTAATTTATTTATTTTTATCTATAGATTTTTTAAAATCACATTCTAGTCATTTATGATATAAATTTGGATAATCTACCATATGGTCAAAATATGTCATCTTTGATCATTCTATTGTTTTAGACATCTTAAGGTTTGTCTGTAGGACTATATCTTTTTATAGAAGTTGTTGTAGAACTATTGAAAAACAAGTAGATTTTTCATAATTTAGGTGGGCATTGTATATATTTTTCCTTTTACAAAGTCTAACAACAACATTCTTATAGTTACCACAATCGAGTAAATATGGTTATAAAAGGCTATGTCGTACCACAAAAATTTTGGAAAACCGCCTCGAAAGCTCTAGCTAAACATAATTTTGGAGCTACATGGAAAGCAAAGCTATGAAAAAAATACGCCAATTAAATCTGTAGTTATGGGTGTCAATATTTGACACGACACGAAAATCTGACTCGAACCCGACCCAAAAATTCTGGGTTAGAACTGACCCGATTTTAAAACGGGTTGGGTTCAGGTTCCTGGATTCGACCTGTTTAGAAAAACGTGCTGGTCACGTTCGCCCCGTCCGCGCTGTCGAGTGTCGAGTTGCTTGCGTTCGTCAGCCCGCCGTCCTGTCCGCCGACGTGCCGTGACGCTGCTGGTGCTGAGAGCGTCGTTGACCGCCTGGCACCAGTCCGCACGACTGGTCGACGTGAGCCTCACTGTCTCGCGCTAGCCTTGCCTGCCGCGGTGCTGCCATCGATGAGAGCCCTGCCATCCCGCCGTCCCGCACGACTGGTCGACGCGAGCCTCGCCGTCCCGTCGTCCGCGCATAATGCATCCCGGGTTTACAAAACCGTGTCGGGTCAACCCGGTAACCTGACGGATCTGGTCCGAGTTCGTGTTTTCAACCCTTTTGCAAAATCGGATCGGTTTGGGTCAGCCCGTTTGAACCCGGGTTCGTCCCGAACCCAACCCGAAACCCTATTTTGACAGCCATACATACCTGCAGTGATTTAGGTTTCATTTATGATGGCTCTTTTATTACTTCTTAAAGCAATTTTTTAGTACAAAACTTAAAAAATTTGTTCTAAAAAGCTGCTTTAAAAAATAGTAAAAAAGTCATCCTAAATGAAACTTTAATGAACTCAAAATAGAAGGTTAGAAAAATCTAATTATAAATAGTACAGTGTTCTTTACTGCATATTTTTCGTTTAAAATAAAATTATGTTAAGTACAAATTTTAAAAATTAATGCAGCAGAAACGCATTATGAAATGTAGTGAAGGAATTCCATATCGTTTCAGATTATGTACTATATAATTAATAAGATGCAGGTGTCAAAATTGAGCCATGCAAATTTAATTTGGGCTGACCCAAAGAAGGGCATTTTGATTATTTTTTATATTGCTTTAGATAGTCAAGTATGAAGTGCAGCTGCTTGGAAATTACTTTGAAGCTCCTTTATGCTCCATTATATATGAAGTCGTTGACTAATAAAAGGAATGTGATAATGCTGCCAATTTTGATACATTCGTTGGGAGCTTAGGCCATCAACTTTTTGAGTTCGAAGTTTACATATGTAATACGTGTGTGAGCTTGCGTTTAATTCGCTCAAAAGTCTTAAAAAAAATAATAATAATGTAACTTGATTCACGTATCTTCTTGAAGCTCAATGCATGTGATTTCAAAGTAGGTATTCATTTATTCTTGTATTGTTGACCAAGACATGTAAATGCATCTAAGTCTTAATTATATTCCAATGTGACCATTTGTATTAAAGTGACTATTGGAGTTGTTGCGTCATGAAACATTCACGGCGGTAAAGAGATAATGAGCATAGCATCCTAACTTTGAACAAAGATCCAACACACATAAGGATAGATAGATAGGTATATATATATATATATAGAGAGAGAGAGCGAGAGAGAGAGAGAGAGAGAGAGAGAGAGAGAAAGAGAGCAAGAGTTATAAGAGACCATAATTTTTACTTCGAAAATTCTGAAAAGGGAAAAAATCAAGGGGTATTGCCCAATTGAAATGAATCTACTAGTGCTTGTTATTGATTACAAATGATATCCTTCATCGGGGGAAGACATTAGCTCAATGTAGAAAATATACATCATATAGAACACTTTATATGGTTGGGGCTAGAAGAACCCAAGGTCATGAGAGTTGTTCTGAAGAGAGTGTTGGCTTGTTCATTTAGTTGGTAGGACTGCATTTGGGCGACAGAGGTTGGAGAGACTGTAGTCTGCAAGTGACAGAGTTCGAAGGGACCATAGTTGGGCGATGATGGTCGGAGGGACCGTAAGGTCATAAGAGTTATTATCAAGAGAGTGTTGGCTTGTTCATTTGGTTGGTATGACTGTATTTGGGCGACAGAGGTCGGAGGGACTGTAGCTTGTAAGTGACGGAGGTCGGACGAACTGTAGTTAAGCGACGGTGGTCAAAGGGACCATAGTCGGGTGAACGAGGTCGGAGAGACCATAGTTGGCTGGTGACAGAGGTCGGATGAGCATTGCTGAGTCACTGAGTTAGGAGAGAATGTAGTCAATGGGCGACAGAGGGGGGGGGGGGGGGGGGGGGACCATAGTCGATGGGCGATAGAGGTCAAAGGGACCATAGTTGGCAAGCGACTAAGGTTAGAGGGACCGTATTTGGTGAACGATGGAGGTCAGAAAGACCATAGTCGGCGAGCGATGGAGATTAGAGGGACTATAGTTTGCAGGCGACGGAGGTCAAAGGGACCATAGTCCTGGTGACCGTGGTCATAGGGACCATTGTCGGGGGGCGGCGTAGGTCAAAGGTATCGTAATTGACAGACGACAAAGGTTGAAGGGACCGTAGTCGACCGGTGTTGACCATCGGAGGGACCGTAGTCGACTGATGTGGTTATCAGAGGGATTGTAGTCGACAGGAGATTAAGGTTAGAGGGACCGTAATCGATGAGGGACGTTGGTCAGAGAGATTGTATTTGACGGGTGACAGAGATTATACGAAGACTTGGTAATGGTTGTTGTACGGAGGTCCATCTGCAATGGTCAGGCAGAGGTCCAGTAGTGGTGACCTGATGGTGATGGTTAAGAGATTGGGCTGTTACAAATGGTATCTGAGTAATACACCAGTTGGAAGATGAGAACTAAGTGTCATGCAAGTCAAAATGCTACGCCATAGGAGCCACCTTTTGAACCCTGTATGGGACAAAATGCTATATAGTGAGAGTCATAACTTAAACTTGTAGTAGCTACCTCTAGAATCCTATCTGTCAAGTAGATTATTTTGGGATATAAATACTGAAGAGAATATCAGTTACTTTAAGTGTGGGAGATTATAAAACCAATTAAGTAAAAAAGAAGATAAACTCTTAAATATCAAGATGCCTTTTGGTATAATGGTTAAAATTTCATTAAAAAACTCCGAGTTATAAAAGACTATAATTTTTATGCGAAAAATCTTAAGAAGGGAAAAAACAACAAGGCATTGCCCAATTGAAATGAATTCACTAGTGGTTGTTATTAATTATAAATGATGTCCTTCCTCGGGAGAAGGCGTTAGCTTAATTTATCAAATATACATCATATATAACACTTTATATGGTTGGGGCTAGAAGAATCTAAGGTCATGAGAGTTGTTCTCAAGAGATTGCTAGCTTGTTCATTTGGTTGGTAGGATTGTATTTGGGCGATAGAGGTCAGATAGACCGTAGTTTGCAAGTGACGAAGGTCGGAGGGATTGTAGTTGGGTGACATTGGTCGGAGAGGCAGTCATTGGGTGAATGAGGATGGAGGGACCGTAGTTGGCGGGCTACAACAGTTGGATAATGGTTGTTGGGTGATTGAGGTCCAAGCGACCGTAGTCAATGGGCAACGAAAGTCAAAGGGTCCTTAGTTTGCGGGAGATAGAGGTCCGAGGGATCGTAGTTGGCGGGCGACTGAAGTAGGAGGGATCGTAGTTGATGGGCGATGGAGGTCAGAGAGACCATAGTCGATGAGCGATGAAGGTATGAGGGACCATAATTAGCAAGCGATGGAGGTCAGTGGGACTATAGTCGATTGGTGATGGTGGTCAAAGGGATCGTTGTCTGCAAGTTTCGCATGTTTGAGGTACCATAATCGGTAAATAATGAAGGTCGGAGGGACCGTAGGCAATCAGTGATAGTTGTCATAGGGATCGTAGTCAGCGGTGATGGAGGTTGGAGGGACCATAGTTGACTAGCGATGGTGGTCAGAGGGACTGTAGTCAGTAGACGATAGAGATTTAATGATACGCTATAATGGCTGTTGGGTGGAGGTCCAATGGCAATGGTCAGCCAGAGATCCGACAGTGGCGACCTGGTGGCAATGGTTAAGACTTTGGACTATTATAAATGGTATCCGAGAAATACACCAGTCGAAAGATGTGAATTAAGTGTCATACAAGATAAAATGCTACACCATGAGAACCACACCTTAAATCTTATATGGGATAAAGTTCTACGTGGTAAGAGTCATCACTTAAACTTGTAGGGGCTACCTCTAAAATCCTATATACCTTGTGGAATATTTTGGTATAAAGATACTAACGAGATTGTCAGTTACTTAAGTGGGGGAGATTGTGAAACTCCTCAAGTAAAAGAAGCTAAACTCTTAAACATCGAGACACCTTTTAATATAATGGTTGAAATTTTATTAAGAAACTCTGCAATTAAGTATACTCATCCCGGAGAAATCATGGGATGGGTGATCTCCTGGGAAGTTATACCAACAAGACAAAACTATGAGGCCCTTAGGTCAAAGCAGACAATTTCCCAATAGTTAAGAGTTTGGGCTTTTACATTGTAGTGAGTGGGCGATGGAGGTCGGAGGGAATACAGTCAGTGGGTGACTGAGGTCAAAAGGGACTATAGTTGGAGGGTGATGGAGGTCAGATGAATCATAGTCGACGGGCGATGGTGGTCGGAGGGACTATAGTCGGTGAGTGATAGAGGTTTGAGAGACCGTAGTCAAAAGGAGATGGTGGTTGAAGAGTGTAGTCAGTGGGCGACTGAGGTCAAAGTTACCTTAATTGGCAGGCAACAGAGGTCAGAGGGAACTTAATCGGTAGGCAAAGGTTGTTAGAGAGACCATTATCGGTGAGAAATGGAGGTCAGAGGGACTTTAGTCGGTGGGAGACTGTGGTTGAAGAGATTGTAGTCAGCAGGTGAAGGAAATCAGACGAATGCTCGGTGATGACTGTAAGACAAAGGTCCGACGATAATGATTTTGCAAAGGTCCAACAGCAATGACCTAGGGCGATGGTGGTTAGAAGGGCCATTGTCAACGAGTGACAAAGGTCAAAGGGATCGTAGTCAGCTAGCAATGGTGGTCGGAGGGATCGTTGTTTACGGGTGATGGATGTCAGAGGAATCATAATTGGCAATTGACTAAGGTTGAAGGGACCGTATTCCGCAGGTAATGGAGGTTCGGTGATGGCTACAAAATGAAGGTCTAATGGCAATGATCAGGCAGAGGTCTATCAGTAGCAGCTGGTGGTGATGATTCGTCGGCGATGGTGTTGTGGTGGAGCTCCGGGATGCTTCAAGTCTCAGAGATCTCTTGAGTCTCTAGCCCATGGTCTAAACCTTCCAAAGTCTAAGCCCCCTTTTCATGTCGGAAGAGGGGTGACATGCTCCATAAATATGGAGAAGATCTAGGATAAATACGGAGTACTCCATTGGATAACCCATAATGATTCCCTCAATTATGGAGCATTTGTCAAGCATTTAAGTGCCTTAATAATGTTATAATTAAGCAATCTTGGGCTTGTTGGATTCTTCTTGCCGAGCCATTCGATTTTACCATAGCATGCTTTATTTGGAGATCATTTGGTCATCCAATTAATGCTTTGAACTTTCCAAATATACTCTAAACCCTATATTTGAGCCCATTTGGGCTCGGATTGGACTGATGTTGGCGTCGTTTAATTGATCTCGCTAAGACATTCAATTTTATTATAAGTTTACTACAATCAGAGTTCATATTGTCATGCATTTAAATTTGAAAGTTTCAAACTTAAATATGCCTTGAGATTCGTGCTTGATCAAGGCAATTTTTTTTAATCTTCCTTTGCTTAGGTCGAGTGAGGATTGTCTTCTTTTGATGAGGAAGTGGTAGTTATCATGTTAATTTTATTACTATCATTCTCCATCACTCTGCATCAATTAGTATATGAGGCTAACATGGTGATTTTTAAAGTGAAGATCCAACTTATTTCAAGCCATCAAGAACAAATCCTTTTGGAAATTTGATGCTAGCTTTGGTAGAAAGTTTTCTTAACCTTCATGTTCTAATTTTTTTTGTTATGTTTCTTATATTTAGAATACCTAGGCTTCCTAGTATGCTTGTTTGTAATAAGTTTTATGAATGTTGCATAAAGTTCAATTAGTTGCCTTCACTTCACTCAAAAGTCTTAGCCAATGTCTATAAACTTACAAATCCCAGCTGCCCTACTTTAGGTATCCTTGGTAAAGTGTGTTCCACTTCTAAAGCCTTCCATAGAGTGTAATTGTTACATAATTCATCTTTAAGGAGATAGCGTAGTTTGCCGTCCAAATTCATGACCATAACTTAAATTTCAAACATAACTCATTCAATCTTCAAGCCTTCTTTAAATTTAAGAGATTTGAATATTTGACTTTTATTTAAGGAAATAATTTTCATAAAATCACTTGACCAATGATTCAATCTAAAACTCTCCTAATCATGGTCAACGGTCCAATATATATTCGCAATTCAAACTAAAATTATACAAACTATCTATATCATAAGAGCAAAGTGAAAGCTTGATGTAAATACGAAGGAGGTTAAGGAGCGTTAGAGTTTTCTTCTTGAAAATTCCTACTCTCCTCTCCCAAACCACCACTAATTAAGAGATTTAATGGTGAAGAAGACAATGTCTCCATAGAATGAAGATTAAGGTCTATTAATGACATTCCACACAAGGAATGACCAATTAATGAAAGACAACCAAATCATGCATCATGATCTAGACTACTAAAAATATATAAAAAATAAATATTAGGAGATTGAAGAGAGATAGAATTTTCTAAGCTAACATTTTAGGTGCCAAATAACTCTCTTCTCTCACATCAATCAATTTGGCTTGTGCCCCCCCAATTGGACCACATTAGCACTAAGTACTTATCAAGTTGAAGTTTCAAAGTATCTAAAATAATTGACTGACTTACTTGATAATATGAAGAGGTTCCAAAAAAAAAAAAAACCATTAGCTAAACTATTGATCATAGTTTGAGCCTTATAGATTAAGGCTTAGTTTTGGACAGTTTTCTTTCTACTTTCTAAAACAGTTATTTAATACAAAAAATTTTAGTTCAAGAAATTTTTGTGGTAGAAAGCCGTTTTAGAAAGCAACAAAAAAGCTTTTCCAAATGAAGCCTTAGGCTACTAATTCAGGTGGAATAATAAATCTTCTTTATTGCATCATGAAATCTTATATTTGCACTAATAAACAAATCCATCAAATAAATCTAATAAAAAAATCATACTGAAATTAATTTTAAAAAAATCAAAATCTGAAAATTTCAATTCCTGATAAAAAATCTAACTGAACAATCAGACATAAGAAAATGTAATTAAATAATATATTATTCAAATTCATTGCATCTAAGTCATGTATGATGATCTAGACAAGCTAAAGAAGGTAGCTTTCGTTTTAGATGCCAAATACTTTTCTCCACACCCACCAATCTATCTGGCTTGTGCAGTTGTATTAGAGTTCTTTAAGCTATTATGTTTTTTTTTTTTAAGTATAGATAATATAATTGCTATATTTTGATTTACATCACAAAATTTAGGCTTCTTTTAAGACAACTTTCTTAATGCTATGCTTTTCTGATTGCAACCATAGTTTCTGTTTGGTCACTACTTTCAAAAAGTTTTTGTGCTAGGAAGTTGCTTTCTACAACAGCTTTCAAAAATGTTATTTTTTCTATAGCAGCTTTATAATCACCTTTATAAAAAGCTACAGTCGTCCCAAATAAAATTATGATTGTTATCGGCAAAAATAAAGCTCTTAAAAACCAATAATATGAAACATATCCTACAAGATCACTAATTATAGATAATATGAATTATGAAAATTGTCTAAAAATAACAAAATTATGAAAATATTGTCTCAAATGGACCCAAAATCTATTAATTTGGGCCAAGAGAAACCCCTCAGCATTAGATGCGTTTATATTTCCATAAAAAAGGACTATAAAAATGAGAATTCTATAAACATACGGAGAGGTCTCATGTATCAACATCAATCATACGTGTATATAGATGAGTGCCTGTCTCTTAAAGGATTCTTTGGTTTTCTCAAGGCATGGAGGACTGATCTTGCTGTCGGTAGATAGATCTCAATCTTAGGACCACCAAAGAAGGCATCTCTAAGGTGAAGTCTCTCTCTAAAGAAATTTTGAGCTCTTTTAAAGGGTAGACAAAGGTATATGATTAAAGTTTTAGTCCATTTCATGTGAAGTTGTGATGAGAGAGAAACATATTTCTAGAGATGGAGAGAAAGAAAGAGAGAGAGAGAGAGAATTCACATGTGCTGCTTTCAATGTAATATAAGCTGGAGATGGGTCCACTTTGTGAAGAACTTTAAGTCTTGTAGTATTATGGGGACCTACTTTTTGATGTTTTGATATTGAAATGGAAGAGCAAGCTCAGCTCTATTGTTTTAGATGGTTGATTTGTCTCTCTTGGAGTTCATTTGAAGCCTTGAAAGAAGAGTGGAGCTTTGTTCGTGGTCCCTATATGTGAATTAATCATCATGCATGACCTATTTCTACTTTTTATATTGTTCCCAAAGAAGAGGAGCTAATGATGTTTGAAGTGATTATTTCACTAGCTTTACTGTGGGGCATCACATTTGTAAGTTTGAGATAAAATATGCTTTAACTTTCTTATTAGATAAATAGCATTATGGGTTTTATTGTAAGTGTATTCAAGCTTCTTTTTCTCATACCTTTTAGTAATATTGGTCTTGATATTTCTTTTAATTGCTCCTTCATTTGCCTTCAATATTAATAGTTCTAATTATCCATGATCTTATGATGTATTTTTGGTCTATCCTTCATGATAAAATCTGACGAGTAAATAAAAACTTAACTAGAAGGGATGAAACGTCTAATATTAGGAGTGTAATGTGCGATAAAAGGGGATTAAAGATATAAGTTCGTATTGACGTTCATAGCACAAGAACAGAGAAGAGATTTCGATCTAACATTCAAAAGATACATTGGGATCTAGACTATCTCAAAATATCATTACAACTAAAATTTATTAATTTGAATTTTAAAAATATCCTTACAACCAAAATTTATTAGGTTGAACCCTACCAGGGGCGCTGCCCCTTGGACCCCGGCATATCTGCAAAGCGTACGACGATCTAAGATATGAACAAATAGGGGTCGAGCCAAATTCAAGGCAACTCCAACATACATTTTGTAGAAATTGAATGATTAATTAATTACATCAT
This sequence comes from Dendrobium chrysotoxum, assembly GCA_019925795.1. Taxonomy (NCBI): domain Eukaryota; kingdom Viridiplantae; phylum Streptophyta; class Magnoliopsida; order Asparagales; family Orchidaceae; genus Dendrobium; species Dendrobium chrysotoxum. The sequence continues at coordinate 89,745,800 of CM034314.1, read as the reverse complement.
TTTGATTTTTTTTTATGAACAAATCATCCATATTTCAACCTAAATTTTGTTTAAAAATAATTGTCATTATATAAAATGTTGATGATATTTTTAAAATGTATTATGTACTCAAGTACAAAGAATCATTAGTCACTAAAATGATATATATATATATGAAAAAAATTCTCATGTTTCCTTATTATTTACAGGCCTTAGTTACTTTTGGTAGCTAAAAGACATCTTTAGCGATCATTTTCTTTTTATCTCTATATTTTTTTGTCACTATTAACTCATTTTCTTGTAGTGAAGGGTCGAGTCAAATTCGAGGCAACACCAACAATTACTTATAAATTTGCTGAAGTTATAAGGCCCAACATGAATTTATACATGATGTGACTCAATTCTCTAATCATAAATTACAATAAATCAAAAAGTACTTTGTTTTTTTCTTTTTGGCATATTAGGGGATTCTAATAGGTCGAGAATGGAAGAAATTTTTCTTATGTCGACCAACTCCTTAAGGCACGGCAGAGCCAGCTCAAGAGCTAACTCGGCCTGCAACCTGATCTCATGGAAAAGTACTTTGCCTTGAGATAAATTTATAAATATCATAATTTTGCTCCTTGCAATCTCTCTCTCTCTCTCTCTCTCCTCTATAGACATTGAAGAGGGTTTAAGATGATCTGTAGCAGTTTTCCTATATGATTGGATGTGACAGTCATAAATATGTACGATGCAACGGTGCTGCTTTATATGTGCAATAAAGTTTGGGATCGTAAGTGTAGGAGCAGACGTACATTTTTAGTTGGATACAGTTCGGCGATTAATGCTTCTGCATACTTTTTTTATTCTAAAAACAGAAATTTTAATATTTTACCTGTACGAAGAACAACACCCACTTTAGCTGCTAAAAGTTTTAAATTTTATTATCAGAATTTTAACTCTTTTTATCAAATTTACAATTCGAGAATAATTAACATTGTATGCAAAGTCAGAAGCCCCTTTGATTTAAATTTCTATCATGTATCTCTAATTATTTTATATTTTTTAGGGGCATTTAAGGTAATTAAGATAAATTCACACACATATCATATAAACAAGACTCGAACTCAAGACCTCTTAGTTGATAGTCAAAGCTCCCAACTAATAGACCAAGATGAGTTACCCGCCTCTAATTATTTTTGTATAAATAGTTTGAGGCATGCAATTTTGTACTTAACTTTATTTGGAATGACTTTTTGTCATGAAATTACTAATGTATGTGTTGCTCATGGATCATTAATCTTCAATATTGATTGATTCGTTATCTCAAGTTCTCGTACGTATTGAAAGCATATCAAATAGAATCAAAAAAAATTTTAAAAAAAATTTGTGTCGATGTAATTTCCTATTTATCATTTCAAATTTACATTGAACTGAATAAAATTTTCTTTGTGACGAATGAATTCTTTGATATCAATCTTGTTGAAAAGATTCAGTTTGTTATTCATCTTAGAAGAGGAAATGAAAATTTCAGGTTGATCTCCTCAATGAGAATTCATCTCTTTACTTCAAATGATCTCTAAATTTTAGGCAACTATTACTATATGTGGACCTCTTCGTCGCAAGTTATCTTTTTGGGGGAGTTTGTTGTTGATTGTTATCCTACTAATGCAACACTTATTTGTGGATGTTTTTGTGCTGATAATTATCTATGTTTTATCTCGCTCCAATTCTGAAGTCCATTGTAACTACATGCTCTTGATATTGAATGTTGGTTGTGTTAGTATTGATTGGTTATAGGACTTGTTGCTGCAGAGCTTGGTTATGGATATATCTCCTCGTGTTATTTTTTCTGGTCTCTGAAGCTGCTTTCGATTTGGTTTCTACATTTTCTGAAGGCTTTGATGTTTTATTTTTTGGGGAGGGACAAAGTCGCAAAGATGATTGATTGCAAACATTGGGAAGTTCAATCCAGCAATTTTTTGTTGATATATGATTGACAGATATTTATCCTTTCTACAGATAACACATTCATTAATACATCATTTACAGTTACTATATTGTTCTTACATTTGCCTTCTACTATCAACGGAACCAATGATCAAATGCTATATTTTGTACTTTCTGATCCTTTGTTTTTTCTTGAGGGGTATGAAAGATTTTTTTTAAATAATTTCATGCTAGCCTCTCTTTTTATCAATCATTAATTATACTTGTTGGGCATGATCTTCATAATTATTATATTGAAAATATGTTGTCAAATCATAATCAAACTTTATATTACTCGTTTGGATGACTTCATGAACATCATGCATGGTGAATGAGGGAAGATGATGATATAGAACAAAAAGATTGTAGAGCAAACAAGGTTGAGCAATGACTTGCACAATCCTAAAAACCTAGCCAAGAAATACCTTGTGTTGCCTTGCATCAATCCATATGACTAATTAATTTAGCTTCTCAATGGTTGGAAGGAGATCATGGAGTTAGTGACACAATCATTAAGAAAGATAGTGTTGTTCATTCTTGTGTAGAACTATATAAGGTCAAGGAGATCATTTAAATCAAACTTTGAAAGTATGGTAAGATGAAAAACATCATTTTAGAACTCTTAGATAGGGTTGCCAAGTGGGTTAAATTATCGCATAAACCTAATTCATTAAAATAAATTGTTGGACTAGTTATAATCAATGTGATTTTAAATATATTTGCTTTAATGAATTCAAGGTTGGTCCATGAGATTTCTTTAAATTTAATGAGAATTTAATTAAAGAATTTAAATAGATTTTTGATAATCATTAAAAACTTTGAAAGATATTTGGTTCAAATCTATATATTTTAAATGAAACTTGTATGTTCAAATATCATAAACATGATTCAGGTGGCTGATTTACGACTTCAAGCGGTCGAATTCATCCTTCAAATGGCAAACTTCACCCTTCACGTGGCCAAACTCACCTTTTATGTGGCCTACTTCACCCTTCAAACAACATATTTCAGGTGGTCAGTCTCAATTAGTTTCTCAACAACCTCGTTTGATGATCCTTGTAAATCAAGAAGCAAACCTAATGGATTATTGTCCACATATATTCATCTCAAGAATTTAATCAACCACATACTTTAAGCCGCAAGATTTATTTTTAAAACCATGTTACTTTGGTGTAACTTTTCCTTCAACGCCCAAAATCCTATAAAAAAAAGTCTGATGGCCATTTTGAAGAGGGGGGGAAGAGAGACAACTTTCTATACCCAAATTTATTCAAATCCATCCAAAAATTTCTTTCTAGATTCTTTATTTTGCAATTAGCATATTTCTCTCTCTCTTCTCCCTCATCCCTCTAATTCGCCAAAATCTCGTGAATCTTATGAATACGTACAATTTTAATTATCATCCATGGCCAAATCAAAATCCAATAATTATGTAGAATTCCAATCAAAATTTACAATCACTAACCCAAAACATATTCAGTGATGGTTTAATCCCTTATGACAGGAATTTCGGTAGTACATTCTAAATGAATTTATTCCATTTGATGATAAGTTTGAATAACACAAATAATAATAAAATTACACTAAGGCTTCGTATGGGATAGCTTTTTTATTACTTTCTAAAACAACTTTTTAATACAAAAATTTCTTAAATTTAAAAAGTTTTATACTAAAAAGCCGTTTTAGAAAGCAATAAAAATACTGCCCCAAACGAAACCCAAATAAAAATAAATAAATAAATAATCGACTTATGCTTGTCAATGGAATGTTGCTTTCCCCAACCACCTCATATGTTGCATGCTAAATTGTATGATAGAGCTCACATTAGAGCAACCAACCCTACACCCTTCTTGTCATCCTATATGTAAGTAGCCTATTTGGTAGATCAACAAAAAGAAATGTTGCTTTCATGCGGCCAATGGCCGGGAAAAACGCAATGCTAGCCTATGATGAATGCTGACAAGAACATACTGAGGAAGCACATGCATGTTTGCCTTTTTACATATTAGTGATGTCCATTCAGTGGTCTTTGTACAGCTCAAGATTTTTCAATTAAATATTTTTTTTTAAATTATCTTTATATTTTTTTATTATCATATTGAAATATATCAAAAAATATTGATGCAAAATAAGTATTATATATATATCGCTTAATCATTTATATTGATAGAACATTTTCTTAATATATTAATTATTGAAAAGATATTTTTTCTTTCTTAATAAGCATTTAGGTCCTCTTAATGATCGATTTTTTTTTATATATCTGTTACAAATATATATATATATATCACTAAATCTACATTATTTGATGTTTCTAATAATTAAAATTTAATTTGTATCTCTAATAATAAAATTAATTTATATAACCTCTAAGAAAAAAATTTGTGCTCCACCATCACCTAAACTCAGTATTAACATTTTTCTTTAAGAATTTTAGCAATTTACGGAGCTTATCTTGACCTATTGATTGAGAGCTTTGGCTACCAATCAAAAAATCTTAGGTTCGAATCTTACTTATTTGATGTTTATTTGAGTTTGTTTTAATTGACTTAAATGTCAAAAAAAATAATAATGATTTCATTATCAGAGCCTGTAACGATATTTGCTATAATTTTAGTGAGGATTTTCTCATAGAAACCTAATATAAACTACCAGCCTCGGAACCCTTTCTTACATGCAAGTATCATGTGAATTTCATCCTTGAGATTACACAAATGCATTCAGCAATTTTCTCACCTATAGTAAGCCAAATATCACTCTCTGGTGATAATTACAGATCCCAAAAACTGGGATTCTAGTTTGTAAAAGAACTTGTAAACATACCATTGCCCTAAAATAGTCCTATTTTCTTCCAGAAACATTTTTTGAGATTTCCATTTAATCCCCACAGTTCACCTGCACAAGATCTCTGTATATACTCATATAATTATATCTTACAGAAAACATTAGGAAGATTACCAAATCAATGTATCCCAAGTTCATTCAACTCCAGAATATATAGGGTTTTTTTTTTCTTTTTTTGTTCTAGAAAGCTATGCTAACTTACTCCATATACAGGAGAGCTACCAGCATTTCAAATTGTTTCATTTCCTCTCGTTTAAAGACATTGACGACGATTTCAGCTATGAATTTAACTCATTTCAGTTAAAATTCCTAGAAACCTGCTATGCTCAGCAGTGCTCTTGAAACCAGGGGTGAAATCTGAGAAGAACCTCACAACTGCTGCTAGTTGTTGAGAGTCATTGGTAGCAAGAGCTGCTTCCAGAAACAAAGATGGACTAACGGTAATAACCTGCAAGCATGCAATTTCACAAACTATAAATCATATGGAAGATGGAATAAGGGAAATAATAGAAGGATATTATTATGAAGTAAATGAATATGTGATGGCGGCATCACAATTTTGACATCTCGGTATGCAAAAATTATTCTGTGCGGATTCCGGGCCGTCCGGAGGCGAATCACAGCGCGCCACGTCAACTGGTACACAACGCTATCGAACACCGGTACCTAGCAAAAAGATGACGTGGCGCATTGTGATTCGTCTCCAGACGACGTCTGGAATCCGCACAGAATAATTAATCCTCGATATGACACTCATACGTGAATAATATCTTATACTTCGAAATTATGTCATTTTCTTATTTGAATTACTACTTTATTTGGGTATTTAGGACAAAAAGCCCTCACAAGTAAGTTCCCATTTTCTACAGTTCAACTGCTATTACAAACTAAGCTCTTAATTTTCATTTGAAAGCACAATGCAGGAATGAATAATTAGATTTCCTACAGCTGAGAATTATGACAAGCCTTCTGTTAGTATTTTAGGATTTTGTGTTGCCTTCCAACTCCTCTGATCAATTTAGAGAGCTGTGTGATATAACCAGAACAGCCTATTTCACCTTTTATGTGCCCCACGCCTTTTCTTCAACTTTACCCTTCTATTTTCTCACTTCACCCCAGCCTCTTTCCCTTCTCTACTGCCATCTCTAGGACCTCCTAGAGCCACTGCAAAATACTGTTAAAGCATTCACCCTTCTACTGCAATCTCCATCAAAATGACAAAGATGGCAGCAAAATAAATGGCGCTATCAAAATAACAAATGGTGGATTCAAACAAATACTGCCTTTTAGTGTCTCTATTGCATTTCTGTACCCAAGTTTTGTGAGATTTGGTATTTGAGAAGAAATAAACTTAACTATAATATGAACTTACACACCAAAAAAGCTCCTTTATTCGCGTAGCCATTGTCCACAATAGGGAAGCCCATAATAATGAGCAAGGTTCAACCAAAAACGAAAAGAATATACACATATAAGCAGTTGAATTCAATTGGCTTTATCTGGACATTAATTTGCTGAGGACGAGGCGAAGGCAGATAACAATATGATTGTTTTTAATACAAATAGTAATCATCAAACAAACCAGCTACCAAAAGAAATCGCAATGAGAATTAGTTCAATAAACTAATATAATCGTCATCACCACCAATAGCCTTATCTCAACTACAAGGTGTCAGCTTTATCAATCCTCATTCCCCATTTGTTTTCATCAAGTGTCCATGAGGTGTTAAAACTATTCCGCACAAATCCTTGTGCACGACTTTTGTTCATGTTACCTTCAGTTTATCCCACGTTTTTCTTAATCCTTCAATAATTATTTTATCTACAAGTCTTATGGGTGTGTGTATTCTACATCATTGTACATGTTCAAACTACATGAGCCTCTTAAGCAATGCTACTTCACCACCTCTCAAATAAAATTATTATTCAACCTATCCTTCCTGGACTTACTACACGTCCATTTTAACACTCATTTTTTGCCAAACTCAACTTGGCTAACAATTACATTTTTTCCTATCCTACATTCCGATCAATACATAATCAGCCTAATTGTAGTTTTATTAAATTTACCTTTAAGCCTCCATTATATTTTCATATCACATAATACTCTTTAAGTGTCATTTTAACCCTTCAATATTAACTCAAAAAATTATAATCATTTATATCCCCATGCTTATGTACAATAGATCTAACATATTTAAATTTATCACATCTAGGTATCATTTTATCTTATAGTAATATTAACTAATAATTATTAGTAACTAAAACTTAAAACTCTTGGTTCACTAAAGAATACTTTTAAAACTATCCAATATTCCATCATACATATCTTTAGCAATTTCGTCATAACTTCGATAAAGCTTGTTTTTTAATGCTCATCATATCAATTTTAGTGGTAGTCAATCGTATGCTTTTTCGAGATCAATAAAAATCATATAAATATTATTTTTCTACTATTTATAGGTGTCTATTAATTGTCACATCAAAACACATTCATAATGGATCTCCTTGGCATGAAACTAACTTGATTCTTCAATACAAATTTTTTTTTAAATCTATATCCCATTACTCTCCCAAGTTCTTGCCATCTTACTCTTTTTTTTTTTTCTCTGTAATAATCAAAATTTTGAACATCTCCATTGTTCTTAAATATAGATATTAAAATTTATCTTCTTCAATCATTTGGCATCCTCTTAGATCCTGATTTGTAATTTTAACTAGTGGTGCGGTGTGTTGTGCTATCTTTTATCATAAAATACTGTCACATAATGCAGGTAACTATTTGATAAAACAATTGCTAACTTTCCCATTAGAAAATTTTATAAGAAGATGGTGAGACCTACAATACTTTATGGCGCATAATGTTCTCCATCAAAAGATAAGCACAAAATTAAGCGCTGTAGAGATAAGAATACTCAGGTCGATGAGTGGCTTTACACTTAAAGATAGAATGCAAAAAATGAATATATACGTGAAAAAGTTGGATTAACTCCAATAGCAGATAAGATTAGAGAGAGTCGTCTTAGACGATTTGGTCACTTAAAACATCAGTGTTCCAATGACCCTTTTAGGAGAGTATATGTATTAGATCTAGCCTATGTTGAGAAAGGTAGAGATAGACCTAAAAAGACTTCTTTAAAAAGTATTAAAAAATAATTTTTTTTATTAGATTTAAATGAGAATTTGACTCTTAATAGGACACAAAAGAGAAAAAAGATTTATGTAACCAACCCAACATAGTAGGATAAAGGCTTGTTGTTGTTGTTTGTTTGTTTGCTATTTGAACTATTATGATAGATAAACTTATAAGACTAAAATAGGCATGATTAACCATTTACAAATAATATCATGTTTATCTTTAAAATAATTAATGGCATTCTGATGTAGGACTAAATACGTATGTTGATGTTTTGCTTTTTGAAATTATATGTCGTTGAAAGAGCAAGAGCAATTAATCAACTTTCTTGATTTAAACGGTGATTGAAAACAATAAAGTAATGATTTAGATCAAGCAATGGAATACACAACAAAGATTTAGAACACAAAAATAACCAATCAAATCAGATTTTACTTAATGTGGGGCTTTCGACAGAAACCCCTAAATTAACATTCAGAATAGTCACTATGTAAAATCCCTCACTTAACTCTTTGATGATTGGTAAAAACGGAGAAAGCTTACATAATCTTTATGACGCCACAACAGAGGAAAAACTTAGAAAAGATAAGACTTGGAAGAGAGTTCACTTTTGTCAGGATTTGGAATAAAGCCGCCACTGAACGAGAGAGTGTTGTTGGTCGATAGTGGTGACGAGGGAGAAGAGGATTCTCTCCATGTAGTCTTCAACGGATTGGTCGTTCTCAAAGTCGAAGTCGAAGAACGAAGACCGGAGGATGTCAATAAGCCCTTGATCGTTGAAAACAAAGCCGTGGTCATGTTCTGGATCAGCCATACATTAGGGAACAACAATTTGCAAGGTGCTGGAACTTCTGGACAGCAAATGGGGACCTTCCAGATAGCAGGATAGCAAGGGGAACTTGCTAAAATTTCTGGATAGCAAGCTGGAACTTTCTGGACAGCAGGACAGTAGGATAGCAAGAGGAATTGATGAAATTTCTGGACAGCAATTTGACCTGCTCTTGGACAGCAAATAGTAGGTTCAGAAAAGGTTGAAAGAAGCACGAGGGGATGGGTTTTAATTGCAGATTTTGGGTTTTGAATAAGAGAGGGAAGCCCATTCAAAATTCCAAAATTAATTTCAGCCAATAATTAAATCTGAAATTGATTTGGGAACCATTAATTGAGGGAAAATAATTGAAAGAAAAGGAAAGAAAGGAGAGGGGGCCGGCCCCTTGATGGGGACAATTGATTGGGGTTTCCAATCTTAGCAACGTGATTTAGGAAAGAGACTTAATGCAAATCTCCATCTAATTTGAATTTAAATTCAAATTGGATTGATTGGAGGATCTTTCCTAATATAACTCATTCTATCTTAGGAAAGAAATTTTAAATTTTAAATTCAAAATAAATTGAAATCTGAATTTAAAATTTCCTAATTTAAAATGTGTCATGAATGGAAAGTATCAACTTTGTGGTTTGAAATTTGGAGGCTATGGAAAGGTGATGTGGTCGGCGGCTAGGGTTAGGGTTTTAGGGCCGGCGGTTAGGAAGGATTTGGGGCTTGGACCAGCGGCTAGGAGGAGGGGAGGGAGCCTTGGGGCCAACAGCTTGGAGGAGGACGTGGTGGCCTTGGGGCTGGCACTTGGAGGAGGCGGCGGTGGCCTTGGGGCCGACGGCTTGGGGAAAGAGAGGAAGCTTGGGGGACCGTTGGTTAGGAGGAGGGGAGGAGGTATTGGTCGGCGGTTTGGAGAAGGGAAGAAGGAGAACCACGAGCCCATATGCTTCCTGTGGCTGGTGGGTGATACGTTGCCCTCACCTAGGAACTTTACCAAGGTTCTCACAAAATCTCTCAAAACTCTCCAAAAGAGCGAAAGTGCTGAATTTTTTTTTATAATAATCATCATTACCCTTTCCAAAGAAGAGGAGGGGTTATAAATAGCCACGTTACAATAAAAAGATAAAAGACAAAAGTGCTCCTAAGGGTCATAGACAACTACTCCCTCAAGTGAGGGTAAAAATGAAAAAACTGCGATAATAAATCAAATACACAAACAATAATAATAAACCTAATACAAATGATAACTCAAAAATAAAGTGATGCGATCATGGCCGTAGATCGTCGACCCCTTCTCTGGTAGACTCTTCATGGTCGGATGTCCTCATCACATTCATAATTAAAATTTAGCCATCTATAAATAAATGTATTATTAAATACTAATTAAAATTATAGAATAGTTCATACAATGATAATAAGCAATTTTATTATGAAGAACAAAAGTTTATAACACCCATCCATCAAAAGCTCTTACCATGATAATTAAAATTAAAAAACATAATAATTGATTTTTTGTGAAATATTATAATCAAGATTTAAAATGATGAAATCGAGAATCGAGACGTTTTGTCCAAGCGAGGCGGATTGAGGCTTAAGCCTCAAAATGAAAAATTAAAGTACTTAAAAATTATAAAAAATTTACAAAAATGATAAAATATAAATAAATTATGAACATAATGACTTAATCCATGAAATAATTTTCCAATAGAAATGACGGTATGGAGAGCAAAACACAGACGAAAAAAGACACAAGCAAAACTAAGAAGCCATAACAGTAAGAAATAAGGATTTGAGATTTACTTACACTTCATAGATCTTTAACTTCGGTCATTTGATTTTTTCGAAACTCTACTTCACACGAAACAGGCCAAGCTGGCACAGAGCTTGAAGCAGATGAAGCTTACAAGCGCACAATTCCTTCGAAACTATTACAGACAGCAGACAAAGCAGGCAAAGCCAGCACAATGCTCGAAAGGAAAGAAAGTTTGTCACCTTCGCTGTGACTAGAGATCAACTCGTTCAGAACTCTACTTAACACGAAGCAAGCGAAACCGAAGCAGAGCTTGAAAAGGAAGAAAGTACGTCACCTTCGTTACGACAGAAGATTGACTCGTTCAAAACTCTACTTCACATGAAGCAAGCGAAGAAAAAGCAAAGCTTGAAATGAAAAGAGATCGTTACATTCATTGTGAGCTCCTTATAGATTCGACAAGAATGTCATTGCCAAAGGAGGCAGAGGGGCTTCTCTTTCAAAGCATTACTTCACACGAAACAGCTGAAGTCGAAACAATAGCTACGTCCTAAAACTAATTATACTCGCAAATTCATGCAATTGTTAAAAAAAAAAAGAAATAAATCGAACGAGGTGGTGCCTCAAATAGCCTCGAGGCGTTCCGCCTCAAGGCATACGCCCCGTCTAAAAAATTACATGCCTCATATGAACGGGCGAGGCTTACACCTCGACGCGCCAAATTCCCACCTCAAATCAAGGGGCGCCTTAAGGCGGATGCCTCGAACGTCTTTTTAATCGTTGATCAGAATAGATTAGGGATACTTTTGTTTTAAAACTCTAAACACTATTTTGAAAAAAGTAAGTTTTTAGAAAGCATGCTTGCTTAGCTTTTAATAACCTCCTTTTTTTAGCTTTAGTACAACAAAACTTCTTCATTTAACAATTGGCTTAAATTTTGACAAAATGCCTATAAATTATACTATTGTCTTAAAAAACAAAAAAATTTAACAAAAATCTTTGCCAAAAAGAACCTTAATCTTCAATTTTCATAAAATATTTGTTAGCCAAACCATTGCAATATCATAAATAACACTGAAAATCATGTCTCATCTGAATAAAAATCTTCATGTTTATTCATCTTTTTTAGAACTAATTATACTTTATTTTTCTGGATTGGCTACGATATATCTTATTATTTTAATCATCATGCTTTTCTCAAATGATGTTTTCTTTAGAACACTCATTATAAATACTTCTTTAATAGATCAATAGAATAATTTGTTTAAAGTAACTACCAAGCGATCAACCATCAATCATTTTCTGAAGGTAACGCAGGTGACTTGAAAAGATCCATAGTTGGCATGCTCTTTTAAGAACATTGTAAGGTCGGCATTTATACTAGTCACTAAAAAGCTTAGGACATGAATATATTAGAATTTATTTCATGGCAAGACGGGTCTTGCCCGCTACTATGCTTGGATTCTTATAACACTAATCATGGTTTCATAGATAGCATACGTTAAATGCGTTAAAACCTCTAGCAAACTATCTATAGTGCACTAAGCACAGTGGAATCATAAGAAGAACCAATGTAAGATGCTTCCAGGAAGAGGGATACACCCTAGCTTACAAACTAAAAAGGATGTCGATATCAGTTTGCACAAAATATAAAATACACCTATTATTCTATTAACCAATTCGTTATTCAATCCCTTCAGATTTCATACAGGACTTAGCCCGAGAATAATGATCCTGATATCCGGATAGTTCAATAAGTCAAATTTTGAACTGAAAGAACCAAACCACTGACAAGATTAAAACTGGTAGAAAATTTTTGCTTTATAATACAGCTAGAACTACGGCCACACAGAAGGTTAAAAACATAATTCACCTTATTTCGTCTGGCATAGCGTAGAGCTTCAAGATAGTATCCATATTGCAGTAGAAGATTCACATAATCATGATGTAGCGACAATTGTCTAAGCATATCCATCCCCAACTTCCGTATTTGTAAATTCTGGCGACCTGAATCTAATAATTGCAAAGCAACTTCTTTGGAGGGCTCCAAAACCTGCACAGCACGCAAGCTAATTGGTACAAATCTCAAGCAAAAGAACCTGATTTCCCTAGAGCATAAAACATAGTGGCATTTAGACATAACAGAAATATCAAACGTATGAGTCCTCGAGCAATACAAGTATCCAAGTTCACAAAATTATATACATAGATATATAACACATAACAGAATAATACTCCTAATATACCTACCGAAGAAGGATGATACACCACAGATAAGATAGCTATAATAAATAGAAATAGCTATGCTCCCTTTGCTACGCGCTGTCATATTCTACCATTCAGTGTCATCTTTAAAGGTAAAATAAATATAAGCAAGAGAGACACCCATATTATCTAAAGAATACCTGATAATTTTTGGGCCTAATGTAAGCCTTGCAACGACGACGACGATAACAACAACATCAAGCCTTTATCCCACTACGGTCGGCTACATGAATCATTTTTCTTCCTTGTATCATGTTAAGAATCAAATTCTCATTTAAATCTAATAAAGAAAGGTCATTTTTAATATTTTCTAACCAAGAATTTTTAGGTCTAACTCTACCTTTCTTAACATAAGCCAAATCTAATACATCCACTCTCCTAATCGGGTCATCGGAAGGCCGTCATTTTATGTGATCAAACCACCTAAGACTGCTCTCTCTAATCTTATCTTCCACTGGACCTACTCCAACCTTTCCACATATATACTCGTTTCGTATCCTATCTCTAAGAGTAAAGCCATTCATCCACCTGAGCATCCTCATCTCTACAACACTTAACTTAAATATTATGCTTCTCTTCTAATGGCAAACATTTTGCAGCATAAAGTATTGCAAGTCTCACCACCATCTTATAGAATTTTCCGTTAAGTTTGAGGGAAACTTTTCTATCACACAACAAGTCTGATGCATTCCTCCACTTTAACCACCCAACTGGAATTATATTAATAATATTCCCATCTATTTCACCATCACAGTGAACAATAGACTCAAGATATCTAAAACGTGTGCTCTTATTAATGACTTGATTGCTCAAAATCATAATCCCCCCACAAGATATTACTACTATAATTACACTCCATATATTCATTTTAAATATACTCAAACGAAAACCTTTAAACTCTAAGGTTGACCTCCATAATTCAAGTTTACCTTCAACTCCCTCTCTAGTCTTATCAACAAGAAGAATATTATCAGCAAAAAGCATACAATAGGGCACAACCTCTTGCATATGTCTAGTAAGAACATCCACGACTAAAGCAAAAAGATATGGGCTTAAGGTTAATTTTTGATGTAATCCAACTGAAAAAGATATGGGCTTAAACACTGTCGTTGTCAAGTCCTAAATCTTGGATGAGAAAAGTGAATGGTTGCGTTAGGCAATCGACAGTCAACGTAAAACTTGTCGAATAATCATGACATGAATCTTTTGATACATTGTGTTAATATAAGCCTTGCAACGAATGCATACAATTTGGATTACAAAAGAGGCTGGTAACATAGAAAACATGATATTGCATACTTGACCTAAGGCCGCCGAAGTTTTATTATTCTTTGTAGAAGCCAGTCCAGTGCAAGAAGGTAGACCATAAAGATACATAGCATAAGACAATAGTGCAAAAAGTAAGCCGTAAATAAAATCGGACACATATAGCAAACTCTTGCAATAAACAGCATTGGTTATCTACAGAAAGCAACAGATGCTAAGCAATTGCTGCAGAAAAGTTATAAACTTAGAGATATTTAAGAAAATGTGTTGAATGTTACCTTGTTTATCACCAATAATCCAACTTCAGCATAACGATTGCTGCGTACCAGTAACTGGATTGTCATAACATATAGTTTTGGATTAACCTTCATTTTTTCCTTAAATACACTGCAGTCAGAGAAGAAAATTAAATTATGTGAAGTAAAACTCATCAAATGGACTTCAGTCACATTTTGAAGGTGGAATCCTTATTATATAGAATAATGATTACATTTAAGAAACTCATACCAGTATCTACCAGACTAAAATATGTATCAAGCACGTTTACACATGATTAAGCAGCATACCTTCGCAAAAACTCAACAATAATAGCAACCAAATATGCTGGATCTCCACCCATTTCATCCTCAACAATGGCAAAGACAAAATTGTACATTTCATCTGGTGAAATTGCAGCAGTGGAAAGCTGTGCACCTTGATTACTAGAAATGCCAGATTCAATCGAACTGATTCTATTTTCAAATGCCTCAGCATGTATTGATGATTCTTCTCCTTTCACTACAGGTGTTTCAGCCCCACGTCCAGGTTGCATTAAAGTTCTAGTTTCTTTAGCACTGCTATCACCAGACAAGGACATCTCAGGGTGCTGAGTTGAATGGATCCTTGATTCGAAGTCTGTATCAGCATCAGAACTGGAAACAGAGCAAACTGGGACACTGGGTGCGGCAGATACTGCAGCATCATTGGAGTGTTCATTCTTTACATTTGTACAAGCAGGCTGTTGACTCTTGCTCTCTGCTCTGCTTGAAGATTCCTGCTTGACAAAATTTTCATTATTCTTTGTCCCACCCTCGGAGTCCACAAATAATGACCCAGGGTTTTCAGTTTGCTGGGTGGATGAATCTGGAAATGTTTCTGATGCCCTTCTATCTCCACCATGCAAAGCACTTCCTGCTTTTACTACGTGAGAGTAAGCAGCTACAAGCACATCAATTGCACTTGATATGATAGAAACAGGCCTTCTTTCAAGAATAATTGAGCGCATAATTTCCAGGCATAATAGTTTACTCTGAAAGAAGGAGAAAAGGTTAGTAAAAATCCTAATGAAGTGAACACAAAGTTTAAAAAATGCTACTTACAACAGCCAACTATAAATTACTTACTTTGCTTGTATCAGACTTTCTACGTTGTAGGAATTCTAGAAGACAAGGTATGTCTGAAGAGCTGGCTGCTATAGCCTAAAAATCATTTATAAGCATGTTACTGTGCATCCTGTCCATAAAATATACATTGACAGTATTGAGGCATTTAAACTCACCTCTAAATCAAGGTAAATCTTCCATAATAGTCCATGGTCAAGATCACAAATAAGATCTGGAACAAGAAAAGACCATTTATCTGCATATATCATTGCACCATATGACATAGCAATGTCATCCCCCACTTGCGCTGCCTGCTTTCCATTAACAGAAGCGCCTCTTAAAAGGAGGGGCAATGGAGCAGATACTGGGGCCAGGGAGTCCAAAAACAAGTCATAGATTATAACAACTTTTGCATCAACTTGATGAACAAGAAGTACATTATCTACCACACTGACAGCAATTCTGTTTGAATAAGTAGGAAGAGTTCCCTGAAATGTCATATATTTGTGTAAGGAATCACATAAAAAATTTATTATAAAAGAATTAATAGAAATTTTTTTCTATGCCAGTAATTTATAAAGTGGAAGTACAAATTTTATTTCTTAGAAGTTGAAAGTTATATCTTGCTTCATGTTGCCAAAAGTATTAGCAATTGAAGCAAAAGCCTAACAGAAATGACTCGATAACAAAAATGAAATTAAGTGCAATAATGTATCTAAGTGACGCACTAATGATGGAAACATCAGAGAGAAAAAATGCGTCAATTGTTGTCATGCATGAAACAAGGTAAGTTTACAGAACATACAATAGGAGGATAAGTTAACAGAACAAACATGATGACTTCGTGCAGGTTAGGTAACAATATCATAAAGATCTATATACATGGCTGAAATAAAGTAGCTGCAAAACAGAAACTATGCATGTTAAAGGCCCAAGCATCCTTTAAAAAAAATGAATCCCACACATCCGCCTATCAATAAATTTTGAAATAAAAAGACAGTACATGAAATTACACGATAAATTTTCTGTCTGTACAAAGATTGAGAGTTTTGTATACCTGATGCACAACAGCATCACGGTAAAACCTATATAAGTTTAGTATCATCCCAGCCCTATCATGTTGCAAGCAGTAAATCCTCCCATAGCTACAAAACGAAAAAGTATAAAATAGAGAAACACATACAGAAAAATTAAAGAAAATTTATTTGTAAGTAAATAGCAAGCTAACAATGTCAAGGTAAATAATAAACCATACATGGTAGCAATATGAACATCTTCAACAGCAAGAACAGGTTTCTGGTTTGCCTCAGTTCTAACCATAGTCATCTCAAATTTAGGTAATCGGACGATTCCTCCAGATGAAAACTGAAAAGTATAATGAAAACTACAAGATATTAGGTTTATGGCTTGAAAATGAATCTTAGAAACTGGAAGATAGAGAAATGGGAGGTGTGAAACTTCTAAATACTTGGGGCAGACGAGAATTATGACCGGAAGATAGAAATAATTAAACATTTCTAGCGTAGAAAACATTCTAAGAAGGTACAAATAATGCATGGAAAAAACCATTAACTATAATAGAGATTGCATAAATTGTAAATGAATTTTCCATGCATAAGCAAATTATGTACGTACGCAAAATATGCATGTTCCAGAATAATATGTAGATATCCCCCATGCATATTAAAGCAGAAGTACAAGACATAACAGAAAGAAAAAGTTAGGACAAATATGGTTAATTGGATGATTACCTTCCAAAAAGTGGATCTTGCGACTTGATTAAAAGGACAGGAAATTGCAAGCGGAAAAAAATAGAAATGATATTTTTTTAAACAAAGAAAAAAAATCAGCAAACAAAACTTTATAGGGAGCTCAAAGTCTGCCATCATCGTACAAAATGCATACTTATTGCATTGTGTCAATATTTTCCATTTAGATTTGCATTTGAGCTGCCCTTAAATCTATATTTATTTTCAATTTGAGTTTCTAGCAATGCAGTGATCAACGTACAATCACCCTCATCCTTATCATAAGATATATAATGTCAGATTGTACAATCATAAATATTGTATGATATGATAAAATATATTCATAGTTATATTGGGTTTTATAATATAGATCGTACCTACCATCACATCCATTATCGAATATGATGGATGTGTTACGGTTCCTCCTGAACCGAACAAACCGGCCCAACATGGGCCGGTTCAGGTTTATAGGAGGCGGGCAAAGCCGCCCCATCACGTGGGCCCCCCTAGGGCGGCAAATAGAGAGAGGGAAGAGGGCGGCTAATGCATAGGGAAACTATTTTGAATTCGATTTATTTTAGGAAGTTTTTTATTTGCTTTTATTAGGAAGATATGTATTAAAAGATGAGGAGAGGCTAGGGTTAGGATATGCATGATTATTGTTTCTCTTGGAGTTCTCTTTGCAGCTTTGGGCTCTAGATTCATCGTCTAGAGATTGGGAGAGAACGATCCTCCTCTCGAATAGAGGATCAATTGTATCTTTATTTGTTTTTGCTTTTTGTTTGATTCCTACAATACAATCTACTATTTTTGAATTATTTTCATTGGAGATCTTGAAGTTTTCTCACTGTTTTCACCAATTATTATTAGGTTTGCTTGCGAACTCAAGTACTTCCCATTAGGGTTACTTGCGAACTCAAGTATTTCCTATCAGGATGACACCGGAATATAATGAGGCAAGGAAAGAACCAAGAAAGAGCACTACAAATCCGAAGAAGTGGGCTGAAAAGTTATTGTAATCTGCTGAAAGGATGGTTAATGTTGTTGCCAGTGATTGCAAGATTGCAGGGAGGGTGATGGAGTTGCTGTTGCCAGCAGCGGAAACATGGACGACACCTGTTTGATTGCAGGATTGCAGCAGAAATGCTTAGCTACTATTGCTGGCAGCTGAAAGCGACCGGCACCCTGTTTGGCAGTAAGACAGCAAAAAGATTGCTGGCCTTGTTGAACTGGACGGTGGACTCTAGCTAAAAAGCCCACTGAGGTTGTACGGAGGGAGGCAGGCTGCAGTTCTTGCTGCTGGAAGATAATTGGACAGCAGATAGGTGGCCTGAAAAAGGGCAGACAGTAGTTCTGAGGTCTGGGAGGGGCTGGACAGCAGCTGGACAACAGTCTTGCAGCATTCTTAATGAAGAAGAATGGAGAAAAGAAAAGATCCAACCTATCTCAAGTTGAGGAAGAAGAGAACCAGCACCTGGCTTGGCCAGGATATAAAAAAGAAATCTAAGGAAAGATACCATTCTTCAATCTTAAAAACTGAACACAAGAGAAGAGCTAACTATCTATTTATAGAGTAAAACTACCCAAAGGGTTCCCATGGAGAGAAATTATTAAAGAAAAAAGAAATTACAATAAAAGAAAGAAATAGCATATAACATAAGAGAGGAGGAGGGTTGGTTGGCTGAATCGGACTAGATAGGTTTTGCCCGGTGTCATTCACCCCGTCTAGAAGAGGCTTCAGCATAATCTATAGCAAATGCAACTTTGTAATGAGATCATCTGTTGAGGATGTGCTGGAAGCGACACAAATTGGGATGTTTCTGCCAAAATGTCCTACTGATTCCTTACAGGTATGCAAGAACAGGGACTACGGCACAACTTCAGGGTTGCGATTTATAGGTTTGGCTTGCTCTTTGGAAGGTAGGAGCACCACCGATTGATCTTCTTTGCGGAAGAAGTAGATATTGTTGAACCCATTGTGCTTAGTCCACAGTCATATTGCCAAGATCATTCGAGAAGAAGATGATAAGTATCCATAAGAAAAACATCACATAGAACTTGTTTTTGTTAACTTGCCCCCAATAAAAACTTGAACAAGACACAATTTTCTTACATTGACTTCATTATCTTTCTTGAGCCACGAAAGCTGATACGGTCTTCGATGCGGAATGATAAGATGATTCAACTTCTTCACCATAGGGGTGGATACTACATTTTCACAAAATCCATTATCGATGATAAGGGTTTATTTGTTTTAACTTAAAAGTATTTTTAGTTAGTTTTTTTTTTTTATTTATTGGTTTATTGGCAGGTCTTGAATGAAAAAAGTGGAGGGTTGCGTTAGGTAGTTGATAGTCAGCGTAAAACTTGTCGAATAATCATGACATGAATCATTTAATACATTGTGTTAATGCTAGGGCATTCCCTGGAAGTGACGCGTTGTATGACCTGAATACAGCGACAAGTGTGCAAGGGTCGTTGCACCGGTGTGTAGGTACAGTGTTAAATAGGCAAGGGTTCCCACATCATAGACGGATGTGGGCAATGAAGCTAGTCCATGAAACTAAAATTAGGATAGAAACTTGGAATATAGGTTTCCTTACAGGCAAATTAATAGAATTAATATATATTATGATTCATAGGAAGATAAATAGTCTATGCATTCAAGAAATTATGGGTTGGAGAGAAGGCTAAGAAGATTAATAGTTTAGGATTTAAACTATAATATTCTCATATGAGTCGTACTAGAAATGTTGTAGTAGATGTGATTATAGATAAGAGTTTAAAGGATAATATTATAAAAATTAATAGAATTGGAGATAGAATTATAGCTTTAAAGATTTTGTTGATGCTAAGATTATTAATATTATAAATGCTTATGCTCCTCAAGTAGGTTTGGATATGTGTTCAAAATTAAAATTTTGGAATGACCTAGAAGAATTAATACAATAGATATCTCTCAAAGAAAGAATTTTTTATGGAGGAGATTTAAATGGACATGTTGGTAGAAAGGTAGATGATTTTAAAAGCATTCATGGTGGTTATGGCTTTGGAGCAACTAATGAAGGTGGAAAAATTATATTAGATTTTTCTCTAGCTTGTGATTTTGTAATTGTTAATATCTTATTTAAGAAAAGAGATAAGCATCTCATCAGTTATAAGAATAGATATAATAAAACTTATATTGATTATTTTTTTATAAGAAAAATAGATCATTTGGATTGCAAAGATTGTAAAGTTATTCTGAATGAAAGTTTATGTACCCAACATCACTTATTAATTTTGTACTTTAAGATGAAGGGGCAGAAAATAAAAAATAAAGTAAATCATTGTTTTAGGATTAGATGGGGGTATTCAAAGAATATTAATAAAACTATTTTTTAGAGTAAGATTCTAGATCTTAAGATTTTGTTTGTGCATAAGAAAGCTAATGTTGTGTGGAAAAAAGCAGTTAGTGATATTAAAAATATTGTAAAAGATAAGCTTGAAATATTAAAGGAAAAAACTATTAATAAAAAAAATAGTTGATGGTGGAATCAAAATATGCAAGAAAAGATAAAAAATAAGAAGATTTGTTATAAAAATTGGTTTAGTTGTAAAAATTCTGATAATTGAGAAAGATATAAAAAGGCCCATAAGAAGTCTAAAAAAGTAACATGCAATGCAAAGATTTTAGCTTTTAATGATTTATATAATAGATTAGATACTAAAGAGAGCGAAAGATATATATATATATATAAGGTAGCAAAATAAAGAGATAGGAGTAGTAAGGATTTAGTTCAAGTGAAGTGTATCAAGGATGAAGATCAAAAAGTGTTTTTATTAAAAGAGGATATTCAACAAAGGTGGATGAGATATTTTGCTAAACTTTTCAATGAAGATTGTGAGAATGTGATTGACTTTAGTGACCTTAGCACTCTAAATGAAAATAAAGATTATTATTTTTATCGGCGTATTACTAAAACCAAAGTTAAAGACGCTTTAAAGAAAATGGAGGTCAATCTTAGAGTCTAAAGGCTTTCGTTTGAGTAGATCTAAAACTAAATATATGGAGTATAATTTTAGTAATAATAGATCTAGTGGGAGGATTATGACTGTGTGATCAAGTCATTAATAAGAGTACACATTTTAGATATCTTGGGTCTATTCTTCAAAGTGATTGTGAAATAGATGGGGATATTATTCATAGAATTCAAGTTGGATGGTTGAAGTGGAGGAATGGATCAGGCCTGTTGTGTGATAGAAAAGTCCCTCTCAAACTTAAGGGAAAATTCTATAAGATGGTAGTGCGATTTGCAATGCTTTATGGTGCAGAATGTTGGCCATTAAAAGAAAAGCATAATATTAAGTTAAGTGTTGCAGAGATGAGGATACTCAGGTGGATGAGTGGTTTACACTTAGAGACAGGATACGAAATTACATATACGTGAAAAGGTTGAAGTAGCTCCAGTGGAAGAAAAGATTAGAGAGAATTGCCTTAGATGGTTTGGTTACATAAAACGACGACCTTCCGATGACTCGGTTAGGAAAGTAGATGTATTAGATTTGACTTATATTAAAAAAGGTAGAGGTAGACCAAAAAAGAATTGGTTAGAAAATGTCATAAATGACATTTCTTTATTAGATTTAAATAAGAATTTGACTCTTAACAGGACAAAATGTAGAAAAAGGATTCATGTAGCCGACCCCACATAGTGGAATAAAGGCTTATTTTGTTGTAGGGTTACATTCTTTAATTTTTTAAACTATAAACTGATGATTTATGACCTGTTTATGAATTTCCTTGAACTTTTTATGAGTTTCTTTTTTTCCCATCTTGAAGCTTATGCATCGCCCTGGTAAGGAAAAAGACACAATTTTTGATTTCGCCTTTTTAAACCTCAAGACATATGAAAAAAGTCAGGTAAAAATTTTGAAAAGTATGGTTTTCTTCATTTTTTTTTGGTTACCTTCCATTTTTAACTTTCTTCTAAAACTGAGATTCAATAATTTTGTAATTGCTAAAGAAAAATAATGAAAGAACATGATGACAACTGCCTCAAAGTTTTCTTCCTGATTTCTTCCACCATCCACCTAACACAGAGAATGTAAACCCCAGCTGAGCACTGAAATTGGGACCTTCTTGAAAATTGGTGATTAGGGAGAGTAGTCTCCAACAAGTAGACAGCAACAACCTCTCCGGCTAGCTTTCATTCCAAAAATTTTTGTAGCCAAGAAGCACACTGCCTCAAGTTCTTTGTTGTATAATTTTTTTGTTCAATGTTTTTTTCGTGCTGATAGCAATCTACCCCATTCTTTTCCCTCATGCTGACAGTGATCTATCCTAGGGGTGTAAGTGAGCCGAGCCGACTCGTAAGCCGACTAGAACTCGACTCGTTAACGAGCTCACGAGTTGAGCTTATTGAGCCACGAGTTCGAGCTCGAGCCTATAGTCAAGCTCATAAATTATACGAGCTCGAGCCCAAGCTCAGGCTCAGCTCATAAGCTTGTCGAGCCACTCGTTTAAATTAAAAATATATTTAAAAACTAGTTTAAAAATAATATAATAAAATATATACTAAATAACTTTAATTATTTCACGAGTCAAGCTCGAGCTTTCTTAACAAGTTTGAGTAAACGAGCCGAGCTCAAGTAATCAAGCCAAGTTTGAGCTCAATAATTTTCGAACGAGCCTAGCTTGAGCTCGAGCTCAGCAAGAGCTAAACAAGCTTAGCTCGATTAGGCAGATACTTGACTCTACTCGACTCATTTACACCCTTAATCTACCCATTTCTTTTCCCTGAGTTCAGTACAGAAGCCATTGGAAAATGAAGAAAGGAAACAAGTAAAGAGGTTTGCAGCAAGTGCATTGACAAATCAAAGCCAAGACACTAAATTGCCATCTTCTTGAATCAAGAAGCCCTTCTACATCAGGTTCCTATTTTTTAATTGATTAGTTAACCTTAGATTTCAGTTCTTCGATAGTTGGCAATCTAGTTAAGCCCATTAAATTGTAGGGTGGGTTGGAACAATCCAGCCAAGCTTTGTGTGTTCTCCAGCCCCATGGAAGTGCAGATAATAGTCTCTGTAAGCTTCCACTCACGGCCCAGGAAGAGCAAGCAGAGGCAGTCATGTACATAGCATAGGTGCAGGAAGAACATGGTTGTTTTGTACAAAACCTGTAGGCGGACGAAATATGTGTGACTTTTAAGGAATTTGATTTTTTTTTTTTTATTTGAGTATTTAGCTTCAGGCTCTTGGTTCAAATCTTGGTTTAGGTCGATTTGTACAGCTTGTTGTGTAGGAATAATATTGTAATCAACCTTGGTAGTGATAACAGCAACAAAATTTACCTCTTTTTTAATTACGGCTCCAGTCCTGCATGTCATTGATTTATGGTTCCACTGAATAATTATGATATTTTGTGGCGTTTTTCCATGTAACAGTGTGAGCATCTCATGGTTATGTTTGTATAGCATGAAATGTGTCATTGTACATGCATATTGCATAGCTTTCTTTGTACTAAATCATAACGGGTGATTCCTTGATTATGCTGAACCCTAATTAGCACATGTGAGGTTACCTAGTAGCCTTACATTGCTATAGGAAATAGAGATCATTAGTTGGAGCTTCATGAAAGCTCCCAAGTTTTAGCTCCAATGCTTTTCCGTAAGAGATTGGAGAACGCTTATTTCCCATTTTCCTAAACCCTAAACAGTGTGTAAACAAGTTTTGTACTTTATTCCCATGTATAAAAAGACCTTACACGTTACTTGTCTTGTGGTGGCATCACTTGGATTGCTTATACCGTTCCTCCGCTAAACCCAACCTCAAGAGTGAGTGAGAGGGAACTCATGGTGACTATCTCTTGATGTTACGCCATGGATTCTTGTTCATTTGCTATTAGTATTACTATCTTGTTTTCATTGTTATTGCGATTGTCTGGCTAGCCTCATTGTAACCGCTTGCCATCACTTAATCTTTTAACGGAATTTCTAAGAATTTGACTTGAGCGAAACATAAGTTTTAGCTAGCAAAGTTCATGTTAAATTTTTATTGTTAAAATCCAAAGCAACTCTTATTGCATGTGTGTTTCACATCAAACATAAAGCTTCTAATGTTCGTACTAGTTAGTTTGTAGACTTGTGAAAAGAACTTGAAGGCACCAATAGAGAAGAGCCCCTAAAGAATCTATTAATTCATTGAAAGGCTCCTGATGAATGCAATAACACTTCCTACAAACAATGAAGCTTCTTGCCAACATAATATGCAATATACAGTGAACACTACAACATCCCTTCAACCAACGTTAGCTAGTTAGCAAGTGAAATCTATAGTCCTAAGTCAACGTATAGTGAACATAGTAGGCTGCTGTTGGATGTACATGAAAGTTTGGCGATGAATGTAATTCAGCCAACAGTCAACGTCTAGAATACAAACGGGTGTATCGACTTGCATGATGAAGGGAGATCTGCTATACGCACCAGATGCCATCTACCAATAAAATGTCAAAGGACTACAATAAGTCAAGCTCCTACGAGCTACCATATGAGACCTATTACGTATCCAAAGTACTATCAAGCAAAAAATATAGAAAGCCTTCAACAAGTGCAAGCTCCTCCAAACCACAGCAGGAGACTCATTAGTGCACAACAGTCTACCTGTATGAAACGAGCAAATGACCATAGCACGACACCACCCCATCGGATCCGCAGCACGTATACAAGCGAACAGAAGGCGTTTACAAATTCCCAAATAGAATCCAAAGCTACACCACCAGATCCGCAACACATATATAAGCGGACAGAAGGCGTTTACAAATTCTCAAATAAAATCCAACGCTACGCCACTGGATCCGCGACATGCATACAAGCGGACAGAAGGCATGTACAAATTCTTAAATGAAGCACTGCTCATTTCTCAACAACTCATCTGTCAGAAGCAGCAAACAACTCATGACATAACGTCACGCTACCATATCCGCAACATTCATATAAGCGGACATAAGGCGTTAACGAGCCTCTACACAGAACATTGTGCACACCTAGATAATGATCATTCGTACAGCAGATCAGCGCCAAATATTTTAAAATGCCCTCCCACGTGCACTACAGCATGTATACATATAAAAATGAAAGTATATGCGTAAGTATATTAACCCGTATACATGTAAGAATATAAACCTGCATGGACCCCGGCGAGCATGTTATGGGTATACACGTGACGTCTAAGGATGCTGCGCAGGTCAAGAAATAAACTTAAGTATCCTTCTATTCGAGTAGATAGGAATCGACACGGCTCGAACTATCAAACAAATATACGGTCACAGGGTCGACCAGGATATTTATTTTATACGTTCATATTAGACTTTCAGGGCCAATTATAAAACAAATTCATTGACAAAGGCACAAAGCCTACTGAGAACCCAATCCTCTGTCAGCAATTAAGCAGAGTTGACAAAGTTCACCAGATAATTATAAAAATACCCCCTAAACACCAGCATGGGCCCCGACGAGGGTGTTATGGGTACATACGTAACGTCTGAGGATGCTGCGCAGGTCAAGAAATGAACTTAAGTTTGAGCATGATTCTTTTATATGAATAGATAAGAGCGACACAGCTAGAACTATCAAACAAGTCTACAGCTGCAGCATCGACCGAGATATTTGTTTTAATACATTCATATTAGGCATTCAAGGCCAATAAATAGAAAAATTCATTAATAAAGGCATAAAGCCAGCAATGAACCTGATCCTCCGTCGACAGACAGATAGAGTCGACAAGATCCAATCAATGAAATGAAATGACCCATAAAAATCCCAATGATGGCCATATTGAATGTTTATATCAACCAGAGGGAGCTCTACACCTTTAAATGTCACCCAAAAGCCCATACAAATTCAAAATCCCAAAGATACTCAAAATCACAAAAATTAAAATATTTAAAATCAAAATTCGACCATCAAACACTTAAAGCAAAACATATCCACCCTCAGCAACAATTTATCAAGGTGGATAAATTTAAATATCACTTCAGCTCACACAAAGTTAATGTCTGGTTGAGAATATCACTATAATTCATTCTCAAAAAGTCTCCTTCCAATAAGGATGTAGCATTGGTCATTTGATCGGTGGTTTAGCCAGATGGCTCCATAAAGAACCCATGGCTTGGCCGGATGGCTCCATGTGATTAACGATTACGACCGCGACCCTCTGATCTAGTGGCTTAGTCCAACGACTCCACTGTATTACGGTTACAGTCATAGCCCGTATGTTCACCAATGAAATCAAATTCTTGAGATATGAATCAGTAAGATATAATCGAAAGGCACAAAGCCCTCTATTAGCTAAGGTGGATTCAAGTTTGTCCCCTTAGACAAATATCCACCCCAGGTCTACAAGGTATCCTTGGACGAAGCAACCCATGACTGCCGACAAGGATCCTTCTGTCACGTTGGGTCAACTACCTCCTCTAACTAGTAAACCAGGAACCATAATGACCTGGGACGACGAAACCATGGGATCTTAATTGGGTCCATCATCATTCCCCCATCATCCTCTTTAAGTGCAAGGTGGTGAATTTCTGATTTTCAAAATTAAACTTTCAAATTGAACCCATGCTGCTACTATACACCAGATACCACGTATATGTTTGACGACTAGCCTTAATCGAAAGTTCTCTCTCATTATTAGGAGGGGTAATTAACTATAGGGGCTTACGCCTGTAGGAAACCTGAACTCAGATCATAAAGTCCTCGCAAAATGAGGGCGAAATCTCTGAGTAGTGTCTTATTTCAAACCCAATTTACCTTCTGAAAATCTATCTCAAAACCTAACTCGTTAAAATTCGTCGGGGCACAAATTTTCAGAGCCCACATGGGTTCAGTACCTCATCTAACAAAGAAAACTAGAGATCATGAAAACCTAAGACTAGAGGATCGTGTTCATCATCATTCCTCTCATCATCCCCTTTAAGTGTGAGATGGTAAATTTCAAATCCCAATATCAAATTTGTTGCTAGTATATATTGAAAGCTCTCTCCCGTTATTGAGAAGTGAGAAGGATAATAACCATAGAGGCTTGCACTTATAAGAAACCTGGAACCATATTATAGGCATGTTTGGATGCAGTCAAGATTTAACTTAAATAAGATTCAGTAAATCCTGTAAATCCGAATTTATTAAATCTTGAAAGTGTAAAATCTTGAAAAAAGTTTAGCATGATAAAATTTAAATAAGATTAAATCTTAATGAACTGTTTGGACACTTATTTCAAGATTTAAAGTTTGTTTTCTCAAATACGATTAAAATAATAACTATTAATGATGAATTTAAAATATACTACGTCATTATAATGGCAAGACAATGTTGAATCTTGAGGATATGAAATCTTAAAAACTGTTTGGCAAGATGTTAAGTCCTAATAAATCCTGTAAGACTATTTGGCAACACGACTCAAGATTTAAGGCAATTAATTCAATAAAAATATAATTATAAGTTTAACTAGTCTTGATTATACATTTAGTTATTTATGAATTAATTATTAATTTTAATATTAATTTCCATCAATTACTAATAATTATAAAAAATATAATTAGAATCTATTTTAATTATCAATTAAAATATTTAATTATTTATTTACTAAATACACTATACTCTCAATTAGACTAAATAAATCATACTTATTATACTAATTATATTATATTTCTAATTAGATTAATTAAATCACATTTGTAAATTTGAATTTATTAAATTTTGAGGTTTGTTAAGTTCTAAAAATTATTTTGCAAAATAGAGATTAAAAATTATTTATATTTAATTTATATGATTAAATGTTACTCATTCTAATTTAAATTTTTTTATCAATTATAATTAGATTAATTAAATTATATTTATTATATTTTAATATTACAATTAACTATTCATTAATTAAATATTAAATTAATAAATTTTTAAATAAATTATTTCACCTCTCTTGTCTAGGGTTTGTTTTCGTCGTTGACATTTGTTCATTGTTGCTTCTGCTTCGAGTGCTTCGCATGAACTAGATTTTGGATAGTTTTGCTAAAGAAAGCTTCTTCACCTACTTCGAGGACAACGTTATTTCAGTCGGATTGGAAGTTACGATGGAGGTAACAATCTTTCTCCTCTTTCGTGCGCTTCGTTCAAATCCTGTAAATCTGCCAAAACTCGGATTTAGTAAATTGGCGATGAGATTTAATTTTGTGTTTTTTGGCATTTGATATGATTACTTAAATCCAGTGTAAATCCAACATAAATTCGGCATTCAAATAGGCCCTATAAATTCCTCACAAAATGATGGCAAAATTTCTATGTAGTGTCTTATCTTATAAGTCTAATATGCCTCATGAAAATTTGACTCAGAATACATTTCATAAGAGACCAGGACAGAATTTCGGAGCACATAATACCTTAAAGTAAGGTAGAGTCTAGCACATGGATAATAAGGTAACCGAGACGGCAACATGCAGAAAATGCTATAGTTCCCATTATCAGGACTGTCAAGACAGGATATCTTTAGCAAGGGATTGTAACTTGAATTGGATTTTGGAATCAGAAGAGGAAGCAAAATCTGAATAACTTGAAACCCTCCCAAGATAATCAATAAATCAGATAACAAATCTCATTCTATGAGAGAAGGTAAAAATCAAAGTAAAAAACAAAAGAAATTAATGAAGGGAGAAAGTAAGCTCAATATTGCATTAGGATATTAAGGATATCAATTTTTCTAAAATTCTAATTCAACTGAATAGGATTCACGGGCCCCTTATCAGCATCAATCCCCAGACCACCTCTGAGCATGAAAGCAACGACACAAACTCAAATCAACACAACAGGTTAAATTAAACAAAAATACATTGCAACATAAAGTTTACTGAAGAGTCTCCCAAATATCCTTAATCAAAAATTTATCTCATAATCGGGTGGGAAAAAATCATAGGGCATACGCCTATACGTAGCCTTTAACTAAAAAGATAGTCTCTTATGCCTATCGGCAGCCTTTAACTAAAAACATTCTTTATCTTAGGGTAAATTTTCTATGTAGTGATTTATAAACTAGTTAATTTGTGTCAAAAAAAAATTCTAAAATACACACATAATCTGAAGTCAGGTGAGCTCTTTAGAGTCCACAAGAAGTAGATGCACTTTACAAAGAGTTCAATATTCTATGTCCATTGTCACAGCAACTCATTCACTCAAGTTTTATTAGATAAAATAAAGCAAAAAAACAATAATGCATACCAACGGTATTCATCGTCATTGTACTTTAGCATAAATGGTTATTTCTACTTTAAAATGAATACCTGGAATCCATAGAAAGTTGTGCATTGCATTCCAGAGGCAAGAAGAACCATCCGACTTTCATGTGTGTAGACATACCAGCTCACATTGAAACGTTTCGCTTCCATTAATCGGAGGGTATTCAACTCAGCATCATACAAAAGAGATTCTATACCACTGAAAAAAAACCTCAATAATGATGAATGACAAAAGCGATTGGAAGAGCCCAAGGAACATTTTTCCAGTTGAAATTAGAAAAATAAAATAACTTAAGTTTTGGGTCCAATGGAATGCATAATAGAGGAAAATGAAAAACCATCAAAAAGGGCTCTTTTTAGCCTCCAAATATTTCTAAATCATTTATTAACAAGATTAAGCATGCTACCATTGCAACCTGCAGCATTTGACCTTGGGGGGGGTTCAGGTATGCATGATAAACATTAATAAGAATTCTAAAAAAAAAATCTTCAAGAAGAATAAGGTAATATAACACATCTTTTGAAGCATTGAACCAGACGCTCATGACAAAAGACAACTAGAGATAGAGCGTTTGAAAGGTAGGTCTATCAAACTTGTGTCATCAAATAGTAATAATATAGAAGTCATGCATGCTAAATATGAGTTTTATCAATATTTTTTTCCCTTATGTTCCACTGGCTTTTGTGAAGCATGGACAGTTCTACTCACGGTAAAAGACAACTAGAACAAGAGCTTTTGAAAGGTACGTCTACCTAAATGTGTGTTATCATATACTAATAACATTGAGTCGAGCATGTTAAATATGAGTTTTGTCAGTAAAATTTTTTTTCTTATGTTCCACTTGCTTATATGAAGGATGTATAGTTCTATGAATGGTTGTTTGTCCCCTGCATGTGCCAACTCCTTGAGCAATCTCAAATTGATGACGGACAACTTAATGTTTCCAATATTTTTTACACAGTTTATCCTGGATGAAAATTTATTGCATTTCTTTAACTTCAAATTAATCAATAAAGCAATAAATATTGTAAGTTCTCACTCCATATGGCATGTTAATTTGTAAAATGTGGCACACTTGTTGTGGACCTATTCTGCGCAAATTTTTGCTTCATTTAGTTATTAAAATGATAACAAATATGTGCACGCACCAACTAGATTTTACATGACTGCCAAACATTTCCCTTGAGCATGATTTTTATCCACAAGGTAGATTTCATCTTACAAAGTCTTACAAAGCACTACTCTTACAAAGTCTTACAAAGCACTAGAAAAGATAGAAGTGCTACATTATTCGAGTCGTACACCAAAACTTGGTTTAGTTTCTCCTTATTGAATATAGATTTCCTTTTTGTATTTAAATTGAACACAGAAAACAGAAAGGCTTTTTCCTTCTTCCTAGAGTGTTGAGCATCACTAGAGTTCGCAGCAACACTTAACAGCAGAGCAGCAACCAACAATAATAGCAGCTGCAACGACTCCAATATAAGCAAACAAAGAAGCTACCAGCCGCTAGGATCGCCCAGAATTGCAACTCCTGATATAGGAAAACAGAGGAGAACTTCAACTATTGGCAAAAGCATCAGTCCCCAGGATGGAAGCCTAAATGGGTTGAAGTAATTTCGCAATGAGAACAGGAATATAAATAGAAAAGGGAATTGGAAGTTTCTTATTGCTCCCCTTACATAATTTAGAGTGTGTAAATAATTAATTATGACAAAGAAAAATTTAATGCATACCTAAACAAACTCCAGCAAAAGAGGAAACCATATCCCTAATAACAACCTAGATAAGGTCAAAGTTAACAGTTTATTCCAGCATGAATTATCCAAATAATAGATTACAAATTCAAAAACAAGTATATCCAAACAAGCTTTAAAATTTTAACTCATCATTATCTACATCATTATGTGATGTGATCTGAATTTTGATCGAACAAATCAACTTCCAAGAAAATCTCCCATGTAATGTCTGATTGACAATTTGGCCACACCTATAGTCTCCTTACAACACCCTCTTTGATCTTGAAGTTGTAATCTAAGAATCACCAATGCTAGCAATTTTCTTGGAGAAATCGGACATTAAAACTACAACAAGCACAAACTTTTCACAAACTTTTTAATCTTTTCACGACCTAACAATCAAATTGTGATCACAGACAATCTAATTGATCACCTACAATATCTAATCGTTAGATTATGGGTCCCCCATTTTGGAAGATTTCACACTTACGAAATTAAAGTTCAAAGCAGCCTGCCCAACTCCCTTGGCATATCAATTGGCTTTGCTTAGCATCTAGCATTTCTTGTGAATGCAGAATATCTCTTTGGTTCATGTCCAATGGTGGTAGTTTTTTGCTTCAAGAGTATGTCCGAATCCTCAGTTACTTCATGCTCTAAGAGTAGAACATCCATAGCAAATAGAATTTCTTCAAACTCGCCATTAAGCAAGGAAGGTTCAAACTTCAATTTCTCCACATTTACAACCAAATATATCTCTATGTATAGCAATAGTTCCAACTAGCGAGCTTTATCTCCAATATTAGAAATTTTTAAAGCACTTCTTGATTAGCTTCAACTTCTTTCCGTATCCCTTGAGGCGACCCTTGCTTTAATGTAAAAAGATAAATCTCAAACATGGAAGTTGACTTTGACACTGACAATCATGCCTTTCTTAGTATTAATATTGGGGCATTTGCAGATTGCTCTCCATTAATTTATTAATTTTACCAATGCCCTCAAAAATCGCTAAGCTCATTTTTGTCAACTTCAACCCCACCATGAACAGTGGGAGAAGTAAAGAACAAAGGGTGATGCAGAACTACAATGCATTAAATGTATGTGATAAGAATTTTGCGCGAATTAAAAAGAACAAGAGCAATTATTTTTATTCGCTAATCCAAACGACAAAATAAAACATAAGAGCGGTCACTTTCGTTTAGGCCAAATCACATGAAATAACTTGAACTATTACAAGTAATATCAAAATTCAACAACATGCAAAATAAGTAAACTCTCAACAAAATTCCTACACTAACAATTAAATTAGTACATAGAAAGTGAAACTCAAATCCTACGTTTACTAAGCAATGGTATTTAGCGGATTCTTCGCGATTCAATCAACACTTATAAGATTAGTAAATTTTAAAGATAAATGAATAAGGGGTAGAGGTTCACCCTTATTGAGAACCAGAGGTGATGTACCACTGTGCATTGTCCAGCTGTTCTTCAATGGCTTCAACAACATGCAAAATAAGTAGACTCTCAACAAAATTCCTACACTAACAATAAGATTAGTACATAGAAAGTGAAACTCAAATCCTACGTTTACTAAGCAATGGCATTTAGCGGAGCACGATTCTTCGCGGTTCAATCAACACCTACAAGGTTAGTGAATTTTAAAGATAAATGAATAAGGGGTAGAGGTTCACCCTTGTTGAGAACCGGAGGTGATGTACCACTGTGCGTTGTCCAGTTGTTCTTCAATGGCTTCGACAAGAGAATCCAGGATCCGCTCTACGTATTCTTCAACCGTGTGGTCGATCCTCGGGTTGACGTCAAAGAAGGTTGAATACAGGATGTGGACGAAACCTTGCTCGTCGTAGGCATAGCCGAAATCAATTTCGGAATCCATGCATCGATCTAGCTTTGTTGAGATGAGGAGAGAATGTTCTTCTTGCTGTCCTTGTGGGTTCCCTTGAGAGAAGAGATGTCTCTCTCTTCAAAATCCAAGTAGAGGAAAGAAGAGAGGGTGGCCGGCCCAAGGTAAGGAGCTTGGGGGGAGATTAGGTTCAGAATTTGTGGAGTTAGGGTTAGGGTTTAGGGAGGAAAAGCTCTAAAATCTGAAGTTAATTTCAGATTCCGATTTGGAGGGAATTTGGGAATTGAGAATTTGGATTTAATTCCTAAAGAAGTTAGGAATTAATGGGAGGGGATGGGGATTGGAGAGAGAGAGAGAGAGAGGGCGGGTAGAGAAGGGGGGCCGGTGGCTTTAATGAGGTGGAGGGGATCATGGGAGAGAGATTTGGGGTTTCTTAATTTAGATTTAGGGATTAGGAAAGATTTAATTAGATCTAATTCAATTTAAAATTTAATTAGAATCCAATTTGGAAACTTTCCTTAAATAAAATCAATGAGTTTAGGAAAGATTCTAAATTCAAATTAAGTTGATTTGAATTCATAATCTATCCTAAATATCTCAATCTAAAATAGGAAATAGGGATTAAGAGGAGATGATGCTAGGGCCGGTGGCTAGCTTGGGTTTGGCTAAGGGGTCCGTCGGCTAAATCTAGGTTTGGGTGGAGCTTTCTGGTGGGATGAGGGGAGGTAGGGAGGATGGGGAAAGTGGGGGGTTGTATGGTGGCCGGCAGTTAAGGGAAGGGATGGAGCTCGGGCCGTGAAAGGGGAGGGGGAAATTGGGGCCAGTGGTGGTGGAGAGGGTAAGGGGAGAACGAAAGAAAATAAAGCCACGAACTCGGCTCTTCAAGGTTGGTGGGTGATGCACGATTCTCCCTCTCCTAGGGATCCTTCTCCTTAGACTCTCAAATTCTCACAAGAAAGTAGAATGCAGAAATTTTCTTCATAATAATTCACCATCCATGAAAAGAGAACAATAGGGCTATTTATAGCCTCATACAAAGGACTCAAAGATAAAATACAACAATGCCCCCTTGGGCTTACATGCGACCTCCCTTAAGTAAGGGTAAAAGTGAAAAACAAAAACTAATAAAATAAATACATAATAATACTCAAAAATACATCGACTCAATCGTGGCCGTTGATCGACGGCCACGTCTTTGATAAACTTTCCAAGCTCCGATGTCCCCATCAAAGGGGCTTTGTGGTGATTTTTTGGGATTCTTATTATTGTTCTCATTTATTAAGTGAACCATGATTCTATTCATGGCCTCCATTTGGTAATCAATTTTAGAATAAAATTCAATGCTCTTCTTCAATCTGATACATATCATGACCGACAAGATCTCCAAGAATCCGCTCAGTAACTAATTATCTCAATCAGATACAATGAAACTAGGTAGTCCAAAGTGTGCATTCATGTTAAAAGAAGATTCTAGCTAACTTCTCACCCATGATTATTTGCCTACAAGAAATGAATATAATCAATCATTCTTTAAAATCTATCCATGATTACATAGTAATCATGGCATCTCTTAGTTTTTGTAAACCTCTCAGAAAATTTACAGTAATGTTTTTCCATTGACGGCTTGGTACAGGAAATGGTGTGTATAATCCCAACTTTTTGTGTGCAGGTTTGGAGGTAATATAAAGTATGCATCATCCGAGGTACTTACATCTTGTTGCATGTTTCTTTTAATTAATCACCATATTGAATTGTAGGAGGTAAGTCATCCACTTCAGTTGTCGAGTTTGTTGCAGCTTCATTTTATTCTGCAAATACTAAAATGGTATATAGTAAGTGACATGTACGTAACACAGTCCTCTTCCCAAGTAGGTTAGTATGCTAATGTTTTACTACTTAATGCAATGCCAACATCTCTTTGGTGTACATGGGATGGTTCTTCCAAGCTCCTAGAAACTCTCAGCGTGACCAATGAATTTCTCATCCTACATTAGTATTGCCTACATTGCATGACCACTAGAACCTACCTCCAATCTGAATGATTGTTCTAAATTTGAAAAAGGCTAACATAGAGGCCTCAATTATTTTCTTCTTCACAAAAGAAACTTATCCTCTTACTTTTGGCTCCATTCAAATTTGGCATTAACCCAAATCAAAGCATGTAAAGAAGAGGCAAGTAAGGAAAGGTAATGGATGAACTTATGGACATATTGGCATGCTCTCATCAAACTTCTTATGTCAATCTCTATCTGCAATATGGGTCACTCCGTAATTACTTTCTCCAAGAGGATCAATCTTAATCTCTCCATTGCCCACGCCAAATCCAAGATTGAGGGATTTATTGGCGTTCACACTTCTTTCAATTGAGATGGAGCTTATGTTGTCGTAGTATATGGTGAACCTTCCTCAAATGCTCCAAGTGCTCTTCCCATGATCAGCTGAAGAATAAAATATCACCTAGATAGACAATAATGAGGTCATACAAATATGGTCGCATAACATCATTCATCAGTCTCATGAAAGTAGTTGGGGCCTTGCAAATTCTGAATGGTATGACCAACCACTTAGCCTAGTTTCGAAAGCAATATTCCATATATCCATCTCATTGATGTGCACTAGATGCTAACTAAATTAAGATCCAACTTCATGATGATTGTTGCAGACTTCAATCGCTATAGCAAGTCCTCAATGCGAGATAGTGGGTCATTCTTATTTATTGTTATTTTATTGTTGGGCACAATAGTCAACACGCTCTCCATTTGTCATCCTTCTTTGGTACCATTGTTTGTCTTGCTGATGGAGGAACATACCATTCCCTGAAGACTTGTTCAAATTCCTCCCACATAATTTGTTCCTCAGTTCTACCTCTGAATTTCTCTGGTTGTTGTCCCCTCCACCATCTTTCTGCTTCACCTTCTAGCATAAAGATTGCTAAGGCTACTCTTCTATTCTCAGGACATCTCATTCCATTTAAAACTTTCTCTATTCTTATAATCCAGTCCTCAGCACTTCTGGCATCAACCCCTCCTTTAAACAAAGGAGGTTTTAGGCTTTGGAAGAGCTTTAAATGCTTATCCACTTCTGCACTAACATGATCACCTGCCTCCACATTTGTACTACTACCAGGAGTAGTAGGAGTAACTGGTGTAACTACAGGTGGAACACCAGGTGTTGCAGATCCCACCATAGACTGCATCTTTTCCATCATCTGCATCATCATATTCATCATCTGCAGTTGCATCATATTCCCTGACATTGCATTAATAGCATTCATTCCTACAGGTGTAGGACTTACACTAGGTGCACTGCCTCCTACTGGTGTCACATTTTCAGGATCTTCAGAGATCCTAAGAGGCTGAGATGACTGACCCTCCTCTCTTTCTGGTATTCTTTCAGCCATTAAATCTGTAACACATTACATTAAGAGTTATGCATTTATATGCATGTATATAATCATGGGTTCCTATTTAGACGTTACATTCATATACTGACATTCAAGTCAGATTAAAAACTAAACATGATTACATATAAGTCGAATGAAATTAGACGCATTACTTAACTTAGAAATACTATGTTTCCTAGGCTCTGTAATAATTCCATCCGATCCATGACAATTCACCATACTTATGCTTCCGTATTTACATCCTCAGAACCTTAAAACATTGCTCTGATACCACAGAAAGGTGATTGCCTATGCTTCCAGACAGCTTAAGCCACATGAAAAGAATTATCCAACTCATGATTTGGAGTTGACAGCGGTGATATTTGCTTTAAAAATTTGGAGACACTACTTGTATGGTGTAAAATGTGAGATCTTTACAGATCATAAGAGTTTGAAATACATTTTCACTCAGAAAGAATTGAATCTGAGACAGAGAAGATGGTTGGAGTTAATAAAGGATTATGATCTTGACATTCAATATTGTCCAGGAAAGGCTAATGTTGTAGCTGATGCATTGAGCAGAAAGACCCAAATACAGTTGAATATGTTGACTGGTGAAGAAAGACTGATTAGAGAAATGGAAGCCTTACAATTAGAAGTCAGAATACAAAGAGATCATGATACACTTAGCATTAATCAGATGACAGTTCAATTTTCATTGGAGGAAAGAATTATGGAAGCTCAAAAGAAAAGCAATGATTATCAGAAGTTTATGGATCAAGTGCAAGAAGGATTAAAGAAGGAACTCAGTGTTGATGAATAAGGAAGAATCAGGTACAATATGCATTTGTGGATACCCAAGGAGTCAGATTTAATTCAAGACATCTTGTTTGAGGCACATAATACAAGTTACTCAATTCACCCTGGAAGTACAAAGATGTATAAGGATTTGAAGAATTTGTTTTGGTGGGCAGGAATGAAAAGAGATGTGGTAGAATATGTGGCTAAGTGTGAAAAGTGTCAAGTTATTAAGGCTGAGCATCAGAAACCCAGTGGAATGTTGCAATCTTTACCAATTCCAGAATGGAAGTGGGAAGAGATAGCCATGGATTTTGTTACAGGCTTTCCTAGGTCAAGACAAGGGCATGATAGTATATGGGTGGTAGTTGACAGACTCACCAAGTCAGCTCATTTTCTACCTATCCGTCAGACTGATTCAGTGGAGAAATTGGCCAAGTTATTTGTGAAAGAAATCATCAGATTGCATGGAACCCCTAAAGCTATTGTTTCTGATAGAAATGGAAGATTTACATCCAAATTATGGAAAAGTACACATGAAAGTTTGGGCACGAGATTGAAGTTCAGTATAGCTTTTCATCCACAGACAGATGGTCAATCAAAAAGACTAATTAAGATACTGGAAGATTTGTTAAGATTATGTATATTGGATTTTGGAGGTAGCTGGGAAGATCATGTTCCATTGATCGAGTTCACTTACAATAATAGCTACCAATCCACCATCAAGATGGCTCCATATGAAGCTTTATATGGTAGAAGATGCAGAACTCCCTTAAGTTGGTTTGAGGTTGGTGAAAGACAATTGTTGGGTCCACAGTGTTGACCTCATTTTTGTATGAGCTCAGTAGGACCAATCCAGACCTTAGGATCTTTTCAATCCTTAGGATCAATCTTAACCCTAGGATCAATCTGATCTTAGATCAATCCAAACTTTAAGATAAATCCAAATTCAAATCAATCCTGACCCCAGATCAATACAATTTAAGACAAATCTAGACTCTAGGATTCTCCTAGACTTCTAGGATTCTCCTAGACTTCAGACCCTAGGATCTATTCTAGACCCTAGGATTCTACCTGACTCTAGATCATATGATCCTCTTAGATCCTAGGATTCTCCTAGATCTATCTAGAGCTTAGGATTCTTCTAGATCCTAAGACTATTCTAGATCCCAGGCCCTAGGACTTCCAAACCCTAAGATCTTCCTAGAAATCAAACTTTAGGATCTACTCTAGATCCTAAGATCCTTCTAGATCTTGAATATTAGGATTCCTAGATCTTAGGATTCTTCTAGATTATAGGATTCTTCCAGACCCCAGATCCTAGGATTTCCCTAGGACTTCTAGATTCTAGGATCTTCCCAGACTCCAGTCCCTAGGATCTATTCTAGACCCTAGGATTCCCTTAAGATGATTTGGACCCTAGGACCTATTCTAAACCCTAGGATTCTTCTAGATCAATCCAAGTTTCAATTCAATCTAAACTTAATTCAAATCCTATCATTCAAGCTCAAAATCCAATTCAAAACCAGATTTCCAGATTCAAATCCAAGGCCAAAGGTCTAAATCCTGAAAGCCTTTTCCAGCAGATCTTTAAACATTTCAAAACCCTATCAAGTGACCTCTGATTCAGGATCTGTCAGTTCCACACTGATGTGATGTCTCTAGAGGCAACCCTCCAAATTTGAGCTCATTCTGAGGTCTCTAACCCCAGAAACTGAATTGAAATCTAAAGGCTGTAAAACCTTCAAATATTTACAGTCCATGCCACTGGACCTGCCACCCAGTGGATTTTGATCTTGGAACTTTCTCCAAAGCTCCAAATCACTTCCAGACCCTTGGTTATGACTCATTGAGCAATAAACTGCATTTTGTTGGACTTAATTTGACCCCCAGTTGACCAGGGGTCAAAATGACCAAAATACCCCTGTGGGGTGTAACTGGTCATCTGAACCAAATGAGCTCCAAATCAAATGCAGTCACTTCCAGCAAATTTCAAATGTCAAACCAAACACATTGAACCCAGAACCAGCCCCTGGGTCAACCTGGTTGACCAAGTCAACCTAGTTGACCTAGAAGGCCCCTTAAGGGCCAAAACAGGTCATTTTGACCAAATGACCTCCTCAGACCTTGGAACCACCTCCATTGGTCTCCAAATGTCATTTCAAATCTGTTGAACCCATTTCCAGACCCTGGACCCACCTGGTTGACCAAGTCAACCAGGGTTGACCTAAAAGGCCCATTAAGGGCCCAAATAGGTCATTTTGACCAAACAACCTCCCCAAACTTTGAGACCACCACCAGTAGACTCAGAATGTCATTTTGAACTAGTTGGACCAAATCCCTGACTCTGGGTCAACCTGGTTAACCAAGTCAACCTAGTTGACCCATTAGGTCCATTAAGGGCCTAAATAGGTCATTTGATCTAGATGACCCATTTAAACCCTAAAACCACCTCCATTAGACCCTATTCATCATTTTCAAACTTGTTGAGCCTGGACCCACCCATTGGGTCAACTTAGTTGACTACAACACCTCTTAAGGGTTCAAGTGAGTTATTCCAACCCACTCATTTAAATCAACTCATTCAAATGCCTAAATTCTTTTCAAGAGATGACCCAACTTTATTCAAATCCATTTTGAGTCAAATCTCATAAGTCTGACTTAGTCAAACTTTAATAATTTGGTCAATATTTCATATTCAATACATTCATCCATTCAAATTCCAAACCTTAAGTATCAAACCCTTTTCAAATTTTTTTTTACCAGCTCAAACCCTCTCTCCCTATGACACCTCAATACCCCTTTGATTGTTGACTGGTCAAGATAGTCAAATCAAGCTTAGAAAGTGGTCAAAGAGGGTCAAAACCCTTCTTAAGATTAATCTCTTCCCTCCTAAACCTCTCCAGCAATTTTAGGATATTCTAGAACCTCTCTAGAATTCATCTCAACCCTTGAATTCAAATCCAATGGCTCCCATTAATTCCACATGGCCACAAAGGGACAAAATGACCTTTACATGTCATTTGTCCTTGTGTCCTTGAGACCTCCTGCTCCCAACAACTTCCTGGACACTTGGCAATCATCAGGGAGTCTAAGCAATCAATCTCAGCCATCCATTCAATCTGGAATGGATTGAATAGGGCAAAACATCGTTTAGAGCCTCCATTCCAACTTACTTACTCTCTCTCCAGATTCAAGCATCTCCAGCTGAGCTCTCTGCTCACTGAAGCTCTCAAACACTTCCTCTAAACTTTCCAAGCCAAAATCCACCGGTCAGACCTCGCCGGCGGCAAGCTCCACGACAAACCAAGGTGTTTTCCGTTCAAAGGATCTTAGAGATCGATCCAGACGTCATCAAGCCGTGGAGTCTTCTACAAAAATTTGCGAGGACGGTCTACAAGTTCAGAGAATCCAAAAAATCCCAAATCAATCGGTAAAATATCTCAAAAACTCAAACCCTAGTCTATGATGCACTAGATTAAATAGCTTTTTTTCTAGTTCATTTTAAATCAATTCAAGACTTCCACAAGATTTCTGTTCACCTAGGTAATGTAGGTTTAAAATTTTATGAAATTTGGTTCACCCGATCGAGAGAACGGGCTCGAATATGGGTTCTAGGGCTCGGACTGAAGCTCAGTCGGGTCATGCTACATCCCAGCCGTTGATCTCTTGATCAACGGGTGTGATCTAGCCTCACCGCGGTCTTTGTTGACCGAGATCAAATGACGGATTTGATCTCCATCGTTGGATCAAACCCTCGCTTGATCGGACGGTTCCCAAGCGACGCTGACTCATTTAAGTAAAAGCGCGTGGGCCCTTTCCAATGATTGCTGGCGAGTTAGGACCCGCCACGTGGACCAGCTCAGCGCCGCCGCCGCGGTTCTGATCCACTAACCAAACGCCGCCACGTGGCACTCCCGCTGTAAAAAAAAAAAATTTATTTTAAAATCATTTTTTTTTACTTTAATTTATTTCAAATTAAATATTTATTTTAAATAATAAGATATATATTATATCTTAATATATTTTGAAAATTAATTTTTCTTAATTTAAAATTATTATTAATCTAATTTTATAATCATATCTCAAAGTTATATTAATTTCAAATATTATTTATTAGAAATTAATAATTAACTTTTAAAATACTAAATATTCCATTTAAATATTAATTATTAAATATTAATTATTAAACATTAATTATTTTAAATAACTCACAACTTTCATTAATAATTGATTTATTTAATATTTTTAATTAATATTAAATGCTTTATAATATTAATTAACATTAATGGATTTTAAAATTTTAATTAATATTAAGTTATTTAATGTTTTAATTTATATTAAATACTTTATGTTTTTTTTTAATTAATATTAAATGATTCACAATCTTAATTAATAATTGAATTATTTAATATTAAATACTTTACAATTTTAGTCAAATATTAAATGATTTTAAAATCTCAATTAATATTAATTTATTTAATATTATTTAAATGATTTTAAATATTTTAATAAATAATCAATTAATTTTCAATGATTTAATTAATTAATATTAATTAATTAATTAATTATTTTCTTTTAAATTATTTTAATTTTGAAAATTAAATTAATTTAAGCTATATCTTATATTTCCATTAATTAAATATTTAATTATTAATTAATATTAATTAATAATTAACAATTTAAATATTTTTAAAAAATTAGTATATACATGTATGTATATATATATTTAAATAATTTTAAAATTTCAGAAAATTCTTAAGATTTAAATTAACTAATTTTAAAATTATTTTAATCATTAATTAATTTAAAATTATTTAAAAATCCCTTTTAATTGATTTAAACTTCAAAAATTCATAATAAATTCATTTTAAATCAGAAAATTAAATATAATATATCAAAATTTTCAAAAAATTAAGCACTTTAATTTAAATCAAATTCAGAGATCAAAACTTGATTAATTTTAAGTTTTTTTTTTTTAATTATTTAATTATTTTAATATTTGATTAGCATCTAATTAAATATTAAGTTAGTTATTTTGAAAATTAAAAACTTATTTTCAGATGACCTTAATAGATCAGTAGATCTCTCATTTAGCTATTGAATTTATCTTAGTTATATCTTAAATATTTTAGATTCAAAACCTATGTTTTTATATAGCTTTATATATAAGTCAAGCATATATTTTAAATTATTTTGAAATAATATTTATGTATTTAAATCTATTAGGTTGAGAGATCTACTTTGGAATTTTAAACATAGATCAACATATTTGAATAGAAATCATGTGAGAATATTAATGAATGATTATGATCTAATCATTCATTAATCTAATTAAGCATATTTAATTAGCATTAATCTTTGCATGTTTAGGGCATACACACACCACCTAGCTTTAGGGCTCTCCTAGATTTAGGATTTGATTGTGTTTATGTATATGCACCTTATATATGTTTGTTCAAGGGTTAGAAACTTTGATTCAAACCCACTTAAATCTAGTGACATCATTAAGGATAATAATTAAGGACCTAAGTTTAGAGAACTTAGAAAAATTTTAATAATTAAGATACATTTCCAATTGACTTGAAACTTTGAAAATTCAAACTTAGTGACACATACAGCCTCAAGAAAAATTTTCACTGACTTTTGAGATCATTAAGCCACTTAATTACCTTAATCAAATTTGAACCTTAATTAAGCCATTTAACCTTCCAAAAATTACAATAAATCAAGATTAAATCCAAAAAATACAAATAACCCCTCAAACTGACCAGAATTGAACCCTTAATCAATGAAAAATAAAAGCCCCTTGACTGGACTTCAAAATTAAGTTTAATTTAAGTTTAATTGAAATTCAAAATTTAATTAAATTAATTAATTAAAAATAATTAAAAATTCTAAAAAATTTCCAAACACTTGGAAATCACTCCTTAGGTCATTCCAGACCTTTGGAGTTGATCTCAAGAAGTTTGGAGATCATTTGGATTCAAATCACAAAAAAAGGGTCTCTAATTAAACAATTTCAAAAATTCAATAAATACTCAAAACTTCAAAAATTCATAACTAATTCAAATGAACTCCAAATTGAGCAAACTCAAAGGCATATAACTCATCTTAAGGTCTAATATTTATTAAAAATATAAAGTTTCCAGAAATCAAACAAATTTGAAAAAGTCAACTTTTGGTCAAACTTAGTTCAAATTCAAGTCAAAACTTCAAACCTTCATAATAAAATCTAGAAAAATCCAATTTCAATGTACTTACTGCCTAACTGATCGTATTAAGGTCTAGTATTTTAATAAAATATTAACTTTCCAGAAAACACTTTAAATCAAAAAGTCAATTTTTGCCCCTTGAATTAAATCATTAAAATAATCCGAAAAATTCCAAAATTCAATAAACCATCAAAAATTCCAGAAAATCTTAAATCAACATTAAAACCAGCAATCAACCAATTCTAATTAAGATTAATCAACCTTTAAACCTTAATCAAACTTAAATCACTTAATTATATCGGGCACCACTGGGTAACCCAGGCCTACGAGGCTATTAAATTAGCCCCAAAGAAGGTGAAATAAACTTCATGGCCTCGGTGTGCAACAAAGGTGGTATCCAATAAACAATCAAAATCAAATTTAAAATTAATTTTAAGTCATTAAGATTTAAACTCAAATTAAAACTCACTTAAGCCTTCAACCAACCAGAAC
The DNA here is from genome assembly GCA_019925795.1 of Dendrobium chrysotoxum. NCBI lineage: Eukaryota > Viridiplantae > Streptophyta > Magnoliopsida > Asparagales > Orchidaceae > Dendrobium > Dendrobium chrysotoxum. Next base: position 89,701,919 of record CM034314.1, on the reverse strand, counting down.
TTTAAACAACTTCAATCAATTGCCTATTTAGGACATATCAAAGCCACACAGCCTACCTCACACACTTTAGATGGTTTGCTAGGACAACCAACTCTAGTCTTAGGCTAGGCCGGTGTTTACTTTTCTGCTGTGTGCCGGGTTTTCGAGCTTTCACTGCATGCTACTTGCTAGAAATAGAATTGCTGTGATTGTTTATTTATTTACTGCACTCTGTGATGTGATTGATTGTACGATTAGATCTACCCCTAGGCTAGGGACGATTTGTACTAATTCAATCTTATGCAGGTGGCCATGCTCATACAGGGCATAAACTAAAGGGGGCAAAAATCATAATTATTAAATTGCACAGGTGCTCCAGAAAATTGCTTAAGTCCCCCTTTAAATCAAAAAGAGCATGGCCAAGTGTGGCTGGTTTGAGCATTTAAATTTCAAATATATTAACTGCTTGGGATGTTAAATATAAACTGCTGATTATTAGGATAACCCTGCAGGTTGTTGAGTCTAGATTTTTTTAATTTTTTAATTGATGTAATTTGAATGTAAATTGAGTTGTAAATTTAAAGTACTTTGAGATTGAGATGTTTAAACATCCAATTTGGAATCCAAAGAGGAAGGAACATCCCTTAGGGGAGAGTTCCTATCCATTTGGAGATCCAAATTATGATGAAGTTTAAATATCCAAAGAGAAAAGATAACACCCCTATTCAGGGGGAGTTTCTTTTCATTTGGATGTCCAGACCCAACGATCCAAGGAGTTCCAAGAAGACGAAGAAGTGAAGAACGAGAAGAATCTCAAATCTCAAAGTCACTTGTGTCTTAGGAGTAGAATCCGAGTTGTAGTCAGTGGTACCCGGCCACTTTACTTTTCCTGCAGACCCTGGGTTGTATAATTAAGTGGCACTTGCCACATGGACTTTCATTTTGAATATTTATTTAATTGATTTAATTATTTAATTGATTTGATTGATGTATTGATTGCGATTAAGGACCCGCATGCTTTTAGTAGTTTATTTGGCGCTTATTGCATGTCGATTTTGATTTAGCCTGGAACCCGATCGGAGGCTCGTGAGGGTACGGTCATTAACCTTTTTTACTTAAACAAAATTTAAAATTTTAAGCTCAGATAGAAACTCTAACGCTCTTAAGAAGTAAGCCCGGACTCGCCGGGAGTTTTTCATGCATACATATTGACTTTTCTCATCCGTGTTAGGCACCTCCCCGCCTGCGGGTTTTGGCAGACCACCTGACCTATTAGGGTGCAGTTCTGTCCAAGGGGATGTTGTGCAATCTCTAGGATAAATCTATTTTTAAGCCTATTTTAAAACTGCTACATTTTGATTTAAGCATTTCATCGAGTCAACTAGCATGCATTGCATTAGATACAAATTAAAAATTGAGTCTAAATCTTTAATTGCATTTCTAGCTTAAACATTTAACCCAACATATGTTAAGGGGTCAATTAGGATCTGCTCTAGATGTCGACCCCAATTCTTTAAACCAATCTTAATCAATGTCCCTAACCACTCTATATTTAAAAGACTTTGACTAATGGTTTTTAAAAGCGTTTAGGTGGTTTAGCTGGCTCCCCAATCCAGGCCGGGGTAAGTCCAGGATTGCATTGCATTAACTAGGTTCTGGGTCACTGACTCTCAGTACCCATTTTTAGACTTAGGTTCTGAGGCATGTCTTCAATCTTAATACCTCAATCTTCCGGGAATCTGATTCCCACCTTCTAATAAAATTGACCACTCAAACATTAAAATATCTTTCAATCTAATTCAAGCCCAACACTTAGGATAGTTTGAGGTGTTTCTGAAGTGATTCAGAATCTTAAAGCACCTCCTACTCTTCTTCCTTTGACTCCAGAAATAAGTGTTCAACCTTGAATCAATTCCATTTGAAAATTCAAGTCCTTAACCTTCCTTGATATCAATCTTTGAAAATCTTAAATAAAATTCGTATCGCTATTTTAATCGAGAGTATTCGTAGGAAATTTCTGGTTTCCTACGATGTAATTAACTACGAGGGCTTGCGCTCGTAGGAGATTTAGAAACCCAGACCTGATTTCAAAATCAAGCTTTTTCAAAATTTCAATTAATTATCTTTGGGAAATTCAGAAGACAACGATCATTATCCTCATTTTCAAATGATCGATAATAGACGATATCCTCTTTCCTTGGAAAGATATATCGTACTATTATCGTGATCTTGATTATGAAATTAATGATCTCTTTAATAGATTATTATAGTTAAACCTTGGATTTAACATCATTTTGATCTTTTGAGATCATTTGTTGTTTCTCCTTGAGTTTGACTACGATAATCAGATAAATTCAAAGATTTGTAATCGGAACCTATTAGGGAACGATATGTTCATCTTTCGAGGTGATATATCATTCATAATAAGTGTTCGATTATAAAATCAAAATTCCAGAAATTTAACTTTCCCAAAGAAAATTAAACATTTTCAAAAATATATTTTTTTAATCACATCAAAAAAATGGCGACTCCGCTGGGGAATATCTCTCTCTCCATCTTTAATAGCGGTACGAATTTTGTTGCATCGGTAGTTTTGACTACCTTTCTTCCGTTGGTCCCTCTACCCATTTCTTCCTTGGGTGAGTGTGGCCAACTCAATTAAGACATGTGAAAAGAGAGGCGAGTGTAGGAAACCTCCCTCCAAGCTGGGCTTTGACATTTTGCCTCCAAGTTTATTGGTAGAGCAAAAGAGTCAAGCCAAGCTTGTTAAAATCTTTTTGCATATGTTATAAACTCGCATGCGAATAGATTCATGCATGCTAAGTTTCACAATTTACAAAAATTCCTCAATCTCAAAACCCAGATTCAAAATTTCTTTAATTCAACCTAGATTCTGACATTTCACCCTAAGCTAGTCAGTGTGGCGATAGAGTCAAATCAAGGTTTCTAGATTTTCCCTTGAATTTTGTTAACCATTATGTTGAAAATAAAACTCAACATTTTTGAGTTTCAAAAGTCAAGGAAAATCTTTCAAATCAACTTCAATCGCCGTTGTTATGTGTTTTCCACAATATTCTATTGTAGTTGAACACATGCAATTCAAATTCATAACTCTCCAGTCAATTCTGGGCTTTGACATTTCACCCCTAAATTGTTTGGTGGGGTGCAAAGAGTCAAGCCTTAGGATCTTCAGGCTAATTTGGCACACCTACATATTTGAACAAAATTCAATATGTTGAGTTCCAAATTTTGAAGAGGATTCGTTCAATTCCAACCTTAAGTTTAAATCCAGATTCAAATTCAATTTCAAGCTCGAATTGAATCCAAGATTTAAATTTCAATTCAATCTCAAAACCAAATTCAATCTTAAGTTCAAATTCAATTTCAAAATTGAACTCAAATTTGATTCCAAACTTAAATTCAAACTTCAGATTTGATTTCAAGGTCAAATTCGGGACTTTGACATTTCGACCCAAGTCAATTGGTGAAACGAAAGAGTCGAGCTCGATCCCTGGATCTTTCATATCAATTCTGTGTACCTATATGATTGAGTGAAACTCGATCTGTTGAGTCACGAAATTTGAAGAAAGGTCCATTCGACTTCAACTTTAGATTCAAATTTAAATCCAACTTTAGATTCAAATTCAAAATTGAATTTGATTGTCACCTTAAATTTTAAATTCAATTTTGAATTGAAGTTTGAGTTTGAACTTTGACATTTTGCCCCAAGTTAATTGGTGTAGCGAAAGTGTCGGGTTCAACCTTTAAGTCCTTGTCATTTCTACGAACCCCTGTTTTGAATCTAAACTTAACATGATTGAATTATTAAATTTTGAATAATATTAATCAAGTTTAAAATTAAAATTCAAATTCAAGATTAACTAATTCAAATCACTGTTCATTAATTTCAGGATCCAAGCACTCAAATGGCTGGGAAACTCATTTTCTCTCTAGATAGAAACTTGATAGTCGAAGGAATCACTTCTGGTAATTTCATCCAGTTCGAAATGCAATTCCAAGACTTCAAGTTATCAGTCGACGGAGAAGAAATGATTGATCTGTCTGCTGGAATACGAAGGAATGTCCCCTTGGTTGAGATTACTTTAGGGTCAGGAGTTGACTCCCCCATCTCCGAGATGGAGGCTGATGTCGCCCCTTTACCCATTGTACCCTCTGCCCAGATGGATAAGAACCAGAAGTCAATAACGTTAGAAGAGCTACCATCTCAGTCTGAGATTGGGTCAAGTTCTAGTACCCCTGTGGTCAGCAAGGCCAGCAAGAATAAAATGAAGAATTACCTTCGTAGAGTCAGAAAGAAGGTTGCCAAGGCCAGGAAGAGTGCTGAGGCGAAAGCCTTAAAGCACGTCAAGTCCGAGGCTAATCAAAAGTTCGTTGCTCCTTCTACGAACCCCTTCCCTGGTGGAAATCATTTCCACCCTTCTCCTGTTACTCAAAGGAGGGAGGTTGTAGAGACGAGAGGACGATCTTCAATACATCTTCTTGACTACTACATGGCGAGAATCAATCAAGCCAGAACTGAACAAACTCCAGCACCAGGCCCTAGGCCCCCAGTTGAAGGTTATGACCCGTCCACTCTACTAGATGATGTTAGGTCATGTTTCTATACGTGTCCCACTACATCAACTAGAGAGGAGGAGGTATAGAAACCACTCGGGGTGCCACTCTCCTAATTACTAGACCACTAGTAATAAGAGAGGGGAAATAATCTAAGATTATATCAGATAGTGATACCGTTAAAATTCAACCTTCAACGGGGTCCTATCGAGATAAATCTTTTGATTAAAGTGATGCAATGACTTCTAAGGATAGTGCTGACCCAATAATAGTCTCTCCCTCCAAGGAGATCGTAGGAATCTAATTCCGTATTATTGGGGTCTTACCACCTAGATTTGTAATTCCTTTTTAAGGAGAGCTTCAAATTTCTCAAGTGTATTGATTTCAAATTTCAAGATAGTTGAGTTATTTTTTTTATGAAAATTGACCTCTACGTTAAGTTTTAAGCAGGAGAAAGTTGTTGTTGACTCCATCAAATGTTTGAATGCCCCTCCCTCCCACCTTTTTTTTTGTGGGATCAATTTAATTGTTGAGTTAAACCAATATCGAACTTAAGTTGATCTTTGAAATGAAAATTTTTTTAATCATCTCGCAATTTTTTATCTTAGATAGATATCTCTTGCGTGTTTAAAACCTGTTCAATGATTTTCAAAAGTCAAGCCAGTATTCATTTTAAAAGACTGGGTCATACCTTGAGGATTATTCGTCCTTGCATAAGAGAATGAGTTTTCTTCTCTTATACTTGAGATGTAATCCCGGTATTGAAATAGAGAAGGTGTAGCCTCTTCTTAAATTCAATTGAATTCAAAAGATGCGCAAAATGCGCCAACAATCAAGAAATGCACAAAGTGCTCTAAAAATAAAAAAAAAGATGCGCAATGGGCGCCACAAGTTAAGAAACAGTGCAAAATGCACTATAAATCAAAAGATGCGCAATGTGCGCCACCAGAAAAAGAATGAGGCTCCCTTTTTCTAAATGTTTTAATCTCAAAAGACCCAGTTAAATTTAAATTGCTTGATTTTGAAAGTCTTGAATCCAGAATTTTCACCGGGCATCGATATTCTATCAAGATACAAAAATCTCTCGTGCTAGAGAATTGAAAAGATCAAATTTCTATATTCAACTTAAACCTCTTTGAAATTGATTTTAATTCAAAATATTTAAGGGAGACCCCAGTTTAGTTTCTACGAAACTTGGTCTAGGTCAACAAAACCTAAATCCTCAAACTTTTTTCAGGTTAGTTGGGGTCACTCAAACTTTTCACTGTACTTCTGAACTTGTTCCCGCTTGTCATTCCGACAGGGTCTAAGTACCTAGGGGAAGTTTTCTAATAAGAAGAATGAAATCTTCTATTCTTGAAAATTTAAATCTGGTCCTTGAGAAGTGTGTGTAAGTCCTTCCTCATAGGCATCTTTTCCTACTAGGCCTTCTTTATAAAATTACACTCTATGCTGGATCCATGATCAATCCCGCTAGAGGAGTATTTTATAATGCTGGAAATTGTCGTTCACAATCAAACCACACCCTGTGCTGGGTCCTAGATCATTCTGATCTAGAGGCGTAGTTTCTTTTGCTGGGACTTGCTGTTCAAAATCAAACTATAGTTGAGCAAAGTGCCCGACTCCAATTTGAGGAGCTCAAGGGCATCAAATAAAAATCAATACATGCTCAACAAAGTTTCAAAAATTTATAAGTCACATTTGATTTAAGTTACTGATAAATTGTGTCACTTTAGAACTCCCCAAGTAGGAGACTTGGTCGTAGTCTTTTGTAGACCGCTTTTAATCCGTTGTAAACTCAATGGAAAGCTTGAGTCAATGTAGACTGGATCCTTCATTTTTAATGATGATCTTTGAGGAAATTTCCCTTTGACTGATCAACCCTGAAGAGTGCCACCCAATTTTTTTCAAATACTGGGGAGGCTCTTCAGGAAGTACCATGCCAGATGAGTGTCAAACTTAAAATTAAATTCAAAACACTTCAAATTCAAAATCAAATTCAAACAAATCAAAATCGAATCAAACAGAATCAAAATTCAAAATTCGAAATCAAATTCAACATCAATTAAAATCAAATTTCAAATTCAAAATTTTCAAACTCAAAACCAATTCGAATCAAATTCAAAACACATCACAGTTTTAAAATCCTTCAAATTCAAATTCGTCAAATCAAGTTTCAAATTCAAACATCTTTAAATTCAAGTTCAAAAATCATTCAAATTTCAAATTCCAGAATTCAAATCTCAAATTCCAGAATTCAAATCCGATCTTCTATACAGAACAAGTTTCCTCTGTATATGATCATTCCAGACTCGATCCTCTATGTGAAGCAAGTTTCCTTCACATATGATCATTCCTGACCCGATCCTCTATATAGAGCAAGTTTCCTCTATATACGATCAATCCAGACCCGATCCTCTATACAGAACAAGTTTCCTCTGTATATGATCATTCCAAACTCGATCCTCTATGTGAAACAAGTTTCCTTCACATATGATCATTCCTGACCCGATCCTCTATATAGAGCAAGTTTCCTCTATATACGATCAATCCAGACCCGATCCTCTATACAGAACAAGTTTTCTCTGTATATGATCATTCCAGACTCGATCCTCTATGTGAAGCAAGTTTCCTTCACATATGATCATGCCTGACCCGATCTTCTATATAGAGCAAGTTTCCTCTATATACGATCATCCAGACCCGATCCTCTATACAGAGCAAGTTTCCTCTGCATATGATCATTCTAGACCTGATCCTCTATGTGAAGCAAGTTTCCTCTATACACGATCATCCAGATTCGATCCTCTGTGCAGAGCAAGCTTCTTCTGCACATGATCATTCCAGACCCAATCCTCTATATAGAGCAAGTTTCCTCTATACAGGATCATCCAGACCAGATCCTCTATGTAAAGCAAGTTTCCTTTACATACGATCACTCCAGATCCGATTCTGTGTGAAGCAATGCTTCTTTCTCACAGGATCATCCAGTTTTCTTTTCCTCAAGGTTAGATGTGAGTCATCGTGCTTTCTTTCCTTAGGATTAGATCCGCTAGTGGTGGAGTACGCCCTTCGTGGCACTATCCTAGCTTCTTCCAGTTTTCTTTTTCTTAAGGTTAGATGTGAGTCATCGTGCTTTCTTTCCTTAGGATTAGATCCTCTAGTGATGGAGTACGCCCTCTGTGGCACCATCCTAGATTCAAAATCCAGATCCGACCTTCTGTGGGAAGCAATGCTTCCTTCCCTCAGGGTCCTCCAGACTTCCTTTCCTTAAGGACAGATGTGAGTCATCGTGCTTTCTTTCCTTAGGATTAGATCTACTAGTGATGGATAACGCCCTCTGCGGCACCATTCTAGTTTCAAATTTCAAATCTTTAAGTCTGATCTCCTATATGAAGAAATACTATCTTCCTATGAGACCATCCAGTTCTTTTTTCTTCAGAGTTAGGATCTCCTTCCCTTAAGATTAAACTCCCCAATGATGGAATAAGTCCCCTGTGGCACCGTCCTGGAATCAAATTTCAAAAATCAAACTCTCTTCTCCTCAAGGTTAGGTTTTTTCTCCTTCCTTTAGGATTAGACTCCCCAGTGATGGAATAAGTCCTCTATGGCACCGTCCTGGGTTCAAAATCCAGTTCTCTCTTCCTTAGGGTAGGTTCTTCTTCCTTCCCTTGGGATTAGACTTCCTAGTGATGGAGTAAGTCCTCTATGGCACCGTCCTGGAATCAATCTCAATCAAGCTTTCTTTCCTGTAAGTACAAGATTTTTCCTTTCCTTAGGATTAGATCCACTAGTGGTAGAGTACGCCCTTTGTGGCACTACCCTAGTATCAAAATTCAAACTTGATCCTCTATAGCTAGGAATTCTTCCTTCGTATACGATCATCTAGACCCTCTTTTCCTTTAGGGGTAGGTTTTCCTCCCTTCCTTTAGGATTAGATCTACTAGTGGTAGAGTACGCTGTCCCCAGCACAACCCTAGTATCATTTCAAATTCAACTTTCTGAGGTTAGGATTCCCTTTCCCTTAGAATCAAATTTAGACTCGATCCTCTGTAGTTAGGAGTTCTTCCTTCCTATAGGATCACCCAGACTGCCTTCTCCTTTAGGGATAGATTCTTCCTTTCCCTTAGGACCAGACCCACTAGTGGTAGATTACGCTTCTCCCAGCACTACCCTAGTATCTACTCAAGCTTAATTCCCCAGGGATAGACTTTTCTTTCCCTCATGATCAAAACTCCAGACTTGACCATTTTATTCGGTCAACACCAATATGTGCAATAGAATTACAATCTATTGCACATATTGGGGGTCCATTTGTTGACCTCATTTTTGTATGAGCTCAGTAGGACCAATCCAGACCTTAGGATCTTTTCAATCCTTAGGATCAATCTTAACCCTAGGATCAATCTGATCTTAGATCAATCCAAACTTTAAGATAAATCCAAATTCAAATCAATCCTGACCCCAGATCAATACAATTTAAGACAAATCTAGATTCTAGGATTCTCCTAGACTTCAGACCCTAGGATCTATTCTAGACCCTAGGATTCTACCTGACTCTAGATCATATGATCCTCTTAGATCCTAGGATTCTCCTAGATCTATCTAGAGCTTAGGATTCTTCTAGATCCTAAGACTATTCTAGATCCCAGGCCCTAGGACTTCCAAACCCTAAGATCTTCCTAGAAATCAAACTTTAGGATCTACTCTAGATCCTAAGATCCTTCTAGATCTTGAATATTAGGATTCCTAGATCTTAGGATTCTTCTAGATTATAGGATTCTTCCAGACCCCAGATCCTAGGATTTCCCTAGGACTTCTAGATTCTAGGATCTTCCCAGACTCCAGTCCCTAGGATCTATTCTAGACCCTAGGATTCCCTTAAGATGATTTGGACCCTAGGACCTATTCTAAACCCTAGGATTCTTCTAGATCAATCCAAGTTTCAATTCAATCTAAACTTAATTCAAATCCTATCATTCAAGCTCAAAATCCAATTCAAAACCAGATTTCCAGATTCAAATCCAAGGCCAAAGGTCTAAATCCTGAAAGCCTTTCCAGCAGATCTTTAAACATTTCAAAACCCTATCAAGTGACCTCTGATTCAGGATCTGTCAGTTCCACACTGATGTCATGTCTCTAGAGGCAACCCTCCAAATTTGAGCTCATTCTGAGGTCTCTAACCCCAGAAACTGAATTGAAATCTAAAGGCTGTAAAACCTTCAAATATTTACAGTCCATGCCACTGGACCTGCCACCCAGTGGATTTTGATCTTGGAACTTTCTCCAAAGCTCCAAATCACTTCCAGACCCTTGGTTATGACTCATTGAGCAATAAACTGCATTTTGTTGGACTTAATTTGACCCCCAGTTGACCAGGGGTCAAAATGACCAAAATACCCCTGTGGGGTGTAACTGGTCACCTGAACCAAATGAGCTCCAAATCAAATGCAGTCACTTCCAGCAAATTTCAAATGTCAAACCAAACACATTGAACCCAGAACCAGCCCCTGGGTCAACCTGGTTGACCAAGTCAACCTAGTTGACCTAGAAGGCCCCTTAAGGGCCAAAACAGGTCATTTTGACCAAATGACCTCCTCAGACCTTGGAACCACCTCCATTGGTCTCCAAATGTCATTTCAAATCTGTTGAACCCATTTCCAGACCCTGGACCCACCTGGTTGACCAAGTCAACCAGGGTTGACCTAAAAGGCCCATTAAGGGCCCAAATAGGTCATTTTGACCAAACGACCTCCCCAAACTTTGAGACCACCACCAGTAGACTCAGAATGTCATTTTGAACTAGTTGGACCAAATCCCTGACTCTGGGTCAACCTGGTTAACCAAGTCAACCTAGTTGACCCATTAGGTCCATTAAGGGCCTAAATAGGTCATTTGATCTAGATGACCCATTTAAACCCTAAAACCACCTCCATTAGACCCTATTCATCATTTTCAAACTTGTTGAGCCTGGACCCACCCATTGGGTCAACTTAGTTGACTACAACACCTCTTAAGGGTTCAAGTGAGTTATTCCAACCCACTCATTTAAATCAACTCATTCAAATGCCTAAATTCTTTTCAAGAGATGACCCAACTTTATTCAAATCCATTTTGAGTCAAATCTCATAAGTCTGACTTAGTCAAACTTTAATAATTTGGTCAATATTTCATATTCAATACATTCATCCATTCAAATTCCAAACCTTAAGTATCAAACCCTTTTCAAATTTTTTTTTACCAGCTCAAACCCTCTCTCCCTATGACACCTCAATACCCCTTTGATTGTTGACTGGTCAAGATAGTCAAATCAAGCTTAGAAAGTGGTCAAAGAGGGTCAAAACCCTTCTTAAGATTAATCTCTTCCCTCCTAAACCTCTCCAGCAATTTTAGGATATTCTAGAACCTCTCTAGAATTCATCTCAACCCTTGAATTCAAATCCAATGGCTCCCATTAATTCCACATGGCCACAAAGGGACAAAATGACCTTTACATGTCATTTGTCCTTGTGTCCTTGAGACCTCCTGCTCCCAACAACTTCCTGGACACTTGGCAATCATCAGGGAGTCTAAGCAATCAATCTCAGCCATCCATTCAATCTGGAATGGATTGAATAGGGCAAAACATCGTTTAGAGCCTCCATTCCAACTTACTTACTCTCTCTCCAGATTCAAGCATCTCCAGCTGAGCTCTCTGCTCACTGAAGCTCTCAAACACTTCCTCTAAACTTTCCAAGCCAAAATCCACCGGTCAGACCTCGCCGGCGGCAAGCTCCACGACAAACCAAGGTGTTTTCCGTTCAAAGGATCTTAGAGATCGATCCAGACGTCATCAAGCCGAGGAGTCTTCTACAAAAATTTGCGAGGACGGTCTACAAGTTCAGAGAATCCAAAAAATCCCAAATCAATCGGTAAAATATCTCAAAAACTCAAACCCTAGTCTATGATGCACTAGATTAAATAGCTTTTTTTCTAGTTCATTTTAAATCAATTCAAGACTTCCACAAGATTTCTGTTCACCTAGGTAATGTAGGTTTAAAATTTTATGAAATTTGGTTCACCCGATCGAGAGAACGGGCTCGAATATGGGTTCTAGGGCTCGGACTGAAGCTCAGTCGGGTCATGCTACATCCCAGCCGTTGATCTCTTGATCAACGGGTGTGATCTAGCCTCACCGCGGTCTTTGTTGACCGCGAATTCGGTTTAGCGGTCAGCTCTCCCGTCCGACGACATCTAGACCCTTGATCCAGAATTGCGGGGGTGATATTCGCCGTCTGATCTCGCTTGACCGAGATCAAATGACGGATTTGATCTCCATCGTTGGATCAAACCCTCGCTTGATCGGACGGTTCCCAAGCGACGCTGACTCATTTAAATAAAGCGCGTGGGCCCTTTCCAATGATTGCTGGCGAGTTAGGACCCGCCACGTGGACCAGCTCAGCGCCGCCGCCGCGGTTCTGATCCACTAACCAAACGCCGCCACGTGGCACTCCCGCTGTAAAAAAAAAAAATTTATTTTAAAATCTTTTTTTTTTACTTTAATTTATTTCAAAATAAATATTAAATATTTATTTTAAATAATAAGATATATATTATATTTTAATATATTTTGAAAATTAATTTTTCTTAATTTAAAATTATTATTAATCTAATTTTATAATCATATCTTAAAGTTATATTAATTTCAAATATTATTTATTAGAAATTAATAATTAACTTTTAAAATACTAAATATTCCATTTAAATATTAATTATTAAATATTAATTATTAAACATTAATTATTTTAAATAACTCACAACTTTAATTAATAATTGATTTATTTAATATTTTTAATTAATATTAAATGCTTTATAATATTAATTAACATTAATGGATTTTAAAATTTTAATTAATATTAAGTTATTTAATGTTTTAATTTATATTAAATACTTTATGTTTTTTTTAATTAATATTAAATGATTCACAATCTTAATTAATAATTGAATTATTTAATATTAAATACTTTACAATTTTAGTCAAATATTAAATGATTTTAAAATCTCAATTAATATTAATTTATTTAATATTATTTAAATGATTTTAAATATTTTAATAAATAATCAATTAATTTTCAATGATTTAATTAATTAATATTAATTAATTAATTAATTATTTTCTTTTAAATTATTTTAATTTTGAAAATTAAATTAATTTAAGCTATATCTTATATTTCCATTAATTAAATATTTAATTATTAATTAATATTAATTAATAATTAACAATTTAAATATTTTTAAAAAATTAGTATATACATGTATGTATATATATATTTAAATAATTTTAAAATTCCAGAAAATTCTTAAGATTTAAATTAACTAATTTTAAAATTATTTTAATCATTAATTAATTTAAAATTATTTAAAAATCCCTTTTAATTGATTTAAACTTCAAAAATTCATAATAAATTCATTTTAAATCAGAAAATTAAATATAATATATCAAAATTTTCAGAAAATTAAGCACTTTAATTTAAATCAAATTCAGAGATCAAAACTTGATTAATTTTAAGTTTTTTTTTAATTATTTAATTATTTTAATATTTGATTAGCATCTAATTAAATATTAAGTTAGTTATTTTGAAAATAAAAAACTTATTTTCAGATGACCTTAATAGATCAGTAGATCTCTCATTTAGCTATTGAATTTACCTTTGTTATATCTTAAATATTTTAGATTCAAAACCTATGTTTTTATATAGCTTTATATATAAGTCAAGCATATATTTTAAATTATTTTGAAATAATATTTATGTATTTAAATCCATTAGGTTGAGAGATCTACTTTGGAATTTTAAACATAGATCAACATATTTGAATAGAAATCATGTGAGAATATTAATGAATGATTATGATCTAATCATTCATTAATCTAATTAAGCATATTTAATTAGCATTAATCTTTGCATGTTTAGGGCATACACACACCACCTAGCTTTAGGGCTCTCCTAGATTTAGGATTTGATTGTGTTTATGTATATGCACCTTATATATGTTTGTTCAAGGGTTAGAAACTTTGATTCAAACCCACTTAAATCTAGTGACATCATTAAGGATAATAATTAAGGACCTAAGTTTAGAGAACTTAGAAAAATTTTAATAATTAGGATACATTTCCAATTGACTTGAAACTTTGAAAATTCAAACTTAGTGACACATACAGCCTCAAGAAAAATTTTCACTAACTTTTGAGATCATTAAGCCACTTAATTACCTTAATCAAATTTGAACCTTAATTAAGCCATTTAATCTTCCAAAAATTACAATAAATCAAGATTAAATCCAAAAAATACAAATAACCCCTCAAACTGACCAGAATTGAACCCTTAATCAATGAAAAATAAAAGCCCCTTGACTGGACTTCAAAATTAAGTTTAATTTAAGTTTAATTGAAATTCAAAATTTAATTAAATTAATTAATTAAAAATAATTAAAAATTCCAGAAAATTTCCAAACACTTGGAAATCACTCCTTAGGTCATTCCAGACCTTTGGAGTTGATCTCAAGAAGTTTGGAGATCATTTGGATCCAAATCACAAAAAAAGGGTCTCTAATTAAACAATTTCAAAAATTTAATAAATACTCAAAACTTCAAAAATTCATAACTAATTCAAATGAACTCCAAATTGAGCAAACTCAAAGGCATATAACTCATCTTAAGGTCTAATATTTATTAAAAATGTAAAGTTTCCAGAAATCAAACAAATTTGAAAAAGTCAACTTTTGGTCAAACTTAGTTCAAATTTAAGTCAAAACTTCAAACCTTCATAATAAAATCTAGAAAAATCTAATTTCAATGTACTTACTGCCTAACTGATCGTATTAAGGTCTAGTATTTTAATAAAATATTAACTTTCCAGAAAACACTTTAAATCAAAAAGTCAATTTTTGCCCCTTGAATTAAATCGTTAAAATAATCTGGAAAATTCCAAAATTCAATAAACCATCAAAAATTCTAGAAAATCTTAAATCAACATTAAAACCAACAATCAACCAATTCTAATTAAGATTAATCAACCTTTAAACCTTAATCAAACTTAAATCACTTAATTATATCGGGTACCACTGGGTAACCCAGGCCTACGAGGCTATTAAATTAGCCCCAAGGAAGGTGAAATAAACTTCATGGCCTCGGTGTGCAACAAAGGTGGTATCCAATAAACAATCAAAATCAAATTTAAAATTAATTTTAAGTCATTAAAATTTAAACTCAAATTAAAACTCCCTTAAGCCTTCAACCAACCAGAACTTTAAACAACTTCAATCAATTACCTATTTAGGACATATCAAAGCCACACAGCCTACCTAACACACTTTAGATGATTTGCTAGGACAACCAACTCTAGTCTTAGGCTAGGCCGGTGTTTACTTTTCTGCTGTGTGCCAGGTTTTCGAGCTTTCACTGCATGCTACTTGCTAGAAATAGAATTGCTGTGATTGTTTATTTATTTACTGTACTCTGTGATGTGATTGAGTGTACGATTAAATCTACCCCTAGGCTAGAGACGATTTGTACTAATTCAATCTTATGCAGGTGGCCATGCTCATACAGGGCATAAACTAAAGGGGGCAAAAATCATAATTATTAAATTACACAGGTGCTACAGAAAATTGCTTAAGTCCCCCTTTAAATCAAAAAGAGCATGGCCAAGTGTGGCTGGTTTGAGCATTTAAATTTCAAATATATTAACTGCTTGGGATGTTAAATATAAACTGCTGATTATTAGGATAACCCTGCAGGTTGTTGAGTCTAGATTTTTTTAATTTTTTAATTGATGTAATTTGAATGTAAATTGAGTTGTAAATTTAAAGTACTTTGAGATTGAGATGTTTAAACATATGTTAACCTTGTTTACTTAAACAAAATTTAAAATTGGCGTTTATTGCATGTCGATTTTGATTTAGCCTGGAACCCGATCGGAGGCTCGTGAGGGTACGGTCATTAACCTTGTTTACTTAAACAAAATTTAAAATTTTAAGCTCAGATAGAAACTCTAACGCTCTTAAGAAGTAAGCCCGGACTCGCCGGGAGTTTTTCATGCATACATATTGACTTTTCTCATCCGTGTTAGGCACCTCCCCGCCTGCGGGTTTTGGCAGACCACCTGACCTATTAGGGTGCAGTTCTGTCCAAGGGGATGTTGTGCAATCTCTAGGATAAAATCTATTTTTAAGCCTATTTTAAAACTGCTACATTTTGATTTAAGCATTTCATCGAGTCAACTAGCATGCATTGCATTAGATATAAATTAAAAATTGAGTTTAAATCTTTAATTGCATTTCTAGCTTAAACATTTAACCCAACATATGTTAAGGGGTCAATTAGGATCTGTTCTAGATGTCGACCCCAATTCTTTAAACCAATCTTAATCAATGTCCCTAACCACTCTATATTTAAAAGACTTTGACTCATGATTTTTAAAAGCGTTTAGGTGGTTTAGCTGGCTCCCCAATCCAGGCCGGGGTAAGTCCAGGATTGCATTGCATTAACTAGGTTCTGGGTCACTGACTCTCAGTACCCATTTTTAGATTTAGGTTCTGAGGCATGTCTTCAATCTTAAGACCTCAATCTTCCGGGAATCTGATTCCCACCTTCTAATAAAATTGACCACTCAAACATTAAAATATCTTTTAATCTAATTCAAGCCCAACACTTATGATAGTTTGAGGTGTTTCTGAAGTGATTCAGAATCTTAAAACACCTCCTACTCTTCTTCCTTTGACTCCAGAAATAAGTGTTCAACCTTGAATCAATCCCATTTGAAAATTCAAGTCCTTAACCTTCCTTGATATCAATCTTTGAAAATCTTAAATAAAATTCGTATCGTTATTTTAATCGAGAGTATTCGTAGGAAATTTCTGGTTTCCTACGATGTAATTAACTACGAGGGCTTGCGCTCGTAGGAGATTTAGAAACCCAGACCTGATTTCAAAATCAAGCTTTTTCAAAATTTCAATTAATTATCTTTGGGAAATTCAGAAGACAACGATCATTATCCTCATTTTCAAATGATCGATAATAGACGATATCCTCTTTCCTTGGAAAGATATATCGTACTATTATCGTGATCTTGATTATGAAATTAATGATCTCTTTAATAGATTATTATAGTTAAACCTTGAATTTAACATCATTTTGATCTTTTGAGATCATTTGTTGTTTCTCCTTGAGTTTGACTACGATAATCAGATAAATTCAAAGATTTGTAATCGAAACCTATTAGGGAACGATATGTTCATCTTTCGAGGTGATATATCATTCATAATAAGTGTTCGATTATAAAATCAAAATTCCAGAAATTTAACTTTCCCAAAGAAAATTAAATATTTTCAAAAATATATTTTTTTAATCACATCACACAGCTAGTGGATCAAGCTACTGAGAAAGTAAGACTGATCAGAGACAGATTAAAAGCAGCTCAAGACCACCAACAGAAATATTATGATCCCAAACATAAAATAATAGAATTTGAAGTGGGAGATTTTGTATTTTTGAAGGTGAGACCAATGAAGGGTGTGACTAGATTTGGCCAAGGTGGAAAGCTTAGTCCTAGATACATTGGTCCATTTGAAATCGTTGAGCGAGTGGGACCAGTTGCTTACAAACTAGCATTACCTAGGGACATGTCTGATGTTCATAATATTTTCCATGTATCAATGCTCAGAAAATAGGTTACAGATGAAAATCAAAGAATTTCTCAGAAAGACATTGAACTTCAGAAGGATTTGACATATATGGAAGAACCTGAGTTGATTTTGGAAAGGGATGTTCGAAAACTGAGAAGCAAAATGATTCCTTTTGTAAAAGTAAAGTGGAAGAATAGATCAAGAAAGCATGCTACATGGGAAAAAGAGACAGACTTGAGACAAAGATTTCCTAACTTATTTGAGGATGTATGAAAAGCTGAATTTCAGGGACGAAATTTTTATATGGAGGGAAGAATTGTAATAACCAGAAATATTCAGGTATTGGTTAATAATTAAATATTAATAGTTTTGTTTATTAATATGTGGGTTATAATAATTATTAGAGACATATGTAGGAAACAACTCTTGGAAACAACTCTTGGC
The DNA here is from genome assembly GCA_019925795.1 of Dendrobium chrysotoxum. NCBI lineage: Eukaryota > Viridiplantae > Streptophyta > Magnoliopsida > Asparagales > Orchidaceae > Dendrobium > Dendrobium chrysotoxum. The sequence continues at coordinate 89,684,258 of CM034314.1, read as the reverse complement.
AGTGGAAGAAGGCGGTTTAGAAAGGGACGGTTAGAGGCTAGATGGGGCCCACTGTAAACCGTGGATATCACCTCTCATTTGGAGAAGGTTTGCTGGAGAAGGTTTGCTGGAGAAGGATTTCTGGAGAGGAGTAGTCCGCAAACCATTTCCTTGTATTTACTAGAGAGGCCGCATACAGGAATCCCAAGCCAATTCCTAGTGTTTGCTGGAGAGGAGCATTCCGCAAGCCCATTTCCTTGTATTCGCTGAAAAAGGTTGAGGCCGCGTACAGGAAGAAACAAGTGAAATTGGTTCGTCCAGCAAACTTATGCGGCATTGACTGGAAGGAATTGGGAGGCTTTCAGTAAAATTTCTGAAGGGAAGGGTTCGATTGCTGTAAAGGAAATTAAAAGTACAAGAGCAAGAATTAACAGGTATTATCGGTTGAATTAAGATAACGTATTTTTGTAATCTGTTATCAAAGTTTAACTGTCATCAATATTGGATTGTGTGATGAATTATAGGGATGAAAAATGCAAACTAATTGAGAAATCAGTTAAGTGAAGGAAGGTTAAGAGAGAAGTTAGGATTCGTCAAATACATTCATGCAAAGAGAAAGTTTTGAGGTGACCAACAATCGTAGAAGAGTTCGTAGTAGGGAATTGAAGAAGACGATTCAGCAAGAAGATAAGTAATGCATTTATATTCAAAATTAAGAACTTTCATTTATAGGCATGAAGGTTGATTTTGAATGTATTAAAGAAAAAGGTTATGAAATTTGTTTAATGTATAGAAAGGATTTTTAATTCAAGTTTTCAGGTATGAACAACCAGATACATAATGAAATCAAGTAAGAGTAAAACAAGGTTTAGTATATTAATCTAAATGTTTTCCTATTTGATACTATGTTGGAAAAATGTCAATTTCCTTGCATATGGTATGCATTTCCATTTTACACCGGTGATCACACCAATGACTCTGAAAGAATGCAGTAACTTAAGTATGACTTTTGGAACACTGAAAAGTTTTGTGAATATCAATTGAAAAGTAAAGTTTGGCTACAAATGATGTATAACTGTAATTACAGGTGGGGCAAAAGGGACCCCAGATAATATACCTGTATTACAGGAGAGGCAAAAGGGACCCCAAAGAAATGAAACCTGCATAGCAGGTGGGGCAAAAAGGACCCCAAAGAGGCAAAAGGGACCTCTGTAGAATTCAATGGCGATAATGCCAGGTTTACCTGGGCTCCATTAAATATATTTATGAATGAGTAGCCAAATCTTTTACTGAGTAAAATTAATATTCATTATGAAGGTAAGAGAAATTACTGGTTGTCAAATGAGAGTTTATAAAGTTGTTTTAGTAGTTTTAACTTTTATTTATGTTTTCAATATTCTGAATTTTGTAATCATGAAATTTTAAATGCTATTTCACATTGCATAACTTATGGAGCCTCATAGCTCACCAGTATTTTTATTACTGGCTGTTGTTACAGGTAAAAGAAAACAAAAAGTTGGAGAAGACTAGTTTGCAAGTATTTAAAAAAAATTCTGTTAAGGTTTATTCTATGTTTGAAGTCGACTCTTGAGGTTAGTAAGAAATTTGCATGTGTATTATTTAGAAGTTGTTTGGATTTCCTTAGTGGCTCTGTAAGTGTGTTTATTGAGGTTTTAATTTGAAAGTTGCTTCCTTGATGTATAAATGGAATTATGGTTGGATGTTTTATCTGACTTTTAAATGTGAGAAGTTGTATTAAATGTTAAGAAAGAATAAATATTTATGTTATGCTTGTTACACTCAATGGTGCTAATTAGGGGTACTGTGAGGTGTTACAACCATCACAAAGGGCAATCCAAAAGGCAATAACTCAATTCTTCAGAAACTCGATAACCTACTTTTTGATTTCTTCATTCTTGATGATTGAGTTCTTGTATATCAAGAAGTTTGCTAGCACGTCTGAGAGCAGTTGTGAAGTAAAATAGGGGGGGGGGGGTAATTTGAAATTTAAATTTCAAATTAAGTGGAAAAGGGAGGGTAGATGGGGTTAATTGTCTCCTTAATTGGGGCCTTTAATTAGGACGGAAATAATTAGGATAGAGGGGAGAGAGGGGGCGGCCAACGAGGAGGGAGGAAAGATGTCCAGATTCGATGTATGTGGACCATAGCATTAAATGTGATTGGGTAATTAAATCTGAAATTAATTTCAGATTTGAAGGAAGGGGCTTCCTAAATTAGATCTATTGATTAGGAAAGGGATTTGAAATTCAAATTAATTTGAATTCAAATGAGAAACTTTTCAAGTTAACAGAAGATTAATTTAAGAAGGTAATGAAGAGGCTAATTTGAATTTGAAAATTCAAACTTGTGGATGAAGAGGGTTTAGGTATTAAGGAGGTGGTCCCAAGCAATTAAGTGGAGTGATTACTTAAATCTGAAATTAATTTCAGATTTAAGTTAATTGGGGATTTTCCTAAATTAAATGAGAGGAATTTAAGAAGAATTTGAAATTCAAATATTTTAAATTTGAATTTAATTCTCTTCCTAAACTAGTGGGGCTAAATAAATAAAGCATTTATGGTGGATTTGAATTCAAAAGTCTGGAGAGAATTATGTGGCCGGCGGTTATGGTGGTGGAGAAGGATATGGCCGACGGCTTTAGGTGGGGAGGGGCTAGGGGTGAGGTGGTCGGCCGGCTATGGAGGTGGTGGGGTTTATGACCGACAGTTGATATGGATAAAATGGAGGTGGTTTGTGACTTTGGAGGGGTTTGTTGGAGAATCGGCCGGTGGCAAATGGGGGGTTTTGGCCGGCGGTCAAGAGAGGAGAAAAGGATTTAGGGAAAGAAAGATACAACCGTGAGCCCGGACACATCCTGCAGCTGACGGGTATTACGTTGCCCTTCTCCAAGGGACTTCAAGCCATGAGCTCAGACCCATCCTGCGGCTGGTGGAAACTCCGATTCCCTCCCATAGGAATCTCACTAACGTTCTCTCCAAAGAACACAAGTGCAAACACAAAATTTTATTAATAATCCATCATTACATTACACAAGCAAGAGCCTCTATATATATGCCTAAGAAACTAAAACAAGACACATATGCCCTTATGTCTTACATAGGACGACCCTCTTAAGTAGGGGTAAAAACAGAAAATTCATAATAAAAATGAAAATTACACATGAAATTTAAGATAACGTGGGATAATGACGGCCGTCGATCTTCAGCTCCTACTCGGATAGGCATGGACGGTTGGATGTCCGCATCATTCTCCCAGGGTGGAAAAGAGCTTGACTCCGTCGAGTTCGTGTCCCGGGTGAGCAACCATGCTCTGATACCAAATTGATGTAAAATAAATGGGGGGGGGGGGTAATTTGAAATTTGAAATTTAAATTTCAAATTAAGTGGAAAAGGGAGGGTAGATAGTGTTAATTGTCTCCTTAATTGGGGCCTTTAATTAGGACGAAAATAATTATGATAGAGGGGAGAGAGGGGCCAGCCAAGGAGGAGGGAGGAAAGATGTCTAGATTCGATGTATGTTGATCATAGCATTAAATGTGATGGGGTAATTAAATCTGAAATTAATTTCAAATTTGGAGGGATTGGAGAGGTTTCCTAAATTAGATCTATTGATTAGGAAAGGGATTTGAAATTCAAATTAATTTGAATTCAAATGAGAAACTTTCCAAGTTAACAGAAGATTAATTTAGGAAGGAATGAAGAGGCTATTTTTAATTTAAAAATTCAAACTTATGGATGAAGAGGGTTAGGTATTAAGGAGGTGGGCCCAAGCCATTAAGTGGAGTGATTACTTAAATCTGAAATTAATTTCATATTTAAGTTAATTGGGGATTTTCCTAAATTAAAGGAGGGGAATTTAAGAATAATTTGAAATTCAAATATTTTGATTTTGAATTTAATCTCTTCCTAAATTAGTGGGGCTAAATAAGGAAAGCATTTATGGTGGATTTGAATTCAAAAGTCTGGAGGGAATTATGTGGTCGGTGGTTATGGTGGTGGAGAAGGATATGGCCGACGGCTTTAGGTCGGGAGGGGCTAGGGGTGAGGTGGTCGGCCGGCTATGGAGGTGGTGGGGTTTATGGCTGGCGGAGGTGGTGGGGTTTATGGCTGGCGGTTGATATGAATAAAATGGAGGTGGTTTGTGACTTTGGAGGGGTTTGTGGGAGAATCGGCCGGTGGCAAGTGGGGGGTTTTGGCCGGCGGTCAAGAGAGGAGAAAAGGATTTAGGGAAAGAAAGATACAACCGTGAGCCCGGACACATCCTGCAGCTAACGAGTATTACGTTGCCCTTCTCCAAGGGACTTCAAGCCACGAGCTCAGACCCATCCTGCGGCTGGTGGAAACTCCGATTCCCTCCCATAGGAATCTCACTAACGTTCTCTCCAAAGAACACAAGTGTAAACATAAAATTTTATTAATAATCCATCATTACATTACACAAGCAAGGGCCTCTATATATAGGCCTAAGAAACTAAAACAAGACACATATGCCCCTATGGCTTACATAGGACGACCCTCTTAAGTAGGGGTAAAAATGAAAATTACACATAAAATTTAAGATGATGTAGGACAATGACGGCCGTCGATCTTCAGCTCTTCCTCGGATAGGCATGGATGCTTGGATGTTCTCATCAAGTTGCATATCATGCTATATGGTCACTTTGGTGGCAACCCTTGTACCTCCTAAAAGAGTGATGACTACTTCTTCAACAGTTGTTGTATTTGAACATCTACAACCTTGCCCAACACAAATAAAGCAATACTCCTTTCTTCAGAAGTCTGATATGAAAAACTAAAACCATTTTGTGTAGCATTTATAAGTTTACCAACTTGATATGTGATCACAACATATGTTGTTTTTAGTTTGAAGTTTTTATTTTACGCCCCTTATTCTACAAATAATTCACATCCTTAGTCATTAAGCATTGGCAAGGACAACGATACAATACTACATACTTATAGTGCAATTAAGGAATCCTAAATATGAATTGATGGATTTCAACTGGAACCACCTCACATAGCATCTCATTGATTTTGTACTTGATGATTGCAAACTTCAACTGAAAGTAGATATCAATCCACATTTTGAAACCCTTCTAAAACAAACCCAAAAACATAAGGACTTGAATGAGATAGAGTGATGTAGAACCAAGCTAGCCATGATTGAAAAGACAGTGAGACGAACTCTTCATACATGCCTTGGACAGCCATCTAGCACCTTCAGGGCTTTTGGACAACGATTGAACTGCCCCTGGACGTCTGAACTGCAAATTAGTTTGTCCCAGTGATTGGGACAGCAAGCTAATGTGCTCTGAAAATTCTGGACAACAGCTAGATTGCCCAGGAAACCTGGACAGTAGTTTAGGGACGTCAAAACCTTGGAGTAGAAGCTATTTGGGAAGAGGGCACCAAGTGGTTGCCTTCTGGAAGCATAGGGAAGCAATTAGCAACATGGAGAGAAGGTCGTTTTAGGGTTTGAGCCGTCCATGGGTAGGGGAAATTATCATCTATTGAGAGAGATAATAATTGAGGGAATTAAATGAGGGAAAGACAAAAGGTGAAAGAGGGGAGAGAGAGAGGGGCGGCGGCAACTAGAGGGAGGGGTTGATTGGAGATTTAATTAGGAGCCTTGATGGAAATAGGATTTAGATAGGATAGAGGAAGAGGGGGCCGGCCAAGCATGGATAGGGGAATTGATTGGGAATTTAAGATTCTTGCCAAACATAGAATCTTAATTAAGGAAAGAAGAATTAGAGCAATTCTCTAATTAAATTCCGATTGGGAGAATTAAGGAAAGCTTCCTAATATAATTCGTCATATTTTAAGAAACAATTTCAAATTCAAATTAATTTAAATTCGAATTAGAAAACTTTCCTAACTTAAGATGCCTCGAATAAGGAAGGCCTTAAATAATCAATTTGAAAAGTGGAGGGAAAGAGGGAATAGGGAGGGGGTAGGGCCGGCGGCTAGCATGATTATGGGTGATTGATATGAGGGGTTAAAGGTTGCTATATTTAGAATCTTAAAATAGGAAAGTGTATTTAAATCAAATCTTATTTAAAATTCAAATAACACATGATTGGGTGGGGCGGGGGGGAACTTTCCTAAATTAACTTTTCTTATTTCGGAAATATATTTCAAATTCAAATTTATTTGAATCTGAATTTAAATGCTTTCCAAATTTAAAAGGGGTTAAATTAGGAAAGTATTTATATGCTAGATTTTGAAATTTTGAATCCAAAGGGAGGGAACACAAGGTGGCCGGCGGCTAGGTGGGAAGGGGATGGGTGGAAGGTTTCGGACAATGGAGAAAGAAAGGGTGGGGGGTTTCGGCCTAGGTTTAGGTGGGGGGATTTCGGCCAAGAGAAATAGAGGAGGATGGTGATGGAAAAGGAAGAGAAGAAGGAGAAAAGGGAGTCGGTGAAGAAGATAAACCACGAGCCCGAATGCTTCTTACAGCTGATGGGTAATTCGTTGCCCTCACCTAGGGACTTCAAACCACGAGTCCGAAAGCTTCCTACAATTAGTGGGTAGTACGTTGCCCTCATCTAGGGACTTCCACTCTCATAAGAACTCCCAAAGTTCTTAAGAACGTTGCCCTCATCCAGGGACTTCCACTCTCATAAGAACTCCCAAAGTTCTTAAGAACAAAGTGCAGAATTTTTTTTCTTAATAATCATCCATCCCCTGACAAGACTAAAGAGGGAGTTGAAGGTAAACTTGAAGTCTGGAGATCAACCTTAGAGTCTAAAGGTTTTCGCTTGAGTAGATCTAAAACTGAATATATGGAGTGTAATTTTAGCAGTAATAGACCTAGTGAGGGGATTGTGACTTTGGGCGATCAAGTCATTAATAAGAGTACACGTTTTAGATATCTTGGATCTATTGTTCAGAGTGATGGTGAAATAGATGGGGATGTTATCAGTAGAATTCAAGTTGGATGGTTGAAGTGGAGGAATGCATCGGGCTTGTTGTGTGATAGAAAAGTCCCCCTTAAACTTAAGGGAAAATTCTATAAGATGGTGGTGAGACCTGCAATGCTTTATGGTGCAGAATGTTGGCCATTAAAAGAGAAGCATAATACTAAGTTATGTGTTGCGGAGATGAGGATGCTTAGGTGGATGAGTGGATTTACTCTTAGAGACAGGATACGAAATGAGCATATACGTGAAAAGGTTGGAGTAGCTCCAGTGGAGGATAAGATTAGAGAGAGTAGCCTTAGATGGTTTGGTCACATAAAACGGCGGCCTTCCGATGACCCAGTTAGGAAAGTAGAGGTATTAGATTTGACTTATGTTAAGAAAGGTAGAGGTAGACCTAAAAAGACTTGGTTAGAAAAAATTAGAAATGATCTTTCTCTATTAGATTTAAACGAGAATTTGACTTTGAACCGGACACAATGGAGAAAAAGGATTCATGTTGCCGACCCCACGTAGTGGGACAAAGGCTTGTTATTATTGTTGTTGTAATCATCCATCCCCTAAAAAGAAGAGGAGGGAGCTATAAATAGCCAAAATACAATAATAAGATAAATGACAAAAGTGCCCCCGGGGTCACATAGGACTACTCTCTCAAGTGAGAGTAAAAACGAAAAAATGTATAAATAATAACTCAAAATAAAATGGTACAATCATGGCCGTCGATTTTCAGCTCCTCCTCTGATAAACTTTCACGGTTGTATGTCCTCTAGCATCAATTTCTACATCATGGCATAAATAAGTTTCACATAATTATCAGTATTGATGATGACATTCATCACCTCCTACTTTACTTGGATCTTTGATGTGAATAATTCTTCTCACATGTTCCAATTAAAATACAACGTACCACTATATTCTTCGACATAACCATAAGACAAGCACATGCTTATCTACAAATCTTAGTGCGGTGCTCTCTACAGTAATAGTAATCATCTTTTCTTTCCCATCCTCCTTCCGCTCTTTAGGGAAGGAGTTCAGGTGCACCTTTCTATATTTTTCTCAAATGTGATCAAACATCTTGTGAAAATCACATAATTTCCTAGTAGCATTTGACTTGGATGTGGAATCAGATTTGGAAACATTACCATCTTTTTGCCCTTCTTTTTGTTCTTAGAGAAGTTGAATCCTTCTTTGGATGACTTTGGTGTCTTCCCTTTAATGTCTTGATTTTTGCGCTCTATGGCCATCGCATCATACCAACCTGACTAAGATCAATGATTAGAAACAAGCAGAGTTCATATGCAATTTGTAAATAAAACCTTGAGGTGAACTTCATTAGAGTTTGTGTAATCTCAAGATTTACTCTCAAAGTAAATACCTGAAGTCGGAACTCTATGATGTACTCTTGCACAAACTGCCCTTGTTGCATCAAATCATTCCACTTCTTCCACCAATTTTGTACAGCCCCCCATCAAGTAGAAGTCTCTGCGTATTAATTGCTTAAGCATTCTCAAGTCACCTCTTGATGACCTTTCATCTTAAGATGGGCATTCAACCACAATAAGGCATACTAGCCTAAATTTGGTCGGTTGAAGGCAACCTTATCATGAGTGTTATGCCCATACAAGGAGAAGTCTTCAACTGGTCGATGCATCAAGTTTTTCAACACTAATTGTCCAGTCATATGTAAGAATCTCTACTTTGGCTTCTACTTTGAATGACTGCATCCTCCCATCATCAATGTTAGCATCACCTCATATGCATTATCAACATTCATGTTTGTATTTGGGATGTAAGGAGGAATATGACTTGGCCCACAATTCACAGTGATGATTGTTTGCATAATCATCCACTCCATAATCATGGACATCTACAAAATTATTCAATCCACGTAATCGGCTAGATTAGGTTTAAAATCATTGTTAACCATTGATTAGCTTTCTTCCCCTTGTTATCTCTTTCTTGACTTCCGATGCATCTCCAAGATAATGCCTTTGTAAAACCAAATCTTCTTAATCTAGTTTTCTCTTTATTGTGGATAGAATTTTTTTTCTATTTTTCTCTAAAAAGTAAAAGAAATGGATTTTCTCCATCCTAAACTATTGTAGACATATTGCAGTTCATAGGAGCAACAACAACAGAAGAGCAAAAGCTACAATAACGGTAGTAGCTAGCAACAACAGCAACAAAAGTAATGCAGCGAAAGCAACAGGGCAATCAGCGGTAAAGCAATAATCAACCAATAGTAAAAGAAGAGGCTATCCATGGTTGTGAATCATAAAATTGTGACACCAACAATGGGAAAATAAGGGTGAAGTGTGAACTTCGGGTATCGGCTAACAGTAACGAGGACAAAAGCCCTTATATATTAAAGGAATTTGACAAGGACAAGAAGAGAAATAGAATAGAAAAGAAAATAGGTGCTTTTGCTGCCCTTTTCTACATAATTTCTAGCTTAAGTCAATTACAATGGAGATAAATCTAATTCATACATAAACTAACCCCACCAAAAGAGAACTCTCTCTAAAATGGCATCCTAGATAAGTTCAAACTTAAAAGATAATTCCAAGTTTCCAACAAGGATTATCCTAATCCTGAAATAGAAAATTCAAAAACAAGTGTATCCAAACAAGTTTAAAAATTCTACTTGTCCTTTTTAACTGTAATTTGAATTATATCGAACGACGTAACTTTTAGGCCTTGATCCCACATACAACGTCTTATTGATAATCCGATTGCACCTGTGTACTCCTAATATTCTCTTCGATCTTGACAATGTGATCTAACAATCATCATCAACAGCATTTTTCATAGAGAAATTGAACCGTTAAATCTTCAAGAGTATAATACAATTTATCTTTTCATGATCTAATGCACAAACCATGATCATAGATAATCTGATTAGTTGCCTACTAAATATGATCCCGAGATCATTATACCTGTAGAAAACTTTTGCAAGATTGTACAAATTAATAGCATGATCAAGTTTTTCGGCACCCAATGATTTTTTTGCCTAAAATTGCCTACCCGTTTCATACTTTCTTCAAACAAAAGTAAAATGCATGAACTCTATAATCGACTGACACAAAACATACTAGGGACTCATAAGACAAGTATATGGAGTTCTCATCCTAAAATGATAATATGCATGCAGTTCAATGAGCAAGTGAGCATGCATCAACCTATTGATCTTATTTAATCACAACGATTCACATAAAAATAATGATATGCCACGTGATAACTCTTTTAATTGAAAAAGAAAGAACATGGAGTGTGTGTTTGATGTCATGGAGGATTAATGTAGGAAGAATGGCAGGGAAGGGACCAAAACAAGCCGCAATGTTGGTTAGGCTAGTGAGTAAAATCTTGCCATAAGGACAACTGCATAGTTGATAAAATTTCTATAAATGAGGATAAAGTGAGGATAAATCTTCCTTCATGAGAAAACAACAGCAACAAATAAATGTTGGGGATAGTGACACAGTTATATGTCAGTAGCAATAAGATGCGCGCAAACTAAAATGAAAAATATCATCTTAAAATTAAAGATACCCACAAAACATGCTTAAAAATGGGAAAACCTTCCAAATTAGTCACATCTTATGTTATGCCTTTTTTTACAAATTAGATTATAGAAAACATACCTCGTCTTTATGAATATGATGTCACAAGATGGGCAGTCTGTCCAGAAAAAACCAAGTATACTTTCAGAACCTGACTTGCACCTCCAGCTGAAGGATTTGCCAGTTTCTATATTTTTAAACTGAATCTCTTGATTTGACCGTTGAATGCATATAACTTTTTTGTCAAGAGAGTACCGAATAGACAGCACAGATCCCTCGCTTATTGAATCAGAATTGGGTGGATCATACTGGGCACATTGAGCAGTTTTCCATGACAATGCCTGCCAAAGCAAACCTTCATTAAATCACCAAGTTCAGCCCAGCGGGACTGATACAATGAACAGATCAATGATATATTAGTCAATGCTACCTGATCTGATGTTGGCGAAAGAAGTAGCTTATTACCATCATCATAAAAAAGTCCATGTGTTTCAGGGATGTTGCATCTCAAAGGTGGGTGCTGGATATAAACATGAGATAGAGCACCTGAACCACATAAAACTGCACCGGATGGATCTCTAGATGAACTTCCAAACATGATTGTCGCACGCTAATGGATTTCTGCAGAAGTACTCAGTATGGATGCCGTTTCAGCAAAGGAAATGCAAACAAAAAAATTTACAACCATGAATAAAAGTTCTACAGGGTAGAATAAGAGACCAAAAACAGAGGATTTCCTGTGAAAATAAAGCAGAACATAACACACGATTTGATATCCAGGAAATATTCCAATAGAACTGCACAGCAAATCTAAGATTTTCGTAGCTAACCTTAAGCCTTCTTTTTAATCTGGAAACAGAATATTCAAAAAGTTGATCATCAGTGAATGAAAGAAACTTCATAATAACAATGTCTGAGAGAATACATTAAAATTTTGAATTTGCCAGCATGAACCAGTGTATACCATGTTCTGTATGCATGCTTTAAGTGCCTGAAATTCTTTTGAGCACATGCCCTGTTCGATCTCGGGAACCTTCCCAGCAATGCATCTCCCGTATTCTTTGGCCTTAAATATAACCAAAAATTTTGCATTGAGGTCATAGATTGCGTTAACTCATTCTATCTTCTTATGCTAGAATAGGGCCGTAAAAGCAAAACGAGCAAATCAACGTGTTCAATTAATCCAGTTAACTACAAAAATCAAACAATGAACTCCAACCTAGCCAGCAACTACTTACAACGGTTCAAATACCAAAGATAACTGAAGCACACCTGAGAAGAACAATTCAGCAATACATGATTAAGCACAGAAGGGTTCTTCCTTTGTTTCATTTAACTGGTTGCTGCAGAAACACGAACGATACAAAAAACAACCGTTGAGGAAATTTTCAGAAGCAAGAAAATGCAGGTAAAAGATTTAAAACGATGGAAAACACAAATTAAATTGGTGTATCCACTGTGGCAGACGAATCATTATGTAGGGAATCCCACATGGAACCAAACCTCATGGGACGCGGCACACATTAATTTGGTGCTACGGACATAAAACTAGGGTTCGTTCGAACCATGCCTAGGAGCCTGTTTGCCGATTTGAGGGACAATAAAGGAAAAGGAGAGTGTACTAAGAACGAAGATGTGAAGTGAAGAGGGGGCAGGGGTTTTTGGATCGGAGAACTCGCCTCCCGGTCGTATCAGAAAACGCCGGCCTCCTCGATCGCCGGCCACCCCTTCGCTGCTTCCTCGGATGACAGCAAAGCTTCACCCGCCGATCTAAACCGGGAGCTTTTTGTCTTCTAACAATTAACCGCGTCGAGTAATTACCTCATTAACGTGAACCTAATTTTTCATTCTTGATGCATTCTTTGGACTTTTTTTTTAAATATTTTTTTATTTGGATAAATATCCTTCAAATTGTATTTTGGATAAAAAAAATATTAAAATTTAAATTTGAGAGATAAGAAAATTATAATTATGCTAGTGCTATAAGTACAAATTTCTCTCTCCACCATTAGAGCTCTACTTAGGGCTGCAAACGTGTAGAGTCAAGCTCGAGTTTAGCTTGCCTAATGTATGAGGGGCTCGCATTACTCGATTTTAAATTTTGGCTTGAGATCGAATAAGGTGCTCAAATGGTATCCATCGGCCTTGAGGAAGAAGATGAAAGAGCAAAGCCACCATCATCGAAACTGGACCCATTGACCTCACACTCTCGGTGTTGCAACACTGCAGCAGAAAGCCCCCGAAAGCAAATCATGAGGCCTAGGGTTAAAACTTCATCGCTTGAACCACGCAGCAGTGAAGGACGAACTTCATTCACTCAAACCGAGTTAATCTATTATTTGCATTCGCCTCAACAGTCGCCACCTTCATACTTATTCGAGCTGCTCGACAAGCCAACAAGTCAACCAGCTACTGAATCAAACTCGAGCTTGATTATAGAACAAGATCGCAAATCTACTTAAGCTTAAGCTTGATAAGCTTAGCTCGTGAGCTCGTTACCGAGTCAAGCTCGAGTAAGCTGCAATGCAGCTTGACTCGTTTGCACACCTACATATACTCATTAGATTTATTGACAATCAGTTCTCTCAACTTTATGTGGATTCGCTCTCACTTGTAGCTAAGTCAAAGCCTTCATGTGAACAAACTCGATCACACCTTCCTGTCATTCATTTCAATAAATAAGGTGGGTTTTAGATTATTTTTTATTTATATCTTATAGTATCCTTCATCCTTACAATGATGCCCATCTCATAAAATTTTTAATTAATGATGAATATTGTTTGATAATCAAGCATAAGTGCTGAATAAAAAGGCCCTGGAAAGGAGGCCTTTAAGGAAAACTCCTCTTAGCAATTCCAGATCTACTCCTGGAATTTGTCGAGCCTCAGTGAAAAATCATTGGAAATACTCATTCAGTGATTCTCCTTCATTTTGGTGGATGCCAGAGAGGTGAGAAGAATCCTTAGCAATTCTTTGATTGACGATGAATTGTTCAATAAATACTGACCAATCTAATAAATGTAGGAATTATTCTAGCTGGAAGTGAGTAGAACCACGTTCGAGCTTGCCCTTTGAGGGTGGCAGAAAAGATCTGGCAGAGGAGTGCGTCTGAGGCTCGCTGGATATGTGTGATGGTTCTATAGTGTTCGATATGCTCGTACGGGTCAGATGTCCCATTGTAGGGATCGGTGTTCGATAATTTGAACCTTGCCGAAATGGGGTGTTGAAGGATGGCTTCAGCTAGGGGTGAGGACTCCTGGAAGTCCCGCTGACGAAGAGATTATCTTGCACCTCATGCGGGGAACTCTTCTTGAACCAATCTTTGTAGTTCATGCCGTAGGACGTTGCAAGGGAGTCCAGAAATGTGTGGTGGGGCTAAGTCCTCGGGGACGTCCAGAGGAATGCGGGGTTGTTGACCTACTCGTGAAGGATGGGTAGAACTTACTGTTAGGGCTGCAAGCGAACCAAACGTTCGACAAGCTACTCGATGTTTAGTTCGATTAAAGCTCGTTTGTGATCGTTTAACTAACTAAACAAACAAACTTGAACAACATTTTAAATACTCGATCCTTAAATAAACAAGCTTGAACACTAATATATTCAGTTCATTTATGTTCACGAACAACATCATTTGAAGTTCATGAACAAGCTCAACATTAAGCTCGATTCGTGTTCGATTCAGCTTTCGTGAATAAGTTTGATAAAAACTTGATTAATATTTAATTATAAAATTGATAAATATACATCATATAAATATCAATATGCTTTATTTTATATGATGTATTTATTTTGATAGTGTGTTTTATAGGATAAATTTAATTTCATGAACAAGAGACATTTCATATTTGTCTCTATTTGCTAGATTGTTTGTTTAAGATGTTCATGAACAAATTTAACATTTGTTTCTTCAATAGTTTGTTTGCTAAATATGTTCACGAACATTGCTCGTTAAGGTTTGTTTGTTTAAAGCTCGATAAGCACTAAACGAACCAAACATGAACTGAACATGAACCAAACATGAACACCCTTAAATTAAACGAACCAAACATGAACACAAACAATAGAACTCGAATCAAACACGAACCAAACTTGAACATGCTAATAATAAATGAACTCAAACATGGACACTCACATACTCGACTCAACTCGGTTTGTTTGCAGCCCTACTTACTGGTGAAGCAAGTTCATTGTCTTGATGCGTCGGAGGATACATCTTTGGCGGAGGGAAAGAAATCTCGACATGAAGATGTTCTTGTGGAACCTCTCTAACCCAGGGTGGATCTCGAGGGAGAAGGATCTCTTTCTGTGGAGCTAGTGCCGGCTGTCGGGTCTCTCATAGGAGTTGAAGGATCTCATCCTGAGATTCCTCTATTCTTTGAATACGATCTCCTAGGGATGGTCCTGATGTCCCTTCTCTAGCAGCATTTTGCCCCCCAGGATGAAAAGAGGTGGATACTTGACGTCCCAGATTCATAGACTGATTCCTAGATTGGTGTGAGTTGGAGCGGGAGGCTCCCAAGATACGATTGTTACGCCTGTTGGCCATTGCAGTGGTGCTTCAAGATAGTAGGACTGGCGTTTTGCACAGACAGCGCCAAACTATTGCGGGCGAGAATATACACGGTAATAGAGTTAGAATTTTACGTCTTAGCGTTGCAAGGATATCCAGCTCACACACGGACAGAGAACATAAGATTTTTACGTGGAAAATCCTAAAAAAGGGAAAAATCACAGGGCATAGACCAATTTGAAATGATTCCTCTAGTACTTGAGTAGGTTACATTAGGTTGACTCTCCTCCAAGGGCAATTAGATTACAAGTATCAACTGTAGGGTTGAAGTCGGGGGTATGTGAAAGTCCGATATCACACTGGTGGAACTTCGGGGTCACCCGGTGATTTGGTAAAATTTTGGGCCTTAGGTGGTGGTCTAGTAGAACTCTGGGCCTTAGGTGGTTATCAGGTAGAGCTGAGGACGTCAGGTGGTGGCTCGACGGAAGTCCGAGGCCTCAGGTGGTGGTCTGGTAGAACTCTGGGCCTTAGGTGATTGTCAGGCAGAGCTGAGGACGTTAGGTGGTGGTCCGACGGAAGTCCGGGCCTTAGGTGGTGGTCCCGCGGAGCTGAGGACGTCAGGTGGTGGTTCGACGGAGCTCAGGGTGTCAAGCGATGATCCGGCAGAGTTGAGGACGTCAGATAATGGTCTGACAGAACTCAGGGCTTCAGGCGGTGGTCCGACAGAGCTGAGGACGTCAGGTGGTGGTCTGGCGGAACTTTGACGTCAGGCGGAGCTGAGGACATCAGGCGGTGGTCCGGTGGAGCTCGGGGCATTAGGCGGTGGTCCGGCGGAACTTCGACGTCAGGTGATGGTCTAGCGGAACTCCAGCGGTGGTCGAGGAGGAGCAAGGAGGTAAGAGCGATCTCCGATCTCTCTCTTTTCTCCTTAGGATTAGGTCCCTTTTCAAAGAGGAGATGGGCTCTATTTATAGAATTTTGGGAGTGGCATGGCCGGTAAATAGGGGGAAGATCAAGGGTAATTAGGGAGTGGTTTGAATAGACGGCTGATGTTGAATCCCTTGATCGTGGACCATTTGATGGATATTTAAAAATATTAGAGATGTCGGAATTCAGTGGTCTTGGGCTCGTTGGATTTGTCTCGTCGAACCGCTCGATTCGACTATAAGCACGTCATGTTTGGAAACCATTTGGTAAATCAAATTGCGGTTTCAACCTTCCAACAGTGCTTCGGGCCCTTGATTTGGACCCATTTGTGCTCAGATTGGGTTGAATTTGGTGTCGTTTAGGTTTGTATTTCCGAGACGTTTAGTTCGACCGTAAGTTTGCTGAAATTGGAGCTCGGATGGTCCCAATTTTAACTTCGGAAGTTTCCAACTTAATTTCCTTGAGATTCGTGCCCGATCAACCTAATTTTTCGAGGATGTATCAAATATATTTAATTAATTATTCATGTTTTTAAGTAATATATAATTACGAATCAATTTTGATTTAAGCTAAGCAAATTATTTATAAAAATAAAATCAGAAGAAAATTCATTTTTCAAACACAAAAAAATATTGTTGATAGCCATAAAAAATTATACATTATATGAATTTATTATGATCTAAGCTTAAAAAATGTTATTTTATGAAATACTAACTAAAAAATAGATTTTTTAATATAAAAAATGATAGCTATAAAAATAATTAAAACTTAAAAAAAAAGTAAATAAATGTAATTAAAAAACGTCTGATGACTATTTATATATTTCACAAGAAAATATTATTGAAAAACGTTAATTGGAAATTATTATTATTATTATTATTATTATTATTGAAAAATAACAATTTTCAACTGATGCTATTGAAAAACTGTAATTGAAGATTATTATTTAAAATTGGAAATAATTCTGAGCTTTTTTATGATTATATATATATTTCATATAAAATTTTATTTATAAAATTAATTTCTTACTTTAAATTCTAAGTAATATTTATATTGCATTTACTCTTCATATGTTAATCCACTAATCCGCATGATTGGTTGGGTTGATTTGGGCTTTATCCATTCTCTTTCTGCTCGCCACAATTACTCTATCTCTCAGAAGAAAATCAAATGTAGTCACATGACCCAATTCAGCAGAATGAAGTCAACCTCCTTTACTGGAACCCTTTGCAGTTCTCCAGCTCTGTTGAAGCCAAGTTTCTCTCTTCAATCTGCAATAATTTATTAATTACATTATCTGCAGCCTGCATAAATTCTGGGATCAGCCAAACGAAGGGGCACTGAAAGGAGCCATCTTTTTCTTTAAGCTGCTGACAACAACCAAGTTACCCAGCTATGCGTCTGTATATCCTCCATTCCTCATATCTCCCACCAGCCCTGCCCTTCCAATGCTTCCATGGCAATGGAAGGCAGCTTTCTGTCACCAAAAGCCCCTTCCTTCCTTCCTCTCAGAGCCTTGCATCGCTTAGAGACTTCCATATTAGGACAGCGGACGGTGGAAGAAAGAGGAGGGTGAGGGTTATATCCTCCTCTTTGCTTGAGAGCCCTGTGCTCTGGGCTGGGAGACTTTGCGTCTTCTACGCTCTCCTTAAGGCTGGTCTCGCTGGCTCGGCATCAAACCCTTTTATCTCTTCAGGTTTAATCTTTTTGACAGTTTTGTTATACCAGTTACAAAATCTCATCTACTCGTGCTTGTTTCATAAGTTTTTTGGTGAGCTCTTGGTTTTTATTGAATATTTGGTTGTTAGGATTGGATGGTGATGATATGGGGTTTTCCAAATGGATTGAGAGCCTCCAAGGCATCAGATCAGGTTTGTTGGCTTTCTGCTCATTTTCCCTTCTAAATACAAATTCACTAATTTTTAAGCTACTTTTGGCTGTTTTGTTAAGTTTTAGTATGCAGTAGGATGAAGAAAAAATAAGTAGATTTGGTGATCTCTTTCATTACTAATGCATACATTGTTCTTGTCTAATTTGGTTAGTTTTTGTTGCTAGAAGATGGATCGAGAGAAACTATAGCGTGGGTTGTCTTTATTTACTAATGCCTGTTGTGTGTGAGATGAATTTTGCTTGGTTCGTGTTGTTGTTTGAAATAGGCCTAGCAAATTCTAGTTCAAAACTTTCAGTAGGTTTTTGAAGAAATTGCGCGCAATGATTTGTGTAAAATGAATTTATCACCTCATGCAATACTTAATTAGGATGAATGGAGAGAATTTATGAAGCCTTCCTTAAATATTTGGGATAAGGCTAATCACTATGATGATGGATTTTTGGTGAATTGAAGAGAAACAAAACTTTATACTGCTATTTCTTGCTAATGTTTAATTTGTTTTGCTACTTTTGGCTTAGTGAATTCTCATGCAAGATTTCTGAGTTTCAATATTCGATGAATTGAAGAGAAAACTAAACTTTGAAATCTCATCACTGCATCGGATTTCAAATCTATATCTTAGGCTTCATTTGAGACGGCTTTCTTACTGCTTCTTAAAGTTTGATTTTTGTACTAAAAAATTGCTTTAAGAATCAGTAAGAAAGCCGTCCTAAGCGAAGCCTTAGTTGCATTGTTGGACTTTATTATTTTATACTTGCTTGAAGAAACTGCCATGACATTCCTGGTGGGCTGTAATCATGGTTAAAATAACACCGTGGTAATGGCATGAGGATTGAAGATTCTCCATTGCCATTGTTGTTTCATGTGATTTGATCTTCTTGTAATATTCTTGTGAGCTTAAACGTTGAATAATAAAGATCAATGAGTGATCCATTGAAGAGACACTGCTTATTTGAATTGGAATAAAAAATATTTTAGTGGGAAATTTGGCATTTTGATTAGTGTTTAAAAATGAAAATTGTGGTAGGGATTGAGGGAAAAAGCGGTAAATTTATAGAACTCAACATATTCAAGATTCTTGCTACACAGATGAAAAAGAAGCAAGGGACAGAAGGAAACTTGTCAGTAAGTGGCATCCTACAACAAAGGGCACCTTGAAGAGGAGCTATAGGGTACCTTCTACGGCTGAAGGTAGACGCCTTCTCCAAAACATAGCCTCTTTGCTTTCTGAGGATGATCATTTCACAGATGCCACCTCACACAAGGTAATTTGCCGGTCTTAGTTGTTCTTAGTTTTCTATCACTTCAGCAAAAATGCTTCTCACACTTCCATTAGCATTTCATGGCCTGCAATAAACCAAACATTGGCAGAGAAGTATAAGAGAAATTATTGTTATTACTAATTATAAATATTGTTTGTTCGTATTAGTCATGCAGAATTTGGCTTCCCAGTTTAATATCTGATGCTCATTACTGGTTTTTTTTTAATTTCATGTGCCAGCATCCTTATTATTTTTCAATTTCTAATCGGTGAGGGTGTTTAGGGTTGTCGAATAAGAAGAGAGAGCGCTCATGGAGAAAGTGTATGTTGCAACAATGTGAGAGCCCTCTTTGATGAGCTCCCGACACCTCACCTGGTTGTTGAGATAACTGCTTTTCCTG
Source organism: Dendrobium chrysotoxum (assembly GCA_019925795.1). Lineage (NCBI taxonomy): Eukaryota > Viridiplantae > Streptophyta > Magnoliopsida > Asparagales > Orchidaceae > Dendrobium > Dendrobium chrysotoxum. Next base: position 89,664,786 of record CM034314.1, on the reverse strand, counting down.
CTGGACCACTTACAGAGAAAGACTATGTGAAAGCAGAGAAGCTTGAGAGAGTGCTTAGGTCTGGATCATCTATTTGAATTATTGAAGTCTTGTATTTCTCAAATACATGTATTGCTCACATGTGTAAATAATGGTATGTTTTCTCACCATAACTTCAGCTATCTAATGTTATTCAGCGTCTGCCTATTTCCATTTTTCTTCTTTGCTTCTGCACTTTCATAGAGGCATTCTTAGAGGAAATCCAGAACCAAACTTAGAAACCTGCAACAATTCATAGCATGTGCTATGAAGTTAAATCTAATGCCATGTTGTGATATCAAAATATGTTATATGATATTTTAGTGTCTAGAATTTTTTATACAGATGTAGTATGCAATGTAAATTTAAATGCAATAAACAGATATAACAAACAATGTAACTTTTAAGAGAGAGCCTTTTCTCAACTCTTTGGTTTTGGCTCATTCTTGATGTGTGCTGCTTTGGCTATTAAACCTCTTCTACATAATTTTTTTGGCACACCTTCTATCCACATTGTTTTTGATCTATCCCGTTCCTTCATAACCCTTCGACCCATTTTATAGGTGTATTTTCTACTTTTTCGTACATTTTTAAACCTTCTAAGCCTATTTTTCTCTATCTCATTAGATCCTATTCATTCCTTCTTTTTAATATAATCATTCCCTAATCTATCAATCCTAACTTCGCCACACAGTCATATTAAAACTCTCATTTCTATCACGTTCAATTTAGCTATTAATGAATTTGATTGCCAACACTCAAATCTATATAGCATAATCAATTTAATTGTAGTATAGTAAAAACTATCTCAATATTTTTACCTTTGACATACACCTTTTTCTCATAGTTTACTCCAAATCAATGCTATTGATACTTGATTTTAATTAGAAGGCACACCAAAATGTGAGGGTTTGTTTGCACCATCGAACTCTTTAAAAAATTATTTCCAACTCAAATCCATGCAAAATCCACTCGAAATAGAACAAATAAACACACAGGTATATAAGATGTGTATATGGCTAGAGAGAGGTTGATCAATACAACAACGACAACAACATCAAGCTTTTATCCTACTATGTGGGGTCGGCTACATGAATCCTTTCTCCATTGTGCCATGTTAAAAGTTAAATTTTCATTTGAATCTAATAAAGAAAGATAATTTCTAATATTTTCTAACCAAATCTTTTTAGGTCTACCCTATCTTTCTTAACATAAGGCAAATCTTATACATCTACTTTTCTAACCGAGTCATCGAAAGGCTGCCGTTTTATGTGACCAAACCATCTAAGGCGACTCCGAGAGAGGATGATCAATATTAAGCATAATATAGATAATGTGATATTTATTCAAGCTAGCACACAAACTTTTATCCAAATAAATCAAAATTAGAATTGTGACACCACACTAGTGTAAATTGTTGGATAGGTTGTGCTAATATAAAAGTGAATAGACGACAAGAACTAACATCTATGTATTACTTGATCAAGATAAGCACAACTCAACTTGCAATAAAAACATAGAAGTTCACAATGGTGTTGACTATGATTTGATGATATGAGTGAGCAATGAACCAAAAAGCAAAATGTAATGATAAGCTCAACCATACAAGCTCTAAATCATATAAATCGCCAAGCACCAATGCAACAAAACAAGTGTCCACACACAAAAATATGTGATGATTACAAATGAGATCAAGTAAATATTAATCACAAAATTAATGATTCCCTCTACACAAGGACCTGTTAAGCTTGAAGCACTTTGAATCGCCAAATAATCATTCACAAGCAACTGTATGAATCAAATATACAAGGAGTATGCTATGAGGATAATGGACATAGATTTGTGTGTGATTCGACCCCAAACGGCTAGATCCACATCCAAACACCCTGTTGCTTGGGATTCACTACTCACATTCTTATGGCAGAGAAGCCCTCATCTACTTGATGAAGTAGCCTTCAAACCTAATGTACTCTCCTTCACCCAACGAGCACAACTGTTAAACCTTGCCTAACTGGTGAGGCAAACTCAAATCCTTATATTAGAAAATTCTTTAAAACTTTGGTGGTGTAAGGCAAGCAAAAATTAAGCAACTCTATGCTAAATTGTACAAAATGCCAAGTAAAATTATCTTTCTAGGGAGATTGAGGTTTCATTTGGGATAGCTTTCTTATTGCTTTTTAAAACAACTTTTTAATGCAAAAATAAATTTTTCAAAAAATTTTTGTACTAAAAAACTACTTTAAAAAGAAGTAAAAAAGCTGTCCCAAACAAATTTTGAAAAAAAGTTGCAACAACGAGGAATCAATGAGCTTTTGTCTTGATGAAGTTTAATTTTCTTCAATAAAACCCTCAAAATGTTCATAAATTTAGCATAGTCTCCTTATTAACTTAATTATCCTTGCTTTGTTTATCATTATTAAAATCTTAGTTAGATCTTAATCAAATAAATTGAAAAATATTCTAAACTCAGACACTAAATAGTAAATACTCCAAATTAGCCTAGTGAATATTAACATCATTTTCTTAGTTGCTTATAACTAATTAACCCAATTAAAAATACTTAAATTATTTGATATTAACATAAAATTTATTATTACCAAATCTCTAATAAGCAACACACGAGTCACCTAAGCTCATAGAATCAACACTTGATCATATGCCCCTTTTAAGCTTTCCTTTGCTTTCTATATATATTTTTTTCATTAATTATTTTATCATATAAGCCTCTTCTATAGTGATAACTTCTTGACATTTAAGTCAAATAAGAGGAATAAGATCACAAAAGTTAACCACATTGTTTTTAATGTATTTAGAAGGATTTTATGGTATCTTTGCAAATAGAAAGGTTTGGTAATACTTATCATTATTATTAGTATTATCTCAATCATTTGGAAATTCTCTTCCATTTGTTCTTATTGAGTGGTGGATGCTATATTACATCTATTTTGTTATAAATTTATACTTCGTTTGGGACGCTTTTTTACTGCTTCTTAAAGCAATTTTTTCGCATAAAATTTTACATTTTGTTTTGAAAAGCTGTTTTGAGAATTAGTAAGAAAGCTGTCCCAAATGGAACCTTAAACTGTAAACATACAAATAATGCCTTTAGATGTCCAAATTTCCTTCTGATTTGTCAAAAATAAAACATACTACTGTTCAGGCTAATCACTCTATTATTCTTGTGTATCCATCTTATCTTCCAAGTAGAGCATATATCAATTTACAGAACCCATTTTTTTAATGAAATTTTTGTAAATATGAAATACATTTATTAAAAAAAAAGATTCTGATTTCACTCAGTTTAAGTGTGAAAATAAAATCGTTATAATTGAGTGATTTGAAGAAATGTTGTCAAGGCTTAAACTAATGTTAATTTCTAATTAGATTCTATCAAATTTGAAAAAAAAATATTAGTTTCTTAGGTTTCGTTTGGGATGGCTTTCTTACTGCTTCTTAAAGCAGTTTTCTAGTACTAGAAAGCTGCTTTAAGAAACAATAAAAAAGTCATCCCAAACAAAATCTTAATCATTAGGTCGGTTGAGCTCTAGGTTTCTTCTAGCTCAAAAGCAAAAACTCGAATGGTCCTCATTATCTGTATGTTACTTGTTCCAGCTCATGAACCATGAACACATAAACCTTCAATCTTTATAAATATTTACGGTCGTCCCAAATAAATCTTAAAGTAGAATTCAAACTTCAGCTTCGTTTGGAATACCTTTCTTACTACTTTCTAAAATAATTTTTTAATATGAACAATTTTTAAACTAAAAATTTTTATACAGAAAATTTATTTTAAATAGTAAAAAAATTATCCCAAACTAAGCCTCATTTGATTTGCCTTTATACTCTGTTTAGCTTATTTGAATAGCTTACAATAGTTTAAAGGCTTCATTTGGGATAGTTTTCTCAATATTTTATAAAGCAACTTTTTAATAAAAAATTTTAAATTCAAAAAATATATATACTAAAAAATTGATTCATAAAAAAGTAAAAAAAAATTCTAAACGAAGCTTTAGGCTTCACTTGGAATAACTTTTTTATTGCTTCTTAAAATAAAATTATAGTATAAAAATTTTAATTTTTTAATTAAAATTCTATTTTAAGATTTTAAGAAGTAATAAAAAAAATCATCCCAAATGAAACCTTAGTTTGAGAGAAAAAAAAAGCCAAACTTTGAAATAAAAGAAAAGCGCTACTTGAAACGGTTTTATAAATTAGATCAACTTCCCATAAAAAATATTTTTTAATTAATTTTAACTACTATTTTATCAATTAGTTATTTATTTATTATTTGATTACAAAGCATATATGATTAAATATTATATTATAATCATATAACTTTTATATGTATATTTCACATTTTCTAGCAAATCATAAATACATAGTTTTTTTTTTAATTTTTTTTAACAGTTTGATCCAGTCAGAAGATGTAGAGAATAACTAATCACTGAATCACACAGTTCAATATGACGAACCTAAGCCAATGTAGGCACATTTCCCCACTCTGTAACACTTTAAACAATGATATTAACATAATTTTATCAAAGAATTACTTACTTTACTCGTAAAACATATCAAATTGTTACATAAAACAATAATAACAAACAAATTCTTAATTTCAAACCTTAATTCTGGATGCAATAAATTCCATCAATATAGAGATTTAATAGATTTGAAGGATATTTGAAGATATAACAAATCTTCTTAACTGCAACCAAATAACTTTTTTGAACTCGGTCAATCAATGAGTCCCTTTGTTTCAGTTTCAGAAAGGCAAACCACAAGTTAATAAAAGTGTCATGAACAGGACAAATCTAACCATTACTAAATATTAGAGATGGAGCAACATAATATAATAAAAACTGTTATCAAGTTTTAAACACAACCATCTTCCAAAAACAACATTTCTGAACATCTACACCTAGCTTAATTTTGTATAGTTCATTATACATTCTCAGAGTAAGTCTTTCATCGAGAAAGAACACAAAAGCCAAGGATGAATTGCCGCAATTTGCTGCAATGAGGACCTCCATTTCTACCGGTTAACCGGGACCGCAGGCTTGGGGCCATTGTTGAAGAGGCCATCATAACCTTCATGAATGTTCCTTTGGAATTGAGATTGGCGATCAGAGGAGGAGAAGCCAAAATGGTGCTGAGACTGGAAGATGCCCCTAGGTCCCCCACTGTTAGAAACACTTGTTATTTTTGAGCATGTCGGTGTGGCAGAAGTAGAGTTTGATAGGCCCATCATTCTGCCGGCTTGACGGTCTTGGGAGCTTGCCAAATGTTGGACATCTGCAGTTTTTGTAGAAAGCTGTGACTGTTGGTCCTGAAGTTTCTTGGTGTTCAGGAATCTTCCACCGATCCCTCTTGCCCTCTTCATTGCATGCTGGTGCCGAGATTCATGAAGATATGGCTGAAAAGCAACAATATTTAAGTTGCATATTTAAGGTTCCACAACAGTAACTCTGTCGAATTTACCTTGCGGGTTTTCACAGTTTTGCTTTGAGACTCTAACTTTGCACGGTGCTCTCGTCTACGGAGGATGGCATGGTATTGCTTAGCATTAACATATATAGGTTCTTCCCCTGAAGGCTGAACAGGCAATGCAAAACGAGAAGGTGGCATACCAATCATTTGAGGATGAACCTGATCATGCAGATAGATAGCATTATAGTCACTAGTTAGCATGAATATGGTGCAGTAGAACTCATTTTTTATAACGAAGAAAGGGGGGGCGCTTGCATTCCAACTCTAAGCAGAAAAGCATACTATGACATTGCTGCTGAAGATATAATTGGTTTATGAAGCATGGAGAGGTCTGAGGCTTTTGCGCATACTGAATTACTTGATAGGAATGGCAATTGTTGGCGGGACCAGGTTTACATTGTTTATAATATTATAATGCAATCTAACATGCCTAACTACAAGTTGTAGACATGACAATATATTCTAACATTTTACACCAATAAGATCTGAAAACCACTTGAGAGCACACGTCTGGAACGATGATTAACAATTGGCAAGACCAGGTTAACATTGCTTGGTAATAATTATAATGCAATCTACCGAACGTAATTACAAGTTGTAGACATAACACTAAATGTGAGGATTTTATTTTACATCAGTAGGCTCTGGAAAAACACTAGAGTGCAGGCCTGGAGTGATGATTAGTTGTCTCAACTCTGCTCCAGAGATACAATTCTTTCACAACGCAAAGGGTATAGTTGCACGCAAAGAACCATCCTTAAACTCCACAATGAAGAAAAACCTCACGCTAGTTACTCCTTTTATCATAGGTATCATGATTCCCCCTTTCAATAGAGAAAACTGAAAAAAAAACCTTAAAATTCTGCAATACTTTGTAATAGTGGCAACAGAAAGAAAGTGTGAATTAGGGACTAATTATATGGCAACACAGCTGGAATCGTAGGGGACAGACAAGACAAATAAAAGACAAACTACAGTGAAATAGGTATGGTATACACAAAGTGAACAGCACTATGGCAGACTATGTCACCAATCAGGACTATTCCTACTAAAATCCTTGGGTTGCCTACAGGGAATTTTGAAATGGATTTCATCATGTCTGGTAAAACGTCTGCAATATTTTGATGGTCAATGTAAAAGGTTTACACAATTTCCACGAGAAGGGACCCACACTCACCAAGACTTGCTTCATATTTCCTTCCTCTTCCACCATCACCTTATTGATATGTGAGATCTCTATTGCCAACTCATACATTCGTTAATTATTATAATTAATTCTATAATTATTATTCTTTGATTTTGCATGTTCCTATTAGAAGTTTCTTGGGATTGTATAAAAACCACACAAGATGCTATAATAAAATATTCAATCAATTCTCTCTCAATCTTGTCATGGCATCATAACTTTAGGTTTTTCTTTATATTTCCATTACTATAGCCTTCATGATTTGGATTATCACAATATTGCAACCTTCACTATTGAATTATTATAATATTGCAGACCTCATTGCTGAAATATTTTTACTTTCTCCCATTTTTCTGTAATCTCAGTCTTCAACATGGTATTGTCGTAAGCATTTCTCATTGTTGCAACATTCATTGCTGCATTATCATTAATGGTCCCATTGGCGCAGCCTTTATTGTTGCACTGCCGCATGTTTTCTCTTCCCATTTTTTCCTATGAACAGAACCACGATTTTCCTCTCCATGATACCCTAAGTCTCAGGTTCTCTTGGAATTAAGAGATGCAATATAGATCAAGCAGGAGAGTAGCAAAATATCACATACAACACGATCAAGCCTTTATCCCATCATGTGAGGTCGGCTATATGAATCATCTTTCTCCATTGCATCATGTTAACCGTCAAATTCTCATTCAATAAATTGATTGAATGAAAAGAAATATATAAAGTAATTATAATTGGCTTGCGAATTCTTAAAGAGAAAGAAAATTGAGCCATTTACAAGGCACAAAGAAACAAAAAAAGGCATGCTAAGAGCAGTTGCAAAAGAAACTATTGATCTACATCAGGTGAACAACTTGTTAACATTCCCGCTAAAAGATCGGAGCATTCTTTCAAAAGTATTAGGCTATCTTGGAATGGATGACATGTATTCATTCATTTGAGAGGGAGTTCGAAACCTCCGCATGATTTACTCCAATTGGGACCAACATTCATAAAAATTTAGCCCACTGCTTACTCATCAATACATTGACTATTACAATTATTTTGTAATAATTATTCCATGATTTTATATGTTTCCTATCAGAAACTCTCCTAAGCTTATATAAATACTACACAAATATTGGAATGAAATACAAAATAATTTCTCTCCAATTCTTGTCAGTCAACTATCTCAACAGGACGAGCTAGCCATCTATGATGCACCGGCACTCCTCCCTAAGGATGTATGCAGTGTGTTACATATGTCAGACACGAACACAATGAAGACGTGCCCAATTAAAATAAAAGTTAAATAAAATTGGGCACGCTTATCCCAAATATTTCTATTTTAAAAACTTTTAAATATAAATTCTTAAAAAATTATATTTTTAAAATAAAATTTCTTGATCATGCATCGATAGAACACTCGCCCGCATTCCCTGCATCTCTCGAACACTTCCTTTGTAGCTCGCGGCTATGGTTTTACTTTGACGCTCGAAAGCGTCTCATGGATATCAACAATGCTTGAAGGTGGCTGGACGACGATGCTTCACATCCCCTGAATAATCATGCCTCAGCACCACTGCACCGTCTTAACAAATCCACATCTTGATGGTGATGTCCAACGTCATCTCAACTTCAACAGTCAACACCCTCGTGATATCAACATTCGAAGTCATTGACTTGTCACTTATTTATTATTCTTAATATTCTACTTATTTAATTTCTACACACTATTTTTAAAATATAATATTATAATATTGTATCCAAGCCGTACCTATATCTTATATTTTCAATAATTAATACATCTCGCATCCGTGTCATTTTATGTCGTGCTTGTGCATCCTAGCTAGCCATTGTTTCTTCGTAAGGTAGAAGCTTATAGGTCAAAAAGCACAAAATTGAGGGGATATGATAGGAAACCCTTGTAGATCTCAAGCAAATCTTATAAAAATCTGAATTTCAGCGAGACTTCACCACAAATCTATAATCAAACTCAGGAAAAACAACAATTATATTATAGGAATTGATGGAAACAAAGAAAATGTCAAGATACAATTGATCCTTCATTCGAGAGGAGTATCTTTCTCTCCCAACTCTTTAGACACCGCTAGAGCCCAAGAACATCAAGGAAACACAGAATTTCAGCAATAATCAAGTTAACCCTAACCCTAATCCAAACCTACTACGTGCACATAAATAAACTCCCAAAAGACTAAATAGCCCTTCTAAATTCAAAATTCCCTCCTAATCCCCCCTCTCTCTCTACTTAAGCCATGGACCCCACCTGGGTGGAAGCAACGGTCTTCCGCATGCTGTATACAAGGGGTCGGCCCTTGTTTTGGGTCGGTTGGATCGGTCTATCAATACTCCGCTCCCAAAGAATCACTTGTCCTCAAGGTGAAAAGAGGGGAATTGATGTTGCATCCTCTCATATGGCTCCCATGTAGCGTCATAATCGGGAAGATCCATTTATTTAATCAACGCTTCTTTGATCCCTCCTCCCTAGCGTACCCCCAGTAGTTATAGTGATTCTAGAACCACTTCCGATTCCTTAGGGTGACCGGCAACTCTGAACAAGCTGTGTGATCCCTCATAACTCTTCTCAACTGAAATACGTGGAACACTGGATGTATGGTAGCGGTGGGGGGTAACTTCAAACGATAAGCTACTGCTCCAATCTTCTATGATATCTCATAAGGGCCAAAGTATCGCAGAGTCAGCTTCTAGTTCCTCCTGTTAGCTACCGTCCTTTGTCTGTAAGGTCGAAGCTTCAAGAACACCTTATCCCCAACTTCAAACAGGAGGTCCTTCCTATGCTCATCCGCCCATTTCTTCATATCTGCAGAGCTCTCAATAGATGACTTTTCAATTTTTCCAACACCATGTCCCTCTCCTCCAAGTAGTATTCTTCTACTGAAGAAACTGGAGTGCTATTCTACCCAAAATGCACCAAGTGAGGTTGGTCTCGTCTGTACAACACCTTAAATTGGGTCATATAGGAAGCATAATGATACGAAGTGTTGTACTAGTACTCCGCCCATGCTAGCCACTGGGCCCAAAATCGAGGTGTCTCCGACACAACATCGTAGGTATGTCTCCAGGCTCCTGTTGACCACCTCCATCTACTCATTCATATGGGGGTGGTAAGCTGTACTCCTCTTCAGTATAGTCCCCTACAAATTGAATAATTCCCTCCAGAAATGGCTGAGGAACACCTTGTCCCTGTCGGACACTATAGACTCTGGTATCCCATGTAGACGGACCACCTCTCTGAAGAAAGTTATTGTCACTGTCACTACCGCGTAGGGATGTCATAGAGGGATGAAATGAGCATACTTGCTCAGTCTGTTCACTACCACCAGAATCACTGTTAACCCCTCAGATCGGGATAGCCCGTCTATAAAATCCCATGCCCAATCAGGTAGACTTAGGGGTTGAAGTAATCCCCCTGGAGCCATGGCCATATACTTATTCCTGTACCGTACCTCACAACTAGCTATCAACTCTACATCTTTGTGCAACTCTTTCCAATACAACTCTGCTGCCAATCTCCTGTAGGTCTTCTGCACCCCTGAGTGACCCCCAACCGCACTCTCATGGAGCTCCTGCAGTAGGTGTAGAATATGGACTGATATCGTAGACATCACAAATCTCCCCTGTTACAATAGCCTCTCCCCTTCAAGAGATAATCAAGATGGCTATTCCTATCCTTCAATAAATCTGCCCTAATCCTTCCCAGCTCCTCATCCTGTGCACTCTCCTTAATGGCCTCCCAATCCAGCATCAGGGGTATTGATACGGCCATCTCTTGGACCTCCCCCATACATCTAGATAAGGCATCCGCCGCCTAGTTCTCTATCCTGGGACTGTAGTGGATTTCAAAGTTATATCCCAATAACTTTGACAACCATATCTGGTGCTCCTCTGTCACCATCTTCTGCTCCAACGAGTACTTCAGGCTTTGTTGGTTCATCCTGACAATGAAATATTGACCCAACAACGTCGTCATTTCTAGACGGCCAAGCCAATGGCTATTAACTCCCTCTCATAGACTAACTTCAGTCTGGCTCTAGTTGTCAACACATGGCTGAAGTAAGCAATGGGTCGATGGCTCTGCATGAGGACTGCCCCCAATCTATACCTTGACGCCTCCGTCTCCACTAGAAAACTTGATTGAAATCTGGTAGGGCCAAAACTGGTTCAGTGGTCATGGCCTTCTTCAAACTCTCAAAAACTGTCATGGCTGCCTCCCCCAAAAGAAGCTATTCTTCTTTAGCTGCTTTGTTAGTGGCCAGACGATCGTGCTATAGCCCCTCACGAACCTCTTGTAATATCCTGTCAGCCCTAGAAAACCCCTCAGCTCCCTCAAATTCCTCGCTAGTGGCCACTTAGCATTGCCTCTATCTTTGCCTAATCCGCAACCACCCCCTCCTGAGACACTATGTGTCCCAAATACTCCACACTGGCCTAGGCAAAACAATACTTCTTCAGATTGGCCCTCAATTGATGCTCTTGTAGCACCTCTAAGACTATCCCCAAGTACTCCTAGTGCTCCTCGTTTGATCTTTTGTATACTATAATATCATCAAAGAATATTAGGACGAATCTCCTGAGATATGGCCTGTACACCCTGTTTATGAGAGACTAGAATGTAGCTGGGGCATTGGTAAGGCCAAACAGCATCACGAGAAAATCATAGCGTCCCTCGTGTGTTCTGAAAGCAGTTTTTGGGACATCTTCCCCTCTCATCCGTATATGATGGTATCCAGACTTCCAATCTATCTTTGTGAAGACAACTGCTCCACACAGCTCATCCAATAGCTCATCTATCACTGGGATGAGTAACTTGTTTGGCACAATTTTCTTATTCAAGGCTCGATAGTGCACGCAAAATCTCCAACCCTCGTCCTTCTTCATAACCAGCAAGACTATGCTAGAAAAAAGAACTCACACTAGGCTTGATAATCCCTGCCTCCAGCATTTCTCTAATTAGTTTCTCAATTTCATCCTTCTAAAACTGAGGGTAACGATAGTGCCTGACATTAATGGGTGACACCCCTTCCCTCAGGGTGATAGCGTGCTCCTGCTTCCTCGACGGTGGAAATCCTTAAGGTGGCTGAAAGACCTCACTGAATTACTGAATCAATGATTATATTGAAGGAGGAATGCCTCCACCCTCCTCCAATCTGATCCCCTCTAATCTCTATAGCTCCCCCAAGAAACCTCTCCCCACCTCTTATATGTTCCTCACTATGGTTTTGAGGGACACCATGGCTTTGGATAACTCTACATCTCCCCTGATCACTACTCTTCTCCCTCTACCACCAGCTCCATGATCAGCGTCTCTGAGTTAACCTTGGTATTTTCTAAGGTCTACAACCACTTCATTCCCAAGCTGATATCAATATAGCCTAACTCCAACAGAAGGAAATCCTCCCTCACCTGAACCCCCTGTATGGTCAGCACTACTCTCATACAAATGCCCTTGCACGTCTCCACCTTCCACGTACCCATCATCACTCCACAATGCCCTATATCCACCAATGTCACCCCCACTTGGTCCACGATCTGGTTGGAGATGAAATTGTGGGTCGCCCCACTACCAATCAACACCACCGCCTCCCTATCTGTAATTTTTCCTTCACCTTCATGGTATGACTCAGAGTGAATCCTGCCACTGAGTTAAGGGAGACCTCTGCCACGTCTAGATGCAACTTGTCCTCCTCTACCCATGTCTCACTCCCACCTCTCCTTAGCTTCCTTGTCATCACAAACGATGATAACCTGAAGAGTTCAGTCCATGCACCTGTGCCCCGGAGTATACTTCTCATCAAATCGGAAGCATAATCTCTTTGCCCACTTTTCCTGCACCTCCCTCTCAGCCAGCTTTTTAAAGTTTCCTCCACTTCCTCCTACAGGTTTCTCTCTTGGGGTCTCACGAAAGTTGCCCAGTGTAGGCCCCTTAGGTGTTAAGAGATTAGTAGTCATCCGAAAAGAGCCACCTGAACTAGTGCCTCTGGCTTCCCTCTCCCGATACTTCTGATCCTCCACCAGCTGAGCTAGTCTTATAGCCTCTCCAAAATCTTGAGATCTCATGACTCTCACTGTTGCTCAGATCTCCGATTTGAGTCCCTTCATGAAATTTCCCTCTAGAACAGTTTCAGATAGCCGCTCCAGTCGGCTCGCCAGGTACTCAAATCTCTAGCGGTATTCTGCCACCGAGCCTTCCTGTATTAGGGCAAAGAATTGCTCATAGAAGTCCCCTCCCTTGCTGGTGCGGAAACGTTCCAATAAGCACTCTTTGGACTCCCTCCAACTCCGTATGGGCCGCCTCATATCTCTCCATTGGTACCAAGCCAACGCCTTCCCTTCCAAACAAAGGTCAACTATCGAGTCATACCATGATGGCGAAATATCTCTCTACCTTGTAAATCCACCCGTGTGCATCCTCTCCTTCAAAGATGGGCATATTCATTTTCCAAGCCTTCGGATCCCCCATTTCCCAGATTCCTCCATAGTTCCCACTTCCCTAAGTGTCCCGATCCTCCCATCCACATTCATACCCAAACCCTTCTTCAAATTCTTCCCTCCTTCCTTCAAAATCAGCACCCCTCCGGCAGTAATCCCCCTCCTTTCGTTCCCAATCAACACCCCTTTGCTCATACCCCCATGTCCACGCCTCTCCTCATACCTTCCACCTCTCTCCTCCCTTTCGAAAGGTTTAAGATGGGGTCTTCTTCCTTCTCCCTCTATGATTTCCACATCATTTTCATCCCTATGAATTTCAAAATTCATATTTCTCCATACCGCCACTCTTGCCTCCGATGTCGTGGTTTAGTTGTGATGATCCCATATCTTCTTCACCATCTCCTGAAAATTTGAGAACTTGCCTTCCGTGGAGGAAATTATATCCTCCATCGTTGCTTTGATTTGGCGCATCTCCCCTTCAAGACGTTCTTCCAAAGCATCAACCTTCTTGGCCTCCAATGGGTTGATGGAGGAGTGATAAGGAAACTATTGGAGCTTCACACCAAGCCGACAACATTAGAGGCAAGAGCACCGTTGATTGGATTGAGATGTGGGGGAAACCTTAATATAGGGACGATGAGGGAGGATTGGGAGGTAGAAGTTTTGGGGGAAGAAAAGGAGATGTCATCTTTGGAGCCATTTCCAAGGAGGGGAAAGGGTGAAGGAGCGGGATTTTTGGTAGAGTAAAAAATTTTGGAAGGAGAAGAAGATAAGGAGAAGATAGAAGCACCAGACATAGTTCAACCACTCCTATAGTAGTATCGAGAGGTGTTACATCCAGTTCAGGGGTTGCCTCCTCCACAGGAATGCAAGCATGTGATCATCTTGAAGGAAGGAGTCTCACCTATTAATGTTCGTCTGTACCGTCATCCCAAATCCAGAAGAATGAGATCGAGAGATTGGTTAGGGAGATGCTGGAGGAAGGGATAATTTGACCCAGTGTCAGTCCATTTTCAGTCCAGTGTTATTAGTCAAGTGCTTCAACAGTAATTTCCTTCATTCCACCTTGAGGACAAGGTGGCACTTTGGGAGGGGAGTATTGATGAACCGGCCGATTTGATTGAGAGGGAATCAGGAAGTTTCCTAATCAAGAGAAAGTTGTTTAGGAAGATTCCTAATCAAAGGGGAATTATTTATGAATGTTTAAATTACAATTGTGAGAAAATTATTTAAGTAAGAGATCTAATTTGAATTCAAAATCTAAGAGGGAATTATTTAGGGAAAATGAAGAGGAATTCTGGGTGGATTGTTTAGTAAAGTTTTAATTACAATCGGTAGGAAATTAATTAAGAAAATAAATCTAATTTGAATTCAAATCTGAGAGGGAATTATTTAGGAAAATGTGACTAATTTGGGAGGGAATTATGGGAGCCTTTTTAAGGCTAACAATAGAGTAATTTCAGGAGCATGTTTTGGAGTTTACTGAATTTAGTTTATTCTTTGGTTATTTAGGCTCTAGCCGACGGCTAAGAATTTGGGAGAGCCGAATCTTCCTCTCCAATTGAAGATCCAACTGTATCTTGCTATTTTCTTACATATATCTTACAATAAAAATAGTTTACGTGTGTTCTTCTTCCTACTTTCTTATTGTTATTCGCTAATTTCGAGGAAATTATGTCGACCTATCAAATGTATAAACATAATTTAGGAAACCTTCCTAAACAATATAAACATAATTAAAAAACTTTCCTAAACAATTCCCCCTTAATTAGGATCCTCCTAAACAACTCCCCTTAATTAGAAACATTCTAAATATCTTCCCCTGGGCCCCACATGGTGGGCCCTGGGCCCCTAGCATATTAATACTCTCCTTCCAAAGAGCCACCTTATCCTCAAGGTGTAAAGAGGGGAACTGTCTCCTGATCATCTGTTTTAACAACAATATCCGCTTCCTGTCGAGAACCACTTAACACATGATCCAGTTATATATCATTCATTATCTGCTCGTGCTTCACTCTAGAGAATATACCATCTTTCAACAATTTAACATATTTGCCAATGCCTTCACTTTTTATCCACTTGCTCCAGCCATCCAAGTCATCAACTATTTTTTTCCACTCAAAGCCAGAAAGGTTAAAAAGAAATGGTGCAAAAAACTAAGTGATAATAAGGAACCACATGGATGCAGTGAGAAGCATAAAAGTTGTTGAATTAGTTGTTGCAGATCCATAGATCTAATAAACAAGTAGTTGCAGCATAAGTTCCAGACCCTTTGTAAAATGACTTATAGAGTACATCTTGTAGTTCTTTGTAAACTTTACATGCCGCCCAACGAATCCTCGTCCAGTAGCTCTACATTTTACTCTACCATATAGGATTGTCCATCCAAAGTAATGAGATTTTATTCCAAGAAAGAATGTAAAGAACATTAAGTACAATTGAAGTTGCATGATAATTATGTCGTCCAATGCAGTTTTGAATCCCTTTTCATCCCAATCTCTATAACCATGGGTAAGGCCATCAATAGACCAAGCTGGACGGCAAATTGAGATTTCATAATAGCCTTTAGAGGATTGTTTACTCTCATCAATGTCTACTTAATAATAGCAGACTCAAGCCCACTTAATGACAGGTAAGGCTTGCCATAAAGGAAAAGGTGGACTACGATAATAACCATCATTGAGCTGACATAGAACCCTATAGTCATGAAGTAGCAAGAAAGTATGTGAAAGAAGTCAAATCGGTGGCCCAAGTGATAGATAGCTCTACTAAGTATTTGTTCTCCATTGCTACAGGTAAGCTTTGCTTCAAACAATGAGATTTGGTTGAGTTCAACATCATGACCCCTCTCAACCTGAATATACTCACAGTAGGTGATAGTTTCTTGCCTTAATGTCGAGTTGAATCCTGCAAAGATATCCTCACTTAGGTTGATTCCACGAGAAGTCTTGCTTTTATCACCTCTAATAATGTGAAAAATCCTATCAAATACGTCTAGATGCCTGTATTAGAAGCAGACCTTCAATGGAGTAGCCGGAATCATTTGTCCAATTGTCACAAATGTTTTTTCTTGGTTGGACATGAACCATCGCAAAATGTGAAATACTTCATGTAAAAATATGCTCACGTATACCAAGAATAGTTGGTGGGCGTAATCCATGGTCTTCATTGAATTCCTCTAAAAGATTCCTCATTTTCAAAGCATCTTTCAAATAGTTATCTTGGTTCATATCAATTGCCTGAAGAGCCTCCCCTATGGTAAAGACAACAGCATGGTTTTGATTTTATGGCTCACCTTCACCAGTCTTTGCTTCTTCAGGTAATTTGATGTAGTAGTTTTCCTGATCAGCACCATCAGCTTGGCTTTGCAAATTTATTATTTGCCCTCTTCATTCACATCTTTCCCTTCGTCGATCTGTTTATCCTCAGAAGAAGCTTGTGTATCACTTATTGAACTTTCACTCTTCTTCTCCTCAATTATTCGCATCTTCAACTTGTTCACTATAGGATCGCCACCGCCATAACAGCTTCTTCATACTCCAGTGTAGCGGTTGTCGTGATCCCTCCATATTTCCTCCGTATATCAAGGTTGGGACTCCCACCTTTCTTCCATCCATTTCACATGAACCGATCCCCATGGCTCGACTCGTCCACCTTCTGCAATCGTCCACTCTCCATACCCAAAAAGCCTCCCATAGTTGTCGACCACTCCAGCACCTCCACAATAAAACTCCCTTCCTACTGCCCCCCCATCCGAAAATCCCATTTCCCCCCCTTCTCGAAGCCCTGGGAGGTGGCTCTTGATGAAAGGAGCTCCTTCCGTCGAACTCTTCCAGTCCGATCTCTTTCCCTTTAGATTAGGCCAAGGGAATCCCGATCAAATCTTGATTAGGGTTAGCAATTGGAATCGTCGTTGGGGTTTTGGACTGCATCTCCATGAGCTTTCTCATCATCTCCTCTAGAATTTCATTTCCCTTTGGTTCAGCACTAGGAATCACCGGTGAAGCTTTCAACTGCATCTCAATTATTTTCTTCATCATATCTTCCAAATTCACAAACCATCCTTATATCGCTAAAATACGTTTATTCATCGATCTCACATCCGCTCGTAGTTTCCCTACTTCCCCTTCCAACTTTTTTCCAACGTCTTAATTCTTCTTCTGGCCATTATTACTCGGATCAAGGCTTTAACAACAAAAATTAACTTTAATGCGGATCTGGCCTCCAAACAGCAAAACTCAGCAAACGAAGAGGAAAAACTCCGCGAGGAAATTTAATATTTACGTCAAGGATTATGCTCTGATACCAATTTGATACGCCTTGGTATCAAAAATAGCCAACGAACAAGTGAAATTCAACACAAAACAGATTTTTTTATTGCTAGGAAATAAAATAACAAAAGTAAGATACAATGGTCCTCTTTCGAGAGGAGGAAAATCCTAGACGTCACTAGGATCCCTCACACAAAGAAAACTACAACACTCAAAATAAAATCTGCAAAAACCTAAAATAAACCATACTATGAACTTAAGCAAGCTTCCTCCCCAAATAAACAATTTTCTTCTAGTAAGAGTCAGGAGCGAGAGAGAGTCAAAGTTTTTTCCTGCTTCGACCCCGCTCCGCTAGGGTTTCCCCTAGCTCCTCCCGGCGGCTTTGGCCGCACCGTCTGCGAGGCGTTCGCTCATTTCCTATCATTCATATGGACATTTCATCATGGTGCTCCGCTAGGGTTTCTTCCACGCCTTCTTCCTGTGACTCGAGCTTCGTCTTCAGGGAAGTTTCCTTCTTCCCCCTTCATTTTTTGGTTTCGTATGGTGGTTTCCTTTCCGGCATGGTTGTTAATCGAACCTCGATTTTTTAGATGGGTTGTCAGTTTCTCGTTCTTTCAAAGAAGCTCTGTCTGGGCTCTCTTCTTCTTCGTAGTTCCTTGATCTTAAAATAACATCTCATCGTGGTATGCCTTCCCTTTGGATTTCGGAAGATGAAATTCGTGCTCTTGCTGCTCCTTTCGAGTTTGCTTTGGTGGGAAAGTTCCTGGTTGGCAGCCCTCTCTCGATTTTATCCGCAACTTCTTCTTCGCGCTCAAGCTTTTGGGGGATTTCTCTATTACTTTGCTTAACCCAAAGAATGTATTGATTAAGTTTGTTGATGATTTGGATTATTGTAGAGTATTCTCTCATCGTTCCTATTTTGTGAGCAATTGTTTCATGAAAGTTTTCAAATGGACTCCTCTTTTTGATATTGAGGCAGAATCCCCTATCATCCCGATTTGGATTTCATTTCCTAATCTAAGGCCGCACCTCTTCTCCCCCAATATCCTTTACGGCCTCGGTTCCATATTTGGTCGGCCACTTAAAACTGATAATGCCACTTCATGCGGGTCTAGGCCCTCTGTTGCACGTGTTCTTGATGAGCTTGATGTCACCAAACATTAACCCGATAGGGTCTGGGTTGGTCCAAAAAATTTCAGTTACATGCAGTCAGTTGTGTTGGAGGATTTTTTCGTCTTATTGTTCTCATTGCAAATCGCTTGGCCATTCGATCATGGAGTGTAGGATTTTACACCCCCAACTTGATAAATTGCATGCTTACATCCCAATTTTTGTTAATGCGGGTGTGACAGTTACTGATGAGGGACTTGGGGTAAATGTGGAAAGTGGGCCTTTGAATTCTTCATTAGTTCCTGTTTGTGAGTTGGGGCATTCGGATGTGCCTTTGGATTCGGCCATCCCTATTACTCCATCTGTCTTACCTGTTGGTGGTTTTGATTTTGAGGTGAATGTTGGCATTAATGTTAACTTGCATGATACGGATATTCTGGATCCTATGTGCAACAATTCTCTTAGTCCTTCTATGTCCCCTTTAATCCAAGGGGTTTGCGTGGGCATTAATAATGAGCCTGCGAATGATTTGGCTTTGATTCTGGCTTGTGATCAACATTTTGTTGCTTCCCCTGTCGTGGGTGAGAAGGTTTCTATGGAAAATGATTCTTGTCAAGTGAACTTTGAAGATGGTGGTTCTCCTTTGTCTAAAATGGCCTTGTCGCCTAATATTGCCATTGAGAATAATAATGTGGCCCTTATCGATGTGCTTATCTCTCTAATTGCTAATGATGCCTTGAATGCCCATCTGGCTTTAAGTTCGAAAGTTTCTTCTGTGGTTCAATCTGAGTGACTGGAGGATTGTTCCTCCTTGGATGGTCGGGCTGATGGGGATGAAATGTATGAGTCCATAAATGATTTTCAAGATTTGTTTGGTTTGAATGTGGCTCATATAGAGAATGAAGCCCTTTCCAGTGAGGGTACTAAACGAAGTAGGCGGAAAAACAAAAATAAATAAAAAAAGAAGGCCTTTTTGCTAATTTTTTGTTTTCTCGGGTTTTTTGTTCTGCGGTTTTTGTGGCCCGTCCGTGGGGTTTCTGGTTGGTGTGTTCCTTCTACCTTTGGGTTTTTGGCTTGCCATTTCATGTGTCGTCGCTTGGTTGGGACATCAGACAATGATTAGGCAATTTCACCATTTCGCCCCCCTAGACGGCCTAAACTTGAATTGGCAACCTTGGCGGATGTCCCCTTCATTCTGCTACTGTTTGGGACTTCGTGTTATGGGTCTTTATGCCGCCAATGGATAGTCTTTGCCTGGCAACTGGGTTGCGCTACTGAGTACAGCTGGCTTCATGGCCTTCTTAATTCTATTTAGTCTTATTGTTTTTTCAGGTTGCCTTGTAATATGTCGTTTTTCCTTCGTTGGCCTCTTTTGGGCCTTTCTTTGTATTTTTTTTTATGTTAATGGATGAATCTTATTTTAAAAAATAAAAAAAAACAAAAATAAGCTTCCTCCCTCCCTCCAAAATCAGTCTCCTTCCTAATATGTTTCGTTCCACCTTAACGACAACGCTGCTTTGTAATACCCATATTTTGACTCAGGCACATAATTTTTTTCATGAGTCAATATAAGTCCAAATCACAAACCATTTTCGCCATAGAATTGATATTATAGTGTTTTAATTACACAAATTTTTTCATAATTTTTGGGCACTTGTGTAAATTCTTAAGAAATTAATACTTGTCGGTACAAGTGAAGATTTTTGGACTACCACGTGTCCATTTTGCAAATCGATTTCACCAATAATTTTTAAATAAAATAAAATAAAATGATTTATTTAATGAAATTTTTTCTGAAATTTTTTAAGTTCCAAAAGGATGTATATGAATTTTTATACAGAAAATTAATTAAAATATATTATTATATTCAAAATATCTTAAGTAATTAAGCTATTCTTCCCTCCATCCTTTAGCCAAATAGAGAAATGAAAAAAAAAATTGAGAGAAAAAGTGAGGAGAGATAAAAGAAAACCTAAATTTGGAGATTGCGGAATGATTTTCGTCATTCGGCCCAGTTGTTTCCTAAATTATGTTTAATTTGTTTAGGAATGTTCCATAAATTATGTTTAATTTATTTAAGAAGGTTTTCTAAATTATGTTTATTTATGTTATTATGTTCTAGGACTATTTAAGGGGGAGTTGACTAGGGTTTTAGGATCATGCTATTAATGAATTTTGTGGATATTTGTTGTAGTTCTTTTCTTTGAGGGCTTTCTAACGGCGTCTAGGTTGATTGGGAGAGCCGATCTACCTCTCGAATTGTAGATCACCTGTATCTTGTTTTCTCTTATTGAAGTTCTAATAAAAATCAGCCACCGTTTTGATTTTACTACAGTTTTTATATTGTTGTTTGCTGTTTTTGCTTCTAAGGCGTAACAACAATGCACCTTCGTACTTAAAAGTTCTGCTAGGACGGTGGCCAATATACCATCATGATTCATGAATGGAAAGCCAGCAAGCCCTCCCTACAGAAACCAACCTAAATCACAGGACAGGTAAAAGGAAATCCTCCAGAGCAAATCTCAACGAAAACCCAGACTCTTTAGACAAATCATAAGGCTTATTAAAATAACAAAATAACAATGCAATGGTAAAAATGGAAAAAAAAAAAAAAAAAGAGAGGACTGCAATCCTCGTTGCACTGAGACTACTCTAACCCATTGCTAGTTCCTGATTAATGCTTGTAAGTAAATTCAAGAGGACAACAATGGGAGGAAATAACCAGTATCTGCTTTACATTTACTTCTTCCCTTGTTCCTCTAACTTTAGCAATTCAACTTCAAATCTCAACTACTACCCTCTCCTAGCCAAAAAAATACCACCAACCATTTACAGGACCAATACATCAGCTTTGTCACCATGATGAGTAATGGCACCATCACATCACCAGCATCATCCATTGGAATTCAAACTCTCTGAGAATTAAATATAGTGCGCTCAATTTTAGTCAGTTATAGACCAAGAAAAATCTCAATATCCAATTTCTTAAACAATTCAATCTTAACTTTGCCCAAACTGACACAACCACCCCATTGCACATATCCACCCTACCAAGCCTATAGTGTATTATAAAGCAGGAATGACAGGATTCATTTCAAAGTGATATTGCCACAAGAAATTATGGTGAATATTCAGAAGAACGTGGAAAGTAGAACTCACAACAGCATGAGAACCATAAGCAGCCAAGCCTCCCGTGTACTGTGTGTCAGCATACGCATATGGAACATAAGACTGCAAGGAAACAGGAAGAATAAAAAAAGATGAATTTCAAGGCAATCAATGCACATATGTATATGGGATGTATGCAGCATGAATAGATGATGAAAGACAACCTTTGTATATAGATGAAAAGCGTAGGTCTCAATCAAAGCCAGCAATATATCAAAAACTTACAAGAGACTGGCTACAATCAAATTTTGTAGGTCTGAAGAAAACTTGTGATTTCCCTTCCAGGAAAACCGGTTTTGTCTGACCCTCTTTGAATTTCTCATGTGCATGTTCATCACCTGAAGTGAAAGAAAAATTAAATAGTCAAAGAAAATAGGATCATCAAGGAGAAAGAACCAAGAAAGAAGCTTAAAGGGACATGTATACAAATTATAGATAATGTAGTACATAATTAAAAAGGAAGGTTTATTGATGCAGAACTACAATGCTTTAAATTAATGTGATAAGAATTTGCACGATTTTAAAAAGACAAGAATAATTAAGACTATTAGTGATTCAAAAGAAAAGAGAAAACTTAAGAGCGATCACGACGTTTAGGCCAAACTACATGATAAGCACTTGAATTATCAAAACAATACAGAATCACAACTTGCGGATGAAGTAGTTTTCAACAAAATCCATAATCTAACAATAAGATAGCAACATAGAAAGCACACTCAATCCTACGTTTACTAAGCATCCCTGCGTTTACTAAGCAGAGGCAGAAGGCGAAGCACAACTCCTTGTGATTTAATCATCACCTACAAGATTAGTGAGATTTAGAAAATAAATGAAATGGGGAAGAAGTTCACCCTTGTTGAGAATCGGAGGCAATGTGCCACTAAACGTTGCCTAGCTGTTCTTTGATGGCTTCGACGAGAGTATCCAGAATGCGCTCCACGTATTCCTCAATAGTATTATCGATCCTCGGATTGACGTCGAAGAAGGTTGAGTGGAGGATATGGACGAAGCCTTGCTCGTCGTAGACAATGCCGAAATCGGCCATACATCGATCTTGAAATGTTGAGGTGTTGTAGTAGATGCTTCTTTGTTCTCCTTAAAGACTCTTCTTGAGAGAATGAAGTTTCCTTCAAGAAATCTAGTAGTGGAAGGGATGGAAGAGTTCGGCCAAGAGAGACGGAACCCCGTTGGAATTAGGGTTAGGTTGGAGGAGGAGAGTTAATCAAAATCTGAAGTTTTAATTTCAGTTTTGATTGAAGTGTATTTAAGGATTTGGAATTTGAAATTAATTCCAAAAGAGAGAAAAGAGAAATAAGGGAGGGATTAATGTTTGGAAAGAAATAAGGGGGTGGGGACCTAGTAGGGCCGGCGGCATCAAAGAAATAGGGAGGGATTTTGGGAAATAATTCAAGCATTCTTTAATTAGATTATTAAAATTAGGAAGGCTCTAATTAATTCCTCATTAAAATATATCAAGGGCTGAAATTTGGTAGCTTCCCTAAAATAGGTTTAGTATTTTAGGAAATCAAATTCAATGGGGAGCTTTATGGGGGGCCGGTGGCTATAGGGATAGGGAGGG
Source organism: Dendrobium chrysotoxum (assembly GCA_019925795.1). Classification (NCBI taxonomy): domain Eukaryota; kingdom Viridiplantae; phylum Streptophyta; class Magnoliopsida; order Asparagales; family Orchidaceae; genus Dendrobium; species Dendrobium chrysotoxum. The sequence goes on along the minus strand of CM034314.1, from coordinate 89,641,513 downwards.
AGATTTGAGGAGGTATTTAATGCTTCCTTAAATTAATAAATTAAATTTAGAATGAAAAATCTCATCCAATTTAATTTAGAATTCAATTAGGCTATGAATTAGGAAGCTTCCTAAAATAGGATTTATAATTTAGGCAACTATTTCAAATTCAAATAGATTTGAATTTGCTCATGAATTGAGTTACCTAAAATATGAGAGCTAATTTAGGAAATGTGGGAAGGTAAATGAGGGTGGTGGGGGGAAAAGAATCAAGGGAAGGGGCCGGCGGCATGATGGCTTGGCCGTGGGTGGTGGTGGAGGGTGGTGGGCTAGTGGTGGGCGGCGGCTTTGGGTGGGATTTCCTTGGCCGGCGACTTGTAGGGAAGAGAAGAGGGGTCAGGAAGGTAGATAAGAAGAAACACGAACCCGGTTGTCTCCAAGGTTGGTGGGTGATCTGATTTTCCCTCTCCAAGGGATTACTCTCTCAAGCACTCTCAATATCTCACAAAGAAATCAAGCAAGGGAAAATTTTATCATTCATTTCATTAACCTTGGAAGAAAAACATAAGGGCTATAAATAGCCTCGTACAAAATGACTCAAAGACGATAACGCCTTAGGGCTTACATACGACCTCCCTTAAGGGGTAAAAACGGGAAAACAAATAGTCAAATACAATAAGATACAAATAAAATAATAAAAGACAAATACATAAAATGACTCAAAAATACATCGACTCAATCGTGGTCGTAGATCAACGGCCACGCCTCTGATAGACTTTCCATGCTCTGATGTCCTCATCATTTATAGCACTAATAAGAATTGATCCATGCTAATGCTTCCACTATTGGCTAAGGGGAATTGAGCAATCGAATTAAATACTAAAGGGGGTTATGATCGCCTCTCCTTTCCGTTACCATTGATATATTCTTCACAAATTCATTTTATGAATGGCTAATAATGGATGGTTGAGGTGTGTACATACAACTCGAAGGATTATCCTATCAATAGGATTCAATTTACAGATATTATTGTTATTTTTTATGAGGCTAGTTTTCAATAAACTAGTTATCTCAAACTGATTTTGTAACTTTATGAAGATAATTTTGGTCTTAAATTAATTAGCTTAGTTGGTTTTTTAGAGAAAAGTGAATAATAACAGGGAATGATATTGTTTTTTATTTGGGGTTGTTCTTTGCATAAGCTTCCTTCCAAACATCTTGGTATTTCACTTGGTTCTAAACAAATCCATAAGTCCTGGTTATTTCTTATCGACAAAATCAGTCAGAAATTGAGTAATTGGAAAGGCAAATATCAAAGGGTGGTACCATGGTAGAGTTATTATTAACTCGGTGTTGACCGTGTTGCCTTCCATTTCTCCATGTTTCAACTCCTAATTGGGGGACTAAGAGAGTTAAGCTTTTTGAAGAAGTTTCTTTTGAAATAATTGCGAGGGAAGTTGCATAAATTTAATTAAATGGAATTCTTTATGCAGACCTAAAAAATTAGAAGCACCATATTTTGGATTTAAACCTAGGTTATCGAATCTAGAAATCTATCCAAGGAATATTTTTTACATTAGGGATACAGCCATTCAAGGCAAATATTTGAGAAAGAAAAACATATTTATTTTTTAGTGGAAGAAGCATATCAATGGTTCCAATTTTATCAAGAGTGTCATTAGAGTTTCTGAGCCCTTCTTTGTTAATGTAGCTTAAAAGTCAATAATGGCACTTTGGTTGGATTCTAAAGGGATAGTTGGTTGTTGGATAAAGTGCAACATTAAATCTCAGAATTCTAATACTACAAGATGGTGTATCCATAGAAAAAAAGCATCCATTCTAGTTTAGAACATATTTGGAGGAGTTAATTGATCTACTTGCTACAATATATGTTAACACAGCTAAAGATGTACCTATTTGCCTTTGGTGGACAATTTAGCATGAAGTTTGTTTATTCCCTTCTCATGAATGTTGGCATTTCAGCCGGGTCAATTGATTGAATTTGAAAATCTATTGCCCTCTTCTACGTTGTTCTGTGGCGCTTCTTTTACTTGAGAAAAATTCTTTGCAAGGGCATGTGTAAAGCTTATTTTGAGAATGTGTAAAACTTATTTTGAGCATGGTTATTTTCATCTACTCTTTAATTGTTAGGCCATTAGAAATGTTGGAGAAGCTCATTAGATATCTTAGTGTTGTTACTCCTTTTAGAAGTACTAAGAAAATTTTTAGGGATTGGATAAGCCCAACTATTGAGGATGGTTATAAAGGACCATGGAGCACACCATCTTTTTAGTAAATTTTGGTCAATATGGGGAGTAACAAGCAGTGGTTACTTCAAGAGCAAGAAGACCGACGAAAAAAAAAAAAAAAAACTTCAGTACAATCAACAGTTTATTTAATTTTTGCATCTCTTCTTCTCGTATTAAAAAAAATTAGTTGATAAACTCAAAAAGGCTATGGAGGTGATCATTCAAGTAAAGCCAAGCCCATCCCTATGAGCCTCCTCGACATGCAAAAGGGGACTCAAGGTTAGTTTTTCTTGAGGTAGATTAGGTTTAGCTTAACTATTTTTTTTATGTTGTGTCAAAATTATTTTAGATCTAGGATCAATACTTCCTACGCACGCAAGCACCTATGGGTAAATTCCTCTCCCTAAGAGATAAAATTCTCAATTAAAGAGGTTGACTATACTCATATTTTGGGTTTGGATTTAATGTTTAAGTTTGAATTTCATTCATAATTTGGAGGCTTAGAGCTCATTTGAGTCAGCAGTCTCACAATTTTGCATGCCTTGTTTGCGAGACAACCACTAGTTTTGTTTGGCTACAATTTTATTGTCACTTTACAAAAAAAAAATGGTGAGAAATATTTTTTTTAATCAAATCTCCTAGTTTGTGATGATTGTAAGAGCTATTATCCAACTTTTTCTAAAGAGAAAGTGTCATATCCACAATTTTTCTCAAAAATGCACTTCTCCACAGCAATTTTATAGCAACTTTTACATAAAGCTATAGCCGACCAAATGGATCATTAGACTATGGCGATTGAACCTTCCTCAACTAATCAAAATCAATTGAATCCAACTTTAGGGAATTAGGGTTATAATTTATTTAATTAATACCATAGATGATCAATCAAGTTCGATTTACCCCAATTTTTTTAGGTAATTGGAGGATCTCAATTTACATGAAAAAATTAAAAGAAGCTAATATTTATATAAATAACTTCTACCTTCTATTATATTTACTCAATTCATTTTTATTTCAATGCAATGGGTCAAGCTCATCTTTGCAATGAAAAATAGCCCCATTAGGAATATTATAAGACACTTTAATGCGTCAAAAGATTTGATGTCAGCTTATTAGTGCATGCACATTCAGAGGTGTGTGGGTTTATATGATCAGTACAACAACAATAACAACAACATCAAGCATTTATCCCACTACGTGGGGTCGGCTACATGAAAAATTTTTTCTCCATTGTGTCATGTTAAGAGTCAAATTCTCATTTACATCTAATAAAAAATGTCATTTCTAATACTTTCTAACTAAGTCTTTTTAGGTCTACCTCTACCTTTCTTAATATAGACCAAATCTAATACATCTACTCTCCTAATCGAGTTATCGAAAGGCTAACGTTTTATGTGACCAAACCATCTAAAGACGACTCTCTCTAATTTTATCTTCCACTGAAGCCGCTCCAACCTTTTCACGCATATACTCATTTCCCATTCTATCCCTAAGAGTGAAGCCATTCATCCACCTGAGCATCCTCATCTCTGTAATACTTAATTTTATGCTTCTCTTTTAATGACCAACATTCTACATCATAAAACATTACAAGTCCCACCACTCTCTTATAGAATTTTCCCTTAAGTAATAATATTAAAATATGCCACCAACAACTTAAATCACTTAGTTGAGTTATATTGTCTTTGCATCTAAAGTAAAGGTTTAAGGCCCAAATCCCAACAATTAAAATAAAATATGCCTCAAAGATTTGGTATTAGCTCATTATAGTGAGAGATTTGCATGTCTTTGAATGTGATTTCTTTTTGTCAACTTGTGCCTATGTAGCTAAGTCAGTATACATATGTATGTGGTATGTAATGTGTATATCTATGTGTAACATTTAGTATGTGGTGTGAGTCAGTGTGCACTCGCATATATGATAGTACTACTAAACTAGTTAAAAACTCTTAATATTAAAAGGGATGTTAAAAAATAATAAAAATAACATTAAATTATTAGTTGTATTGTAAAGATTCCAACTTGATTTAAAGTGACGAAATATTGAGCAAATGAATTTAAGTATAAATAAAAATAAATTTTGATTTTAATTAATAGCATGTGTACATATATATGTATGGATATCAGTGTATGTGATGAGTCATTAAAAAAATAATGTCCATATATGATTCAATGATTAAGTGCTATGAAGTATTAACATTAGAATGATACGCACACGACACGGGACACGCATATTATTGAAAATATATAGTAGGAACAAGCTTTTGACACAACATTATAATTTATATATTTTAAAATTAAAAAAATTAATAATGCATAAATCAAATAAACATGAAATTAAAACTAATGACAGAGAAATGATAATTGACCCAAAAAAAACACAATTCTATATAATTTAATAATTAATCCTCCAACTCAACTCCATCAATTCATTGTATTTTAAATTGACTGCAAAGTTATCACCCTTTTAAATATTAGCAGACTAAATCAACTTTAAAAAGAAATAACTTAACCATGTTTTCCAGAAGAATCAAGGCCCACACAGAGGTTACTGGTGTGTTACAAGGGAGCTAAGGAGGTTCTTCGCATTATGGTGCGTCGAACACACTTGTTAATCAATGACACATGCGTTTTATATTACTTTGTTTTTATAATTGAACATGTATACATGTAACTCACCTTGGTCTACTGGTTGGGGGCTATGACTACTAACTAAGAGGTCTTGGATTTGAAGCTAGAGTATGTGATGTGTGCGTGAGTTTGCCTTAATGGCTAAAATGTCCCAAAAAATAATCTAACATGCATATGATATATCAGACACATGTCAGAGGTGTATCCCATACATGTATACATCTTGAACATGTTGAACACTGCATATTGCTTTCAAATTGAGTGTTGTTGCATCATAAGTTAAGTATTCAAACAAAACAAAATATAGTCACCAACTTGAATTCAAATTTAAAAATAATAACATGAATAAAGTGATATTTAAGTATTAAAATAGTAATTCCAAAATAATGATTACATCCTTGTCATGTTCATATTTAAAGGTGATGGTATAAATAATGTGATAGTTTTATAAGTGTTTGAATTTAAATTTAAAATTGTATGATGCATCAATCATATATCCTAGAGTTGTAATGGATGAGAAAAATGAAAATAGAGTTAATACGTTGGTCATAGTATGAAGACCCTAGCAAGAATTGCAATGAGTAAAGGTTAAAAAATAAATTAAAATCAAAAATATCAACATAAATTTAAAGCTAATAAAATATAATAAATGTAATCAGTATATAAAAATATTTGACGTAAATGAATTAATAGATAAGCATTCAAATGCAAAAGTTATGATATACATGATATAATAATTAGGTATTTAATAAAAATTTTATATTTTCAAATTCAAAATCATTTCAAGTCAATTTCAAATTTAAAAAGATGAAGGAATATTTCAAATAATATATTATGACATGTGGCAGGTATGAGTTGTGCCATGTGAATGGAAGAATACTTGAAGCTTGCCATTCCCAGGCCGTTTGAACCTTAGTTTGGTATATATAAAGATATAATATAAGGCATACTTTGTCCATTTTAATAATTAATCCTCTTTCATTGGCACATTAGCATGGCATGCAAGTTTTTTTCTTACCATACAAGTACAATAAAAGATAGATTGCAACACTGGCAAAATGATTCAAAACAGGAAAATCTAAAACCATTGCACTTGGCCATTGTTGATCTTAGTTGACACAAAAGAATCATACAGATCAATCATTTCCCTGTATATCAAATTTGGAGCAACATAAATTTCTTCCATAATATGCAAACCTCGCAGTATACAAAAAGCATCATAAAAAGAGAGCGGTATACCCTTTGATGCAATTCCAGGTTTCTGCTACCAGGAACGGTGGGTTCTATAAATTTTTTTTTCATTCTCCATATCTGCTGAAGTATCAGAAATATTACAAGAATAATGATTTGCAAAAAGGTAACAGCTCTGAGTTAACGTGGACACTGGACAGCTCCAGAAATTAGCGTAGAGGACAACTAAAGGAATAAAGGTGGAGCACAAATGTAGGGATTGATGTGGAGGATAGCAACAGGGATTGATATGGAGGACAGCTCCAGGAATTAATGTGGATTATAACTGTCGGAATGGACACCTCTCTTTTATCACAGTTCACGTCAAATTAGTCTGCTGAAATTAGTAGTCTGTTGAGGCCACCTCTCCTTTCGCCTGGAAGTAACATATTTCATTTTCCGTGAAGTGCAAAGAAAACTTACCATCGGAACTAAAGCTCTAGTTGTTCAAAAGAACTCCTCCCGACCAACAACCTCAGCCCCTTCCAACTCTTCTTCGCATTTTTGCACTCACTGCAACAACACCGGGTATACCATAGTTGTTTCCTAAAAGAAGCATATGGCTATTCGTGGTGGTTCACATTTAAGCTTGTTGATAGGAAAAATAAGAAATTTAATTAAGTTGCTTTCTCTAACGCATCTCCATCTTCTGCTTCTCATGCATCTCAAGTACCTTCTCAAGAAAGTAATTTTTATTTGGCCTTTACTCTTACTACCGCCAACACTAGGGTTATTGATTCAAGGAACACTGATCATATGACAAGTAATTCTTCTTTACTTTAATAACTTCACATGTTAAATTTGTCCAAGTTGCTAATGTGATCCTTATGCCAATCTCAGAGGAAGGAAAAGTGATGAGGACATCCAACCGTAAATGTTTATCGGAGGTGGAGCCGAAGATCGACGACCATGATTGTACCACTTTATTTTGAGTTATTATTTGTATTTTGAATTATTTATGTATTTTTACCCTAACTTGCGGGAGTAGTCCTATGTAAGCCCTAGGGGCATATTTGTCTTTTTGTTTTCCTTCATTGTATGTTGGCTATTTAAAGCCTCCTCCTCATCATTTGAGATTAATGGATGATTATTAAGAAGAAAATTTCTGCACTTTGTTCTTGAGAGCGATGGAGTTCTTAGGAGAGTGGAAGTCCCTAAGTGAGGGCAACGCAATAGCCACCAGCCGCAGGAAGCATCCGGACTAGTGGTTTGAAGTCCCTAGGTGAGGGCAATGTATTACCCATCAGCCGCAGCAAGCGTCCGGGCTCGTGGTTTATCTTCTTCTCTAATTCCCCTTCTTTTTTTTCTAGCCGCCACCCCTAACTCCCTCTTTCTCCCTTGACCCAAACCCTTAACCAACCTCCCTCCCCTCTCCAACCCTAGCCCCCTCAAATTTCATATTCCAATCTATTTGAATTTGAAATTCCTTCCTAAAATAAGATAAGTTATTTAAGAAAGCCCCCTCAAATCAGGCTAATTGGAATTTTTTTATTAAGAGTAAATTCAAAATCCTTCCTTAATTAAAATTCCTATGTTTGCAAGTCTTTTAATTCCTCAAATCAATGTCCCCATCTCTAGCTATGTCCCAAACCCCCGCCCCCGCCCCCGCCCCCGCCCCCGCCCCCGCCCCCGCGGTTCTACATCAAAAAGTCTCACTTACTCCATAATTCTCCATATCTTTTGTTTTATTTGTGAATTTGATCTCTTTGATAGTCTCCTTTTCATCAACAAGATTACCAAACATCTTAATTGTTCCACAACTTTTCGTTCTACTCATTTTATGTCTCAAAACAATCTTATGAAGAAGATTATTAGCACTAGTAAGGAATATGAAGGAGATAAAATGTGAGTGTGGATGTTATTTTCAAGTAGCAAAAGGGATGTCCAGAAAGAAGACTCTTTTATAGCATTATTATTTAGGTCACCCATCTTTCTCATATATATAATGTTTATTTCTCACTTTTTTCAGAATGTTCTTGTTTCTAGTTTAAGTAGTGAAGAACGTATTTATGCTAAAAACCAACTAGCGCTTTTTAAAAATGAGCATCAATAAAACTTAACTTACTTACAAATGTATATATATATATATATATATATATATATATATATATATATATATATATATATATATATATATATATATATGAATGTTTGGGTACTTTCTCTATTCATTCTATTACGGATCATACATACTTTTTTTATTAATAATTATGCAAATTTTAGTTAGGTATATTTGTCAGAATTTAAAAGTGATGTTATACATTTTATTGCTCCTTTCTAAAAAATGATTGCCACATAGTTTTATACTCCAATCCACATTTTTTTATTATGCTAATGGGCATTAGTTTGTGAATCAATCTCGTCACTTTGTTCAAAGAGCATGGCTTCCTCCACCAAACAATGTACATCTACACGTCGAAATATAAAGACATTATAGAGCATGATATCCTTGCAGTGGCTCTTGCACATTCCAAAACTTTTTTTGGGTTGGGTTTACCATGATCATTGCCTTCTTTACAAATGGAATACATGCTCACACCATCTACTATCAAACTCCATTGAGGATTTTGCAAAAATTTCATACCATTCATTATGTCTTAGATCTTTGCCCTAAGGTGTTTGGTTGTACATGTGTCTCCCTTGCTAATTGAAATTCTTAAAAGGGCTATAATAACCTCATCCTCTTGCATGAAAATCTTATGTCTACGATTGTTCACTATTATGAATATGAGTCTTATTTTTCGGGAGATATTTTTTTTACTCTTCTTTAGAGGAAAAGATTTACAAAGGAAGATGAACAATTTTAATTGTTTTCGATTTTACGTAGGGTGTTCATATAATTTAGAAAAAAAGGGAAGAGCATGAAACACTTATTGGTGTTGAATCTATATTTACGAAAGAAGTGAAAGGGGGTGAAAGATCTGTTAAAAAATACTACGTAAGGAGAAAAAAGTATGATAATACGATGCCCCTCCAAACTCCAATACCCCTCTTGATGAAACTACCATACCATCAGATGACTCTTTTGAGATTAAACCTAAGGTGCATGTTTCTTTGCCTAAAATCTCAACTCAAAGAATTGATCTTGTAATCTTGAAAGCCACATGATGGTAGGAAATGCCCTCTTCTTAATCGAAAAGAGCACAATAAATTAAGTTTCTCCAAATCATCTTCTAATGTTGTTTATCCAAGATCTTATTTTGTCTCTCATCATCATATGTCCAAGACTCATCCAAAAATTTTCCTTCAATAGTCTTACGAGCCTATTCATAGTCATTTTTAGGAAGCCTTTGAAGATCCTAAGTGAAAGTTTGCTATAGTCGATGAAGCTCACCAATAAGAACTCTACTTGGAAGAAAGTTGAATTGCCACCGTAAAAGAAGGCATTACGATGAAAGTGGGTTTTTTGGATGAAATACAAGTTTAATACAACTATTGACAGGCACAAGGCCAAATTGGTTGCCAAGGGATCCAAACATATGAAATTGACTATCATAAGACCTTTCCTTATATGTCACAAATGAATAATGTAAGAGTCATACTCTCTATTGCAATTAATCTAAATTGATCATTAAGACAATTTGATGTGAAGAATATATTCCAGCATAATAATCTATTGTAATATGTGCATATGGATCCTCAAACAGAATTTATACCAAGAAGAGGTATAGAGTATGCAAGCTGAAGAATGCCCAGTATGTGCTACAATAGTTGCTAATGGCATGATTTTGGCAGGTTAAGCTACTTCATAAAGAAATCTGATTTTAAGAACGCCTTAGCAGATCACACTATTCTATAAAAAAATAGTGATGATATTACTCTACTTATTATTTATGTCAATGACATGATTAATACAGGTAATAACACTAGTGAGAATGTGAGAAAAAGCAATTAGAACTATTTGGCTAAGGAACTTGAAATAAATAATTTGGGAACTCTAAAGACTTCCTGGGCATGACTTCCTGGGCATTGAACTGTCATGGTCAAAGAAAGGATTGCTTCTCTTGAATGGACCTATACAATAGATACATTGGTTGAAACTGAAAAGTGTGCTTATGAACCAATCTATACTCACATTAAGGTAAATCAATTTCTAACAATCTATCCTGATCAGATTAACAATCCAAGAGAGATATCGGAGACTAGTGGTAAGGTTGATTTATTTCTCGTAATAGATCTAAGTTGTCATATGCAGCTAATGTTGTTAGTAAAATCATGCAAAATCTATATGAACATCACATGAATGTAGCCAATAGTATCTTGGCTTATCAGATGTCATCTCCAAACAAAGGAATAGTGTTCTCCAGACATGGATTTAGATATCATTGGTTATACAAATTATAACTTTCTTGATTCTAGATTGGATAGGAAGGCAACGTTAAGGATAACATCATTTGTTGGAGGCAATTTGATAACCTAGGGAAGTAAGAAGAAAAACGTGATAGCTTTGCATGATATATCTGTTGAATGCCGTGCTCTTCATCATGAAACTATAGTGATTACTTGATTAAAAATCCTCTTAAACAAACTTGCATTCAGTTTAAAGGAACCTATGACACTTTCTGCGATAACACAAAATCTAGTGTAACATGATTAGACTAAGAATGTTGAGCCTATTAGGAACAACATCAAAGATAACCTAAACTTTGGAAAGATAGAAATTCCTTACATTTAAAAGTGCAGATCAGCTAGTTGATATCATGACTTCTGGTGTCTCCAGTGATTCACTCCATATAACATTATCCAAATTGGTTATGTGCCATATTTATGCACCAACTTGAATAAGACAGTTAATGTGGACAGCTGCATGAATCAATGTGAAGGACAACCACAAGAATTGATGAGGACAGCTGCAACAATTAATGTGGATGACAACTATAGAAACCAACATGGATAATTGTTGTACAGTTACTTCCTTACTCAGATTTCCTTATATAGGAGTTTTCAGATTAATTGACTTGCTTAGAGTAGTATTTTGTGTCATGTATAAGTCCACCTTGAGATTTCAAATCTCTGCTAGGCTAATTAAGTTATATCAAATCGCATGGCAAAGGGATTTCAAGCTCCTTCAACAATACTAGAGAAGTATGATGGCTACAAAGGAGAAAGGTGGAAGAGAAGCTTGTCCAAATATTAATAAATGCATGTAAATGTAAACTACTACAAATTAATATTGGTAGATGACTCATAAAAGGAAATGTGATAAATTATTCAACGAGAAAAGGAATGTATTAAGGAGCTATTTGGTTCCTGCTATAGCGCATTCTAAATGAAGCAGTTTTAAAATTTTGAGTATTTATTGAGTAAAACAAAAGCTGAGCCTTTTTTGAGGAATTCGAAAAACCTCACTTAAATCAATTCCTATCACATGGTGCCACAGCACCAATGCGCAACTCACACCCAACCATGACCCCAGCTTGTCACACGCGCAATCCCGCAGTCGTCGCGACCTCCAACCTTGCCAACCCCATAGCCAACACCTCGGCAAGCTCCAGCCTCCATCACAATAACCACAAGCTTTTTTTAAGGCAAATCCTCGCAATCATCTGCATGTGTAACGACCAAGCCAACACCCCCAACCTCTCATTCGACCCTCACCTCTGCTGCTGAGCACGACTCCATTCATTGTTACTACTAGTAGCCTCCCAACCCTATTTTAGAGCCCAAGCATAAAAAAATAAAAATAAAAAAGTATTTAATTTACAACAATCCAAAAAACAAATAATAATCTATTGAATTTGTTTTAATAACAACCAAAAACCATGAAGTATTTCTAATACAATAAATTAACTTTACGTTGTATTCAGAATGACCTGAATTCTAAATACAAGACCAAACAGCAACTAAATCTTTCAAGATTCTTAACAAATGGCAAACGAGCAATGAAACCAAAAAAGCCAAAATATTATGCATGATGCCCCCATGCAAGATGTATAAGTAACTCAAATTCTTGAGACAAATTGATAAAAATGCAATGCATTAATCATGCTTTAAAAAGTTTACAACACTCACAATGAATTACATTCCTAACTTCCTTCATCCTGAAAAACAAAGAACCATTAGCAATCTGTTGCAAAATTAGTGTACAACATGATAAGAAAGGAAGAAATAATTAATTTAGTATAATTGTCTAACAAATCTAACGCTGCAACGTTTATTTCAAACCCTTAAAAAAATCAGAATCGAAAATAAATGCGCATTTTATTTCTTAAAAGAGCGAATAATGGAAGAAGATGAAGGTTACCTTTGTCATTTATCTTATCTTGAATTGAACCAGATTGTCCTGACAGACACCATTCATTGGGGCTATCATCACTCTCTTTTGACAATTCACCATGAGAACTCCCACTGGACTGTGTAGATGATGATTCATGCTCCAACATCTGATTTTCAACTTGTTTTATCTGATTGGATGCCGGAGTGTTCATGCTGGCATATAAGTTTGTGGTGGTTGGATACAACAAAATATGTGGTCCACATGAATTCCACCATGGAATGCCATTGCTCGGATAATTGTATGCTGATTGGACTAATTCATGCTGTGAATCCTTGTCACTCATATTTTGCATTGGAGAGCCTTTCCAATTCTCAGAAGGTACAGTGTGAATTACTTAGCCTTTTATAGAAGCAACTATTATCTCTAGATAACTGCAAAAGTCAAAAAATTTTGAGATGCCTTAATAAATTAAAGGAAACTTTGCTTTCAAAATTAAAGAAAAAAAACTTTGGAGTGTCAAGATCAAATGTTGTGCATTTTGCACTAGTTACTTAGCTTGCCAACTTACAAATTTCCAACTAATTCTGCTGATAAATCCTCTTAACATACCTTGCAATTTGAACAAACATAAAATAGGCCAAAGTAAACTATTTATACCATTCAAGTTGTCATCTCAAAAGCCCCTATTTGATTGTGATTAGGAGTGTCACGTCTAATAGTAGATTTCCAAGAGTATAACATATGAAATTCAGAATTCAATGCAATTTAAAATCTAACCAATTAATGAGGGCATACTCAATGTATAGAGCTCCCGCTAATGCATGGGATTTGGAAAAGGTGATTATGGTTTACGTAGACCCTATATCTAACACTTGCATGTTATAAAGCAACCTCAATTAATAATAGTGGTAGAATGCGTTCGCCCAAGAAAAATGATTTGATATCAACCCTAGGGGTGTCAATTAATGACACGACATGAAAACCCAACCCTAAAATTTTGGGTTCGGGCTGACCCGTTTAACAAATGGGTCAGGTTCGAGTTCTAATTCCTGACCCGTTTGAAATTTCGATCGTGGTAGATAATGATATATTCTTGCTAAGGATGAATCCCGATCAAGTATGCCACTTTCAAAAAAATCAAACCATAGATTACTTGTATGGGATGAGTAATTGTAGAAGTTTTAGAATTATATCATTAAGTCTCATTAATTTTCATGCTTAATATTAGCATAAATCCCAATGAGATAATACTTTGTTTCATACCTTAAACATTTTTTGTAATATTTATAATTAAAAAATAACTGAAACCACAATCCAAATTGAATCCCAAAATCAGGTAAACTAATGAAACTACTAAAACCAAAAATTTTATGATGGGAATGAAACCAAGTTTTAAAACATTGGTTTGTTCAATTACAACTTAATGATATGAACATGGTAAGTAGAAAATAAATCTTGGAAGCCATCATTTGAATGGAGTGTCAAAAGTTGTGACATGCTAGAGTTTTTTTTAAAGACAATATAGTTAATAAGCATACAAAATAAAGTCAATATTTGTCTCAAAGGGGAGAAAATTCAAAGCATCTATGATAGGACTGAAAGGAAGTATCTAATAACACATCTTACAATACGTCAAAGTAGCTTGCATTTAAATAAAGACCAATTCTTGCATCGTACAATTTGTCAAAAATACCATGCAATTACTTCTACGTCATTGTTATTATGAACACTAATTGAAGCTTTACAGTACATGTAGTTGAATGCATGCTATAGCCCCAAGATCTTAAGGTTCTAGAATATATGTTACAAATTGTGTCAACTAGCATCAACTATAACTTTTTCCCTTAAAGGTTCTTTTATTTTAAAGTCAGTTCTAGAATATATTTTGATGTCTTTTTCTTATTTGATTTCTATTTTCCTAGAAAGGGTCATTAACCTATTAGACTGTAACATTCCGGGATTTTTCATTCTCAAGCAATGGAGTTATATTTCTCATGGCATTTCAGAAATTAAAGACTTGATCCCCCATATAGATCAGTAGCATAAAATAAGGAAAGGAATCCAGTTTATATAGATCGTAAATGGTATCATGGTGACTAGGACAGGTCTTGGGCATAATAGAAATATGTCAATGGGCTCCATGGACTAGCAAAGAAAATTTCAGTAATATAATGATTTGACCAATATAATCCAAAGCAGATTTAAATTATATGCATAACTCAGCTTACAATATTTGATTATACTAGCAATTTCTCGGAAATGGCTCTTCATGCTCAAAGCAAAACTGATTTCCAAGTCATTTCTCCGTATTACAGATAGACAATGTTTAAAGATAGCCTGCTTCTTAGATCAAATACCACAAAAATTTACGGGCAGGTAAATATGAGCAACTTACTCCTATGCCCATCAATCTTCCAAGAATTTGAAGTGAGCGTAGATCAAAATATTACTTGTACATTTGATCAATATTTTGCTCAGTATTAATACAAATCAAACATTAATACTGAAATACATAAGAAAATACTAACATGCATTCACCTAGAAATCTACATTCACTCAAACAAACTCAAAACCCAACTTACCTTCTAATACCGCATTGATTTGACCAAACACTCGCCTAAAATAATTATATTCTTTAGCTAAAGTTTTCTTTGAAAGTCATAACGACTAAAACATCTTAAAGGCGTATTCTTATTTAAAATCCACTTTTCATCAATGTACCCTGTACTAAAAATAACCAAAAGAAGTCCTTCAACGTTAAGAAGCGCTACAGGCACAATTAAGAAGAGCACATAACACTTTGGCACACTCACTAGTTCAGAATCAAAGTCAAATAACATAATCCCAAATGGAAAACTAAAAACCCTTACCGAAACTGCACCCATATACCCCACCTCTATCAAATTAACAGCAGAAGCAAGCAAAAATTAGAAAATTATAACAAAAAAATAAACAAACACCCAGTATCTCTCAGCCTCTATCGATCTACATAAATAATTTTAAAAAACTAAAAAAACACATTTCTCATAAACTCCAATGACAGTCAAACCCGATCCGCAGTCCCGTGGCCAGGAGCTTTAGCTACTGCTCAGCCACCCAGTTTCCAGGACTGCCACCGAGGCGAAGGGGTGCCTGAGTGCATGGTTGTCTGCTCTAGTGTTTGTGCGCTACGGCACCCAAAAATACCATGAAAATCCAACTATTAAGCTAAGAAACCGAAGAATCACATGTTGGAGGAGAACAGAAGAGTAGATAAAGTAAACAAATACAAGTTTCTTGAAGATAGAAAGAACCTCGCAGGCAAAGTATGTCTCCAGGCTCGAAACCCTTGGCTTCTGCCTACTTCCTTCCGCTTCCCCCCTTTTATTTCTCCTGTTTCTTCTCTCTCTCTAATGAATAGCAATAGATAAAATAAGCCATTAAAAAAATCTTGCTTAAAATATAGTACGAGATCAGCGCTCTTAAACATTTATTTTTGCTTGCTGACGGTACACACTGCGTGGATTATCGTTGGAATAATAAAGTATCCATACAATATAAAAAAAAGTATAATAAATATTAAATACCACTAGAAATTTAATTTTACATGTCCCATAAATCCTCTCATTATTTTATTTTTTTAATATACCAAAATTATATTTTTAAATTATCCCTCTCTTGCATTTATTGATTAAAAGAAAAATGTGCTTTTCTTCTTGACACCTATTTATATTCTTCAATTATTAATAATAATTTAAAAGTTATTGGTAATATTTTATATAATCATATTAATATGATATTATAGGTAAATTTACTATTTTACATATTGTACAAATTTCTAAAAAGTTTTGTAAATTGTTTTGTTGGTTGAGTAATAAATATTGCCTATGTAAAGCATGAGTTAGGTTGGTATATTTCAATTATTTCAATTTTATTTGATCATATCATAACATTAATTAAAAAATATTGTTATAATATTAAATTTTATATAATGCATGCATGCCTATATATATGATGTAAGTAATGTTGGTATTAAGCTCTCTTTGATATTGGCTAATCAGGCCAATAGATTCATTGTACATTACAAAGAATCATTATATTTTTATGAGATTAGTGCCTACTTTTCTTAATTTCGGGGTGTCATAGTAAACCAACTATATATATAAGAAGAAATGTTGAAGAATTAATGAGACATATATTAAACATACATATAGTAAGCACAGTAGTGTGTATTTTACATTATGATACAATGATCATTAAGTTGTTGATGCATAAGCCATCACACATCTATCGAAGAGTTTGGATTGATAACTCTAAGATTTATATTTATTTGTTTTAGATTGTTGATGCTTAAGCCATCACACATCGATCATTATCAAAATTTTAGAAAATTTTACCAACTTTTCAAAAACCTTCTAGATGTAATAATTTACACATGAAAAATTTAGTTATTTATAGTTATTCTCCTCTCATTCTCAACTTATTAGAAGGGACATGAGAATAGAGAAATGGTGTACACCTATATTTGCTTGATTTTGATTGATCAAGTCAATTGATATGATTAAACTAGTCATTGATCGTGAACTAATTTTATTCCCTCACAACTTGCAAAGCCTAAAAATTGTCTCAGTTCTTGAGTCAATTATTCTCCTTACTCGCTTGTGATTAGGGCTAAACCAATTCTTAAAACTTATACATTACAAATGCTTACGAGACTCCATAAGCCGCTCCCCTAATAAGGCCATTCTCTCAAAAGAACTTGACTACTCATATCGTATAATAGACATAAATAATATAGTATAGATTATGTGGTGAAAGTTTGAAAAGCCTTGTGGTATGTGTGAGCTTTTTTTTATAAATTATTTGTAGCTTGTTCATTCATTTTCCTTTAAGGAGAGGAAATTAGAGACTCATAAAGTCTCAAGTATACATGATGGTGTTGACATAAAAAGTTAGAGTTAATGTCGATGGAGTGTATCAACCATATAGGCCATTCCATGAGTCGATTTTGTTGGTGGCAACGAGCAATAAAGTCAGCAGACATTGGTGTAGTCAGAGAATTGTACTTGGGCGACAGCATTGGAGAACCGTGGTTGGGTGACAATGATCAGAAGATCGTATTCAGCCAAGGCTACAAACAAACCTAGCCAAGCCAAGCAGTTGTTTGTTTATATTTAAGCTTGTCAGATCTTGATTCAAGCTTTTATATTTGTGTTCATGTTTGATTCATTAGAAATAGTAGATGTTTAAGTATTGTTTGCATTCTCTTATGTTTAATTCGTATCGTGCTTATAAAGCTTTAAATGGGCAGCTTATGTAAAGCAATAAATGAACATTATCGAGTTATTAATGAGCTTTACTTTCAAGATGTTCATTAGCTTAATAAACGAACCTTATCGATCTACCAACGAACAATGTAGTGAGCCTTATAAATCCCGTCTACAAACATATCTAACGAGCTTTCTCAAGCTCATAAATTAGCACGTACATTGACCATTTTTAAGCTTAAAAATAAGTAGCTTGCTGAACTAAGAATATGATACTCTTTATGAACAAGCTCATTAATGAATACTCAAAATAAATGACCTAACAAATATGAATAAGCACATCTAATTACTAAATATTATAATATTTAAATATTTTTAAAATTTATTAATTATTAAGTATTATATTATTAATTATAATAAATTTAAACATTTATATTGCATTATTCATCATTTTTATAATGAGAATTAATCGAGCTCCATATCAAACATTCAATGAGCCTCTTAACAAGCTTGTTCACAAGATCCGTACCAAATATGAATTGAGCTTTTTAACGAGCTTCATATCAAGCTTGTTCATGATCAGCTTTAAACTATAATGTTCAATAACAAAAATAAGTCAAACAAATTATTGTTCAAGCTTGTTTATTTAATCACCAAGTATTAAAAAAAATATTCAAGTTTATTTGATTACTTAATCAAATGGTCATCAATGAGCTATAAACGATTTGAGTCATAAGTAGCTTGTCGAATGCTTGATTCTTTTGTAGTCTATCTCGAGTGATGGTTGTAATAACCTGATAATTATAAAAATATTTTTAAAATTAAAAAAAATTGAATGTCTATTTGAACTTGGAGAGCAACGACGCCGTGTTTGTAAGCGCTGATGCACTATGCTTTAGAGCACAGAGGCACTAGAAATCACCACCACAGCATTTGAGGTTTTGTTCTGCAGTAATTCTGGATTCAACATGGAGTGTTGCGGGGCTAGGTTGGAGCATTGCGATGCTAGGCACCGTAAAGCATTTTTTAATATACTTTCTCCTCCACTCAACCTCTTGCTCTCATTAGGCCTTAGGCTTGTCGAGAAAGGAAAGCAGAAGAGGAAGAAGAGAGAGAAAGGAGTTTCGAGCATTTTTCATTCGTCTATTCTGTTATGATATTTCTTTTGTTCATAGTAGGTAACTCAAATCCTACTCTAATTTTCAATAATTTTGCGTTTGATGAATTTAATCTCTTCTAAATTAACAAAATATATTTTTTCCTGATTTGCTGCACTTTTACCATGCAACTTTTCGTATATGATAGATATAAATTTTATGGACATACTGACTATAATATTATTGAATGTCATTGGGTATATTAGTTGTTATGAATTTCAGAGTAATTTGACCATTTTATTGAATTTTATGTAAGAATGAAATACCATTTTAAATTGATTTGCAAGGCGTATTTGTATAGTAGTAAATTATGGTTTTGATATGCAATTAATTAGAACATTGCCATGTACTTCATAATAGTGAATATGGATTTTGATACGATTACTAAAATTCATGTAAATGATATAATTGATGTTTGATGAACACAGTCATTTCATATAAGCAATGAAAGCTGTTATATGAAAGCTGACTGTTAACATTATAATAATATGTGTTGGTTATTAAAATTATAAAACCATGAGCATGAGGATGGCCAATTGGCTTTCCTTTAAAGATGCTTTGTGGTGTTATTCTAATTTTAGCATAACTTATGACCTATTATGTAAACGAACAGAGAGTTACGACTCTTAATGATTTATTGAAAGCCACTAATATAATGAATACAGATGAAATAATAAAAATACCACATTAAAATTAGATGTAATGTCTTGCTAAATTATATGATGATGCATACATACATTAATATCATTGATAGATTAGTAATGTGTGTGCATAGATAGCATATGAATGAATATATGTATTGATTGTATGCGATAAATAATATATAAAATGTATAAGATTGATGACATTGATGTTGTACATTTATGATTCAACTCGTTATTGAATGATTACGGTATCGATGTATTATTCCCTGTTGTATTGATTTATTGAACGCTAATGCATTTATGTTCTTGCACCTATTTTGATTTATGGATTTCAACATAATAATTCTTGCTTTTTGTTATTGATCATATTGAATCATAATAATGATGACTAATAATTGATGATATTGAAAACTATTGATTTTACTAATTGAGATGAGCATGCATATTTGATTATTCAATTTGCATTAAAAGTTTTTGTGAGTTTTGAGTTCCTGCTTGGCTTTGTAAGCTCATTTTGTGGTTTTATTGATTTCAGGTCAATGAAGGGTTTATGATTCTGTGGAGTGGGGCAAATGGAGATCTCCAGGTTTCTTTTTTTGTTATGTATTTTTTTTTATTCCTTTGTAACCAGGAATTGAAGGATAGTATAATGATTGTAGTTATCTCCTAGCTATTGTAATTGTAATTTTGGTAAATGAATATAGTAAAATATTTTGATGTATATAATATTTAGTTGTGTTCGTTGGATTCATTGATTTATATTGATGATTTTATAGAAGTTGTGGTAGATGATAAAAGATAAACTAGACAATTCTTTCAATTTAGGTCTTGAGGCATGACAATAATGGTTAGAAGACCATAATCAAGTAATGGTGGTTGAAGGACTATAGTGGGGTGATGATATTCGAAAGATTATAATTGAAAAATGTTTGTTAGTAGTTTATAAATAGATTATAGTGGTCAAAGGACCATGTGGACCTCCGAAAGGACAACAGACACCATCGCCCCGCGAGGGGAGACAGTATCTGGCCAATGGAAGGGCAGATTCGATCACACATATGATTAACCATTGAGGATAGCGGCTCTCACCAGCACACCCCGATGGGTAATAATATATATGATCTGATCGTAACGGGTTTCCCCCACCCGATATATTAGCTCGAATGGGGTTTATTTGAGAGTGGGATTCGGTTTCCCACGGGCGCAAGCCCCCGTGGTTAATTACATCTCAAGCCGGAACCTGAGAATACTCTCGATTAAGGATTCTATATTATACTTTCTGAATTGGGATTGGCACATAGGGGGAAGACTAGGAAATCCTACTCAAAGAGAAAGAAAGGTTCAACTAAGTTTAGTCAACATGCACGGCTCAGATCAGCACCCGGAGGGACTAAGATAGTGAAAAGAAACTGGAGAAAATAAGTAAATCATGCACTCGAAGCATGCAGGAGAGAAGGATGGAGGTGGCGTCATCCGTGTGACGCGGATATGTAGGGTTTATGGTCCCTGGAAGACATAAGACCTACCTACCGATGAGGCATACTACGAAACAATAGTAGCCTTGAATCCTAAATCTAATGGGTTTAGTGTTCTACGCAACACTAACATCCGTGTCCTAACTAATGCAATGCAAAACCTGGACTTACCCCGGCCTGGAAGGGGGAGCCAGCTAACCACCTAATCGCTTTAAAACCATGCTGTCCAGTCATTTAATGAAAGATGGGTGGGTAGGTTATAGTTCTTGGAAGTAGGGCCGACGTCTAGAGGATTTCCTAATTGGCCCCGGACTGATGTTGGGTGAATGCTCCTATGACTAATGCAATTAAAATTTTGATTTAGTTGATTTCTAATGCAATGCATGCTGGTTAAAGTATCCAAATCAGATATGCATAGAACTTTAAAAAGGCTTATAAAAATAATTTTTAAGAATTAGACTGGGCTTCCCCAGGTCCGGCACCTCATCCTCATAGGTCAGATTATCCGGACTCTACCCACGGGCGGGGAAGTGTCTTATAGAAGGAAAGAGAGAAATGCAACGATATGCATGCTACCCCGGACGATTCCGGCAATTCCCTAGGTCGTTAAGTTTCTAAATTATTCAAATCTTAAAATTTGAATGTTAGTTGTGAGTAGAAAAAGTTTTAGTCCTTAAAGAGCCTAACGAAATCCAGGCTAAAATAAAAGCGACATGCAAAACGCCAAGAAACTAAGAAAAGCGAACAATTCTAGAGGCACACAATCATAAAACACATCAAAATTATCCAAACAAATTAATAAATGTCCATAGGCCAACTGCCCTTAATTACAACCCAGGGTCTGCAGAAAATTAAAGTGGCCGGGCACCACTGCCAACAACCCGGATTTCTAATCCTAAGATGGACGCAAGTTATTTTGAGTGGGATACTCTTGGTCTTCATCTTCTTGATCTTCTCTTTCTCAGACTCCTTGGATCTGAGCTTCCTCGGACTCCTTGGACCTCAGCTTCCTTGGACTCCTCGGGTAGTAGAATAATCCAAATTTGGATTCCCAAACAGAAAAGGACTATCCTCATATTGGGTGTCCTTTTCTCTTTGGGCATCCAACCTTTGGATTCTTGTATCCCCACTCAAAATAAACTTTCACAACTCAATACCAAGTTACAAACCATTTACATTAAATGAAAGCAGTAAATCTAGACTCTCCTGCAAGGTTATCCTAATAAAAAAAAAATCAACTCAAGCAATTTTATATTATCCCAAGCAATTTATATAGAAATGAAAATACTCATCACAGCCACACTTGGCCATGCTCTTAAATATTTGAGGGCTAAGCAAGCTCTGGAGCACCTGTAGCAATTTATAATGATTTTCAATTAGCCCTCATTTATTTAGGGGGGCTGAGCAATTTCTGAAGCACCTGCATAAAACAGCATTAATTTTTAAATCATGATTATTGCCCCCCTTATATTTAGCGTTGCATGAGCATGGCCACCTGCAGAAGACATTGTTAGTATCAACCTCGATTCTAACCTATGGGTAGTCTATCGTGCAATCACATCAATTCCCAGAGTGCAGTAAAAGTAAACAAACACACCAGCATCATCTCAGTCACAACATGCAGTGAAATCTCAAAAATCTCGGCACACAACAGAAAAGTAAACACCGGCCTAACCTAGATCTAGAAGTGGTGCCCTAACAAACCATCTAGATGTGTGTGAAAAGCTGTGTAGCTGAGGTAGATCTTAAGCTGGGTAGTTAGTTACAATTGCCTACTGTCCAGGTTGGTTGTAGGTCTGAAAAGGGAATTTTATTTAAAGTACAAATATTAGTGAGTTGAGTTCCATCTTAGTTGATTTAATGTGTGGATCAGTTTTAGTCCTTATGGTAATAATATTTAAAGTTTAAATTGCATTAGTGAGTTTTAGGGAGTTCGGGGCCCACCTATACACTAAGCAAAAGGGGGTCCAAAATTGACTTTTTAATTAAAGGGTATTTATGACTAGCTAAAATTTTTATAAAATACTAGGCCTTAACCTGATCAATTAGACAGTTAGCATGCCCGATTTGGATTCTTCTATCCAAAGCTATGAATTTCTGAAGTTTTGGTCTCGTTTTGAACTAAGTTTGACCGGATTGTTGACTTTTTGATTTAAGTTGATTTCTGGAATTTTAATATTTTTAACAAATACTAGACCCTAACGTGAGTTGAATTCCTTTAAGTTTGCTGGATTTGGAGTTTCCTACGCAAAGTTATGAATTTTAGAAGTTTCGGGCCCTAGACTATAGGCTACGGTTGACCGAAGAGTTGACTTTTTATTTTAGTTTGATTTTTGGACACCTATTATTTTTAACAAATACTAGACCTTAATTAGAGTTAGGTACCTTTTAGTTTGCCCATTTTGGGATTTTCTGTAATTAGTTATGATTTTTAGAAGTTGGGGCAGTTAAATAAATTATCGGAATTGCCTAATTAGGGGTACTTTGGGGGTTTTGGCCCAAATCAGCTCCAAACTGATTGGAATCACCCCCAAAGGTCAGAAATGACCTAAGAAGGTGTTCCCAAGTGTTTGGAGAAAATTTGGGATTTTTAATAATTTTTGATGATTTAATTAAGGCAAAAAGGTGATTTTTGATTAAAGCTGAATTAAAGTCCAGATTAAGGTCCAATTAAGGGGCCCTAATTATATAAGGTTGGGAACTGAATTCTGGAGAGTTTGAGGTATTATGGGTATTTTTCTGATTTAAAATGGATTTATTAGATTTTTCTGAAGTTTCTAAGGCTTAATTAACGGGTAAATTAGGGTTTGCTAATTAAGTGTTTTAAAGAGTCCAGAAAATTCCTAGAAAATTCTAGAGGGTTCTAGATGTCACTATGTTTAAGTGTTTCAGATTTCAAGTCATTTGGAGCTATGCCCTAATTCCTGGAATTTTTCTAAGTTCACTAGACGATCCTTAATTGTTGTCCTTAAGATGTCACTACGTTATATATAGGAATGAAATGAAGTAACTAACCCTTAGGCACAACATAGAGGGTAAATGCAGCAAATATAAACACACCAAACCATGTCCTTAGATCTAGGAGAGCCTAGGCTAAGTGCTTGTGCAACCTACACATGCAAGGACTACGAAAACACTAAGTAAAGAAGCCTAATGAAGTGATTAGTGAATGATTGGGACACAATCATTCACTAATCCTCCTCCCACATGAATTCTATTCACATATAGGTCCG
This sequence comes from Dendrobium chrysotoxum, assembly GCA_019925795.1. Lineage (NCBI taxonomy): Eukaryota > Viridiplantae > Streptophyta > Magnoliopsida > Asparagales > Orchidaceae > Dendrobium > Dendrobium chrysotoxum. Next base: position 89,617,452 of record CM034314.1, on the reverse strand, counting down.
AGGTTTAAAATTTCATAGAAGGTGGACCTCCCAAAATTAAAGGATTTAAATAATATGTAATTTTTTTTTAAAATCACCTTTAAAATACATAAATATTATAATAATATAAATTTGAAAATAAGATAATTGAAAATACTTCAGTTCATAAGTATAGGAGGTCTACCAGCCACCAAGGGAGTTTTAAAATAACTTTTATTTTAAAATAATCAATTATATTAATTAAATAATATTTAAATAGTTAAATAACACAGTAATACAGAAAATATCCAGAAAGGACAGAATCAAATACAGAAAATAATTTTAAATTAAAATTCATATTTTTCTGAAAAAAAACAAGGTATTGTGCGTCGAAATCCGGCTTAAAATGAGGAAGTTATGAATTTTTAAAGTTTAATAGGCTTAAAGGTAATTTTGAAATAATTTAAAATAATTAATATTTGAAAATAAATAATAATTTTAAAATAAATCAGATATAATAATATCTGGAATTTCAAAATAAATTTGAATAATAACAATTATTAAAATATTACAATAATATGAAATAATAAATGTTATTATTGTAGTGACATTAATATTGACATAATATTATTATTAATTAACAATATTAATATTAATGATGATAATAATTAATATTATAATAATAATAATAATAATCATAATAATAATATCATTGAAATAACAATATTATTAATTATATTATTAATATTATAATAATATTAATAATGAAAATAACTAACATAATAATAATAAAAATATTATTCATAATGACAATATTATTAAAATAATAATATTGTTAATTGCAATATTAATATTATGATAATAATAATAAGGATAATAATAATAATAATAATAATAATAATAATAATAATAATAATAATCATAATAATCATAATAATATTATTATTAAAATAATGATATTATCAATTATAATATTAATATTGTAATAATATTAAATAATATTAGGTTAATATTATAATAATATAACTATTATAATAATAATATTATTATTAGAATAATAATAATACTATTAATCATATTATTAATTATAATAATGTAATATTAAATTAATATCATAATATAACTGTTATTATAATGATATTAAATTATATATATATATATATATATATAAATTTTAAATTAAATAATATATATACGAAAATACCGGCGGCGGCGGCTCGGTGGGCCACGTGTCAGCCCGGGACTGGTTCCGCGGTCTCGGGCAATGATTGGAGAGATAGCACGGCGGCGGCGGCTGAGTGGCCACGCGGCGGCCTCGGGTTGGTTACCGTGACCGCGGGCGATGATTGCCGCAGAGGGCAATCATTGCCAAATCGAAACCGCGGACGCGGTTTCGACTTAGCCACGTCAGCGAGGCAACGGAGCCGCTGGATCGCCCGCGGTTTGGATTAACGGCCCTGATCGAGCCGGACGGAGGCGGAGACCGCGGGATCGGATTCGCGGTCAAACGATCGCCGCGGAACGGCTAGATCTGAACCGTTGATCGCGTGATCAACGGTTCAGATCTTACGTAACGCAACGTTACGTAAACCGAGCCCTAGGGAATGTTTTTCGCCCCGTTCTCTCGATCGGGTGAATCAAATTCGATGAAATTTGAAACCTAGCATGCATACGTGAAGAGAATTCGTGTGGGATCCTTAGTTTGACCTAATATGTACTAATGACGACGCTAATTAACCCTAAGTGTTCTAACTAGGGTTAGGGTTTTTACCTAATCCACTCGGTGGATTCGGGAGATCTTGGGCTCTCTGAGCTTGTTGACTGTCCACGTATCTTTTCCTAGTTGAAGTCGAGCTCTGATATGCCTTGGATCGAACGGAAAGCGCCTTGGGAGGGATTTTGCCTCGGTTCGCCGGAAAGCTCGCCGCCGGCGGGTGTTTTACGGTGGATTTGAGTAGGGAAGGGTAGGAGAAGACCTAGGGAGCTCGTATGCCAACTCTCAGGGTTTGGGAACGTCTAGGTCTAGAGTAAGAGCAAGATCCCCCTCCTAAGAGCCCTAATTCATCTATTTAAAGGCTAGGGTTCAAGATCAACGGCTAGGATCTATCCTAGGGTAATTTAGGAGGGAAAACAGAGGTCCTTGGCCGTGGGTTTGAATTAGAGCCCATTAGGAATGTATTTAGAGCTTTAAATAGGTTTAAAAAAAGGGTAGGATTGATCTCCCTAGACTTGGGTTGACCAAGTCAAAGCTTGACTTGGTCAACCTAGTCAATTGGGTCAAGGGAGAGAGGTGTTTGAGCTTTGATTGGGCTTTGACTGATTAGGATTTGATTTTGAACCTATATAGGCCTATTGGGTCAACCTGGGTTGACCTGGTCAACCAGGTTGACCCAGGGCCAAGACTTGGGCCCAATGGGTCAAGCCTGACCCACTGAGTCCAGTGGAGGAGAGAACAGGGCTTGGAGAGCCCTGGATTGGGTTTGGGTTTGATTTGAACTAGTTTTAGACCCATATGGGTCTAATGGGTCAACCTGGTCAACCAGGTTGACCCAGGGCCTGGGTCCGGGCTCAGCAGACCTGGCTAAACTCCCTGGACTCACTGGATTGGGTTCCAAGGTCTAGCCTGGTCAAATTTGACCAGGTCAACCCTTTGACCTAGGTCTAGGGAGAAACAGGGTCAACAAACGGACCCCCAACAGGAGTGGCGAACAAACTAGTGAACCGCTCGTGTTGGCGTTGACCGAATGTGACAAAAGCGGTAGGGTAAAGGCTCTAGGAAAGAGCACCAAAAGAGGTGAAAGAGAGCAAAGGAGGGATCTTCTCCTGGCCTTGCCTTACAGTAAGGGCAGAGCCGAGGAGAAGGTGGAAAGCAAAGTAGTAACAGGTCACAAAAAGGTGACAGAGTAAAAGGAAATCCCATCCTCACCTTGCCCCGTAGCAAGGGCAGAGCTGAGGGGGAGACCAAAAAGGTAAGGTAGTGAAGCAAACCAACTATCCATCTGACCGCATCGAAACAACAAGATCGAAGGTGAAAGGGTGGTGAGGTATGCCTTCCAGGGACACTGTCAGGCTCACTCGACCAAGTAAAGTCTGATGTCTGCTTGATCAGAGCAAAACAATCAGGGAAGAAGTAGTGGTGAGGAATGCCTCCCAGGGACTCTGTCGGGCTCTCTCAACCGGTAAGTAAAACCAACTACCTGACTGTTCATTTCAAACAGCAGAGTAGAAGGTGAAAGGATCCCGTCTCCTCCTGCTCCTTTCGGAACAGCGGATAGGGGTGACTCAATACTTCAGCCTGACCTCAGCAAAGGTAAATAAGCCACGAAATTGGAGTCTGCGTAGTCTTTTACAGAACATCCAGAGTAAAGGGGTGGTGAGGAATGCCTCCCAGGGACTCTGTCGGGCTCTCTCAACCGGTAAGTAAAACCAACTACCTGACTGTTCATTTCAAACAGCAGAGTAGAAGGTGAAAGGATCCCGTCTCCTCCTGCTCCTTTCGGAACAGCGGATAGGGGTGACTCAATACTTCTACATGACCTCAACAAAAGTAAATAAGCCACGAAATTGGAGTCTGCGTAGTCTTTTACATAACATCCAGAGTAAAAGTGGTGGTGGGGAATGCCTCCCAGGGACTGTCGGGCTCCCACTCAACCGGGTAAAGTCTGATGTCTGCTTGATCAGAGCAAGACGACCAGGGTAAGGGTCTGATGTCTACCAGAGCGGCAGGACAGTCAGGGTAAAGGTGTGGTGAGCTATGCCTCGCAGGGGCTCTGCGGGGTGCTCCCAACCAAGTAAAGCCTGATGTCTACTCAGCGCATATGCCTGCAGCAGAGCAATCAGGAAAAAGAGGTGGTGAGATATGCCTCCCAGGGGCTCTGTGGGGCACTCTCAGCCAAGTAAAGTCTGATGCCTACCCGGCGCATATGCCTGCAGTAGAGCGATCAGGGAAAGTCATCTCAACCATACCCTAACACGCATATGTGTAGGGATGGGAAGAGGAGTAGTAAATGGAAAATTTCAAAGAGAGAAGGGTCGTCTAAGGAGTTTCAAACTATTATTTTGGGTACCATGTGGTAGAGGATAAGTCGTCGTGGCCACGAGTATCCAAATGCCAGTGAAACTGCCTAGGCGAAACCAAGATCATACAAACCTGGAAGCACTAGAATGATGCCTCGAGAGACCATAGGGAAAGGTACGCCCTCAACAAAGTATGAGAGGGGTAATCTCATTCCCAATGAGTAGCTAAAGTAGCAAGGAGGACACACTTGCTACAGAGAAAATGACTATATCAATGAGAAATAATCATAGAAGACTACAGTGGTACACCCACGTAAGCTAGTGAGACCCTGTAGAGGTGGAAAGCAACATAAACACATCCAAGGGATCGCTCTACAGCCAGGAGTCGGGTCACGGTGGGAAAGTATGTCACTACAAGACGAGTGAAATGATTTTCTGCCAGAAAATCAAAGCTCACTAAGAAGCGACGCTAACATCTGAGACTTGATGTACTGCATCACAACCAGAAAAGCATACAAGAGTACCGAGGGGACACACTCGCCACTAAGGGGGAGTAAGATTGCATAGGAATGATATTTATGAAAAGCTCACAGTAGTGGTACCCACACAAACTGGTGGGACCCTGTAGGAAGTGGAATAATATCAGTACATCCATAGAGCTACCCTAGCAGCTGAGAGTAGAGTACGAATGAGAGAGAGAGAGTAAAGTAGAAACTGAGTTGATTTTCCGCTAGAAAATCAAAGCTCTCAAGTCAGTGATGCTAACACCGGTAACCAGGCGTACCGCAACACTACTGGGGAAACAACTCAAGATGGCGAGGAGACACACTTACCATTGAGGGAAATGATTTATGAGTAAAATCAATAAACATTAAACATCACAGCGGTAACACTCACCCTGTCTGGGGGGACCCTGTGAGAGGCAGGAGCGACACTACCAAACCCATAGGACTGCTCTAGTAGCTGAGAGCAAGGCAAGGGTGAAAAAGTAGGTCACTAAAAGAAACTGGAGAGCTGATTCCCTACTAGGGAATCAGAGCTCGCGAAGGTGGGATGTTAACATCTTGAGCAAGATGTATCACACCACTAACAAGGACTATCATGATTGTGAAAGACCATAATAATCACCAGTGCAAACTCATCCTTGAAGCGATCACTCAGACGCTTCGTAGGAGAAGAAAAGAAAGACTTTGGGGAATTTGAGCTCTTAGAGAGTATTTTCGGGTTCCACCTGTGACAAGGGCAACCGGTTTTGCTCTACTGAGAGCTTCCCTCTTTTATTGCATAGGTGCATTTTTTTTTATATGTTCACAATCATAGACTAAACATGTCTCGTATTGTCTAAGATAACATCCGGTATAGGGAACGTTTACCATATCCGTGTGTTACTCCTGGTATGAGACATCCTCTAATGATTGGAACTCAAAGAGGGAGATAGGATTGGCTTTGATAACCCAGGCCACATCCGCCACATGAATAAAACTGGGGGCACAATCATAACACAATTGATATGTGAATGAAATTTAGATTAGGATAGTGGATCAACATTACCCTCCCTAGCTAGCATAGGTTGGTATGGACCCAGTACAAAAGAAGTTTGAATTGGTTTTGATATTCCAGACCACACTTGGGAGCACCAAGTGAAACTGGGAGAACAGAGAGGGGGAAACTCCCAAATTACCAGAACTCAGAAGAGGAAGGTACAATAAATGCGAGACTCTTATCAGTCCTTAAGAATGGTCTATAACCAGATAGTGGGGTTAAAAAAAAAATATTTTCGTGCACGAATTTTTAAAAGAATATGGTAAGCATTTAAACAGACTCAATAGTGGGACCACTAAGAGATGTTTAAGCCCTTACCAATTAATCTGAGACAAGTCTGATTCAAACATTTCCTAAAGAGTGAAAATTTCATCAGAGAGTGACAGGATTATTTTTAGAAATGAAAAATTAACCTCTGAATCATCTTGAACCTTAGAAAAGGTTCAGAAAGTTTGGCAATATGGGTTGACTCCATCTAAACCCGAGAAGGTTAGGGATTTAAATTTTGCTAACTCAGCTTAAGCTCCCTACAAGCTAAGCTGGGCTTTCTCCCTTACACATTCTGAATAAATATCTAATTCAAAAGGGTGTAAATTAGAGAGAGAAACTGAATCTTCTCAATCTTCTTGCATGAGAATATTTTTATATCTAATAGAACAGCCTTGCACGATGATGAATCCAAAATCATGATTTTCAAACTCAAGTGTCACGAATATCAAGGGGTATGGATTTTCTGAGACTTAGAGATTTACAAGAAAGGGAAGCCATTTACTTATCCACTTTGGGCTCATTTTGAGCCCCTCAACTTAATTTGGCGCACTGCACACCTTTTAATTACTTGATACACTTTGTGTATCCTTGACTTTATGGCGCATTTTACGCAACTTTCCACTTTTGATACACTTTGTGTATCTTTGATTTTTGGCGCACTGCGCATCTTTTCACTTTTGATACACTTTGTGTATCTTTGATTTTGTAATTGGCTCCCTTTTCAAATCCCTAAAAGAAAACTTTCTCAGTTGTAAGATTATCCTCCAAACATAAGAGAAGAAAAATTCACTCTCTCGTGCAAGGAAGAAGAATCCACAAAGCAAATCCAATCTTATGATAAGAATGAATGACTTGAATAAGAAAATTATGAGGTAGATTCATCAGCGTGCGAAAGACGCCTATGAGATAGAAAACTGCAAGATGATTGGGAAAATATGCGTCTCTAAATCTAATTTTAATTTGATATAGATTTTAGTTCAAAATAGGAAATCATCCCAAGCGAGGGATGAGAGAGAAGGCATACATTTTTCTTTGAATCATTATAACTTTCCTTCAAGCGCTTAGAGGAGTCAACCACTAATTACTTCATTTTCTAAAGAAGGCAGGGGTATATCTTTCATTAGGAAAAATAAGTTCCGTACTTTCTAAGGAAAAATTCGCTCAAAAATTTACTTCGTGTTTCAAGCTCTCAGACTTTTCTCAGATTAGTCTTTCTTTTAGAAGTTTTTGCACGTTGAATTAGAAGACCCCACCATTGAAAATAGAACTTGGATACGTATTTGGACTGATATGGGTCAAAGTCTGGCATAGAAGAGTTCAGACAAGGGAGATGATAGAGACTAGAGTTTTATGTCAGTGTACGAACCAAATCATCTCACCTCATCACCCCTAAGGATAGCCTCATACTTCTCGTAACAAACATCGTGTGGTAGAGGACAAATCGTCGTGGCCACACAGACTGTCGAAAAGTGAAGAAGCCCCTCCAAAGGGGGGACATATACAGGGGAGTATTTACAGGTGATAGGGAGACCCCTCCCTCTCGAAGAGCGAACTCAGGCATAGTACTTCTTCAAGTACTGCCCGTTGATGACAGGCATAGGGTGAACACCATTGGCATCAACGAGTAGGTAGGCACCACCTTCATAGACTTGCTCTACAGCAAAGGGGCCTTCCCAGACAGGCTTAAACTTACCACTTCGGCGACGGCGCGAAATGATAGGTCTGCGTAAAACAAGGACCAACTCGCCAACCCGGAAAGCACGGGGTCGGACAAGGCGATCATGTGATCGAGCCATACGTGCCTGGTATAGTTTGAGGTTCTGATAAGCTTGTAGGCGAAGCTCTTCTAAACCATCAAGCTCTTCCATCGTAGTCGGGCGTTATCTTCGTGGGAAAGATTGTGGCTGACTGCCACACGTAGCGAGGGGAGCTCGACCTCAAGTGGGAGGACGACCTCGACCCCGAAAGCCAAAGCATATGGGGTAGACTGAGTAGGAGTACGTTATGTAGTCCTATAGGCCCATAGTGCTTCGGGAAGTCTATCGTGCCATTCTCGTTTGTTTGCAACCAAGATTTTTCTTATTAATTGCACGAGGGTCTTATTGAATGCCTCCGCCAAGCCATTGGCCTTGGGATAGTAAATTGAAGAGTATCGCCAATTAATGTTATGGCGGCGGGCAAATCTGGCAATTTTGGTGCTTCTAAATGACGGGCCGTTATCTGAGATGATACGGCGCGGGACACCAAAACGATAGACAATATGATCACGAAAGAAACGCATCACATCTTCTGATTTGACTTCCTTAAGTGGCACAGCCTCTGCCCACTTAGAGAAGTAATCAGTGGCAGCTAAAATGAACCTATGACCCTTAGAGGAAGAAGGGTCGATAGGACCCACTACATCCGTGCCCCAGCCCTCAAATGGCCAAGATGATACGGTAGGGTGCAGCGGATTAGGGGGTTGGTAAATCACCGTGCCATGAATTTGGCACTGGTGGCACTTTCTAGCGTGCTCCATACAATCACGGATCATAGTCGGCCAATAGTAACCGAGGCGTTTAATTCTGCCTTTCATTTTTGGTCTGGACTGATGAGCACCGCAAAGACCTTCATGTATCTCGCCCATGACCTTGCGAGCCTCTTCGTTGTTAAGGCAACGCAACCACATTTGGTCGAAAGAGCGTCGATATAAGGTGTCGTTCACATAAGTGAGTGATAGGGCTCTCTTTCTGATCTGGGCAGCAAGAGATCTATCATCTGGAAGCCTGCCATGCTTCAAATACTCTATAAAAGGTACTCTCCAGTCTGATTCTTCCTCAACTGAGAACACTGTGAGGGTATGATCGGGAGAAGACAGGTCTGCGGGGCATAGGGCTTGACGGCACTGGACAACGATAGACAGTGGGTTGCCAGTTGGGTCAGCCAGTTCCTTTGCTAACTTAGCTAATGCATCTGCCTTGCCATTGGCAGATCTAGGGATTTTAGCTAAGGTCACTTCAGGAATCAAACACAAGAGCTCCATTGCTTTATTGTGATAGGGCAAGAGCTCAGGTTTAAGCACTTTATAGACTCCCGCTACTTGATTTATAATCAGTTGTGAGTCTCCAAAGATTTTCACCCGCATGACATTCATCTGAATGGCCAACTCTAGTCATAGAATCAGAGCTTCGTACTCAGCCTCATTATTAGTACGAGGTTCTGAAAGACTGTAGGAATATCTCAGAGTGTGACCTTCAGGGGATACGAAAATGAGGCCCAGACCTACCCTAACTATAGGAGTTTCATTCGGGCTCAAGGCTCTAACGGACGACGCACCGTCAAAGTAAAACTCCCAAGTAGGGGACTCCTGCTCCTCCACACTCATGATTAGCTCGTCAGGCAGCTCATCATTGAGTGGGGAGTCTGCAGGGATCGGGTGAGCAGCAAGAAAATCAGCTAGAGCCTGTCCTTTGACAGCCCGCTGCGGGACGAAAGTGATGTCAAACTGCAGTAGGATCATAGACCATCGTGCCAGACGACCTGAGAGGGTCGGACGGGTCATCAGATACTGCAAGGGGTTGACTCGAGAGATTAGGTTGACCTTGTGTGAAAGCATATAATGCCTAAGCTTCTATACCGCGAAGATCAAAGCTAAACACTGCTTTTCCATCGCGGGGTACTTCAGCTCTGCGGGTATCAACCGTCTACTGAGGTAGTACAAGGCATTCTCCTTGCCTTCCTCATTCTTCTGAGCCAACAATGCACCCAAGGACTCATCCAGGGCCGTAGTGTAGAGAATCAACGGCCTCCCAGGGATGGGTGCAGCTAAAATAGGGGGGTTTATCAGGTAGCGCTTTATACTCTCAAAGGCCTCCTGACAACGCTCATCCCAGTGAAAGCGGGCGTCTTTCTTTGCTAGGGCAGCAAAGGGGTGACATCTACCAGACAAATTGGAGATAAATCTCCGCAGGAAGGCTAGCTTTCCTTGAAAAGACCTTAGCTGGGTAAGGCTTTTAGGGGGTTTTAGATCTACTATGGCTTTGATCATGGAAGGATCAATCTCAATGCCCCGGTAGCGAACTATGAACCCCAGGAACTTTCTTGCACTAACTCCAAATGCGCATTTTAGAGGGTTCATTTTCAAATCATATTTGCGTAGGCGTTCAAAAATGATTCGTAGATCTCGAAGGTGATCTCCACGGACCTTGCTTTTGACTACCATATCATCCATGTAGCATTCAACTTGCTCGTGTATCATCTCATCGAAGATAACAGTCATAGCACGTTGATAGGTGACCCCGGCATTCTTGAGACCAAAGGGCATCACCTTGTAGCAGAACACACCTATAGGTGTGCGAAATGCAGTAAACTTCTCCTCTTCGGGGTCCATCTTTATCTGATTGTAACCAGATGAACCATCCATGAAGGAGAAAATGCTATGGGATGACGCTATATCCACCATTAGCTCGGGGATAGGAAGAGGAAAATCGTCCTTAGGACATGCCTTATTTAAATCACGGAAGTCGATACAGACACGAATCTGCCCGTTCTTTTTCCGGACTGGAACAACGTTGGCAAGTCAAGTAGGGTACTTCTCTTCACGAATGAAATTGGCCTCTATAAGCTTCTTAGTTTCAGCGATCACCTGTTGTTCTATTTTTAACCTCATCCTACGAGGTGCTTGTTTAACAGGGACTGCATCAGACTTAATGGCTAGTTTATGGACTGCTACATCTGGATTTAGACCCGGCATCTCGGTGTAGTTCCAGGCAAAGCAATCTTTAAACTCTGAGAGTAGCTCGATGTATTCTTGAGCCTCTGAGTCAGATAACAAGACACTATGAAAAATAGGTCTAGGATCTGATTCAGTGCCTAGATTTACCTCACACAATTCGTCCATAGCAGAAGTGATGCCATCTTCAAACTCTTGAGGAGCATCGAGTACTCTATCCTCATCATCACCCGGGTCTTCTTTATCGGTAAGAGAAACAACCGGGTATGAGTGGGAAACCGCCCGGATGCTAGCATGGTTAGGTGAGCTCTGCTCGACATAACCTAAACCTTGCTTAGTTTGAGGCATATCAGTCCGCCAAACACGAGCCTGTCGTAGAGCTTGTTCATCTGATCAAGTCGAGATGACTGCACCCCGCTCTACACAGTCTTCCACGAAAGGGGAAAAATAACGAGGGGCAGTTGTGACCCTGTTATCCATAGCGGTCTCCGCTGAACCCTGACTCCCAGGACCCAGTGGGGCACCTACACTATGGGATAACGAGGCACACTCACTAGCTCGTGGTGGCACAAAGGTTTCGTATAGAGGAGGCGGAGGGCGACCTCTAATTTGTAGTGCACCACCATCACTAGTGGAGGGGGTAACCAAAGATCTTTGGTGAGACTCCTCAACTCTTATTCCACGTATCTGACGGGAAAGGGATTATTGACTAGTGGTCTGACATCGGGGATCTCCTTCCTCGTCTGAACCACTGTCAATAACTAAACCACGCTCGGGTATCAGGTACCTACAAAAGGTAGGTAGTGAACTATAATCAGTGAAGTCCGGGGCTGGTGAGGGAGCTGGGCGATGAGGAGTAATAATCATCTCATCGTCAGAGGAGTCGGACTCGACAGTCAAAGGAGAAGCATAAAGGTATGAGGGAGGAGGAATTTGAGTGTCGTAGTTTCGCGGCGGGCGAGTCGATCCTTTACCTCTACCTCTACCTCGCTCTCCCCTACCTCTACTAGGGGGAACGTCGTGCCCAACTGCAAATTGGAAAGGAGATCTAACAGGATCTGCATTGGAGGTATCTGCCTCAATACTAACCTGTGGCGGACCTCGCGCAGGTAGCTGTACAGGACCCTGTACAGTACTGGCAGGTGTCACTGGTGACTGGGCAGAAGGAGGTTTACTCTTCTTACGAGGTATGTAATGCTCAGCATCATCGTAAATAGAGACCTCATACACGGAAAAGGGTTGGGTATCCCCGGGAATGGAGTACTCGACTTCATTCCTCATATACTTCATACATTGGTGCAGGGTAGAGGGCACCATTCCGTACTCATGAATCCAGGGCCTTCCTAAGAGAGCCCTGTATGAAGTATCTGCCTCGATCACATGAAACTTCGCCTCAGTAAGGAAATTTCCAAACTTCAGGGGTAGGGTGATAGACCCTAGGGCACGCTGTCCTTGGTCATTGAAGCCTTTCAACATAATCTTATCAGAGGTTAACTTCAGATGACCCAGGGAGAGGCTTTTCAGAGTTTCATAACTCAAGATGTTTACTGAAGCTCCTTGGTCAATGAGGACCCTGTTTAACTCATAACCATTAACTTCAGCGGTGACATACAAAGGACGATTGTGATCGGAGGTACCCAAGAGGAGATCACGATCTGAAAAGGTAATGCATGGCATCTCTCTCAAAAGGCATGCATCTCCAACAGGTTCGGAAGCAAAGAAGGCTTGATAGGACTCTGGTTCGAGTAGTGCTTTCACCAGGGTCTCTCTCAAGTCAGAAGACATCATCAAAGCGTCATAGACACTGAGAAGGGAAGGAATTTTCCTTAAATGGGCCAACACATTGTAATCGACCTCCAGCTGAGGGCCTTTCCCTTTCTTCTTAGACTGCTCTTGGGAGGAAGGGATAGGATCGTCCTGCTGGGTAACAATGTTCTTATCTTTCTCTTTTATATTCTTAGCCATCCTAGGTGGAAGAACCTTCCCTGAACGCAAGTGAACTTCCTGTATCGAGTCATCTTTGACAGGAGATTCACTTGGTTCAACGGTGATGGCATGTGTTGGCTCCAAGGAAAGTGACTGGAGTGGGTTCTCGTATTCATCTTCTGAATCCATGTAACAACCACCCTCCGGAATCATAAAGACTGGTTCCTCATCACACTCAGACTCTTCATCACATACAAAACCATCATAAGAAACATGTAAAATATTGAAAGAGCGAGTGCTAGAAGAAATAAAAGTAAGAGCAGAACACCAGAAGTAGCCAGAATCACCTTCTTCTATTATTTCATCATCAGTTGAGGGGAGAACGAAATCCTTCAGCGTAAGTGCTGGAAGGCGTCTCGTCTTCCCCTCAGAAGTTACAACAAACTTTTCCTTTTCATACATCTTTTTATTACATAAAATAGGAAAAGAAATGTGCTCAGTAGGCACTACAACAGGAGAAGAAAAAGGTGCTGGCGAAGAAACTGGGCTGGCAACTGTCGATTTGGCCTGGGTAGGCCTCCTCTCAACTGCCTCTGAACTCTGAACTGTCTGCCGGATCATCTGCCTCGTCTTCCGAGAGAGTGCTAACTGCCACTCCCCCTCAGAACCTCTGGGTGATCTGCTACGACTGCTCTGTCTGCCACTCTGGCCGTCACTACAACTACTTGAGCCCGAGATCATCTGAACTGTCTGAGGTGTCTTGCCCTTGGGCTGAACCAGGTCGCTGTCCTGTAGGTGGATCTGCCCACTAGCCATGAGCTTCTCAACTCTGTCCTTGAACACATAGCAGTCTTCTATAACATGCCCGATATGTCTGTGAAATAGATAATAGAGTGGGTGTTCTGTCTGCCCCTCCTCTTCCACTCTATTGTTGTTCGGGAATGTTAAGATGTTTCTCTTAGTAAGGAACTTGAAGATCTTCATCACACTTTCCCTTTTAAAGGGATATTCCTTACTAAGCTTCTCCCATAGGTACTGCTGACTCTCTGGGGTCCTACGGGAGGGTCTAGACTGCACTGCTGACTGGCCCGGTGTGTGAGACTGCTGAGGTGGTGCTGAACTGACTAAGGGCTTCTTGCCCTTATCTGATGGTCCATAAGTACTGTGTACCTCCCCTCTCCTAGGTGGAGGTGCCCCTGAAGACTCCTGCCGCTGAGGTCTACATGAAGGTTGACTCTCAACCTTAGGAGGGACTGCATCGGGTATGCTGTCCTGTAAACTGATCACCTTTGTCAACAACTTCTGAAATGTTCTGATGCTGAAACCCTTCAGATAAGGTGCTATCAGACCATCTATGTTTTTCAACAAAATTTCTACTGCATGCTGCTCCTGTAACTGGGGCTCACACTGTAGGCTGAGGTTCCTCCATCTGACTATGTAATCTGGTAGAGGCTCTCGGGGCCGCTGTCTAGTCACAACTAGCTCTCCAACTGTAACTCGGTGCTCTGCACTGACAAACCTCTGAACAAACAACTGCTCCAACTCTGCAAAGGTGCGTACTGAATCGTTGGGGAGGTCGGCGTACCAGGCAAAGGCCACCCCAACTAAACTGCTAACAAAGAGTCTCAACATCAGTGCATCGTTCCCTCCTATGTTGCAACAGATGGCTCGGTACTGGGCCACGTGCTGCCTTGGGTTCCCAAACCCATCAAAGACTCTGAACCTATGAGGGACAAAACCAGGGGGGTAGGGCTCGTGCTCGTACTCTACTGGGTAAGGACGCCCCCTGCTAACTACCTCTCCAGACTTCCTGGAGGAAATGGCCTGCTTGACCTTCTGGGCAATCAGATCCTGAATCTGTCCGGCTGACAACTGAACTGACTGACTCTGGACTGGGGTAGTAAAAGCAACTGTTGTAGGTGCCACTGGAACTGCTCTCTGGGCCCTGTCTACTCCCACAGGACCTGGTGCTACTACAGGTGGTGCTGCTGGCTCGTCCCTGGACGTAGCAGGAGTGCCTACGCCCGTCATCTGGGGCATCGCCCCCAAAGCTGTCAACTGAGCTGTCATCGCTGCCATGGCCCTGGCCATATCTGCCATCTGAGTCTGTAACTGTAGCACTGTGGCATCTGTCTCAACTGACCGGGGAGATCCTCCTACCTCAGCTTCTCCCTGCTCATCATCATCATCTGCCTCTATCTGCTCATCTGAGTGGCCACGTCTAGTAACCACGCATACTCTGTGCACCGGTATATCTCCATCTGACTCCTCCTCGAGTAAATCATCCTCAAGTGCATCATCCTCGTAGAGGGTCTGATGGAAGTCCTCCGCATACAGACTCAAAGGGGAACAAGTCTCGTAAGGGCTAAGGGCTGGCTCTGCCCGAACCGGTGAACTACTAGGAGAAACTGCAACATCATCATCCGTCGCTGCATCACAGACCATCGGAACTGCCTCTGATCCGGAAGGAACAACTGCCTCTAACTGCTCAACTACCTGAACTGGCTGTACTGCATCGACAGGGGACTCTGCCTGTCGTCGTCTCCACACCCATCTACTGCGACGGGACCCAGTAGGGGCAACTGACTGCTGCGGAGCTACTACAACTGAAGGGAGCTGGGGTCTGGGAGGCTCCAACTGCTGCCTCTGTCCCTGACGACGTGGGCGTCGTCCAACAACTGGAGTAACTGTCTGTGGTCTCGCCAACGGAACTGAACTAACAGGCTGCCTGGGTGGCTGTCCTCTCTGCCACCTATACCTCTGTCTAGCAGTCTGGCTCTGCAACTGAAAGGACGCCTGAGAAATCTGGTGGAGTAACCTCTCCCGACTGACAGGGCCTCGACCCCGCGCTAAGCGGATAATGCTCCGAATCCTCTGAGAGAGGGTTCGAGCAGCATCATCCCTGGGGACCCTAGCGCGTGGTAGAGTAGTAGTGACAGGAGGAGCCACCGCAATGCGAGCAACGTCCTCCTCATCACCACTATGTGTCAGTGGAGAGAAGCGTCCTCCCTGAACCGCCGCTATCTCAGGGGCAACTGTAACGTCCGGGGTAGAGGAAGCTGCAACTGGTCGTGGTGCCCGCTGCCTAGGGACCACTCTCCTCTGAACTGGCTCCTGGTGAGCCAATGAATCTGCCATCCGCTGTCTATCTGCCTCGGATGCAGCCAACCGAAGTCTACGGTTTCTATTCCTCCGGGCCCTTCTCCCAAGGCCGGAGGCGGAAGACGAAGCAACATCTGAACCCACTACCTGAGTGGCAGGGGGAACAAGAAGTACGGGAAGTGTCGGGGTCTGCACGAGGGTCTCTGGGTGAGACAGTCGAGCGAAAGCTGAAACCCGATGAGAGGAAGGCGAAGGAGCCTCGGTCTGGGCACCCCTCTTCCTGGAGGAAGAAGGAGGGGGAACCCGAACACGAGCTGCCTCTGCCGGAGTAACAACAGGGGTAACTACTGCCTGCCGGCGCTGAGGGGCCGGGGCAGTCTGAACAACAGGTGCGGTAGGCACTGGTCGCCTAACCGCTGGACGAGTGGGCTGAACTGGGAGTGGTCTAGGCACTGGCTGCCTAACCACAGGGTGTGCCGGCTGCACACGAACAGGAGTAGGACGAGCAGGTGCCCGGGCTGTCCGCCGAGCAACTGGACGTCCAAAAGGTCGCATGGCTGCGCGAGCTCTCCTCTGGGGAGGAGAGTAGGCAGCAGCCTCAGCAGGGGTCGGTCCGCCAAGAGTGACGAAGGCCGAGTCAGTGAAGGAACCAAAAGTGATTCCCCCAGCGGGAGGACTGGCTAGCAGGGACTCAGGAAGTGTCACCCGTGCGTCAGAACCAAAACTGAAAGTAACGGAAGGCACGAAGGAAGCCATGGCACTGTCTGCCAAGAAGAAGAAAAGAAATTTGAAATAATTAGTAAGAAATAATGAGAAGATGAATGATAGATAAGGGACGGAATGACCTAGAAGGTCCGAAGGAGGAAAGCTTAGCTAGGGGGAAATCCTAACTAAGAAGAACGAAAAGAAAAAAAAAACCTAGCTAGGGGAGGAACCCTAACTAAGAAAAAGAAGAACGATCCCAACTAAGGAAGGACCCCAACTAAGAGTGGGACGGACCTAATCTAAGGAGTACCAATCCCGGAGTACACACAAGAGAGAATAATATAGAATCCAAAGATGGAGAGAGAAACCTGTCCCACCGTGGTCGCCAGAAACCTGTGGACTTCCGAAAGGACAACAGACACCATCGCCCCGCGAGGGGAGACAGTATCTGGCCAATGGAAGGGCAGATTCGATCACACATATGATTAACCATTGAGGATAGCGGCTCTCACCAGCACACCCCGATGGGTAATAATATATATGATCTGATCGTAACGGGTTTCCCCCACCCGATACATTAGCTCGAATGGGGTTTATTTGAGAGTGGGATTCGGTTTCCCACGGGCGCAAGCCCCCGTGGTTAATTATAATAAATTTAAACATTTATATTGCATTATTCATCATTTTTATAATGAGAATTAATCGAGCTCCATATCAAACATTCAATGAGCCTCTTAACAAGCTTGTTCACAAGATCCGTACCAAATATGAATTGAGCTTTTTAACGAGCTTCATATCAAGCTTGTTCATGATCAGCTTTAAACTATAATGTTCAATAACAAAAATAAGTCAAACAAATTATTGTTCAAGCTTGTTTATTTAATCACCAAGTATTAAAAAAAATATTCAAGTTTATTTGATTACTTAATCAAATGGTCATCAATGAGCTATAAACGATTTGAGTCATAAGTAGCTTGTCGAATGCTTGATTCTTTTGTAGTCTATCTCGAGTGATGGTTGTAATAACCTGATAATTATAAAAATATTTTTAAAATTAAAAAAAATTGAATGTCTATTTGAACTTGGAGAGCAACGACGCCGTGTTTGTAAGCGCTGATGCACTATGCTTTAGAGCACAGAGGCACTAGAAATCACCACCACAGCATTTGAGGTTTTGTTCTGCAGTAATTCTGGATTCAACATGGAGTGTTGCGGGGCTAGGTTGGAGCATTGCGATGCTAGGCACCGTAAAGCATTTTTTAATATACTTTCTCCTCCACTCAACCTCTTGCTCTCATTAGGCCTTAGGCTTGTCGAGAAAGGAAAGCAGAAGAGGAAGAAGAGAGAGAAAGGAGTTTCGAGCATTTTTCATTCGTCTATTCTGTTATGATATTTCTTTTGTTCATAGTAGGTAACTCAAATCCTACTCTAATTTTCAATAATTTTGCGTTTGATGAATTTAATCTCTTCTAAATTAACAAAATATATTTTTTCCTGATTTGCTGCACTTTTACCATGCAACTTTTCGTATATGATAGATATAAATTTTATGGACATACTGACTATAATATTATTGAATGTCATTGGGTATATTAGTTGTTATGAATTTCAGAGTAATTTGACCATTTTATTGAATTTTATGTAAGAATGAAATACCATTTTAAATTGATTTGCAAGGCGTATTTGTATAGTAGTAAATTATGGTTTTGATATGCAATTAATTAGAACATTGCCATGTACTTCATAATAGTGAATATGGATTTTGATACGATTACTAAAATTCATGTAAATGATATAATTGATGTTTGATGAACACAGTCATTTCATATAAGCAATGAAAGCTGTTATATGAAAGCTGACTGTTAACATTATAATAATATGTGTTGGTTATTAAAATTATAAAACCATGAGCATGAGGATGGCCAATTGGCTTTCCTTTAAAGATGCTTTGTGGTGTTATTCTAATTTTAGCATAACTTATGACCTATTATGTAAACGAACAGAGAGTTACGACTCTTAATGATTTATTGAAAGCCACTAATATAATGAATACAGATGAAATAATAAAAATACCACATTAAAATTAGATGTAATGTCTTGCTAAATTATATGATGATGCATACATACATTAATATCATTGATAGATTAGTAATGTGTGTGCATAGATAGCATATGAATGAATATATGTATTGATTGTATGCGATAAATAATATATAAAATGTATAAGATTGATGACATTGATGTTGTACATTTATGATTCAACTCGTTATTGAATGATTACGGTATCGATGTATTATTCCCTGTTGTATTGATTTATTGAACGCTAATGCATTTATGTTCTTGCACCTATTTTGATTTATGGATTTCAACATAATAATTCTTGCTTTTTGTTATTGATCATATTGAATCATAATAATGATGACTAATAATTGATGATATTGAAAACTATTGATTTTACTAATTGAGATGAGCATGCATATTTGATTATTCAATTTGCATTAAAAGTTTTTGTGAGTTTTGAGTTCCTGCTTGGCTTTGTAAGCTCATTTTGTGGTTTTATTGATTTCAGGTCAATGAAGGGTTTATGATTCTGTGGAGTGGGGCAAATGGAGATCTCCAGGTTTCTTTTTTTGTTATGTATTTTTTTTTATTCCTTTGTAACCAGGAATTGAAGGATAGTATAATGATTGTAGTTATCTCCTAGCTATTGTAATTGTAATTTTGGTAAATGAATATAGTAAAATATTTTGATGTATATAATATTTAGTTGTGTTCGTTGGATTCATTGATTTATATTGATGATTTTATAGAAGTTGTGGTAGATGATAAAAGATAAACTAGACAATTCTTTCAATTTAGGTCTTGAGGCATGACAATAATGGTTAGAAGACCATAATCAAGTAATGGTGGTTGAAGGACTATAGTGGGGTGATGATATTCGAAAGATTATAATTGAAAAATGTTTGTTAGTAGTTTATAAATAGATTATAGTGGTCAAAGGACCATGTGGACCTCCGAAAGGACAACAGACACCATCGCCCCGCGAGGGGAGACAGTATCTGGCCAATGGAAGGGCAGATTCGATCACACATATGATTAACCATTGAGGATAGCGGCTCTCACCAGCACACCCCGATGGGTAATAATATATATGATCTGATCGTAACGGGTTTCCCCCACCCGATATATTAGCTCGAATGGGGTTTATTTGAGAGTGGGATTCGGTTTCCCACGGGCGCAAGCCCCCGTGGTTAATTACATCTCAAGCCGGAACCTGAGAATACTCTCGATTAAGGATTCTATATTATACTTTCTGAATTGGGATTGGCACATAGGGGGAAGACTAGGAAATCCTACTCAAAGAGAAAGAAAGGTTCAACTAAGTTTAGTCAACATGCACGGCTCAGATCAGCACCCGGAGGGACTAAGATAGTGAAAAGAAACTGGAGAAAATAAGTAAATCATGCACTCGAAGCATGCAGGAGAGAAGGATGGAGGTGGCGTCATCCGTGTGACGCGGATATGTAGGGTTTATGGTCCCTGGAAGACATAAGACCTACCTACCGATGAGGCATACTACGAAACAATAGTAGCCTTGAATCCTAAATCTAATGGGTTTAGTGTTCTACGCAACACTAACATCCGTGTCCTAACTAATGCAATGCAAAACCTGGACTTACCCCGGCCTGGAAGGGGGAGCCAGCTAACCACCTAATCGCTTTAAAACCATGCTGTCCAGTCATTTAATGAAAGATGGGTGGGTAGGTTATAGTTCTTGGAAGTAGGGCCGACGTCTAGAGGATTTCCTAATTGGCCCCGGACTGATGTTGGGTGAATGCTCCTATGACTAATGCAATTAAAATTTTGATTTAGTTGATTTCTAATGCAATGCATGCTGGTTAAAGTATCCAAATCAGATATGCATAGAACTTTAAAAAGGCTTATAAAAATAATTTTTAAGAATTAGACTGGGCTTCCCCAGGTCCGGCACCTCATCCTCATAGGTCAGATTATCCGGACTCTACCCACGGGCGGGGAAGTGTCTTATAGAAGGAAAGAGAGAAATGCAACGATATGCATGCTACCCCGGACGATTCCGGCAATTCCCTAGGTCGTTAAGTTTCTAAATTATTCAAATCTTAAAATTTGAATGTTAGTTGTGAGTAGAAAAAGTTTTAGTCCTTAAAGAGCCTAACGAAATCCAGGCTAAAATAAAAGCGACATGCAAAACGCCAAGAAACTAAGAAAAGCGAACAATTCTAGAGGCACACAATCATAAAACACATCAAAATTATCCAAACAAATTAATAAATGTCTATAGGCCAACTGCCCTTAATTACAACCCAGGGTCTGCAGAAAATTAAAGTGGCCGGGCACCACTGCCAACAACCCGGATTTTTAATCCTAAGATGGACGCAAGTTATTTTGAGTGGGATACTCTTGGTCTTCATCTTCTTGATCTTCTCTTTCTCAGACTCCTTGGATCTGAGCTTCCTCGGACTCCTTGGACCTCAGCTTCCTTGGACTCCTCGGGTAGTAGAATAATCCAAATTTGGATTCCCAAACAGAAAAGGACTATCTTCATATTGGGTATCCTTTTCTCTTTGGGCATCCAACCTTTGGATTCTTGTATCCCCACTCAAAATAAACTTTCACAACTCAATACCAAGTTACAAACCATTTACATTAAATGAAAGCAGTAAATCTAGACTCTCCTGCAAGGTTATCCTAATAAATAAAAAAAAATCAACTCAAGCAATTTTATATTATCCCAAGCAATTTATATAGAAATGAAAATACTCATCACAGCCACACTTGGCCATGCTCTTAAATATTTGAGGGCTAAGCAAGCTCTGGAGCACCTGTAGCAATTTATAATGATTTTCAATTAGCCCTCATTTATTTAGGGGGGCTGAGCAATTTCTGAAGCACCTGCATAAAACAGCATTAATTTTTAAATCATGATTATTGCCCCCCTTATATTTAGCGTTGCATGAGCATGGCCACCTGTAGAAGACATTGTTAGTATCAACCTCGATCCTAACCTATGGGTAGTCTATCGTGCAATCACATCAATTCCCAGAGTGCAGTAAAAGTAAACAAACACACCAGCATCATCTCAGTCACAACATGCAGTGAAATCTCAGAAATCTCGGCACACAACAGAAAAGTAAACACCGGCCTAACCTAGATCTAGAAGTGGTGCCCTAACAAACCATCTAGATGTGTGTGAAAAGCTGTGTAGCTGAGGTAGATCTTAAGCTGGGTAGTTAGTTACAATGGCCTACTGTCCAGGTTAGTTGTAGGTCTGAAAAGGGAATTTTATTTAAAGTACAAATATTAGTGAGTTGAGTTCCATCTTAGTTGATTTAATGTGTGGATCAGTTTTAGTCCTTATGGTAATAATATTTAAAGTTTAAATTGCATTAGTGAGTTTTAGGGAGTTCGGGGCCCACCTATACACTAAGCAAAAGGGGGTCCAAAATTGACTTTTTAATTAAAGGGTATTTATGACCAGCTAATATTTTTATAAAATACTAGGCCTTAACCTGATCAATTAGACAGTTAGCATGCCCGATTTGGATTCTTCTATCCAAAGCTATGAATTTCTGAAGTTTTGGTCTCATTTTGAACTAAGTTTGACCGGATTGTTGACTTTTTGATTTAAGTTGATTTCTGGAATTTTAATATTTTTAACAAATACTAGACCCTAACTTGAGTTGAATTCCTTTGAGTTTGCTGGATTTGGAGTTTCCTACGCAAAGTTATAAATTTTAGAAGTTTCGGGCCCTAGACTATAGGCTACGGTTGACCGAAGAGTTGACTTTTTATTTTAGTTTGATTTATGGACACCTATTATTTTTAACAAATACTAGACCTTAATTAGAGTTAGGTGCCTTTTAGTTTGCCCATTTTGGGATTTTCTGTAATTAGTTATAATTTTTAGAAGTTGGGGCAGTTAAATAAATTATCGGAATTGCCTAATTAGGGGTACTTTGGGGGTTTTGGCCCAAATCAGCTCCAAACTGATTGGAATCACCCCCAAAGGTCAGAAATGACCTAAGAAGGTGTTCCCAAGTGTTTGGAGAAAATTTGGGATTTTTAATAATTTTTGATGATTTAATTAAGGCAAAAAGGTGATTTTTGATTAAAGCTGAATTAAAGTCCAGATTAAGGTCCAATTAAGGGTCCCTAATTATATAAGGTTGGGAACTGAATTCTGGAGAGTTTGAGGTATTATGGGTATTTTTCTGATTTAAAATGGATTTATTAGATTTTTTTGAAGTTTCTAAGGCTTAATTAACGGGTAAATTAGGGTTTGCTAATTAAGTGTTTTAAAGAGTCCAGAAAATTCCTAGAAAATTCTAGAGGGTTCTAGATGTCACTATGTTTAAGTGTTTCAGATTTCAAGTCATTTGGAGCTATGCCCTAATTCCTGGAATTTTTTTAAGTTCACTAGACGATCCTTAATTGTTGTCCTTAAGATGTCACTACGTTATATATAGGAATGAAATGAAGTAACTAACCCTTAGGCACAACATAGAGGGTAAATGCAGCAAATATAAACACACCAAACCATGTCCTTAGATTTAGGAGAGCCTAGGCTAAGTGCTTGTGCAACCTACACATGCAAGGACTACGAAAACACTAAGTAAAGAAGCCTAATAAAGTGATTAGTGAATGATTGGGACACAATCATTCACTAATCCTCCTCCCACATGAATTCTATTCACATATAGGTCCGAGGTTTAAAATTTCATAGAAAGTGGACCTCCCAAAATTAAAGGATTTAAATAATATGTAATTTTTTTTTAAAATCACCTTTAAAATACATAAATATTATAATAATATAAATTTAAAAATAAGATAATTGAAAATACTTCAGTTCATAAGTATAGGAGGTCTACCAGCCACCAAGGGAGTTTTAAAATAACTTTTATTTTAAAATAATCAATTATATTAATTAAATAATATTTAAATAGTTAAATAACACAGTAATACAGAAAATATCCAGAAAGGATAGAATCAAATACAGAAAATAATTTTAAATTAAAATTCATATTTTTCTGAAAAAAAACAAGGTATTGTGCGTCGAAATCCGGCTTAAAATGAGGAAGTTATGAATTTTTAAAGTTTAATAGGCTTAAAGGTAATTTTGAAATAATTTAATATAATTAATATTTGAAAATAAATAATAATTTTAAAATAAATCAGATATAATAATATCTGGAATTTCAAAATAAATTTGAATAATAACAATTATTAAAATATTACAATAATATGAAATAATAAATGTTATTATTGTAGTGACATTAATATTGACATAATATTATTATTAATTAACAATATTAATATTAATGATGATAATAATTAATATAATAATAATAATAATAATAATCATAATAATAATATCATTGAAATAACAATATTATTAATTATATTATTAATATTATAATAATATTAATAATGAAAATAACTAACATAATAATAATAAAAATATTATTCATAATGACAATATTATTAAAATAATAATATTGTTAATTGCAATATTAATATTATGATAATAATAATAAGGATAATAATAATTATAATAATAAAAATAATAATAATAATAATAATAATCATAATAATAATATTATTAAAATAATGATATTATCAATTATAATATTAATATTGTAATAATATTAAATAATATTAGGTTAATATTATAATAATATAACTATTATAATAATAATATTATTATTAGAATAATAATAATACTATTAATCATATTATTAATTATAATAATGTAATATTAAATTAATATCATAATATAACTGTTATTATAATGATATTAAATAATATTTAAATAATAATAATAAAAAAAATTAAAATATATGATTGTCGCAGAGGGCAATCATTGCCAAATCGAAACCGCGGACGCGGTTTCGACTTAGCCACGTCAGCGAGGCAACGGAGCCGCTGGATCACCCGCGGTTTGGATTAACGGCCCTGATCGAGCCGGACGGAGGCGGAGACCGCGGGATCGGATTCGCGGTCAAACGATCGCCGCGGAACGGCTAGATCTGAACCGTTGATCGCGTGATCAACGGTTCAGATCTTACGTAACGTAACGTTACGTAAACCGAGCCCTAGGGAATGTTTTTCGCCCCGTTCTCTCGATCGGGTGAATCAAATTCGATGAAATTTGAAACCTAGCATGCATACGTGAAGAGCATTCGTGTGGGATCCTTGGTTTGACCTAATACGTACTAATGACGACGCTAATTAACCCTAAGTGTTCTAACTAGGGTTAGGGTTTTTACCTAATCCACTCGGTGGATTCGGGAGATCTTGGGCTCTCTGAGCTTGTTGACTGTCCACGTATCTTTTCCTAGTTGAAGTCGAGCTCTGATATGCCTTGGATCGAACGGAAAGCGCCTTGGGAGGGATTTCGCCTCGGTTCGCCGGAAAGCTCGCCGCCGGCGGGTGTTTTACGGTGGATTTGAGTAGGGAAGGGTAGGAGAAGACCTAGGGAGCTCGTATGCCAACTCTCAGGGTTTGGGAACGTCTAGGTCTACAGTAAGAGCAAGATCCCCCTCCCAAGAGCCCTAATTCATCTATTTAAAGGCTAGGGTTCAAGATCAACGGCTAGGATCTATCCTAGGGTAATTTAGGAGGGAAAACAGAGGTCCTTGGCCGTGGGTTTGAATTAGAGCCCATTAGGAATGTATTTAGAGCTTTAAATAGGTTTAAAAAAAGGGTAGGATTGATCTCCCTAGACTTGGGTTGACCAAGTCAAAGCTTGACTTGGGCAACCTAGTCAATTGGGTCAAGGGAGAGAGGTGTTTGAGCTTTGATTGGGCTTTGACTGATTAGGATTTGATTTTGAACCTATATGGGCCTATTGGGTCAACCTGGGTTGACCTGGTCAACCTGGGTTGACCTGGTCAACCAGGTTGACCCAGGGCCAAGACTTGGGCCCAATGGGTCAAGCCTGACCCACTGAGTCCAGTGGAGGAAAGAACAGGGCTTGGAGAGCCCTGGATTGGGTTTGGGTTTGATTTGAACTAGTTTTAGACCCATATGGGTCTAATGGGTCAACCTGGGTTGACCTGGTCAACCAGGTTGACCCAGGGCCTGGGTCCGGGCTCAGCAGACCTGGCTTGACTCCCTGGACTCACTGGGTTGGGTTCCAAGGTCTAGCCTGGTCAAATTTGACCAGGTCAACCCTTTGACCTAGGTCTAGGGAGAAACAGGGTCAACAGACCATAGCTGGGCGACGATTGTTAGAAGATTGTAGTCAAATGATGGTGGTTAAAAAATCATAATAGAAAAATGATTGTCGAAGAATCATAGTCGGCAACATTGGTCAGGGAACATTAGTTGAGCGATGTGGTTTAGGGATCATATTCGGGTAACTGTGGTTAAGGAATTGTAGCAAGGCAACTGTGACTAGAGGGTTATAGTCATTCGACAGTGGTTGGAATATCATGATTGGGCGACGGTGGGTTGATGACGGAGGTCGTACAGTGGTATATCAATGTTGCTTGAGTGGAGCTCTAGTATTCTTTATGGCTCTAAGTTGTCTTAAATTTCAAGCCAATATCTAAGCTTCATCTCATGTAGAGAGTGGGAGCAAATTTATAAAATTTTTAGACATGAATGTAAAACACTCTATAGGATGGCCCATATTGATTTTTCCAATTATAGATTATTATTTCAATATTTAATAGCCTTAATGATATCATAACTATACACTTTTGTATTCATTGTATTATTCTCGTCCAATCGCTCGATTTGGCTATAAACATACAAGATTTCGAGACTGTTTGGTCATCCTGAGGTTTTCAAATATGCTTTAAGTGTTTGATTTGAGCTCATTTAGAATCAAATTCGATCACTTTTGACCTCGACAGGTTCACCAAATCAAACTTTCAATTTGACTATTGTTGAAGTTGGAGTTCATAAACTCTGAATGAATTATACCTTTTAATTGACTTTCATTCTTACTGTAATTTAAAAGGATTTTGAAGTTTTTAAGAGATTTAAATTTGGGTCAACTTAAATAATATGTTACCAGAAAAAACAACATGCATTTAATTTTTATTTATTTTTGCAGATGAGATCTGCAACAAATTCCAATTTGCTAATTTACCCATTTATATTAATTCACAACATATTTGTCCCTTCCAAGCTTTGGGGCTTAGTTTCTGTTTTGACTTATCACCCATAAGGTTATACAAACTACCTAACAAATGGAAGGCTATGGAGAGCCAACTCTCTCCTTAATTATACAGATTAGCGATAATTTTATGGTTAGTGGATCTTAATCTAAATTAACTTTACCTCTGGCTTGATGATATTAATTTAGCTGTAAAGTCAAATCGGCTTCATGATCCAGATAAAGTTAATCTCTTTCGCAATTATTTTATAGAATTTGGTTAAGAATACTTTTCAATCATTTTTTAATGCATTTGAGATGCATATATATTATTCATTACATCACATATTTTTATAGAGCAAATAGTTGGTTTTTAATAATAATAGAGAGAAAAGGTTCAAAATGATCCATAGACTCTTTATAAAAGATCAAAATAGTCCTCAACTATATTAATCGCTCAATTCCTTAAAAAGAAATCAAAATATTCCCATCATAATACTATTTTGGTTATTTTTTAAGGACTTGAGTGATCAAAATAGTTTGAAGATCATTTTGATCATTCGTAAAAAGTCAATGGACCATTTTGTTTATATTCTCAAATAATAAATATAACAAATAATATAAAAATAACTAATATTACTAAAATTAAGTTTTGAGTGCCAACTAAATTATTTATTAAAAGCGAAAATGATCGAATTGGTTCCCTAACTTTTTTCGAAGGACAAAAGCATTTCCTGACTATATAAAAACATAAATTTGATCTCTTGACTATTTAAATAAGGATTAAATTAGCCCTTTAATAGAATTATTTAAATTATTATTTAAAAAGCAAATGAACTAAAATCAGATTTTTAAATGGTGGTGATCATTTCATCATTTGTATGGAGTTAAGGGACCATTTTGATCATTATCTTTCTATAAAAATATTTTTTACAATTTTTTTAAATTTAAAGTCTATCTAAATTTAATTTATAATAAAAAAATTTAAGTGAGATTGTCAAATAAATTTAAAATAGTAATATCTATTGTGATGTGTATAAAAAATGATGATTATTGATAATTACTTTCTCTTAATTAAAAATAGTTAGAGGATATTGGAGTCTTGTGGAATCCTATAGCCTTCAAGCTCTTATAAATATAATATAGTAAAAATAGTTGTCATTTTGAGCCCTAATGGAATTTGACTTTGAGATGAACAGTAATCCCATTGACCTTTTGCAATATTTAATACTATTTATTTGATAAATACTATATGGGTGCCAATTGGCGTGAAAGATAAAGAAGGATAGAAAATAAAAAATGAAAAAGAAAATTTATTTTCAAAATTTTAATATCTTCTCTTTATATTTTAATAATAAACATCATTCATTTAAAAATTATAGTTCTTTTTCAATATCAAAGTCTTTCTTTGAATTTTATTTTATTTTTTATTCATTGAAAGCTAAAATATTTTATAAATAAGTTGTGAACTGCTAAATATATGAAGACGAACAAAAGCTGTATATTTATGTGTGTATTATGGATGAGGCCCTAATTACATGTGTGGGAATAGAAATAAAAGTGAACTGATTATGGGTTTAAGCTTTTTGGGACTGTTTTTTATTGCTTCTTAAAGCAATTTTTTAGTAAAAAAAATTTAATTTTTATACTAAAAAATAACTTTAAGAAACAATAAGAAAGTCATCCCAAACAAAATCTAAGTTAGGAGCAGAGAGAAAATAACAATTGTTATTGACATGTAATGACTTTAGGGATTTGTTAGAGTTGATGATGGTTGAATAATATATACAAGATTTTTTTTTTAATAAAGAATATTTTGAGAATATGAGTATATTCTTATGTTTGTTTGAAACAAATCAATTAAATTATTAAAAAAGTTTAAATCAAATTCGGCAAGCAATCAATTATGAATTGGTTTTGATAAATCATAAAAAGTTTTCAAGAGAGCTCAAGGGTTTAAATAATCTCAGAACTTCACCGAACCACCACCCGATAGTGGTCAACAAACCACCACTCGACTACCACTGTCGAATCACCGCTCAATAGCCGTTCTAAGATCGCCACTTGAGGTACAAAATTAGATCATAACCTGATCACTATCATCAGACTAACTTCGTCCAACTACGGTCCTTTAACCATCATCACTTGATTACAGTCATTTGATCACCGTCGCACGACTACGGTCATCCAACCACTATCTACTGACCAAGGTTCTTCAACCCTTGTTGTTTAACTACGACCACCATCGCTCAACCATAATCATTTGACCACAAACGCCTCAACGATGATCCTATGACCATTGTCACCAGATCACAGTCCTCTAAACACTATTGCCCGACCATGATCCCCTGACCATCATTGAATGGCCATAATTATTCAACCATCATCACTTGATCACAATCCTATGACCACTGTGAACTAGCCACGATCCTTCAACTACTGTCATTTGACCACGATCTTTAGACTATTGTTGACTGACGACGTCCTCCAACCATGGTTATGCGGCCACCATCGCTTGAATATGATCATCCGACCTCTAACCATTGTCACCTAACTACGATCTTTTGCTCCCAAGTTCTAAAATCATTGTCTCCTGCCTACAGCCATTCAACCATTGTTGTATAACTATGGTCCTCTGAACACTATTACACACTATAATCCTCCATTGTTCTCCTTCAATCCTATAACCATTGTTATCATATTACAATCATTTGACCACCACTATCCAACTAAGGTCCTTAGACCACTGTTGGCCTATTGCTAGACTATGATTTCTGTATTTCTGTCATCTTACTATGATCCTCCATTAATCTTCGCCTGACTACAACCCTTCACTACGATTCTTCGACCATGTGCACCATCTCTCGACTATGATCCTTCGATCACTATCACCCAGCATTGATCCTCTGACAAATATTCCATAACTACAATTCTCAAACCATCATCTCCCAACTATAGTAGTCTGACCACAGTCATTCATGTATGTTCGTCAAATATTACCTCCTTTTGTACTTCAAGCAATAGTTTATTATGTAATTCACCAACTTTATAAGCCGTTGAACAATACAAAGGCTCTATTCAATGTGAGGAAGGAACCTGATATGTCTCTTCACTATTTCATCAACCATTTCCATCAGAATATGTTGGATGGTCAATATCTTGAGTCTGTTATCGCCTAAACAACACTTACCAAGGACCTCTAACAAGGTTCATTTTCTTATGCTCTCATATTAGAGGTATTGTCAAGATCCATATGGCCACATGAATGAAAACTTTATATGTTCTGCATGGCTTAATAAACATGCAACAAATTAAATACTATAGGAAAATATCTGTGTAAGT
Organism: Dendrobium chrysotoxum; assembly: GCA_019925795.1. Lineage (NCBI taxonomy): Eukaryota > Viridiplantae > Streptophyta > Magnoliopsida > Asparagales > Orchidaceae > Dendrobium > Dendrobium chrysotoxum. Next base: position 89,587,735 of record CM034314.1, on the reverse strand, counting down.
GAGATACAATTACAACAAATTAGAGCAGGCAATGTTGCAATAAGTTACTTCAAAACTTATCAAGATGAATTTCTAAAACCATTGATATGGTCGGTCACAATGCCGAGGTGGTCGAGAAGCTTGCTACGAGCTAGGTGCTGAACCTCCTGGAAGTGCCATCGATAATGACGAAAGTATAAGAGCAAGCACTAACAGTTCACATGGGCACTCTCCATCTGTCACATGCCAAGACACTACTAGTAATTCCCCCTAACAAACTCAATACAGGTTTGTTAGAGACTAAGTATATATATATCATGTAATTACAGCTAGCAGTGTGTGGTTAATAGAAATACATTTCTCTTCATTCCCTGTACTGTCTATACTTCTATTCTCTCCTGCTCACTGTCTTCCTCAAGTTATAATGGTATCAGAGCGAATCATCCTTGACACCTTTTCTCTATCAAGATCTGCTACAATGAATCCTTCCAGCGATTCTCCAACTATTCAATCAACAACTGTGGCTGATTAAGGTCTCCGACTAGAAAACACCGTGATACCTTCCCAGCTTAAGTTTTTGATGGCGAACGTAAAAAACGTCATTGTCACTCCTCTCACAGCCGAAAATTATCCTACATGGAAATCCCAAATAGTCAAACTTTTTCGTGCCAATGGTTTTGAGGGCTTCTTAGACGTAACATGCGTTTGTTCGATCAAATACTTGATGAATACGGCTGGCCTACCTACGCCAAATCCCCACTACCACACCTGGGTTCTAGTTGACCGGAACCTCGCCGCAGCACTCTACTCGGTGATTTCTCTAGCACTTCGACCTTACGTCTTGTCTCTAGATCACTGTAAGGACATATTGTCGATGATTGGAAAACGGCTCCAATCCTCTACTTGATCCAGAATCATACAGCTCAAAAACGAGCTTCAACATCTTTCTATGAAGGACTAGCCGATGGCACAGTACCTTCTACAAATTAAATCCAAAGTAGATTCATTAGCAGCAGCCGGCACTCATCTAGATCCGGAAGACATCATTCATTACACCTTGAACGGATTACCTGCCAATTATCAGGCGTTCAAGACTGCCATAAGGACCAATTTACAACCCTTAACTTTGGACGATCTGTACACTCTCTTGTGTAATGAAGAGCTCAACTTAGCTCATGAAGTTACCAAAGAGCTCGGCTCTCTCCAGTTATCTGGAAATACATTAGCTTTGGCCGCCCCTAGAGGACGAGGACGTGGTCGCTTCAATTAACAAAATCGCCGCCTAACAGCATCTTCCAAATCTCCTTCAGTTCCCACTTCCTCTACTCGGGGAGGAAGATCACCACGTCCAAGCATTACATGCCAAATATGTGGCAAACAAGGGCACTCCACGGTTCGCTGGTGGTATAGACATGATCCACAATACACCATTGACCCGCCGCAATCTGCCCTCTTCACTCCTACCGATTCTTCGTCTGGATCAAAATGGTACTTAGACAGTGGTGCCTCATCTCACCTTACATCTGATCCAACCTTTCTTCAAACACCTCATACGTACAATGGCTCTACCCAAGTCACAGTAGGCAACAGACATCAACTGCTTATTCAAAACATGGGTAAAGGCTTACTTCCAACCCCAACCGGTAATCTATACCTCTCTCAACTCAATCATGTCCCAAATCTTTCCTTCAATCTTATATCTGTTCATAGACTCACCACTGACAATAACTGTGATGCATCTTTCTCCTCTCATGGCTACGTTGTTAAGGACCGGATGACTCGACGCCTTCTACTTCAGGGTCCGTGTATTAACGGGCTTTATCCAGTTCACATTCCACCGGCAACACCTTCAAACCAACTTGCTCTCATCTCCATCCAGGCTGTACCGGACCTCTGGCATAGACGACTAGGCCACCCGTCGTCTGGCACTCTATCTCATCTTGCAAAACATGTTCCTGCTATTAGAATTTCTTCTTCTGCTCGCTTTTGTAATGCTTGTCGGTTAGCAAAAAGACACCAACTTCCATTTATCAAATCTAGTTCGCGTTGTAATATAAAATTTGAGTTAATTCACTCAGACGTCTGGGGTCCCTCCCCCACTTCTTCAAATAATGGTTTTCATTTTTATGTTTCATTTATTGATGATTATAGCAAATTTACTTGGGTATACCCACTGCTTTGCAAATCTGACGTTATTCACAAGTTTATTGCCTTCAAACATATGATTGAACATCAATTTAATACCACCATCAAAATCCTTCGCACTAACGGCGGTGGCGAATTCACCAGCAAGCTGTTCACCTCACTACTAACTAACTCTGGCATCCTCCACCAATATACCTGCCCATATACACCCTCTCAAAACGGCGTCGCCGAGCGCAAACACCGCCATATTGTCAAAACTCTCCGCTATCTCCTAATAGAAGCCCACCTACCACAATCTCTCTAGGTCGAAGCACTCAATGCTACTGTCCACCTCATTAATAAACTTCCTTCCCCATCTACTCACAATGTATCTCCCTACGAACGTCTCTACGAAGTCCCACCTGCATATGATCATCTCAAAGTGTTTAGATGTCTATGCTACCCCTGGCTTCGACCTTATAGTCCCAACAAACTTTCTCCTCTTTCCCATCTGTGTGTCTTCATAGGCTATGCCTCCTCACAAAAAGGGCATCGCTGCCTTGATCCCACCACAAACAAAGTCTACACCTCTCGTCACGTCATCTTCAATGAATCTATCTATCCGTTTTCCCAATTCTCCCCCTCACCCACTCAACCAATCACCACTGTAAATATACCCCCACTCTTATTAGTTCCCACTTCAGGCCTTCCATCCTCTATCTATCCGCCCCAACCCACCCCACCATTATACTCCTCACCACAATCCACAACCGTATCACACTCCAATCCATCACCCACATCAGCCAATGACTCTCCTACCCAGTCTAACTCCCCTCACTCAAGGCACAACATACCTAATGTACCACTTCCTTCCCACCACATGCAAACTCGTCTCAAGAGTGGCATCACCAAGCCAAGGCAAATCTTCAATTTAGCTCATTCACTCTGCTCTACAGATCCCACTACCTACCAACAAGCCTCGAAGCATGAACATTGGCGGCAAGCCATGTCTCAAGAATTTCAGGCTTTACAACAGCAGGGTACCTGGGAACTCGTACCGCCATCGCCGAAGCAAAACACACTCGGCTACCGCTGGACCTATCTCACCAAACTTAATTCAGATGGATCCATTGCGCAATACAAGGCTCGTCTGGTTGCCCAAGTATTCAATCAGGAACAAGGTCTCGATTATCACAAAACCTTCAGTCCAGTGGCTAAGATGCCAACTGTTCGAGTCTTTATCCTTGTTGCCCTGCATCATAAATGGCCAATCATCCAACTAGATGTATCCAACGCATTCCTCCACGGTCATCTTCAGGAATCGGTTCACATGCATCGATCAAATCCATCCAACCTATGTCTGCAAACTAAGGAAAGCACTATATGGACTAAAACAATCTCTGCGGCAATGGTATGAAACTCTTTCAACCCAACTACAAAAATTTGGTTTCAAATTTAGCAATGCCGACCCGTCATTGTTAACCTACCAATCCGGCTCTGTGCTTTTGTACATTCTCATTTACGTCGACGACATTTTACTTACCAGCAACGACCAACCCACCATACAAGGCCTTCTGCACAAACTAACATCACAATTTTCTATGAGAAATTTTGGATATCTGTCCTGTTTTCTAGGCATTCAGGTTACACCTACTCATCAAGGTGTGTAGCTCACACAAACACAATATGCCCAACAAATCTTGCATAGAGCCGGCTTGCAAAACGCCAAGTCGGTAGCAACTCCCAGCTCTATCAAGCGTCCTCCAATGGATCTCAACTCAGCTCTGTTCTCCAATCCACAGCTGTATCAACATCTCGCCGGCTCTCTCCAATATCTCACCCTCACTCGCCCGGATATCACATTTGCTGTTCACCAGGTCTGCCAACACATGCACAACCCTCTCATGTGCCATTTTGACATCCTCAAACGCTTGCTACGTTACATCCATGGCACCATCTCTCACGGCTTACCATTGTACGTGTACGATCTCACTTTACAGAGCTACATCGATTCAGACTGGGTTGGCGACCATCATGATCGCAAATCCATCTCGGGTTATTGCAATTTTTTGGGTAAGTCACTAATATCTTGGCAAGTGAAAAAGCAAACTACAGTAGCGCGCTCCTCCATCGAGGCCGAATATCAATTGTTGGCAACAGCAGCTTCAGAAATCATCTGGCTTCGAAGACTCCTTGATGACTTTCACATTCCCATTACCCAACCAACCATGCTATTTTGTGACAACACGTCTGCAATCGCCCTTGCCAACAACCCGGTGTTTCACGCGTGCACCAAACACATCGAAGTCGATTGCCATTTCATTCGCGACTGCATCCATACCAAACACATTACAGGGCACCACATTGCTACAAGAGATCAGCTCGTCGATATATTTACCAAATCACTACCAATCCCTCGGTTCAAGGCCTTAGCTGGCAAACTGACTGCAGCCACAGCTCCATCCGTTTGAAGGGGCATGTAAGAGCAAGCACTAACGGTTCATGGGCACTCTCCATCCGTCACATGCCAAGACGCTACTAGTAATTCCCTCTAACAAACTCAGTACAAGTTTGTTAGAGACTAGTGTATATATACATCATGTAATTACAGCTAGCGGTGTGTGGTTAACAGAAATACATTTCTCTTCATTCTCTGTACTATCTCTACTCCTATTCTCTCCTGCTCACTGTCTTCCTCAAGTTATCAGAAAGAAGGAGAGATCGATAAGATAATATGTTATGGAAATCCGAGATGTGGTTAGGAACTTACCTCTTTTTATATATTCAGTAGATATATATTACTGACTCATAACCTTTCATGATGAGCTCGAAGAGTTTTGGCATTGATCAATAACCTGAGTTGGAAACTCAACTTGAGATTATCACAAGTTGTACAAACTTTTTTAGGAGGTGTCGGCACCTTGCCAAAGTGGTTAGAAGGGTTGCCGAGATGGATATATATGCATCACTGTAGTGGATGTAGCTTCAGGATGATGCGACTCAACTCGAGATGCCGAGGCGAGGAAGAGTGTACATCGGGACATTGGGATAAGGACGGATCAGAAAGACTTGCCCAGGAGAACTTGAATGTCATCAAGGTCGAGATATTGATTTGTTGAGCCTGTGAGGAGACATGTCGCTGAGCTGTAAATGCCACTATGGAGGTCGAGAGTTTGAGAGATAATCAGGATATCACGGAGGAAGTCAAGAAGTAAATTTCCTATAAGGGCGTACCTGAAGCCTGAAGGAGAGGCTTAAAAGACTTCCTTAAGGCTTTATTGAGCACTTCTATGCTCTGCAAGTCGTGTCATATTTTGGAGAAATTAATCTGTGTGGAGTCCAGACGTAGCTCTGCGTCCAATATTTAATTAAATGAAGACACATGGAGGTTTAATGCATTTTTTTTATTTCTTGCCTAACCCAACGACCCGGCCCGACCCAACTTCAGCAATTAGGATTGGTGATCTTTTTTTAAGAAAAAAACCCTTCATCATCCCATTCAATTTAAAAATTAACAGACCAAAAGTCCCTGAGTTTGAGGAGTCGCTTTTCATTGTCGAACAAGGATTGCTCTCATCTCCTTCCGGCACTCTTCATCTTCGAACAATGATGGCCTGTTATCTAATCGTAATCTAATCGTCCTCAACTTCAAGGACGAGTCAACCACTTGTAACCAAAGCAAACACTAATGGAATCCTTTCAACTGGGCGTGACCCTGAGGTTTTTCCCTTTTCAGGGTTTTCCACGTAAAAATCCTGGTGTTGCATTTTCTTCTGTTTGTGTGTTGGATATCCGTACAACGCTGAGACGAAAATTTTCTAACTCTATCGCCGCGTATATTCTAGCCCGCAACAACGACGAAGCCACATTTTTCTTCTATTTGAGGTTTCTCTATTTAGGATTTAGTATGAAGGAAAAATTAAGTTTAGGATTTTTTTTTTTAAACTAATATGTATATTACGTATATGTATAATTTATGTACAGTATATATTTCTCAAATATTTATATATCAATACTTTTGCACTTGTATATACTATGCATTTGTCATTTCTCTGTAAGTAGTGTATTATGAAGGAGAAATTAAGCTTAGGATTTTTTTTAAGGAATATGTATATTATGTAAATGTATTGTTTATGCTATACATATCAATGTCGTCTTCTCCTTATACACATCCTGTATATTACATGTTAAATGTGTAGCTTGATACAATGTGTATATAAATTCACTTATATATATCATGTTTACAAGTTATACGCATGGTGTGTATAAGCTTGTACATCGAGTGTGTACAAACTTATAAACAAGATGCGTATAGAAAGAATTTATACACATTGCGTACAAGCTTGTACATATGATTTGCATAGGGGGGATTTATACAATGTACAAGTTATATATAGAATGTGTACAAGCTTATATATATAATGTATATAAGGGAAAATTTATACACATTATATACAAGTTATATATAAAGTGTGAATAAATTTGTGCACACCCAATGTGCAAGTTGCACACAAGATGTGTATAAGCTTATATACAAAGTGTGTATAAATTCCTACTATACACATCTTGTGTACAAGTTATATACATAATATGTATAAGTTGTATACACTCTGTGTACAACTTATATACATACTATGTAAATATTCCCCTTATACACACATTGTGTATAAGGGAAATTTTTACACACCTTTGTATTTTTTGTGGTATATTTTATTCATATTGTATTAGATTATTATTCACACTTGTACACATGTTTATAAATATACACTCGAACGATTACTTTTCGTTCTAAACCCTTAGTATTTAGAGCTATCTACAACTTCTTGGTTGGGTATTTAATAAGGAAGTCGTGGAGGCCATAAAGAAATTACACATAATTTAATTTTTGGAGTTCTCAGTATTTCAGCAGAATGTTTCCTTGATATGGATGTTGCTATTATTATGGGATGTGAGTAGGCAAGCTTTCATAATTAAGGGGCATAAGCTACTATTCATCGCTTATAAAGTAGCTCTATTTAATGGATTGTTAAATAGAGGTGCATCTATATGATGGGAAGCAGAGCCACTAACAACATATTCTGTAATTGATATTAAAAATGAGATGAAAAGCATCAACAGATCCATGCAACCTGCTATTATTGTAAATAAGTATATAATATTTTTGTTATCAAATTTATTGTTTCTCCCTCGTAACTACAGAACCCCAAATAGGCTCACTATTGTTGCCCAAAATATATATGAGCTCTTAAGGAACAACTTGGTTGAGGCCTCTAAGAATTTCCATTACAGGAAAAACAGTTATTACAGGCGGACAAAATCCGCCTGTAAAGTGAAAAATGCGACAGAAATAATAGGTTTCAGGCGGATTTCCGACGGTAAAACGCGCGTCGGAAAAATATTTCTGTCGCATTTTTTTTGCCGGAAGTATTTCCGGCGGATGTTCTGGCGGACAACCGGCGAATATATTTGACAACCCGACGCCTTTTCTGTCGCTGTGTTCCGGCGTAAAAGCCGCCGGAATTACCGGCGGATATTCCGACGCAATAAAAAGCGATGCCGATTCTTACCGTCGGATATCATATCGTATTTCCGACACGGTTATCGGCGGATAATGTTGTCATATCGTATTTCTGTCGCATATTCCGCCGGAAACCTGTAGCAGAAAAAAAACCTTCCTCATTTTGAAAAGTAATTTCCACATTTATACCTGCATACAAAAAATTACAACACTATATATATTCTACAATATCAACAGTTACACAAACCAGAAGAGCATCATCCAGATAAGGAATAATTAAATATGTATACAATAAATATATATAAGAAGAGTGTCATCAATAAATAACTAAACATGTTCAAACAGTAAATAAATAAATATGTCTACTCTAATTCAGTTTCATCATCAGGTGATGTTGTATTCCTACCACTACTCATCTGCTCCCTCATCTTTTTCATTTCTTCTAACATTTGAGCTTGCTGCTGCTGTATCTGCATCTGCTGATGTTGCATTTGCATCAGCCAATCAGCTTGGGCTTTTCGTACCTGTTCTAGCTCGGCTATAAGGGCAACTATCTATTGGGTATATAAAGACTCTTGGGTACTAGATGAAAAACTGCCGCCACTAGATGACTGCCCTTCATATGCATAGGCCTGCGAGCCTAACCCGTATACTCTGCCATGCTGCATTCCTCCCTCTGCTTGCGACCAAGTACAGTAGTCAGAATAGTCTGTTGATCCAACAGAAGAACCTTCACCTGCTGCAGCCTGACTCTCTCGAAGCCGTGTATACTCCTCCTATGAAAGTTAATAAAATGTTATGCAATTTACACATAATATCACCAAAATTAAACTTATATACTTACATAGGCTCTCCTAGCACGCTCGTCAACCCATTGCTGGTCCTCCTGCCGCTTGTGGGTATGACTATGCAATTCAACAGGAGTCGGTTCTCTACCCAGCACCTGTTTCTGTAATAGACATATATTAGTATTCTAATTAAAATAAATTATTAAAAGATTTTAAAATTTCTCATCAAACGTCTTTTGTGCTCAATATGAGGAACAGAACCTCCTGTATGAAAGGAACTACCCATGCCCCCAACATCAGAAGCTCTGTTCTGTCTATTTTGATCTCTCCTTCTGGTATAATCTAGGCTACCCCAAGCACTGCTCAACTCTGCCCATACACCCTCACCAATCCAAAGTGGTCGCTGGCCTGACTTTCTAATGTCAGTAAACATGTCTCGCATACGAGTCGAGCCACGCTTCTCAAAGTTCTTTCTGATTTTATCATTATGTTGTGGAAGCCAACAAATTTTTTTTTGCAATTAAACACATACAATAAAGAATAAATAAATTTTTTAGCTTATAAATATTAGATATAATAAAGAATTTATTGGCAGCCCATCCTCCACTTATGCCGATACTAGCATGCCAATGCTTACTAAAATACGCACTTTATTTAAGTCTCTTTCAAATGATATGGATAACCTTGGCATGAGGGTTGGGTAGCTCGAAATGAAAGTTATGCATATTAAAGATATTTTATTGGAACATGTTATAGTGTGAAAAATTGATAAAATGTAACTTCTGGCAAAATCCTCTATAAAGATCCAAGAATCAGCTGCTATCGATAGCAGTCAGGGTGAAGTACTAGCTGAGGTACCGGTTCAGCAGGTATTACTTGAATTTTAGGACATATATTTGCCTAAAACATATTGCACTCTCTTACATGCCTATAAATTATCTCCTATGTGACAATAGACACCACAAAGGTAGAACCCAATGTATAATATCCAATAAGAATGGGTATTATAGTCTTTATTGTGAATAAAAGACATTCTCGAGTGAAGATCATCAAAACACCATGAACAACTGGTGATGGGAAGAGAAAAAGCAAGCTAAATGAGAGTGAGGACTGAGGAGCCACCTATGAAAGCATCTAAAACTGATGAATTCATCTTGGTGGAATCGTTACCTGAAGTGGTTACCCCTACAAGCATAACATGGATTTTAAGCGTAGGGAGTTGTGTACAAAGGAAATATATACACTTTATGTATAAGTTGTACAAAGGGTGTGTACTAGCTTACATACAGACTATGTACAACTTGTACACAGCTTGTGTATAAGCTTATACATATCCTGTATAGAACTTATACATAGGGTGTATAAGGGGAATTTATACACATCCTGCATACAAGTTGTACACACAGCATGTATAAAGAGTAGACGACATTACAAAAAGAAAATTCTTATTCGCACACTGTGTACAAGTGTATAAAGCATTATAAATAGGAAAAACACAACATAAATCATGGAAGAATACACCCTAAACACAATAAAACTTGAAGGATACACCCTAAATATTTGAAGAATACACCCGAAACCCTAAAAACCATGCATTTATAGAAAACATAGTAAAACTTGGAATGAGTTTAAAATTTACCGATAAGTTATGATCTACAACAGCTCCAACCAAATTGACTTTTGTTTCATCCAACCTTATAATCTCAGTACTATCCTATAAACTCTCCATGTTTGGCTGCAAACTTGTTATCTTCAAGTCTTCCAAGATGTTTGCATACTGCCTTTCAGCCTTCCCGTCCTGTGAGCATGTCATCTTCTCGCAGAATGCAACGTCCAAACTAGTGTCCATTTTCATCGCCTGTTTCTCCTTTTACTTTCTCAGTAGGTATCAAAAGTTTTATTCTGCAAAGACCCTAAATATTGGAGAGATTTCGAGGGGTTAATCTTAAAAATGAACGCCAACCCTAATCGTTATAAAAATAAAGAATTGTACGTTTATCTATTAATAAATAAAAATTACTTACCTCTAGATGAACGGTACAATAATCCAAGTTATTTGAGATCTAACCAATAGTGCCAAGTGAAGTTCAACACAAATGTCTTACAAATAAAAATCCTAATATATATCTAAAACTATATTAAAGATCAAATATGCATAAACATAAGACATAATATGGCCAAACTTAAAAGACACACAAGGAAGGTAATTTGTCATGGCTAAACAATGTGTTGCAACACAATCAAGCCTAACATAGTATATACGGAGAGAAAGGGCGGAATCGAGCATGAGATTATGATGGAAATCATGGGAGGAGGTGGCAAGGCATAGGATTTTGAAATTGCATAGATGCGAGGGCAAACTAAGCCACACATGAACGAAGGTTTCATGGCTTAATTCAGCCTTTGGACAATTTAGCAAATTTGGTTCTAACACTATCTATATTGATCAGAAGTCGCTAATTGTCATGAAGTTGAAGGGTTCAATTTCGTTGATGTGTGACATTTCATTGCCAGGCTAGTTGAGATACCAATGAAATTCTGCAATATGGCTTAGGATGACAGAACTTGATATGATGCTTACTATAGACCTCACTTGTGGCTAAGCAGCCCAGTATCTGAATGCTGTGAAGAAAATACAGCCTGGGATTTTTACAAGTTGTTCGTTAGACATTCACCACTTGATTCGGGGATATACTGGGCTGTCGAGCTCTTCTATGAAGTGGGCAAGCCCTCGAGCCTAATTTCATATATAATGAGCAAAAATTACGACAAGACTAAAGAGAAAGAAAAATTATAACTCAGTGAAGAGTATGAGAGAAAAAAAAAAATGAGCTACATAAAAAATTTAGCAATGCTAAAATATCTATTTAAAAAAAAAAGCTATGAAAAAATAAAAGATAGAGATCCAACCCCCTATGAACTCAAAATTATTTGCACGAGACAAAAAACTCAAATTAGCACATCATCAAAGATTGTGCAAGATTGCACCACGTAGCGAGCGTACAGTTGGGAGAAAAAAAAGGCCCTATGAATCACAATGATGCCTTCTTTCTCCTTGAGCTGCCTCCTTGAAGCCTTAATGATTGGACATGCACTAATTATTGTTGGCTTTTGGAAATATAAGCATTTCTTTTCTATGTATAGAAGGTGCCAGATATACGCAGCCAATCATAATCTATTGGTTAGGGATTTTAACTATCAAGTGAGAGGTCTTGAATTTGAGTCTTATATATATAATATGCATATGAATTTGCTTTAATCAGGCTAAATAACGCTTTAAAAAAGGGATTTTTTTAAGAAAGAGCTTGATGTTTAATTTAGATTAGGAATATGAGCAGAGTATTAAAAAAATTTAAAATGAAATAAACTACAAAAATAGAATGACGCATTCCATTGAATGTATCAAACTGTTTGACGTATTTAGAATGCGCCAAACTGTTTGGCGCATTACTATAGTAATTTTAGAATTTAGTTCGGCTGACTGGAGTGAATGCACGAAATGAATTGGCGCATTCTATAGAATGCACCAAATCATTTGACGCATTCTTTAGAATGCACCATTCTGTTTAGGAAGTTTGCTTCTTTTTAAAATTTTTTAATACTCGCCTCCTATTCCGAATTTAAATTAATCACCTTGCTCCTTAAAAAAAAAATCCTAAAAAATGCCAGATATTATGAAGTATGAGATCTCGCACGTGAGCTTTTTAACATGAAGTGCCCAGATAAATTTGAGCACATATTATAAAGAGAGGTAAAATTTAGGCGCTTTTGGATTTTGTTCTTTCATGAAAACCCAATTCTGAGAACCCCATCACACATACTGAAGTAGGTGCTCGAGTGGAGTGTTGAGCTCATTAAGCCGAGTTTACAGAACATACAATTTTGGACATGCAACGCATAGTTGATGCTGCCAAGATTTTCAAGTGTTATAATTTGGTTCAAAACATATGTCAAATCTTATTCAAATAAGAATTTGAAACTTTGAATATTTGTTTAGAATATTATTCATTTTAAGGCTTCGTTTGGGACAGCTTTTTTATTACTTTCTAAAATAATTTTTTAGTACAAAAATAGCTGTCTTAGAAAGTAGTAAGAAAGCTATCCCAAAGGAAGACTAAATTTTGATTTATATTTCCATTTTGTTATCAAATATATGCTATCACTATTAAAATGGGTGATGGTTACAATTAGGCTCGTACAATCAAAATACGTGAATGCTAATCTTCTATTTGTTGGAGAGCTTGAGGTGAAGCTATATGATAGACAAATCACTTGAGATGGATGAATCGCTCATCAGAGTCAAATATGGTTCTTCAAAGAGAGAGGTTTTGGTAGATTTCTTGTTCCGATGTTTGCATTAACACTAAAGCTTCGTTTGGGACGACTTTTGTATTGCTTCTTAAAACAGAATTTTAGTACAAAATTTTTTAATTTTTGTACTAAAACTCTATTTTAAGAAGCAATAAAAAAGTCATCCTAAATGACTGCTTGACAAGAGTATTTTGGTTTAAAATGAAATTTCAATCATATTTCTCTAGATAAAAAATGTAATGGTCATATATGTTCAGTTGTGAATATTATGAGTCATATAAAATCAAATTTTTCTATTACAAGAATAATTAAAAAATCATAATAAATATATAATTTAGATTATTTGGATGATATTAAACTCTATATTTTTACTTTCAATGATAATAAACTTAGTTTTTTTATAATTAAGTACTAATAATTTAGTTTATTTATGATTATGAATAATTAACAATGACATAAATATTAAAGGGAAAATTTGACTTCATATACCCCATAAATTGGAGAAATATGCCCATTATTTAATATCGTACGAAAATATATTTGGAAGTTTTGTTTGAATCAAAATTCTGCTATTTTTTTAACTATATATTACTTTTTAGTTTTGCATGACCTATATTGATTTGAGCATGATTCGAACAAGGTTTAAAAAAACTTTGATCAAAAGTGGGACTATATAAGAGAAAAATTATGCCTTATTAGAATATTGTTTGAATCATAATCGAATCATATATCCCAATTTGAAGATAGAGCTGTATATGATTTGAATATAATGGAGAACTGATCACTATCGTTGTCATCATAACACTTGATGATTAAGATTTTGTTTGGGATGACTTTCTTATTGCTTCTTAAAGCAGTTTTCTAGTACAAACTTTTTAATTTTGCACTAAGAAGCTGCTTTAAGAAGCAGTAAAAAAGTCCTCCCAAACGAAGCCTAAGAGCATTAGAGAACTATGTTCTATAAGCTTTGAAAAAGTTCCCAAAAGGGACCTCTTAGCATGGGCAAGAAGATCATTAGCCTTAAATTACAAAACCAATTTTTCCATGTTACTCTTGGCTCTTAATGTTATTTGAGCACTGTAATGCCTCTCAACTGGCAGGATTAAATGAAATATATGCATAAATAGCACATCGATTCAAATATGTAAATCCTAAATGAGATGATCTGTGCAAAAACTTATCTTTAACAATAATTAAACAATATTGGATCATGATCATACCATCTTCAATAATGGTTAAACGATCTTGAATTATGATTGATCAAAGTGATTGACCCATTGGATGAGTTCGTAAAGTCTTCAGCCTACGATTGAGAAATATTCAAATAATTTTCGACACATTATAGCTTTGCATAAATCTTGTTCAAACTTTATTTAACCCTTAGTCAACCCTTATATTTAATAATGATTGGACAATATCACATCATGATCATATTATCTTTTGATAATAGTTGAACTATCTTGAACCATGATCGATCAAAATGATTGACCAATACAATGGATTTAAAAAATTTTTAGCCCACTGTCGAGTAATATTCAAATAGTTTTTAACTCATTATAGCATTGTTCAAACCTTATTTAACTCTTCTTTCTAGATAGTTTGATCACAGATCAATAAAGAGTGGAAGAAGGTTCAAATAAGAATGTAATGTGTTGGAGATAGTTCAAATATTGCTTAATCAGAGGTTGATGACTTTAGAAGACTCATTGAAAGGGTTGTTTATTTTTTTTTATTGAGCAAATAACATTTAAATGATATTTGAAGATTGTTTGATCATGATTTAATCATTATTATAATGATAAATAGGGTTGAAATATTGTTCTAATTACGACAATTAGAATTGTTGCGGACTCAAATATACGCGGCGATAGAGTTTAATATTTCCGTCTCAGCGTTGTACGTATATCCAGCACACAAACAGAAGAATGAAAGAACACCAGGATTTTTACGTGGAAAACCCTGGAAAGGGAAAAAACCACGGGGCCACGCCCAGTTGAAAGAGTTCCACTCGTGTCGTTTGAAGTACACGAGGCTGATCCGTCCTTTAAATTCAGGACGATCAGATTACAATGAGTATCAGTTACAAGGACAAGCAGAGTTCCGATGTCACTTGAGTGTCCGGCAGAATTCCGGCGTCACTTGGAAAGAAGTCCGGCGTCACTCGGAGAGAAGTCCGGCGTCACTCGGGCGTCGGGTAGGATTCCGGCGTCACTTGGAGAGAAGTCCGGCGTCACTTGGAGAGAAGTCCGGCGTCACTTGGCGTCGGGTAGAATTCCGGCGTCGGGCAGAATTCCGACGTTGCTCCCCTGTCGGGCAGAACTCTGGCGTCCCTCGGGCGCCAGATGGTACTTCGGTGGTGTTCCGGCGGTGTTCCGGCGGAGTTCCGGCGGAGTTCCGGCGGTGGTCGAGGAGGAGCTGTTCCCTCCTAGGCTTCTCTTCTCTTCTTCTTCTTCTCTTCTTCTCTTCTTCTCTTCTTGGCTTGGCTTGGGTCCTCTCTTAAGAGAAATGAGGGGCTCGGAAACTATTAAATTTTTGAAGTCTCCGAATTAATTTTTGAAGTTTCCTAGCCCCTCATTTCTCTTAAGAGAGGACCCAAGCCAAGCCAAGAAGAGAAGAAGAGAAGAAGAGAAGAAGAAGAAGAGAAGAGAAGCCTAGGAGGGAACAGCTCCTCCTCGACCACCGCCGGAACTCCGCCGGAACTCCGCCGGAACACCGCCGGAACACCACCGAAGTACCATCTGGCGCCCGAGGGACGCCAGAGTTCTGCCCGACAGGGGAGCAACGTCGGAATTCTGCCCGACGCCGGAATTCTACCCGACGCCAAGTGACGCCGGACTTCTCTCCAAGTGACGCCGGACTTCTCTCCAAGTGACGCCGGAATCCTACCCGACGCCCGAGTGACGCCGGACTTCTCTCCGAGTGACGCCGGACTTCTTTCCAAGTGACGCCGGAATTCTGCCGGACACTCAAGTGACATCGGAACTCTGCTTGTCCTTGTAACTGATACTCATTGTAATCTGATCGTCCTGAATTTAAAGGACGGATCAGCCTCGTGTACTTCAAACGACACGAGTGGAACTCTTTCAACTGGGCGTGGCCCCGTGGTTTTTTCCCTTTCCAGGGTTTTCCACGTAAAAATCCTGGTGTTCTTTCATTCTTCTGTTTGTGTGCTGGATATACGTACAACGCTGAGACGGAAATTTAAACTCTATCGCCGCGTATATTTGAGTCCGCAACAGTTTGGCGCCGTCTGTGGGAATCTTATCCCACAACTTCAAGTATTGCTACGATGGTCAATAGGCGTAGCAATCGCCTCATAGGAGCCTCCCGCTCCCACTCTCCCCAATCCAGAAACCAGTCTATAAATCGTGGACATCAAGTTTCTGCCTCCTTTCTTCATGGGGGGCAGCACATTGCTGGAGAAGGAACCTCAGGGCCTTCCTTGGAGGAGCGAATCCGAAAGATGGAAGAATCTCAAAACGAGATCCTACAACTCTTGCGAGAGACTCGACAACCGACCCTAGCACCTCAGGAGGAGGTTCTTCTCCCTCGAGATCCACCACGTGTCGAAGCTGTTCAAATCGAACATCTTCAAGACGAGATTCCTCTTCCTCCACTCAGGAGGCGTTCGCAGTCACATCAAGATAACGAACTGACTGATACAGCAAGTTCTACCCATCCTTCACACACAGGTCGGCAACCTCGTATTCCTTTGGACCTCCCCGAAGAGTTAGCCCGACCACACATTGCTGAGCTCCCTCGCAATACCCTTCGCCACGAACTACGACGATTGGTCCGAGAAGAGTTCCCTGCACGAGGCATAAGGCAACCCCTTCGTCAGTGGGACTTGCAGGAGTCATCACCCTTGACAGAAGCTATTCTTCAACACCCTATTCCGGCTGGCTTTAAGCTACCAAGCGTCGAGTCCTACGATGGGACATCTGACCCGTACGAGCACATCGACCATTACAGGACCATCATGCATATTCAACGAGCCTCAGACGCACTCCTTTGCCAGGTTTTCCCTGCCACTCTTAAAGGACAAGCTCGAACATGGTTCTATTCACTTCCAGCCAGAACGATCCCCACATTCGTCAAATTGGCCAAAGTATTTGTCGAACAGTTCGTAGCCAATCGAAGAATCACTAAGGATTCCTCCCACCTATCTGGAATCCGTCAGAATGAGGGAGAATCGTTGAAAGAGTATTTTCAGCGATTTTCTACTGAGGCTCGACAAATTCCGGGAGTAGATCCTGAATTATTGAGAGGAGTCTTTCTTGGTGGCCTCCGTCCTGGCCCCTTTTATTCAGCTCTTATGCGAGATACGGTTCATTCATACGCCGACCTGATTCATCGTGTGGAGGCACAAATCTCCGCAGATGAAGCCGTAAATGCTCACAGAAAGCAGTTCGAGCAGACAAATGGGAAGCGCAAAGGTGCTCCTGGGATGGACAATTCTTCCTTACAACAGAAAAAGCAAGGGAATAGCAATATACCTCCTAGGCCCCCATTACCACAACGAGAACCTCGGCAGGAGAAAGAGTACACTCCGCTCAACACATCTCGAGCAAATGTGTTAATGGCGATTCAAGATCAGGACAAAGTGAAATGGCCGCATCCTTCGAAGCCAAATACAGGAAATCAAGATCAGTACTGTCACTTTCATCGTAGTCGTGGCCACACTACTGAAGCATGTTGGCAACTTAAGGATGAGATTGAAAGACTTATCCGCCAGGGCTATCTTCGACAGTTTATTGGGAACCCACCTACCCGAGAAGAAGCTCGCCCCACTGGGGGGCAAAATCAACAACAAAGACAACCATTAAATAATATTCAAATGGTTGGTGAGATTGAGTAATGCTGCAACTTGAACCTTTGTATTAGTAATACTACTTGTCATGTGTCACCATGTATCTCTTCTATGATCAGTAGGATGTCACTCTAATATCCTTAGTATTTCTACCAAGTCAAATGATGTGGTTGTCCCTATATGTATCTCTTTTATTGTACAAGGGAATTATTGTATTGTCTTACAGTAATATAATGTGTTGTTCGTCCAGTTTTGATATTATCTCTTTCTTTAAAAAAGAATATAAATGACAATGAAAAACTACTGACAAATATAGTCTCTTTATCCTTGATTCGAGAAATACACAATCTTTATTGTGTCTTAATCACTGGATAATCAATCCCAGGGGGATTCGATCTGACCTCTTCCACACAGGTTAACGTAGTCGAGCAAAGGCTCCGACATACAACCTCGGATAGGTCTCACATCCTTGGTGGATTCTCTCGACCTCTTCCATACAGGTTAACGTCGTCGAGCAAAGGCTCCGACATACAACCTCGGATAGGTCTCACATCCTTGGTGGATTCTCTCGACCTCTTCCATACAGGTTAACGTCGTCGAGCAAAGGCTCCGACATACAACCTCGGATAGGTCTCACATCCTTGGTGGATTCTCTCGACCTCTTCCATACAGGTTAACGTCGTCGAGCAAAGGCTCCGACATACAACCTCGGATAGGTCTCACATCCTTGGTGGATTCTCTCGACCTCTTCCATACAGGTTAACGTCGTCGAGCAAAGGCTCCGACATACAACCTCGGATAGGTCTCACATCCTTGGTGGATTCTCTCGACCTCTTCCATAAAGGTTAACGTCGTCGAGCAGGGCTCTGACATACAACCTCGAATAGGTCTCACATCCTTGGTGGATTCCCTCGACCACTCCTATACAGGTTAACGTCATTGAGCAGGGCTCTGACATACAACCTCATATAGGTCAAATATCATTGGATGATGTCTTGTATCCCAATCATTGGAAGATCATTCTTGGGGAGATTTAATCTAACATCTTCCCTTAACGTCATCAAGCAAGGGCTTTGACTTACAGTCTCAGATATGTCAAACATCCTAAAAGGATGTCTCTCACATTCCTTCAAACTAATAATACATCAAAAGCACAAAGCATGTCTTACAGATGCAAGAACAATTTAGGTCCCTCTAGGGGACAAATCCTCATTTCATATACAATATCATTGGAGTTACATAAATTCAGATTCAAATATACATTTCTTCTCACCAGAAGTTGAATCAAAAGGTACACTAGCGACACTCATACAAGCTAGTATCATCCAGCAACAAGTAACTTCAACACAGTCAAATATCCTTGGTGGATTTAAGTGACTTCTCCCTTACTGTACGCAAGCATCTCCTACAACTGCTCCTTTAAAGAAAGGACATAACTGGATCATCATCAGACCTCCACTCAGTTGACAGTGTTAGTGTATTGCCAGAATATTGGCATGTCACACTACTTCGACCTCTTGATTCAGTAATATCTGATGTTGGCACACTTCAGTATGGATGAATATTGCCTTAACACAATGTTACTGGACGCCGGCCATCATCTGCCCGTCGCGAGACATTCGTCGGACTCCTGCCCGACGCTGAGCTTCCTCCCGTTGAAGGACTTTTGCCAATCGCGGGACTTTCGTCAGACTTCTGTCTGACACCGAACTTCCTCCCGTTGAAAGACTTCTGTCAGTCGCGTGACTTTCGTCGAACTTCTACCCGACGCCGGACTTATGCCCGTCGTCGGACCCTCGTTGTACTTCTTCCCGACGCCTGACTTCCGACCATCTTCAGACTCCCTCCGACTAACATCTCACCTCCACATGAAGGAATGAAAAAAAAAAAGAAATTTCTAACTCCTGTACAAGAGGAGGGGCGTTGTCTCAAGTAGGGAAAATCACCTACTGAATAACAACGGAATGCCTCAACTGTCAGAAAGCCAGAATGAGAGAAAAAAGAGAGGAATACTCTAACTTCTGTGCAAAGGGAGGGGCGCCGAGTCAAGTAGGGAAAATCACCTACTCAAAAACGGCGGAAGGCCTCAAAATGCCAGAAACTAGAGGGGAGAAGAGAGGAATACTCTAACTTCTGCGCAAAGGGAGGGGCGCCGAGTCAAGTAGGGAAAATCACCTACTCAAAAACGGCGGAAGGCCTCAAAATGCCAGAAACTAGAGGGGAGAAGAGAGGAATACTCTAACTTCTGCGCAAAGGGAGGGGCGCCGAGTCAAGTAGGGAAAGTCACCTACTCAAAAACGGCGGAAAGCCTCAAAATGCCAAAAGCCAGAGGGAGAAAGGAAGAAGGGGCGAGTTTCTCCTAGGCCCTGGGGGTCTATTTATATTATTTTTGAGGGGGGGAGGATTCCAAAATTTTATTAAATTCCCTGAATTTTTTCAAATTTTTCGGAATTTTTTGGGATTTTTTCGGAATTTTTTGGGCCCCGCCACTTAAAAAAAAAAAAAAAAAAAAAAATTTTTTTTTTTTAAAAAAAGGGTAACCGCGCGGTTAACCGCGCGGTTCTGCGCGGTTCCGCGCGCGCGGACGCGCCGATTGGCGCGGGCGCCGCCGCAGGCGGCGGCGGCAGGCGGCGGCCGGCCGGCCGGCCGGTTCGGCCGCCTACGCGTTCCCGGGCTCCGATTTCGGGCCCGGACGGTCCAAATTCGACGTTTTTGGGGTCCCCGGACACGTTTTTCGACGTTCCGGACTCAATTTTGACACTTTTGGAGCTCAACGGGGCCTCTATGATCAAGTTCGAGCAAACATTTAATTTTTGGAACGCAAATTTTTGCGATTTTGCCAAAGTGAAAGGCCGACACATATATTTTTGGACTCCTGGAGCTTTGTCGTCCAAAAATAGGGGGGCAACTGATACGTCATCGGAAAATTATCTTAATCGGGCACGAATCTCGAGGAAAAACTCAAGTTGGAAACTTCAAAAATTAATTCGGAGACTATTTAAACTCCGATTTCAGCAAGCTTACAGTCGAACTGAGCGTCTCGGAAATACGAATCCAACGACACCAAATTCGACTCAATCCGAGCCCAAGTGAGTCCAAATCAAGTACCTGAAGCACTGTTGGAAGCATCAAACAGTTATTTGAGTTACCAAACGGTCTCCGATTTTGACGAGCTTATAGTCGGATCGAGCGTCTCGACGAGACGAATCCAACGAGCCCAAGATCGTAGAATTCTGATATCATTAAGACCTTCAAATACTTGATAAACGGTTCACGATCAAGGGATTCAATATCGGCCGTTCATCCGGATCACTCCCTATTTGCCCCTGATCCCTCACATATTTACGGGCTATGCCACTCCAGAAAAACTATAAATAGCCCCTCATTTCTCTTAAGAGAGGACCCAAGCCAAGCCAAGAAGAGAAGAAGAGAAGAAGAGAAGAAGAAGAAGAGAAGAGAAGCCTAGGAGGGAACAGCTCCTCCTCGACCACCGCCGGAACTCCGCCGGAACTCCGCCGGAACACCGCCGGAACACCACCGAAGTACCATCTGGCGCCCGAGGGACGCCAGAGTTCTGCCCGACAGGGGAGCAACGTCGGAATTCTGCCCGACGCCGGAATTCTACCCGACGCCAAGTGACGCCGGACTTCTCTCCAAGTGACGCCGGACTTCTCTCCAAGTGACGCCGGAATCCTACCCGACGCCCGAGTGACGCCGGACTTCTCTCCGAGTGACGCCGGACTTCTTTCCAAGTGACGCCGGAATTCTGCCGGACACTCAAGTGACATCGGAACTCTGCTTGTCCTTGTAACTGATACTCATTGTAATCTGATCGTCCTGAATTTAAAGGACGGATCAGCCTCGTGTACTTCAAACGACACGAGTGGAACTCTTTCAACTGGGCGTGGCCCCGTGGTTTTTTCCCTTTCCAGGGTTTTCCACGTAAAAATCCTGGTGTTCTTTCATTCTTCTGTTTGTGTGCTGGATATACGTACAACGCTGAGACGGAAATTTAAACTCTATCGCCGCGTATATTTGAGTCCGCAACAAGAATGTAAACAGAGGTCTAACGATGAAGACATCAGGGTTTAGAGTACGAAACCTAGTTTCAATTCTACAAAAACTTAAAAAAATTACTAGCATTCGAAGATGGTGAATAACAAGATATCGTCACTGTGAATTTTTGAGAAATGAAATAATAATCATATTTATCTAATGTAAGATATAATAAGACTTATAAAGTCAATAAAAGTTTTATTAAAGGTAATAAAATTTATTAGAAAATACTTGTATTGCATTTATTTAAACAACAACTCTAGACATGTAAGTGTTTTAAGAAATTGTTTACATATGTAAATCAATAAAATTTACTTGCAAATTAATAAAATATTATTATTATTAAATTATTATTATTATTTTCATTACGAAAACTACACGCCAGGAAATTTAACACAAAAATCTCTTTAACCAAAACTCGAGAGAAAAAAATAAAAATGAAAATAAAAATAAAGCTGCAAACATATTCTCCACTTCGTCCTCTCCCTCTTCTGGTTTTCGTCGTTTCCCTCCTTTTTAACCCCAACCCCTCGCCGCGATTGATAAGCATACTCACCTTGGAATTCCTTCAAATCCCTTGCAGGCCTTTAATTCTTTATAGTCTCTCCCTCGCGTTCATCCATGGACGGCAATTACACCCCTTACAATCCTCGCACGGTAGAAGAAGTTTTCAAGGACTTCAAGGGCCGGCGAGCCGGCTTGATTAAAGCCCTCACCAACGGTGACCTCACATTTATTCTACAATCTTCTTTTTCCTCTTTAAGTTGTTGTCTTTTTGTGTATTTTCACGCTGGCCATTCGGAGCTCGTTTAACTGATTCTGTTTGGGATGGCACAGATGTGGATGATTTCTACCAGCAGTGCGACCCAGGTTTGTGATTTCGTCATTTTTTTTATTGCCTATTTTGCTAGTTTATTTGCTTGCGAGTATGTAGCCTCTTGCATTCAATATTTTTGAAGAGTGTTTTCAGTATTTGTGTGACATGTGCAGGGATTCTCAGTGATCTTAACATCGTCTTCTCTAACTTGAGAGTGGATGGAATAATGGTTTTTTCATTTTGTTAGCTTTGGAAATTTGTTTCAATTTATCATTTTCTTGAAAGTTGAAGTAAAAAAATTGATGCGTCATTTCTATTACTTTGGTTTCAGAATGGTGTTAGTAAATCATCTGCTTTGCTTTTGGAAAACCTAATATGTCATAAAATTTGATTTATATAAAAAACTTGAGACGAAAAGCACAACACCATACCTTTCGGCCTATCACATTGCTTCTTGGATATGACCATCTTACTTGGATAGTAAATTGATCATCTGTGCGAGAGTAACTAGGACTTTATTTCATGCGAACATCACAATACAACAACCGCATTATATTATCAACAAAGTCCCAGTCTTCTTATATCATATGACATGTTTTATTTTTCCTTAATTGTTTATAAGTTTTAAAGCTCATCTCATTAGGTTAAATGAGATCCAACATCAACTAGATCAACCAACCTCTATTTCGTGTGTGTCGTTGTAGCAAATTTATTGACTTGGTTCTCCTTTCCTAACCAGTTTAATATTATTTTATTAACCAAAAAGGTTAGTTATAAATTTCAAAGGCTAAATAACCTGCAGGCTTCTACCTCAAGTGGAGGTTTTGGACTCACTTTGCAAAATAAAAAATAGAAAAAATTAGTTTGATTTTTTTTTTTTGGTATAAAGTGTGAAAGTATTTATAGATTTCTCTAAAAGGTTTATAATGAAAATAAATCAAAACTATTTTAAAAAAAGAAAAAAGTTTCAACTAAGAGGTGTCAACGGATGGCATAGGTAGAGGCATACGGATTGCAATGTAAGGGTTATAAGAGGACCGATCCAATGGTTATAACACTTAAATTGTGTGCTTAAGGGTCCCTACCAAGATTGGTTTATTTGTGGGTCCAACGATCTTTCAACACTTCCTTTAACTATCATGATTTCATGATCGTTCAATAGGTTTTACGTTGGCTGTTGACTACCTAATGCAACCCTCTATTTTTCTCATTTAGGGCTTAGGACCCAACGACGACCGTGCTAAACTAAATAATATGAATATACAATTCCAAATTTGCTTAAAAATATTTTTAAACATGAGGTTATTGGGTCCTTTGGCGAGAATTTCTACAAGTTGATTTTTTGTTGACACGTATGCATTGAAGATTTACCCACTTTATAGTTTCTCTTTTATGAAATGTTTATCCATCTTCACATATTTGGTATGATCATGTTGTATTGCATTATAAGCTATGCTGATGACAAATTTATTATCACAATTTATCTTTGTTAGCCTTTTTCATTTGATTTTTAAATATTTTAAAATAATTTTGATTCACAAAAATTTGTAAACTCCTTGGGCAATGACGCTAAATTCAAATTCAATGCTAGATTTTGAAATAACATGTTTCTTGCTCCTCATGTACTGAGATTTCCTCCACAAAAATGTAGTATAATTAGTCGTGGATCTTTTATCCATTGGTTGTCCTGCATAGTCTATATTAGTATACCCTTCAATTTTTAAAAGTATCATGCTTTTTATAGAGAATTTCTTTATTCAGATTTGATTTAAGATATTTAAGGATTCCACAAGCAACTTAAATGTGAGATTCTTTGGGTTTGTGCATGAATCGATTAATGAGACTCATTGCAAATGAAATGCTTGGATGGTAGTGTGATAAACGTATAAAATTTTCAACTAATTTTTGATATTATACCATATCTACTTCTTTTTCTTCTTCATATGCTTCCAATTTCACAAGATTTGTAATCAACTATTTCTTTTTTCATTAGATAAATAACATATCATGTTAGAGAGGAGTATTCTTTATTTTGATTGAACAACTTCTATTTTCAAGAAGTAATTGAATTTACCCAACTCTTTGATCTCAAATATTTCAATAAGTTTTTTCTTGAGAGATCATGTTCTCTATTGTCATTATTTGTTTATATCATCAACATATAAGCTAATATTTGCAATTTTACTATTAGTGGAGCGTTTTATGAAGATGGTATGTGATGTAGAACTAATTGCGTAGGTTGGTTATGTAATGTTGAAATTGAACGCCTTAGATTAGAGCAACAATAATTATTCAACTGTAGCGATTTAAACTGAGATCAAATACAATAAAGGAGGTGACGTAGCTTAGGCCAAATTACACGATATTCATTTAGGAACATCAAAATTAACCAATACGATCAAGATTAGCATAATATGGGGGATTTTCAAAAGAAATCCCTAAATTAACGATTAGATTAGTCACTAGTTGGGTCCACTCACTCACACTTGAAATAATTTGGCTTGCGGAGTAAATTTTCACAACCTAAATGATGCCACAATCAAGGGAGAGTAAGTAGGTAAGAGAGAAAAGGGGAAGAGTTTACCCAAAGGGGAAGGATAGGAAGCTCCGGTGTAGTTATTTTGGGCGCCAATAATGAGTGGACAACAACACGAACCTTCTGGATGTCTTTGGACAACAACTTTGCAAATTCTGAAGGTGGACAGCAAGCTGACACTTCTGGACAGCGACTACGAAAATCTGGATAGTAGGTTGGCAAATTTATGCCTGTTGGAAACTCTGGACAACAAATCTCCTAGTCCAGAAAGCTGGACAGCAAACTGGGATTATCTGGGCAGCAATTGGGATGGTTAAGGGAGGCGGGGCAGTAGTCTAAGGTTGCTGAAACTCCGGGACAACAGCTTCAATTTGGACGTGGTTAGTTTGGGATGGAAAGAATAGATAAATAAGGGGAGATTGGGAGGGAAAGGAGGGGAAAATTTAATTTCAGGTTTTGGATTTGAATTGGGAGAGAAATCAATCTAGAATTCCTGAAACTAATTATATCCAAAAGGGGGAAAGGTAATTGAGGAATCGATGGCTTAATTGGGGGAGCATTAATGAACCTATTAATTAGATGAGAGAGAGGAAGGGGGCCGACCAAGGAAGAGAGGGGGGGGGGGAACAAAGGAAAGGTGTCCACATTCATTGAATGTGGATTTAGAATCAAATCTAATTGAATTTCAGATTTGCAATGATTAAGGGGCTTTCCTAAAATAATTTAGATAATTTAGGAAGAATTTGAATTTCAAATTTATTTGAATTTGAATTCAAAATCTCCCAACTTAATATGAGATATTTTAGGAAAGTAGTAGGATTAGAAAGGAAGGAAGTGGTTGTCGGCTAGGATTATATAAAGCAATGAAAACAAAAGATTTAGAAGCCATATTGTTATGAGTTAGTGAGCATGATCCGGATGGTTTTTCTAGAGTGTTGAGAAAGTTTTCGAGTTTGTCAATTTCTTTTGGATTGAACTCTTTTGATTCCACAAGATAGATCTACTTTTTTATCACATTTTTTATTTTCACCATAGCCTCGGGGCTTTTTGTAGAGTTTTCAACATTTTTTTGTGTTTCATTTCTTTTATAATAATTGCAGCATAGATTGTCTTTGAAAGAAGGTTTTTGTCCTTCTTTAAGGAAAGTGTCTGTAGCAGTAAGTCTGTTATTTGGGGTTCAATGGTTGTCACGTGACATATTTCAGAGATCAAAACATTTAGCATTAGTGTCCTTCATTTTTCAACTCGTATGAGAGAAAAGCCTCATTTAGTGATAGTAGATTTTTTTTGCTTAATGTTTGAACATGAAGTTTGTTGAAGTCATTATTAAGTCCTGCAAGGAACTCAAACACCCGTTCTTTTTCTACAAATTACTTGA
This sequence comes from Dendrobium chrysotoxum, assembly GCA_019925795.1. Classification (NCBI taxonomy): domain Eukaryota; kingdom Viridiplantae; phylum Streptophyta; class Magnoliopsida; order Asparagales; family Orchidaceae; genus Dendrobium; species Dendrobium chrysotoxum. The sequence goes on along the minus strand of CM034314.1, from coordinate 89,561,418 downwards.
GGAATATTGTATCATTGCAGCATGTCATCTTAAGATCTTGATAATAGTTCATTTTAAGCTAATAAACCTTTAGTGCATTAAATCACTCCATAACATGAAGATTACTTTATTTGGTTGTTGAAATTGTAGTTTTGATCTCATAGATTAGGGTAGCATCTTTCACTTATGAGTGTGTTTGTTTGATAACATCCCAAAATAATTTTGCGGTAGAGAGAAATATATATGGCCCATGATTTTAGGCATCATGGTATTTCACAATCATGTCATGACCATAGAATCTGCTTCATCCGTTCCCAAAGAGGATCCGCAACATGATGAAATTTTCTTTTTTTCCTTTCAGAAAGGTCTTTATAAATTGACACAATTTCAGTTAATTTCTCCTATTCATGCGATATGAGGCTTGTAGCCCTAGATTTCTCATTTAGTCTTGTTTTCACCATTCATTATGGTCAACTCTTTCGAAGGAAAGTCAAAGAAACTATCCATAATGAAGAGAAGGAAAAATCTCGACAAGGGAGGAAAAAAGAACAATGGTTGGAAGACAAAAAACCCTATCATTACTTTAATGCATAATAGAAGAAATTAAAAAAATAAGAAAGAATTTAATTGCTAAATTATGTATAAAGTGTGAAAGTATTTATAGATTTCCCCAAAAGGCTTACAATGAAAATAAATCATTGAATTAAAAAAAAGAAAAAAATTTCCAAGTGAGGGCGACATTTAGAATAGGAAGATGATGCACATAAATTGCAATATAAGGGCCATAATTAGATCGATCCAACGTAATTTGAACTCTTCATCTGTGTGCTCTAGGATTCTTATCAAGATTGATTGATTTGTGGTCCCAAGGCCCTTCAACATTCATTTTCCTATCTCTAATAGAATCCATTTGTTGTCACATTTAACATTGTAATGGTAAGTTTTCTTGGTTGGGTGAGGAAGCTTTATGTTTTGGGTGTTGAGCAGAGGATAAACCTGAGTTGATGAGTTCTTCTACAAAAAATAGGGGTGGTTATATGTTGACATTATGCTGTGAACTAAACCATCTCGGTTCTATCCTCTGTCAAAATTAAATTGGTTTGATCTCGATTAGAGCCTTAGCTTGCGCCAATCTCGATTTATTAATTTTAATTTGAATAAAAAGATTTAAATCAATATTCGATCAATTGTTGACCGTATAAGACCATATTTTACTCCTAACTTGAATACAAGCATGAAGACTTACATAAAATATGTATAAATATAAACATTGGGGAAGAGATTTATTAATGATGCATACATGCATGTGAATTTTGATCCAACCTAGATCTAACTTTATGTTATCCGCTTCTAGATTAATCATAGTTTTATTTTAGCTGGGTTTGGCTCACTAATTATCTTGATGATTTTGATCCAAGCAGAGAATACTTATGATTCTTAAGTATTTTTTTTATCTCTGAGCAAAAAATTGAGGCCTATATAAACTTGATAAAGATAGCTTGACTGTCCTTGGGCAGTGATTGGAGGAGAAGTTTAGCAGTCTCAACCTTCTAAGATTTTTCCTGTCTTATGAGAAAATAAACCTTGTTTGATGTGGACATGAGCAATTGTCTTGTAACTCTAGTAAGTAGTCACCTTTTCTCATGTAATTTTTAATTAAGTTCAATCTTGCTTTTGAGAGAGTAGCTTTCATGAACTTGATTGAATGATAATATATACTCTTTTCCCATATGCTAATCAAAATGCTCAGTTGATGCCTTCAGAATTGTCCAGTAATTGATGCAACAGCGTTTTTTCTTCATCGAAGGACTATTTTTAGAAGGTAAGAAAATAAATTTCATCGATTTTAAGGAATCAGTGTTTAGACATATAAACAAGTGTAACTTGGATGCAGCCATCTCTCAAAAGACAAAAAAACTTTAATTTACATAAGAATCTGTGACATAACACAAGGAGAAAAAATAATCATTAATGGAAATTTTCTAACTCAATGCATGCATTTATGTAATCTGATGAAACTGAACAGATTTACTTTAAGGTTGAACATAATCCTACTTTCATGCCATTATAGTAATAAAATCAGAAAGCACTTTCTACTGAAGCATCTATTTGTCGTAGTCTCGTAGATGTAATAATTTGAGAAACGCATCAAAATGTTGTTTTTCTTTCCTTCAATGAGGAGTCTATTCAATTCAAGCGTTTGCTCTCCAAGCAGTTGAAGAAAACAAAATTTTAGCCATTCTACGATTTTTTTATGTTTTTGACAACAAAATCAGAAATAGTGACCTTTTTGAAGCTCATAAATTGCATTTAAATAATGATTTGATTCTTTCTATCACATTTTTTAATACTGTTCTTTCTTTGTGAACTTTAAATCCATTAAAATCCTTAAATAAATTGTAAATGTATAAAACTCTGGATTTATAATCATGATAAAAAAGGGGGGTTAGAGCCTTGGTAGCCCCCACTTAAAAAAAAACTCAATTAAGTTTGTGTTGGTAGTCATGGCTTGCCCTTTTGCTTCTCGAACTGGCCCTCTCTTGAGCTTATATCTTATAAGTCTGGGAGACTAATTTGCATGGATAGGTACACCGTATCCAAGGAATCTCTTTAGGAAGCTTTGGTTCTTGTAGAAGTTGCAGATCTTTCTTTATTCCTAATCATCTGCATACTCAGTCTAGAGAATTCATTTACACTGTTCACCTTAATCTTAAGAGTTCTTATTCAACTTGCAGCCGCTCTTCATCCATTTTCAATCCACTGATATTTTTCACCAAGGCTGTGATTTCTCTACATTGTTCAAAGGTTGATGATGGTTTCTGGAAAGATTGTATCCATACATCTATAATTTAGGATATTAACAATGCCATTCTCTATTATTAATTTCTCCTCAATTTCAAATTGAAAACTGATAGCTGAGAATAACGTTTCAAATTTAGTTTTAAATGCAATTGTTTTGGTTTATGGTCTATATCCTTTTCCTAGTTCAGATTCTTTGATAGCCGTAGCTTATTCGTCTTATTTATATGCTAAAGTTTCCTTATTTTCAATGGAGCATGTTTCCTTTTTGGAGGCCAAGCTACCTTTCATTGGACTATCCCTACGATTGACGTGCCTATAATTGGACATGCATGCTGTCCTTTCTTCAACTTGAAATCCCTTTATTGCTGCTTTGGGAAAGCCTTCTTTTCTTTTCTCTAAAATCTCAAGTTATTCATCTTCGGATCCTGTAATAATGAATCTCCCTGATGTGGATACTAAAATTTTCATAGAAATTCTTCCTCTTTTGTTCCCTTACCTTGTGGTGGAAATATGATTGTATGATGGTTGTTATCCTTGGACGCACCTTTTTTTTTTCGGAAAAGAATTCTTGAAATATCAAGAAAGAGTTGTGGTTAAATCTGATTCTTCTTAATGTTCCTTTTCTCTCTCAAGATTAGTTTAAGTACGAGTAGCCCTAAAAATCCTCCACATTATAATAGAGTGAGACTCATTGTTCACTTTTTGTTGTTCCTAAAATTTTGCATTCATCTTCAAAATTTGGGGTATAACTCTCTCTTATTCCATATGATTATCTCAAAGCTTTGACTTTTGTGATTTGCAAAAAATGAATACTCTAGTTTCATGTTTGGAAGCTTAAGCTTGTTTCCTCTTATTTTCGTTTCTAGTTGACATATGCTTTTATTATAAATGCTGCTATTTGGAATATTTATGATTTAAGTTCTAAGATTAATAGGACTGTGATAAAAGAGGGGGTACCAGGGAAACGGCAAGTTTAGCTATCATCTGTTTATAAGAAACAAAACTAGAGCAAATTTCTCCTAGCATGTTGTTAGGAAACGCTTGTAGGAAATAATGGTCTCCCTTGCTTAAATTTAATTTCACCTTGCAAAATAGAAGTTGAGAAGAACTTGGAAGGAAAATTAGAATTGAACTTCTTAATTGATTATAGATGAAGAAAAACAACAAGATACAATGAATCTTCTATTGGAGAGGAAGATCTGGCTCTCCCAAATCTCTAGACGTTGCTAGAGCCCAAGCAAAAGCTAAGGACCATAAAATTACAACAAAAATCAAGATGGAAAAAAAAAAAACGTTAGCCTCCAAAACATACTTAAGCATACAATAATTAGGTCAAATCCCAAAAGCAGCCATTTCTATTTGAATTTTTCCCTCCTAATCCCCTCCCAAATCCCCCTAATTAATATTGTGGATCCCTCATGGTTGGGCGGCAATGAAGGGATGGGAAATCCCCTATTCCGCCTCTTGTACACCTGGACCGGTCCAGGTACCGGTCTATCACATGCTAAGAGCTATTAGTGGCAGCAATATAAATGATTGGTTTCTCTTAAAGCTAATGGTAACTTTAGGAGTAATTTCTTAGGATGAAATTCTTGTTAGTTCAAGGCTTTTTACTCCATGATCCATACATTACCATACACTTTCTCAAAAAGCCTAAAAATTTTGAATTTGTTCTCACAATTATGTATATTCCATCTAAAGAAAATAATAAAATACACTCCTGAAATGAACCTAACAATCTCGATTCTAGATAATCTTTTAAATGGATAATGTGTGGTGATTTTAATAGTACTCTAGCTTTGAACGAAAGATCTCCAATTAACTATAAATTAACTTTATACTTTTTTATTGATTTTGTCGAATTCCTTAATCTTTTTGGCCCACGTATGCCTGAGAGATCCTTTACATTTTCAAATAATAAAAAAGAACTTTGTGGTAAATTTAATTGTTTTCTTCTCTCTCACATTTGCAATGCTTTAATTCTTAATGGTGGACAATATGTTATCAACAAATTCATCAATGATCATTGCTTGTCTCCCTTCTGCCTCCAAATTTTACTTGTTCAGATTTGAAAGTTATTTGTTTAATTAAGATGGTTTAAAGAAATGATTTAAAGTGGTGGAAAATTTTCTTTAGTCAAGGAGATGGGGTCAAGTTATCATTTTGAGGCTTAGACTTACATGAAGCCGGCTTAAAGTTTTGGAAAACAACATATATTATCAAGCAGAGTAAAAAGAGCTCAATGATTGTTAAGCTTAATGAAATTGAAATCAGTGCGGAAATGTGTTTAGTTTTCTCTTAAGACCATGACGATCGTAAAATTGGAAGAAAATGGTTCTCCAATAAACTTGAGGCGGAAATTTATTGGTATCAAAGATCTGAATCCAAGTGGTTTCTTGATAGGGATAATAACACTTTTTTTTAAGGGACTAGGTGAAAGAAGTTTTTCCAGCAAATTCAGGTTGATGGCGAATCCATTACTAATAAAAAGAATTACTTGCTTTCTTTGACCATTAATTCAAAAAGCAATTATACAAAAAGACCCACGCCAAAAATCCATTGATTTTATAATCTTTGCTCTTTTGATGATCCTTCTATCCACTTAAATTTAGTCTCTCCTTTTGCTCTGGATGAGATTAAATATGCAACATTTGCTTTCCATGCCAATAAATGTCTAGGCTCAAATGGGTTTTCTATCAAGTTTTTTAGGAGATGTGAGATCAATTGATCATGATTTGATGAAAATATATATCTTTTCTAGGGTAAGACCCTCTCTCTCTTGTTTGAGTTATGCTGTCATTTGTCTTAGACCTAAAATACAAGGTATGTAACAATTCTTAAGATTTTCAAAATAGTTACCGAAGTATTGGCAAATTGACTTAAACCCCAACTTCATTATTTGGTTGATCACTCACTAGGAGCTTTTATTGAAGGACATGGACACTTGATTGCATTGCTGCTGCCCACAAATTCGCGTACTCCTCAATTATGAAAAAGAAGGATTCCTTTGTATTAAGGGTGGATTTCGAAAAACCTTTGGACTGTTGCAATTACAATTTTTTTTAATACTCTGAAGGGAAGATTCTTCTCTCCAAAATTCATCCATTGGATTAATGAATCCTCGTTAATGCTGAACCCAATAAAAATTTCAACTGTTTTAGAGGTCTAAGCCAAGGTGATCCTCTCTCTCTTTCTCTCCTCTTCTTTTCATCATAATTATAGATATTCTTTATAGAATGCTCAGAGTTGCTGCAAAATATGGTTGGATTGAACGTAGTAAATGTAGCAATACCAACAGTGATTAACAACATTCAATTTCTAGATGATGCTGTTATATTTTGTAGTGTTTTGGCTCTCAAAATTATATTTCTTCTCTTTCAAAAATATTTACCTTGGTGGTTGTCAAGTTAGAGATCTTTCTATTGTTAATGCGTTTGGGTATTCTTTTGAAAGATTTCTTTCAAATATTTAGGTCTACCTTTTGAGTCTAAAGTATTTCAAAAGAAACTTGTGTATTATATTTCTTTAAATAAAATCAAAATTGAATTTTACTTTATTTATATAATTTCTAGTGTACTAAAATATTGCACCAAGATTTTCATGCAAATTCGATCAACTCATAATTTAATTTTTTTGTTAGTTTATATTAATCAAGTTTTATTATTATTAAATAAATAATTATTTTTTATAATCAAAATTAGCTTTTAATTTTATCATCACAAAATACATAATATTTTTTATGTGAAACTGCGTATAATTTCATATATATATATATACACGTTAAAATGTTTTTGTATCCACCCCTAAGATCCTTGTAGAACTATAGCCATTCATTATTTCATTTCATCAAACATTTTACATTTCATTTAATGACATGAGGAATGAATACTTTCAAGCGATTTATATTAATGCTAATTGCAATTCTGATATGGTGGAAGCCGCAGGGGTCCGCACCAAGCGGACCCAGGAGCCACAGGATCGCCCGGTCCAGCATACTTCGACCTAGGTGGGGCTGGCAGACAAAGAGGGGGAGTCAGTTGAGTAGGTGGGGCTCAACAGAGAATTAAAATATTATGTTAGGAGGGAATCAATTAGGAAATCCTTTTCTAATTGAATTTCAAATCGAGGATGGAAAAACATTAGGAAAGAGGTTGATTTAGGAGGGAAGGAGGAAGCTTATTTAAGTCTAAAGTAAAGGTTTATTTTAGGCTTATGCAGAATTTTGTTTTGAGTGCTGTAGTTCTCTTGTGTGAGGGATCCTAGCGGCATCTAGGATTTGGGAGAGGTCCTCCTCTCAAAAGAGGATCATTATATCTTGTTTTTTTCGTATTTGATTTTCTATTCATACAAATATATTTTTATGTTGAATCTCTTAGAGTATTTTGATGTTTTGTATACCAAGACATATCAAATTGATATCAGAGCACTTTCTTTGACCGAAATCTGGGTTTTTGTTGCTGATTTCTGCTGCGATTATCCTTGTTGTCCTTTGAATTTTGATGTTTGAAGGCCAGTGCCGCGTCAAAGTTCCTGTTTTTCGCCGAGAGGATCTTGATCTGGGTACCAATGGCCCGGAAAAGAGTTGAGGCGTTGGAAGAAAGGTTGGAGGGGGTAGTAGGGCAACTACAAGCGGATGTGGGATCAATGAATGAATAATTTTCAGCGATGGAAGGTTTGGGAACATGGAGGAAATGATGAAGCGGATGTTGGAGCTTCATACTAAAACAATTCTGCCAGGAGCAAGAAGAAATCAAGAAAATGACATGTCGAGGAAAGACGGGGAGGTGGAAATTTTAAGAGAGGAGGAAATACCCTACTTGGAGCCTATTCCAAGAAGGGGGATGGTTAGGGAGTATGTAGGAAGGAGGGAATGAGAAGAAGAGAGCATGCAGGCTGAATTGGGAGGAAGGAGGGGATATAAACGGAGAAGGGAAGAGAGGGAACCGTGGAGGGACCATAATGCTTGCACCATGAGAGGTATGGAGGCCGCAAGGGGACATTGGGGCTGAGTGGATCAGAAGATTAGAAAGCTGAAAATGCCTGTATTTGAAGGGGATGACGCACATGGGTGGATATATAGGGTAGAGAGATATTTTACAATGAACAGGTTGACAGAAAATGAGTGACTGATGGTTGCCATTCTTTGTCTGGAAGGGAAGGCATTGGCATGGTACCAATGGTGAGAGGCGAGGTACCCAATCTGTTCATGGGATGAGTTCAAGGAGCGCTTGTTTAAACACTTTCAAGCCCAACAGGATGGGGATTACATGAGCAATTCTTTGCCTTGACACTGGATGACACTGTGACAGAGTATTGTGAAAGATTTGAGCTTCTGTCAGGACGAGTAGGGAGGTTATCAGAGGTAGTGTTAGAAAGAAACTTCATGAACAGCCTCAAACAAGAGTTGAGGGCAACAATAAGGGTGGCAAGACCTCGTGCTCTGGGAGAGGCGATGGAGTTGGCACAAATGATTGAGAACAAGAAGTCACTATATAAGAGTAGTAAAGGGGGTAGTGGAGGAGGTTATTACCACAAGGCGACCACTTTCCTGGCACCGAGGGTGCAAACCATACCAATTAAAAGGGAGACGTCAAAGGAGGGCAGTTCGGGAGCCTAACCGAGAGGAGATTTCAAGAGACTGACTGATACTGAATTACAAGACAAGAGAGCTAAAGGGCTATGTTTCAGATGCGACAAGAAATTTACACCAAGACGTGTAAAAATCACACATTGGAGGTTCTCATTGTGTGATGGGGGAAGATATGGATGAGGAAGAGGAAGAAGAGGAAGTGGAGCCCGTGCATTTGGAGGTGGTGGAAGTTTCATTTAACTTTGTAGTGGGATTCACCCCGAATCACACTATGAAGGTAAGTGGGCATATAATAGGAGAGGCAGTGGCGATCCTGGTGGATAGTGGAGCTGCCCTCAACTTCATATCGAACCATATGGTGGGTTGAAACCGGAGGGTTTGGAGTGATAATGGGTACAAGAAAAGTAGAGAGGAGTAGAGGGATATGTCAGGGTTTGGTGGTAGAGCTGCAAGGGATCCACATCATGGAGGATTTTCTTCCATTAAAGTTGGGAAGTACTGACTTTATTTTGGATATGAAATGGCTACAGACCTTGGGGGAGACCATGGTGAACTGAAAGGCTTTGGCCATGGAGATTCAGTTGGAGGGGAGAAGGGTGGTAATTAAGGGAGACCCCAGCTTATCTAAAGCAATGGTTTCGTTAAAAACCATGGTGTGTACCCTTTAAGGGGAAGGAGGGGGATTCTTTGTGGAGCTCCAGAGTCTGAAGGGAGGAGAGACAGAGGGTGAAGAGGACATTCCGGACATTGTCCATCCCTTGCTTCAACAGTTCAGAGAGGTATTCCAGCTTTCCCAAGGATTGCCACCCCCACAGGAGCACGAGCACTCTATTGTTCTGAAGGAGGAAGTACCCCCTCTAGCGTACAACCCTACCGATACCCCCAGATCCAAAATGATGAGATTGAGAAGCTGATTCAGGAGATGCTTAAAGCTGAAATCATCAGGCCCAGTGTGAGCTCTTTCTCAAGTCCTGAATGATTGGTGACGGAGAAGGATGGGAGCTGGAGGTTTTGCATAGGCTATCGTGCTTTGAATAACATGACGATACTAGACAGGTTTCCCATACTTGTCATTTATAAGTGTTAGATGAGTTGCATGGATCTGTGATATTTTCCAAGATCAACTTGAAATCACGATATCATTAGATCAGGATACGACCCAGAGACGCCCACATGGCAGCTTTTCGGACGCACGAGGGGCATTATGAGTTTTTGGTGATGCCGTTTGGTCTCACTAGCGCACCGAGCACCTTCCAGTCCCTGATGAACAGGGTATTCCAACCCTACTTGCGAATGTTTGTGTTGGTTTTTTTGACGACATATTAGTTTACAGCAGTTCCAAATGGGGAGCACTTGGAGCACCTGGGAGTTGTGCTGTCGACCTTAAGAGATCACTCCTTATTTGCCAATAAGAAGAAGTGTTCTTTCGCCTAGCCCAGAGTGGAGTACATAGGGCATGTGATGTCTCAGGAGGGAGTCACTATTGACCAGAGTAAGATTGAAGCCATGCTCGATGGCCCTTACCCAAGAATGTAAAGGAGCTAAGAAGATTCTTGGGACTCGCCGGCTACTATTGAAAGTTTGTGAAGGGATACAGATCAATAGTAGGGCCATTGACAGAACAACTCAAGAAGGACAACTTCAAGTGGGGAGAATTGGCCACTCAATCTTTTGAGGAGTTGAAGAAGGCTATCACCAGTGTGTCAGTCTTAGCCCTTCTGAATTTTAGCCAGCCTTTTCTTGTGGAGACAGATGCTTCGGGCTTTGGGCTAGGAGCGGTACTTATGCAGAACTAGAGACTCGTGGCCTATTTCAGTCAGGTGTTGACGGCTCGAGCCAACCTCAAGTTAGTCTACGAGAGGGAGCTGATGACGATTGTGCTGGCCATTCAGAAATGGCGACTATATCTCCTCGGAAGACATTTTATCGTCAGAATTGACCAGAGAAGTTTGAAGTATTTGTTGGAACAGAGAATTGTTATTGAGGAGCATCAAAGGTGGCTTCTCAAGTTATTGGGTTATGACTTTGAAATGCAATACCGATCCGGAGTGGAGAACGAAGCAGCATATGGGTAATTCAGATGCATGGGGGAACCCCAGTTGATGGCATTGTATGTGCCTTGGGTGGTTGACTGGGAAGCACTGAGGAGAGAGAGCGAACATGATGCAGGCCTGAAGAAAATTAGGGAGGAGCATGTAGGAAACAAGGACAACCATCCAGGATATTCAGTAGTGGGATAGAAGTTGATTCATGATGGGCGGTTTGTGCTTCCAAAGACCCCTTCTTACGTTCCCTGCTTGTAGCAAGAGTTTCATGGGACGGCCATTAGGAGGCATTCGAGGGCCTAAGAGACATATCGGCGATTATCTACCGAGCTGTATTGAGAGGGGATGCAAAAGAATGTTGATAAAATGGTGGCTAGCTGTGATATATACCAGAGGCACAAATACTTAGCTATGTCTCCAGGAGGGCTCCTCCAGCCATTAGCTCTACCAGAAAAGGTGTGGGAGGAGGTGATCGTGCATTTCATCGAAGGGCTGCCTAAGTTAGAAGGTTACACGATGATACTGGTGGTAATGGACCAGTTGAGTAAATTTGCTAATTTCATCCCACGTCTCCACCCCTATGCAGCAGTATTAGTAGCAACGATTTTTATGAGGGAAGTGGTGAGACTACATGGAATCCCGGAATCAATTATATGACATAGGGACAAGATCTTCCTAAGCCAGTTCTGGAAGGAATTGTTCAAAATGTAGGAGAATGTCATTAAAAGAAGCACCGCTTATCATCCTCAGACGGATGGACAGATAGACATAGTCAATCGTAGTGTGGAGACTTATCTGCGGTGCTTTATATCAGATACACCCAGGTTGTGGGCCAAATGGTTGGCTTGAGCAGAGTATTGTTATAACACGTCTTATCATTCGACAGCTCAGATTACACCATTCAAAGTGTTATACAGACAAGATCCGCCTCGCTTGATATACTATGGGCAATGCGACACACCGGTGGCTTCAGTAGAACAATACTCGGAGGACAAAGACAGGATCTTGGGGGAGCTGAAGGGACATTTGTTGAGAGCTCAACAAATTATGAAGAAGACAGATTCACATAGGTGAGACATACAGTTCGAGGTGGGGGACAATTTTATTTAAAGCTTTGTCTCTATAGACATAAAACCCTGGCACGGAGACAGAATGATAAGTTATCCCCCTAATATTTTGGTCCCTACGAGATATTGGAGTGCATAGGGGCTGTGGCTTATTGTCTACAGTTACCACCATCGGTAACCATCCATCTGGTGTTTCATGTGTCTCAGTTGTGGCAGGTGATATGAGAGCATATTCCTTCCTCCACACTTCCCCTGATCTTAACAAAGGACATGGAGGTGTTGTTGAAACCATTGGATGTCGAAGGACTGCGGCCGGGAGTAATGGGAAGCAAAGAAGTGTTGATCAGGTGTAAGGGCCTATCGGAGCACGAGGCCACGTGAGAGTCCTACTAGACTATGTAGATGCAGTTCCCTGCATTCCACCTTGAGGATAAGGTGGGATTTTTTTTTTTTTGGGTTGGGGGGGGGGGGGGGGGGGGGTATTGATATGGCGGAAGTAGTAGGGGTCCGACCAAGCGGACCCAGGAGCCCCTGGACCACCCGGTCCAGCAAACTTCGGCCCAGGTGGGGCCGATGGATATAGAGGGGGAGTAAGTTGAGGAGGTGGGCCCAACAGAGAATTAAAATATTATGTTATGAGGGAATCAATTAGGAAATCCTCTCCTAATTAAATTTTAAATAGAGAAGGGGAACACATTAGGAAGGAGGCTAATTTAGGAGGGAAGGAGGAAGCTTATTTAAGTCTAAAGTTAGGGTTTATTTTAGGCTTATGCAGAATTTTATTTGGAGTACTGTCGTTCTCTTGTGAGGGATTCTAACGGCATCTAGGGTTTGGGAGAGAAGGTCCTCTCGAAAGAGGACCATTGTATCTTGCTTTATTCATATTTGATTTTCTATCAATAAAAATATGTTTTTGTGTTAAACCTCTATAGTATTTTGCTGTTTTGGATACTAAGATGTATCAAATTCACGTCAAGTGTCAGTGGCATTTATATTAATACCATTTAGTGATTTCCTTTTATGTATTTTAAAGCTTTTTATTATTATAAAAGTTATCATTTCTTAAATCAACAGGCGCTTATCTTCCCACCACAACATTTCATTCCATTTCCAGCCAAACACAGTTGCTTATTATTATAGTTTTGCCAATTCAACATTTCAGCCAGAAAATTCAAAAAAATTTCTTGACTTTGTTACTTTCCTGCATCTTCTGTGCAGCCAACACTTCATGTGCATCTTAACGGCTAAATTATAACCGTTAATCACCTATTATTTCTTTGATGAGGAGATTGAGAGTTTTATTGTAGAATAAATGGCTAATGAAAGATTGGAGAAAAATTATTCAATCCTATCCTCTCAAACACATCTTATTCCCAAATTTTGGTAAGAGTTGAAATATTTTTTGTTAAGATCATTTGCAAGCAATAAGGTGGTGTGCAACAATCGACATTGCTTTGTAAGATCATTTTAGTTTTGTTTTAAATTTTGAATTGCTATATTGTGTTAGATCTTGTATCAACAAAATTTGAATTTATTTTTGTCCTTCTTTGAAAGTGTACTACAAAATTATTGTAATTTAGTTGTGTATTTAGATTGTGTGGGATTCTCCATCCACATTTGGTTCAAAGCAGTTTTCTTTTGGGCAGTGGAATCCTAATCCGTATATATGGCTAGGAGTGGATGTAGGCAGGGGACCGAATCATCTAAAATTGACTTGTGTGATTTGTTGCATTTTTATTTTATGGTTTATATTGTTTTGCAACTTGGTTAATTTTTTTGCTTTCTTATTGGCAACCTATTTAACTTGTTTTAAGTTGTGTTAAAAGTTTAATTGATCAAGTCACTCCCGCCTCTTGATGTGTCATAACCATCAACATTTACTTATTATTCATCGAAGAAGATATAAATAACACTGCAAAATTATTTCAATAATGTGCATTATTTCTGTAGATAACTTTTTTTTTTTTTTTGAGAAATGTAGATAACATATTCAGTGACGCCAAAATTAGCACTAAGAAAAGAAAATTCCGCTTTCATTTATTTCATATGAAGGTTCTTATAGGCTTCTATAAAAATGCTTTGCTCGTTTAATTTTAGCATCTATCGGTGGAAGTGTAACCTATCTGAAAGCATTTTCTAGCATATTCCATGTGAAACTATTTAAGTTGAGTGAAGATCATGATCTCGCCTTTATCACTATTATCACTATTTAATAAATGCGGATAGGTAAATCACTCTATCAATAAATTAGGGTTTATAGACGCGATATGAAATGATTAGGAATGAGAAAGGGTTCGCCAAAAATAACATGGTATGAAGGGCATAAAGACATGCAAAGTAGAGTTAAACTTCATTTAGTACTCTAGAGTAATTAATGGAGTTTGATCATTTGTATCATACCCTAAGTGTCGTTATAAGGCTAATGATTGTGATGTTGATGATGATGAAGCTTCTTTGAATGTTTAACCTTGAATGCAAGGTTATTCTGATGGCCAATAGGATGATAAGAAGATAATATAAGGGGTTGCTAAGAAGGAAAGAACATCAGCAGCAAAATTTAGGCTTTGTTTTCTTATTTGTGACGAATAGTTAAAATTTATCAGTTGAGCTTATCTTCTATGATTGTTTCTCTCCTCATGCTGTTGTTTTGGAGACCAATCCATGAAAGGAGAGCTGTCCGCTCCTTGCACTGTCTGTTTGTCTTAAATATTATTACAGCACCCTAGCAGCTATCCCAATCTTAATGATAGTGCTCCTCCTTTTAACCATGGAAATACTCCTGGTGTTAGTGTATATTAATAACTTGTCAGTTTTAATATTAAGTTGAGTTGCATTTTCACATTTTGAAATGAAGGCTATTTTGTATTTGTAATGTATATATCCAGTAATTTTTCTGCTGCCTTTGTTTAGTTTTTTTTTTTTTTTCCTGATTTCTTCATGGACATTCTATGAATTCAAGCTATCCGGCATGGTTGCATGTCTTATAGCCCAGTTTTATTTGACTTAATTGCTTAACTCGCAGATAAGGAAAATCTGTGTCTTTATGGATTTCCCAGTGAGCAGTGGGAAGTTAATCTTCCTGCAGAAGAGATTCCACCAGAATTACCCGAGCCTGCTTTGGGCATTAACTTTGCCAGGGATGGAATGCGAGAGGAAGATTGGTTATCTTTGGTTGCAGTACACAGCGATGCATGGCTAATTTCTGTTGCATTCTATTTTGGTGCTAGGTTTGGATTTGATAAAGCTGAAAGGTTATTAATTACTCTGATAAAAGGCTTAAGATTATGTGATCTGATTTTCTATTTTATCATCTTCCTTTTTTCTTTTTTTGAATATGCTATCTCATTTATTTTCCTGTTTTATTTTTGCGAACGTGTTTATTTTTTTTTATTTTGAGAAATGATCTAAAAAGCTGCATATGATGATCTTCCCTCTCATCCTCATCTTGATCCTCATCATTACTGTAACACCTTTAACCAATTTCATTTGTTACTGGTTTTATGAATTCTCCTCCATTTCTTCTTATTGGCTGCTATTTCAAGTGTTAAATTTTTTTTTTCAAGCATATAGGCACTACTAACCATTTTATTCTTCTATATTAATTTTGTCTACCCACTTATAGGTGCATCTAGTGTGCTCTTTAGTATTTGCCTACTTCTAAGATTGTCATATATTTGTTAGGTTAGCTCTCTGTTAATATTTTTGATATAGTCATATTTACTTGTTAAGTTCTGTGTGACCCGAAATTGTCTCAACACAATTTGAAACTAATTTGACTTGTAAATTTAATTTACAATATTTGTCTGTTGTCAAATGAGCATTTAAGTAATAAGCATGTGATCAGGACCTGCTCGACATCAGTGGGGTTTTTCGCAAATCAGGAAAGCATCCTCGTTCGTCTTAAAGCAATCGTGTGAGACACCCATTTCGGAATCCTGAAAGCCGTTCTTGTTATCCATCTCCTCCATCCCGAACAGTCATGTGTCACTTCCTCCATTTGTTCAATCCAACTAGAATCGTGCATTTTGACAATAGTGGCCGCAACCGCTTCGTCAAGTTCTAGGTCGCAATCGTCGTGTCCGTCTCTCTCAGCCGGAATAGCCAGATCCTTTTCGATTCTGCTTTGCGGATCAAGTTCACCAATTGCTTTAAAATTGAAAGCCTTTATCTGTGATGACAATAAATAACTGAATATGGCAAACAAGTCCTGCTATTTTGATTAGCTGTTGTACCATTACTTATTTGGAGCCATTTAAATTCTTGATATACTGATCCATGGCTATGCTTTGGCTGGCTGTGATGCAGGAAGCGACTCTTTGATATGATTAATGACCTGCCTACTATATTTGAAGTTGTGAGCCGAAAGCATAATGCGAGGTCTTCAGGCCCTTATCATCGCAGCAACAAAAGTAAATCAATTCCCAAAATGGTAATGCAGTTTCTTTACATCGACCATAAACCTCTTCTATCATTCTACTTTCTCCTTTTTTTATGTTTAATGTTCTAATCAACTAAACTTCATTATATGTTGTCGCTGATGTTTTTCTTCTGTGCATGAAAATAATTATTTAACCTTTTGTAAATTACAATCAGCAGTCTTCTTTTCAGTAGTTCACTGGGTTAATTATGATTACAAAGTGGCAAATGTTAAGTGCATTCACATAATGACATACATGCATGTTACCCCATATTGAAAGCAGGAGTTGCATATCGTACATAATGTTTAAATTTCAAGTATTGGTTTACTCTAAAGGTTTACAGTTGCTTCTCCATTCAAAATTTGCTAGCGAATTTCTCATCACCATTACCCAATCTCCCCATCCTCTTTCGGTGCCTCTCTCTATCTTCATTCCCTATTTTTAGCACAATTCTCCACTTGCATTGTAGCCTTTGAAACTTCAAAAACTCTCATTTCTCACCCCTCTCATGCGACTAACATGTTTCCTTGGTAGCTTGCTGCCTTTAATTGTCTCATCTAATGTTGTCTGCTCATATGCAATTCGTAAGCAAACACGTTTTTTGGTAACTTGCAGCTTTAAATTGTCTTACTGATGTTGTGGCCACTTATATGTAACGCATAAGATTAAATGTTAATGAAAACAGATTCTCAGGCTCACTTTGATCCACACAGCTATAAAGTCCCATCATCTAAATCCACACTTGTCATCAATTAATTAACGACTTGCTGATGGTGGGTGCGAAAAGATTTATTTATATTTTTTCAAAAAAGTGGCTTGAGAACTACAACTCCTCAAACTATTGTTCATTTGTTTGTTCAACATTATTATTGTTATGCAAAGGTATTCATCATATTATTTGTTAGTTTTCAGCAGCGTGCATTAGATCCTCAGGCCATGATGAACACAAAGGGATCACAGCAGCAAGAAGAAGAGGATGAAGATGTGGAGGAAGAGGAAGAAGAAGATGAGCATGCGGATGCCCTTTGTGGGGCCTGTGGGGAAAATTATGGCTCGGGTGAGTTTTGGATATGCTGTGATGTCTGCGAGAAGTGGTTCCATGGCAAGTGTGTTAAGATTACACCCGCAAAAGCAGAACACATCAAGCAATACAAGTGCCCTACATGTAGCAGCAACAAAAGATCTCGCCCTTCTTGAAGGTTTTTACTCGGCTTCTTTTTCTCTTGTTTTGTATGAATGTTTAATTTTGCAACTAATTTGGGATCCATGCATATTCTTTTGCTTCACCGTAAGAGTGGGCAGAGAATTTTACAATGTTATAATTAAATTGGATTAATGCAATGATTAGGTTGTTTTAAGAGTCAAATTCTCATTTACATTTAATAAAAAAAAAAAGACTTTCTAATACGTTTGAACCAAGTCTTTTAGGTCTATTTCTACCTTTCTTAATTAGGCCTGACCTAATACATCTACTCTTCTAATAAGATTATCGGAAGGCCAACATCTTGTATGACCAAACCATCTCAGGCTACTATTTCTAATCTTATTTGCCACTGGAACTACTCCGACTTGTTAACGTATATACTCGTTTCTCATTTTATCTCTAAGTGTAAAGTTGCTCATTCACCTAAGCATCCTTGCTCTGCAACAATTAACTTAATTTTATGTTTCTATTTTAATTGCCAACATTTTACACCATAAAACATTGCAAGTCTCGCCATCATCTTATAAAAATTTTCCTTAAGTTTGAGGAGTACTTTTCTATCATACAACAGGCCAAAAGCATTCCTCCACTTCAACCATCTAACTTGAATTATGCTAGTAATATTCTCGTCTATTTCACAATCTCTTTGAACAATAGACCTGATATATCTAAGGCGCACTCTTTTTAATGATTTGATCACCACTATCACAATCCTACTACTAGATCTATTTCTACTAAAATTACAGTACATGTATTCGGTTTTAGATCAATTCAAATGAAAATATTTAGACTCTATGGTTAAACTCCATAATTCAAGTTTTTCATCAACTTCCTCTCTAGTTTTATCAATGAGAAGAATATCATTAGCAAAAAACATATATCAAGATATATCTTCTTGCAAATGTCTAATAAGAACATCTATGACTAAACCAAAAAGGTCTGAGGTTAAAGTTGATCCTTGATGTAATATAATAGAAATAACTCTTGTATATATATTCTTAATGACTTAAATATAAATATTATTAAATCTTTGTTGTTTTAGAAACTCTCCAAAGTATTTCTCTTGGAACAAATATTATATATTTTTTTCTAAATTAATAAATATCATATGTAGATCCTCCTTTCTCTATATTTCTCCATCAAACCTCTCAACAAATGTACAACTTATATAGCAAACCTACATTACATGAATCCAAACCGATTTTGAGAAATATTAGTATCACGTTGTAACATATGCTCAATTACACTCTCCTATAATTTTAATGTATGACATTAATTTCATTCCTTTATAATTTGTACACTCTTGTGAATCACCTTTATTTTAAAAACAGGAAGCACACACTCCACTCATCTGATATTTTTTAGTCTTCAAAATAATATTAAAAAGTTTAGTAAGCCAAAAAATTCTTTGATCTTCTATTTATTTTTAAACGTCTATTGGAATATAATCAGATCTTTTTTTCCATACTTTATTTTCTTTATTGCATCTTCAACTTTGATTTTTCTAGATAATAAAAATAAAAATTTCTATTTTCATTTAGAGTATTAAAATCATTAAAATCAATCTCTTTTCACAACCTTCACTTATCTAATTATCTCATTCACCTATGTTCAATATTCTTTTTTCATTTTCAATCTTAATTCATTTCTCTTGAATTAAATCATTATTTCTCCTACCTCTTTGTTTTGTTAACTTATACATAAATCTTTCACTTTCCTTGTTATCTACTCTCTTTGCATCGCATATTGCTCTCTCAGACGCCCTACGGACTTTTCTATATATATATTTTCAAATTTCCTAACTTTTATATTCTGAACCAATTTTTATTAAAAAGTTTTTTTTTATTTTTTTTATCTTTTTGTATGATATATTAGAAAAATTCAACTAAGATATAAATAGAGAATGCAATTTATTTGACCAAAGCAAAAAATAATGATGAATAGAGTCTAGCTAATGAACAGATCCTAGTTGAAAATATTATGAAGGTAAATTGCAGACCATCTCTACTTAGATGTTAATAAAAGTTACTATAGTAAATAACAAATCATGTTAAAAAAAAAAAAAAAACTATATTTTTTTAGGTGTCTTTACATTATTATATATATAGATAAATAATTTTTCATTATGATAAATAATGATAGAGAACTCAAAACTTTTCATTGTACTTTGATGTGAATTCCTTAGTTATAATGAAAAATAACATCAAACAGATGAAAGCTTATTGATTGGTGGCAACTAAAAAGTTAAGGGTTTGTTTTTTTTTTTATAAAGATTTTTATTCTTAATTTTTAAAAATAAATTATGTTATTTAGTCATAATAATTATAAAATGTTAAATATTTTTAAAAATAATAATAATTATTAGCCTTCTTATCATTACCTCTTGCATAAATAAAATATTTGACATTTAATACAAATAAAAATAATATATTTATAAGATATGTTGTATGTCATGTCAAAATTGAGAAAGATTTAGGTCCCTATAATCTTGAAGATGATAATCCTTTTGAGAGTAAATGAAAATATTTTGATATTATCAAGAAATCAACCCAAAAATTCAGGAAATGACAATTTTAAATGTAACTACATAAGACATAATATGGATTTGTTAGGGTTTTGGATGTCATAGTTAAGAACTTATATATTATTTTCTTATGTAAGGTAACTATATATTGGAAAATAATTCTCCAACAAATAAGATGGGTGATTTAAGGCTCATTTGGAAATATTGTAGCTGTTTTTTTAAAAATAGTTATAAAATTATTATACGAATTGTATATACTTTTAAATCATAATTTGATTATTAATAGAACATAATGGAGAAAAAGAATTCATGTAGCAGATCACACATAGTAGGATATTAGTATATAATCATAATCATTATAAACATTAATATTATAATGAAATTCTAATAATGAGTTTTTTTAGGAGATATTTAGTACACCTACAACTGCCACATGATATCATATCTAAATCTAAAGTTGAATTAATTAAATCACTTTAAATTAACTCAAGTATTAATTAGTTGATTAATAAATAATCACCGCATCACATAGAACATAAATATAAATTTAAATTATTTTATACTAATATAATCAAGTGATGTTATAATTATTTTTATTTAAAATTAAATTTTATTGATTCATATAATCAAGTGATGTTATAATATAATAGCACCAAAATAAACTTAAACAAATTTCATACATCAAATGACTTTTATAATTATCAAGCTAAAATTTTCATAATTTTTAACTATCAATTTTAATGTTAAATTTTTTTTTTTTGGAAATTTTAAGGAGCACAATCATTAACATAAATTAGTAAAAAGAGCATGAAATAAAAAAAAATTAAATAGGAACAAACTTACCATTTAATTTGGCATATTCAATAGGATGCACCATACGTTTTGGTGCATTCTATTACTAATAAATTTTTATTTAATCTCTTATTACTTTTTTTTTCAGGGACTGCCTAGAATACGTAAAACGTTTTGGTGAATTCTATTACTAATAAATTTTTATCTAATCTCTTAATAATTTTTTTCAGAGACGACCTAGAATGCGCAAAAGTTTGGCTCATTCAATAGAATGCATCAAAACGTTGGCGCATTCAGAATGCACCAAATGTTTTGGTGCATTTTATTGAATACACCAAACTAAATGGTGAGTTCGCTCTTACTTAAAATTTATTTATTCCATGCACATTCTACTAATTTATGTTAAAGATTGTGGTCCTTAAAGTTTCATCTTATATATATATATTATGCTTAAAGTTATTTAAAACATCTAATAAAAACAATAGAAAACTAAATACATTGATTTTGTATTTTCTAATAAATATTTATAATTTCATAAAATTTTAAAATTCCGGCCGTTAATTATCTCCTTAACAGTTAAGTTTATTGTATTGTATTATATAGAATGATATAAATATATAAATAATATAAGAAAATTCTGAGGGCGACTGCTTCCTCTAAGATCCCCTCTTGTATAGATTATGAAATAATTATTTAATATCTCTTCGTCTTATCCTATAGACAAATTTAATAATCTAGAAAGATAATACAATAGGATTAAGGTGGCAGGCCTGCACATATTCTGGCCCTTTGAGCTTTAAGCTGTTCGATCTCTGCTTGTGTGTTCACTGCTTCCTCTTCATTATTAGAAGGAAAATCTCTCAACAAGTTGGAAATTCTTCTGTCTATGCTTTTGATCTGCTTAATCATTCATCATAAACAAATTTTTATATAATGTTTAGTTGGAAGAATTGACAGATTAATTCAACTAATTAAAACTTCGTTTGAGACAACTTTCTTACTATTTTCTAAAAGTTTTTTAGTACAGCTTTTTAGAAAGCATTAAGAAAGCTGTCTCAAACGAAGCCTAAGATAGAGAGATGACTAAACCTTTCGATGAGGCCATCTTGGCATCCCATGCTTTCGACAAATTTTCTTAAGTGCGGTCGAGCAAATGTGAAGTTTTTTTGCAGCTTCAGATATAGGAAGATGAAAATAATCTGCCAGATCATTTATATGTAGTTTTCCAGTTCTTTCTCTCTGCAATTGAATGAGAAAAATAAACCAAAACTTGTAGCACTGATTCACAAACTTTGTGATGTGAAGCAATTATACTTAGATTAGTAGTTAATTGGGTGAAAAATTGAGAGTAATTAGTCTAATACATTGTAAGTCCACAAAGATCCTCTTTTGGGGAGGATATGATACCAAGAAAATAAATGAATAATGTTTCCCATTTCTTTGTTTCTCCTTCTTCTGATTCTTTTTGAGAGTTTAGAGTAAGTTCACATTGCTAATATAGGATATTGGATTTCTATCACTCTGTGATAGACTTTAGTGCATACTTTGATTTGTTATTATATGATATGATGATCTCTATTAGATATGAGATTGTCAAGTGACAGATGGTATAATTTGAGGGATGCATCGATATAAAAGAGATTAGATCTGATCATATTGGTCACACAAGCAAATTGTTATTGAAATTAAGTTGAATCTTTTGCGTAAGAAGGATATGTAGAGCTCAAAAGGAGAAAATATGTGAATTTAGAGGAAGAGAGAAAGATGTACTAATGATTTAATTTATATGAAAATTTCTCGATTTTCATTCTGTATTTATAACACGACAACTGCTTTATAAGTAGGATATGTGCTTTACAATAGTTACTCTATTGTGAAGATTGTTCGATAGCTTTACGCAGTTTGTGAGTAGTTATGTCTTATACAAGTACTCGATCAAATGTCACGGGCGAGTACTATGAATGTTGTTGGATAAGTTAAACTTAGGGTTCAATACATCACAAATGGACTTCTCTTGGATGATTGTTACTATTTTGAGCGTTTTTTCAGATTTGTCATTCTTAACTTATGAATTTAGGACAAGTCGAGCCGGTTTAGCTTTCTTAGCTCAAGCAACTTGTCCTAAATTTTGTCTGATTTAGTCCCATGCAACATGGATTCAGATGATGGAAACAAATGAGTGCATAATCTCAACTTATTTCATGGTTAACATCACCTCTTATATTACCCTTGATATGAATTGCATATTTTAGCTCATTCTCAAGTGATTATAGCAGCTCGTTTCACTAATATTAGTACCATACAAGTCGCAGAATCTGCAAATATGATCAAGATCAGATCAATAGATGAAACAAAAATCTGAGAACTGATTAAGATTTAATTAGCAGCAGATGGGTTGATTATCACCGGAAGCTTCTACTTCCAGGATTATATGGGGGTGTTTATAAATCAGAAAACTTCTGCTCCTAGAATTTGCTTCCAGATGTTTTTTATTATGACAAATTCTAAACATTTTTTAAATAAATTGGAACTTTTTTTAAGAAAATTAAGCTAAAGAAAAGCCCAATCAAATGAAACCTGCGATATATATAGATTAATTTTATATTTAAAAAAACTGTTATTCAACATAATATGTGATTATAAGGAACATGGTTGAACTTTTGATCTTACAGCGTGAGGCCAATATTTGAAGAAATTATTTTGTGCAGAGTTCTGACAAGAAAAGCCGTCCGGATTGTGAGGGTACACACATTGTGTACACAGTGTGTCTCACATATGTGTGCATATACTATGTACAGTGTGTATACACTCACATGTCCAGATGGCTCTTCTCGTCCGGAATCCGCACAGAAATAATTTCTCCATTATTTGTGTGATTGAAATATCATTTCAAATTTTACTACTTTTGCATCAAAAATAAATAAACTAACATTGAAATATAAAGAATGAAAAATAAAATAAAATAAAATCATGATTATAGAATATTACCTGCGCAGCAATTCCAGACTTTGAAGTTCTGCAAGGACCATCATTTACTGTAGCAGGCCTAAATTGACATAATCCTAATATCATGTAAGGATAACCGTAATAAATAACAAATTAAGCACACCAAATTAATAATAAACTTAGTAATTAAACTAATAACTCATTAAGATTTAAGATGAAACCAACCTGCATCAGCTGGCAAATGCAAATCGCCATTGCTCATTCTGGCACAAAGGGCGTCGAAAAAGGCAGATACAGAATCCTGCGCCATCATATACTTATCTCGCAAACGGAGGCGGCCATAATCGGTAAGAAACTGCTTAACCCACTCAAAGCTCTGCTCGCTAAGGCTGCTTTCGATAAACAAAATTGAGATCAAGTGCCAAATAAAGAGTTTTTTCTTTTTTTTTTCCTTTTTGAAAACCTGTAGCAATGCAGGATAATAATAAAAAATTTATTTTTTTTGTTAGCATTACTTTTATTTTATTTTACTTGATTATATATAAGAATTCAAAATTCAATTGAACTTTCAAGCTCGCATATTCCTCACATTTATGAAGAATCATTTAAATAATGATTTAAGAAAACCTTACTCGATAAAAGATTGCTCCATTGAAGAAGAACAGCCATCCCCATCAATATAACTCACATCAAGAGTCGCATGGTAAAACCTCCCAACACTCCCATGTATACTTAGTCTCATAGTCTTCAGCCCTGCAAATCCATCAACAATTCAAAATTCATATATAAATAAAAACTTCTTCTTTGATTAACTTCCCGCTCAATTTGATCTTTGCATACCATTCGAATGAACCACCTCTCTGAGCACAACACACTCACTGCAATCCAACGGCATCACCGGCGGCACCCAACCGCCGGCCGCCTGCCCTATTTCTCCACTCTCCTGGTCGGCCCAGAAGGAAAGGTCTGCATCTAGGAGTTTGTTCTCCACCGCCGCTGCCGCCGGAGAGAAGTCGAGGAAGCGGAGAACGTCGTCGTCGGCATCTTCGTGATTGCAGTGAGTGTCCATGTCGTGGTTTGAGAACTCAGCCATTGATGGATTTGTGTCAGTGTCTTGGATATTGACGGGAGAATTTGCCTGAGGCGCGGGAGGAAGGAGAAGGGGAGCGGAAGAAGCCACAGTGGGGAAAGAGATGGTTATGAATCGGTGCCTCTCGCACAATTCGGCATTGTAGCCTTCGACACTTAGGGGATGTTTGGTATCGGATTTACAGCGGGATCCCGTTGTTGCTTCCGATCAAAATGTCGTAACTTCCGATCCGACAGGAAGGGGAAATCGTCGAAGGAGCGAAGTCGAGCATCCACGAAGGAGCCGAAGAAGCGACGCGTGCAATCTCTACACCGGCGAACGAAAAGAGGCGAAGCAGCGAAGCCCAACGGAAACGACGAAAAGAGAAGAAAGGTAAACCCTAGACGCCTCTTATTGATTAACTTAATTAACATAATTTAAAATATTAATAATTAAGTAAATTAATTAAATAATAATAGTATAATTAGGGCATAAATTAATTATCTAATTTAACTTAAATGAATAATTAGTAATATAATAAGTAATTAAATATTAATATAATTAGCTTAATTAATATAACTTAAAATATATATTATTAAATATATAATTAATAGTGTAAATAATAATTAATGAGTAACTTGTACTTAACATGTTATTAAATTTATAAAATATTAATTTTTTTAATTATAAATTTATTTTTTAATTTATAATTATCTTCTTCACATTTAAATCTCTAACTGTCATAAATCATAAAATATGTTACCAAACAGTTTCTCAAAATTTAACAGAATTTAATATTTGTAAGACCAAACAGTTTTTAGGATTTAACACCCTCAGGATTTATTAAATTTGGATTTACAGGATTTACTAAATCCCACTTGTTGCCGGCGGCTGTTTGGTGACCGGATTTAAGCTGGATTAATTGTAGTATTATAAGCAACCTTTTTTCTATTTAACTTTTATTATTTAAATTTTTTACTTATTTCAACAAATATCTTTTAAAGCAAATTTTTAATACAAATGCTTTGAAGTTAAAATTTATTGTACTAAAAAATTGATTTAGAAAGCAGAAAGAAAGATGTCTCAAATGAAGCCTAAATTTATCATCTATCGCCTTTGGCCATCGCATCCACCCATCGCGACTGCTGCTCATCCTTCTATTGCTCTTTGCCTATCTTGGCAAGCGATGAGCAAATATTACGGCAATAATAGTTAAGTTTTTACATTTAGCATCAATCATGTTAGGTTATAGAGCTCAAATTTTGTCCCAGAAAAAAAATGCACTACATAAATAGTTGGTCTCAAGCATTTACATGCCATCTCACTAATAATTAAACTACCTTCTAATTAAATTACTTATAGTTATAATTTAAATTAAAATGAATGAGTAATTTGTATTTGAAATATAAAAACAATTTGAATTTTTAATGAACTAACTGTCTTAAATTCTGAATTATATTATCAAGTAAATTCACAAGATTTAGTCAAATTTAAAACTTATTTTGCCAAACAATTTTTAGAATTTAACTTCAGCAGGATATATTAAATTCGGATTTATCGGAGCCCCTAAAAGATTAGGCTGTGCATGATATAATTTAAAATTGAATCATATTTATAATTAAATTAAACCAAATAATTTCTAATGCAATAATCTATATAGAACTTAACATAATTTGTTAAATTTTCAAAAGAGCTGAAATGGAGATTATTAGGTATATTATATTGTTCCTAAACGTTAAGCTTTTTTATTACCATCTTAATCCTAATTGCTAATTACAAATTTGGGCCATAGATATTTGAGGATAATTAATTAATTATTATTATTATTTTTTTTGGCAAAGGATTATTAACTGGTTTATACACTCAGTCGCTTTCAAGAAATGGGGGTCGGCCTTACCTCCGCGCGCACAATACGTCTCTTGCCGTCGTCCCAACTCCGCCTCCTATCCATTCGTCTCCTTAGAAACCCTAGCTTGCTCTCGACAACTCAGCCAGTGTCGACTACTGTTCGTCGCTTTACTGCTATACCCGCCATGGCATCTTCTTTCAAGCCTGAAGAAGCTAGGCTTCCCACCGCTCTCCAGCCTCCGGTTCCTCCCGTTTCCAAGGTCACCCGTGCTTTCTTCTTGATTTGATCTAATGAGATGGAACTTGAGAAGATTTTTTAATTTTGGAGATCTTCTGCTGGTTTTGTTTGCAGTTTAAGATTGCGCTATGCCAGTTGTCAGTGACGGCGGATAAGTCAAGGAACATCACCCATGCTCGCAGAGCGATCGAGGAGGCTGCTTCGAAGGGGGCTCAGCTCGTGCTTTTGCCTGTGAGCTATACATTGCATTTTATTTTTGTTTATTTATTTATTTTCTATTTGGATACTAGATCCCTTGCATGCTCGGAGAATCTCTGCGTTGAACTTTTGTATTGTTGTTGATTGTATTGTGGACTTTTAAGTGCTAAGATATTACATGTCACAGATTTATGTAGTCGATGTTTTCGAAAATTGTTTAGTTTGTTTTAAGATTGTGGGATTGTTGTGTGCCGGAGGCATTCCTACATACCGGTGGAGAATATGCCCGCCTCGGCTCAGGAATGGCCAAGCACAGAAACAAATAAAAGAGTGATTTTTGTGGTAAACCAAAACATAATGGGTAAAGTCACGGGCCTAGACCAAATTACAAATTTTTATTACCGACAAAAAATGTTAGTGCAGAGTTTAGTCCTCATCAGTCAGTCTAAGGAATATGTTAGTACTCCACAGCAATTACAGGATGCCTTCAACTCCTGAAGGAAGAAACAGAGGCTAGGAAATAGAGAAGGGATATATAGGGAGAAGAAGAGATAAGCAATAGGAAGGCTAATGATTTTTCATTCCTCGTCTCTTAGTTACAGTCATCATGTTTCTTCTACCTCTATTGATTTCAAAAAGATACTCCTTTACCCATAGTATGACAAGTGTCAATTCCCCTAACAACCTAAAACACCGACCCAATTCTCCACTATTTAGCATAACTAGCATAAATAAAAAGACATGCATTTTTATTCGCCCAACTTGATACCTTCCATGTGGTAGTTTTTGAGCCATATTGGTAATTTGATTTCTCACCTTTGTTGTGCTTCGGCTAAGAACTCTGTGGTGACTTGGTTGATTGGGTTCATATCATAATATCAATGCAAGGTTGTTAGCAAAAGAGCCTAATTTGGAAGTCATCATCATATTATGTTGATTTTGAGTTTTAGAGGCTGGAAATAGCAAAAATCTAAGTGAGATCAATCCTCCAGAATACCAATCTTATATCATGAAGGGGTCAACAAGATTTTTTATAGCAATAGCTCTTGATTGTTCATCGATGACAAAATGATTGTAGAGGAGCTTGTTTGGTTGGCATTAAGGTGAATGAGCAACGAAATTTGAGGAGGGCATGCTTGCTTAGCGGAACTTCCTTCGAGTGGAACTCATTTAGATGTGAAGAGCTCTTTGGTAGGGTTGGGTTAAAAAATATGACAAAAAAAGCATTGATAAGAATGGATCCACAAGTTTCCCAAAATTTTCTCTTTTAAAGCTTCTATCAAGGTATCTCCCAAATGAAATCACAAATGGCCTATTTGTAGGCTTTGTCTAGGTTAATTTAGGAATATCATGATGGTTGGCTGACTATGCTTATCTTTAACTAATACATGTTATTGTCCCTACATCCACGATAGACTTGCAAAAAATCTAAGTAGTTGTAGACTTGCATATTGGTTGGATCAAATTGAGTTGGATTGAACTTCAATTTGATCATTTGTAGGTGCTTCAGGATAGGTATTAAGATTTATGAGATTATGAATTTTTTTTAATTGCAGTGGTTAGCTCAGGTGTGAGGATTTGGTGGTTAGGTCATTATTTTTGTAATCATGAACACCATAGTGCTTGTGAGGTAACATATAAATTTATGTTTCAATAAATTTTGAAATGCTTGGATACCACTTTACCTTGTTGTATTATATTGACCAAACCTATGAGGTTTAAAAGTATTACGAAGTACTTGACTACTAGATTTTTTTTCATGGTAATTTATTTTTTAACCCTTGCTTCTTTGAAGTTTATGTTTAAGTTAACACCTTCAATATTCTTTATTTATTTATATTGAGAAAAAACTTTTTTTCTTGGACTTTTTACTACTCATGAATTCAAGTTTTCAAAGATCATGACCTGAAATTCATCATGTTCTATTAGTTGACTGGTGTTCATAATGTATTTTTTGTGACATCTTTTGTTATCTTTTATATTAGGAAATATGGAATAGTCCGTACTCAAATGAAAGCTTTCCTGTGTATGCGGAGGATATTGAATCTGGTGATGGTGCAGCCCCATCATATTCCATGCTTAGTGAAGCTGCTCGTTCCTTGAAGATTACTATTGTTGGTGGTTCAATACCAGAACGTTCTGGTGATCACTTGTATAACACGTGCTTCATTTTTGGTACGGATGGAAGTCTCCAGGGTAAACATAGAAAGGTAGTGGAAATAAATTTGTTTGCTTGTTCATCATGCAAGAATTGGCTTTTATATTTATCTTAGTGAATTCAGTTGAAATTCCTATATTTCTTTGTGTTGCATTAGTTGTACTCCTTTGCTTTGAAAACTATGTACTATTTTCTATGAGAATCTTATGTCTTAGATCTAGAACAAATCATGAAGAAAGAATTTAATTTGACTGATTTGCAATGCCTAAGGCAGACATATTTACATCTAGCAAATTGAATGCAGTTACATCTGTTCGACATTGATATTCCAGGGAAGATAACCTTTAAGGAGTCAAAGACCCTCACAGCTGGGCAACAACCGACCATCGTTGACACAGGTTTCACTTGTCCCTTTTGAATGGAATGCCATGTTCTGATATATATAGATCCTACTATGTTATAGCTATTTCTGAAGTTTGATATGTGATTCAAAGGTATAATATGTTTTTAGCAAGTCTTTTTGCCATTCTTGGTGCAATTGCTCCATCATGGATCGAAGCATATAATTTCTAAAGCGCATTCTGAACTTTGTTAGCAAAGTGATGCTTTTGATAACTAAAGCGCATCCCATTTATACTCTTTCATGATAAGTATACATGTAGCTGAAATCTTGGCAAAATTTATTCTACTAAGGTAATTGAATTGTATACAATTCCCAAGCTTGCAGTATTAAGACAAATGAAGTAAAATAGCAAGATAATCACATAATATTTAACTAATTTGTTTGATACCCTAAATAGTAAATAGAACTTCAAGAATCTAAATTTTGCCTTGGGGAACATCTTAAATTCCACGTCAACACTGAGATGGAGAACCTGCACTAAATGTGTTTCCAGTGATCTTTGAGCCATGAACCAGGCAATTTGGCTTTCTATTGTACCATATTTTCCAAAGCAAAAAATTGTGATAAATGCTGGTTTTTTGGAAAGGAAAAAAGGCAATGCATTACTAAATGAAGTTTGAATTGTGCACTTAGAGCTCTTTGTGCTTGAGAATCAAAGTGCGGGCTTTAGTGGCTCCGAGCTTGCTTATGCTTTGCCCAGTGAAGTGCTTTACTTCTAAAGTACACGGTTCATTACACTTTCAACGATGCTAGCAAGTATTCAGCTCACAAATGGAAATGCTTTGAAGGTTGTGTGCCTTTCATTGCTATAGAGAGCTGGAATTATATCTTTTTTTTTGGAAGTGCTTGATTCTTGGACCTATAGTTTAGAAATAGAAGTTGATAACTTAATGGTTCCTAGAATTGTATCATGATATTCAGTTTTCACATGAAATAAAGGAGTGTGCATGGAGTTCATTTTCATTAAATGGTGTTAGGGGTGTAAGTGAGCCAAGTTGGGTCGAGCTCGACTCGTTAACGAGCTCGCGAGTTGAGCTTGTCGAATCACGAGCTCGAGTTCAAGCTTAGATTATTGCTCATATAATATATGAGCTCAAGTTCGAGTTTGATTGAACTCAGCTCGTTCGCTCGCGAGCCATCTTATATCCACATTTTTTAATATTAAATATAATTAAAATATCTGTCTTTAATTTTTTTTGAAAAAAATATTTAGTTTTTTCATACATAAAGTTAAGAGCTGTTATATTTTTTTGGGAAGATAAAAAGGTAAAGCTGCTGTTGCATTATTATAGCCTTTAAAGCACTGACACATTGCTTTCTTTTTATTGAGGAAAATGCTACACTATCCATCATTCATTAAAATAAATAATAAACAAAGCTCTAACTCTCCCTTCTCACCGAGCCGCCCTCTCGACTCCGGATTTCCAACTCCGCTCCACCGTGTCCATGAGTTGCCTTTGTAATATCTTCTTCGACGAGCTACCTAAGCCTTCTCCACGAGCAGCCTCTATAATATCTTCTCTGGTGAGTTACCAGAGCCTTCTCTAGAGTCGAGCTACCATGAGCCGTGACAATACCTTTCCCACGAGCTACTAGAGCTTTCACCATCGAGCTATTGAGTCGAGCTCGAGTTTTTAGGTATTTTGATGAGTCTAGCTCGAGCTTAATATATGAGCTCACCTTAAGCTCGAGCTCAAGTTCGAGCTTACTCTTATTTTGATGAGTTGAGCTCGAGTTAGGTGTGACTCAAGCTCAACTCGACTCTTTTACACCCCTACATGGTGTCATGATGACAATAGTGTCATTGTAATTGTGTAGATGCACTATCCTTAAATTCATTTGTTTATATTCCAACAAATAATCTTTCACTCTGTGCATTTACATCGGGTGACATTTATTGACTTGTACCTATCAATTGTAAGAACCCTAGTTCAATAAAAGCTAAAAAAATTGCCACATCAGCAATACATGGGCTCTATTTTTTTATATTTTTCACGACACATTTTATGTCTCTACTTTTCTATAACACTCTATGGCTTGTTATGGCCTTTTCTTTTTTCGTTTATCTTCCATATAGATTTAGTGTGTATTGTTGATCGTTAAATGATGCTGTCCATCTATTGGATTGAGTCTAGGATTTTTGTGTTGGTGGTAGTGGGGTTTTATGGAAAATTGAAAAAGAAAAAAAATATCAAATGTACTTCATAATGACAAGATAAAATATAGCTGAAAGCTCCATGGTATACTCAATTCGAGATATAGGGGTAGTTTTAAATTGCTTCCCATAACTAAGAAAAAAAATCACACACAATTGAAAAAAAGGACTCATTGGAACTCAAACAGGCGTCAATAAAGCTAAAGAAACTAAATCTTATTGATTGAGGTTTGGGCTATTCATTTGACTTATATGAGTGAAATACTGAAGTGAGAGCCGTTCTTGGCATGAGCACTATAAAAGTAAGAGGTGGGAAATCTTTTACTCAAGGAACAATGTTCACCCAACAGTTGTTGATATTTTCTTTTAAAGTTGACGACCTGCACTGCTGCTCCATACTAGCGTTAATGAAGTTAAGCAAAGAAATCTTAGTGATTATTGCTTGGACTATTCATTAGATTGATAAAGCAAGTCGAATAAAAAATTGAGGACCCTTCTTGCCATGAGGAGTATAAAAGTAATAGGTGGGTCATGGGTAATCTTGTATTCCAAATATTTTGAAGGCACAATTTTCGCTCTATAGAGTTAGTGATGTTTGCTCTTCTGGTTGAAAAACAATTGAAAATGGCTATAGGGACTTTCTACTAATCTCACTTGTACCTTCTTATTTGTCAGGAATTGTAAGTTATGTGATATTGAGATGTCTTAAGGTTTAGGATATTTTAAATAAACCTATGATGGATTGTATAAAATCACTCGCATGAAATCAAGACTCACGATTTACTAATTTTTATTTTAGACAAAAATGCTCTTCTTTAATGAAAATCAGAAAACATGGTAAGATTTATTCTGAACAATAGCTTAAGAATTGTCCAATTAGAATTTTACAAGAAATTTAAGATAAAAAAAATTACGGCTAAGTTTCAAATGAAACAAATCACAAAGCATGTAAAAGTCATCCAATACAAGATCGAACTTCATGCTGATACAAGGAGAGATATTTTCCTAGAAGTTGTTTTAAACTCTCGAATAATTTACGTACATTTTAGCATGCCTTAGACTTTTTGTAGTCCTATTCACGATAAAAAAAAACCCAAAATTACTAGCCTCCCAAAATCCCAAAATCAAGCTAAAAACTGTGAGTCCCAATTTCAACAATTTTGAATTCCCGTTAAAATGGTGATTCCTGAATTCAATCTCGATTCCTGTTACAATTCAAAACAATTCTAAAATAAAAAAGCAGTTGAATGGGGAAATAGCGCAACAACCACTATTCAGCGATGTATGGAAACAATGCTGATTTAAAAACCTATCAGGATTCAGCTATAGTGCCACAATCAGCATCCCTTCATATAGATTCTCATGCATAAGGAAATAGTTTCTTGGAGGATTCCATATAATAGGGGTTAATGAGATTACAGCAGGTCGTGCCTGGAAGAACAAGGAGAACATGCTTGGATGGAAAATAGATGACTAATTTTGCTGGGATAATGGATCAAGAATAGCTGAACTAGGGAATTCAATTAGAGTTGAATTGAACCGTCTTGCAGTCTAAGCAGCAAACTGATCTATTAAAGGCACTCAAAACATTAGGGAACACATCTCACTTTCATAGCATCATCATTATTGGCATGTTAAATCTTAATAAATAAATTAAAAAAAAACTATGAAGTAAAATATCAAAAATAATATTAAAACTTTGAATGCTGATTTGTTCATCTTAATGCTCACATTAAGTATCGCTAATGAAAATAAACTTTGATGTTTGCATAAAATCTACTCTATTCATGAAAATTTAGCTTTGACATGAGCATTTGACAATCGTCCAGCAACCTGGGCCCTAGCATAACTGTTTTGCTTCTTATGAAGTAATCCATTAATCAACATAAGTAATGAACAAGATACTTCTGTTATCCACCTATAGTGGTAGACATGATCATATAATTTTAAGTAGCTTATGGATCAAGATGTGTAGCTTGTAAATATACGGAAGTGAATTTGCAAGGAGAGATGAAATGAGAGAGGAAACGAATAATTTGGTAGCAAATTCATGAAATAAAATCAAACTAGATGCATTGAGGTTGAAATAATATTAGATCTCCTCAAAATTTAAATCTATAAGCATTCTTCCCAATATATTGTATGAACTTATTTGATTCCATCTTTCTAATAGTTAATTCTTTGAAGGTACTTCTCAAAATTTTTTTAGGATTTAGATGTATAATTACCTTATCATATGATTTAAATTTAATTTATCTTCTGTTTACTTACATTAATAATTGACTTATAGTTGTCATAATTAGCAGTCAATTTCCTGTGAATATCTTCACATGAATTATACAACTCATGCAATTGACTAATTTGATATGAAGCAAACAAAAAAAATGTTATAAATACTAATATGCATCTTGATGGATACTAATAAAGTTCCATAATTAATTCCTAGATGATGATATGATAAAGAAAATTTAAAAATGCTAGCCAAATAAGCTGTACTTATATAAACGAATAATTTCTTTGAAGAAAACTAACCCTAATGCTTAACTCTTAGTTGTTTTGAATTACATAATTTCAGGTTTGTTCAAATAGATGAAATTTAGTTTTTTTGGAGGTATTTATTATTATTAAATTGTTTTAAAATATTGCAGCAGTTTAACTTTTTTTGTTAAATCTCTTTTTGGAATTGTAGACAAAAAACCAATAATAATAAAATAAAAAAATTTTTAGTTTGATTTATAAAGATAATTTCATTATAAATTTTATTTGAAGTTAAGTTATTGGGCTATTCAATTGATTCATTGGCTACACTAAGCATGATTCATTTAGTTTCACACTCTGAAGTATATTTCACATCTATCAAAATTTCATGTTCATATTTGATCTCACATTTAATGTCAATTTCAGACTCAATCAAATTCCAATATGATCACATGTTTAGTATCAATTACATAAATTTTTTTTTTCAATTACATAATTTTTACTATTGTTTAAAGATATATTTAGGTTTAGGAAAGTAGCTTAATTTAGGTGTAAATTTTGATTAAAAAAAAATCGAATGCAGATTCATACTGTAACCGCAATTCATCTTTTGCATTTAGTTCACTTTTGAAAGCGCATTCCTGAACTACTGCTACTTTAATAGGATCAAATTCATTCACATATGATTCTTATGTTAGGATGTTTTCTAAAGTTTTAAGAGGAGATGCTAATGAATTTTTGATAGGAAATACTTGAGTTCGCAAGTAATCCAAGAGGAAATATTTGAGTTCACAAGCAACCCTAGCAATAATTGATAAAAAAAACGAAACAATGCGATAATCTCGAAGAATCAATCCAAAACGATAGATTGTAATAGTGGATTCAAAGCAAAAGCAAATACAAAATAAGATACAATTGATCCTCAATTCGAGAGGAGGATCTTTCTCTCCCAATCCCTAGACGAAGAGTCTAGAGCCCAAGACCTAAGATGCACCGACACGGACACGACGACACGAACACGACACGACACGGACACGGGACACGGCATTTTTTAAAAATATAGGACACGGGTGCGGCGTGGACACAGCATAATAATTTTTTAATATAATATATAGAAATAAAAGTGACATCATATTGAAAATGATAAGCAATAATAAATCAATGTCATGAGAACTTGTTTAGCTTATAACATAAAAATATTTAGTACAAAATGTCTAATACAATCACAAAAATATAAGCAAAAAATCATTTAGTACAACATGAATATTCAACTACTCAATAGAGGGAATGATAGAATTAGATTCAGAGGTTGGCCTTTGGCCTTCAATATCATCATCATTGAATATCATTGCTTCCAATTCTGGTTTATCTAGCGAAAGATTTGCAACCTTCAATAATCCCATATCATCAAGGCACTCGAACCCATCTCCAGCAACATCCCACATCTTGTTATCACCTGTCATATAAAGTGGGGTCTTCCTTGATAGAAGACGAAGATTTGTATACATATAAACCAAATCTTCAGCTCGTTGTGGAGTTATTTTATTCCTCTTCATCGATTGAATAAAAGAGTATGTGCTCCAATTTCTCTCACAACAAGAAGAGGATGATACTTGACCAAGGAGTTTTATTACTATTGTTTGAAGAAGCGGTGCTGAAGCTCCATGAATCAACCACCACATTTTTGGATCTATCCTCCATCTATCAACTAAAGATTCTTGATCACCAAAATCCTCTAAGTATCCAAAGAACTTTGCAAGTTCTATATTAATCTTTCTTCTCTCCTCCTCATTTGGAAAATATCGTTTCAAGCATATCTTTCTCATATTTGACACTTCTAAATCTTTTTGAGGTGAGACGTTGAGGGTCTTCTTGAAGCCATTCTTTACTTGAATACCTTCAAACAATACAAAGCATATTAAATTATTTATTCATTTACCAAGAAATTTAAAATTAATTTAAAAGATGAATACAAATGTACCTTGGATTTAATGAATGGGCCAAACAATGCAGAGGTGTGTTGCTTTTGGTCCATCTATTCTCAAGAATGGTGTAGACAACGCTCCAAAAACTTGATTCTTCATTATGTGACTTTCTTTCATGTCTATATATAATTTCTTTTACTTTTGCTAATATAGAATCCCACATCTCATAAATCAAATGTAAGCATGATTTATCTGTGTCAGCCTCTCTCAACATATCATAAATCAGATCAGTGAAAGCCAAAATGTAATCTATATTATCCCACCACAAATCATCTAAGACCTTTTCTTTCACATACCTTGCCTTCCCAACATCATCTTCTCGATAGCAAGAACACTTCTCACTAATCACCATAAATTGAAGAACACTTTTTATTTGTTTGAATCTTCTCAACATGATTATTACTGAGGCAAAACGAGTTTCAGCAACAGCTAACATTCTCAAATGTGAGAAATCATTAAACATTGAAAGTCTCATTAAGTGGTTCATAATGAAATTTCTTATCAAAACTGCATCATCTGCAACCGTTGTTATCCAATGACATTCAGCATAGATGATTTCATTTGCCTCTGTATTCTTTGCTGCACAAATATTTTTTAGAGCAAGATTTAAAGTGTGCACAACACATGGAGTCCAGAATATATGAGGATAAGTTTGCTCCACCAACAATCCTGCAGCTCTACACACCGGCGCATTATCTGTAATAACCTGCAGCACATTTGAAGGCCCAACAATGACAATCACCTCTTTAATCAAATTGGCAATGAAATATTTATCCTTGTATTCTCCTTCACAATTCACAGCTTTAATAAACATTGGGGAATTCTCTGTAACGGCCATGAAATTAATGAGTGGTCTTCTTTGAGGATCAGTCCAACCATCACACATCAAAGTTACACCTTTTTCTTTCCACACTCCTTTTGTTGGCTCAAGCAATGTTTCAATATGTGCTTTTTCCCTTTCCAATAATTTTGATCTTAATGCATTGTAGCCAGATGGAATATAACCAGCAAGATTGTTATTACATGCAAAAGTGAATGCATTTTTGTAATGAAGATTTCTTGCAAGGTTGAAAGGAAGTCCCGCTGAAAAAAACATCCTTGCTATTTCACCATCCAATTCCTCTCGCTGCTGCATGTTAAAAGCCTTCTCTAAAGCACTACTGGCAACTCCTTTTCTTTTCTTTGAATCATATCCTTCATTTCTATATGATATTGTATGATCAACTCTAACAGATGAGAAAGAAGTGTGGGATGAACCATGGGTAGATGGCAAAGGTATCTCTTTAGGAAGTGCCCTTTTGATCCTAGATTCAGCCTCATCAACTTGTCTGTTCAATTCAATCAACTGCGACATAGTAATCTTAGGACACATTTTAATTCCATTGCCAGAAATCTTAAGTAGATGTGCTTTCACTCTAGAATAAGATCCTTTGTAGGTGCCACCACAATAATTGCATTTGAATGACACATTCCCTCCTCCTTCAAATGTTTTTCCTAACTTCGTAACATGATTCCATAATGGCTTATCAGTTTCTAAAGAAGGCTCTTTTGAACCACTCCCACCAGCACTAGAGCTCATTTTACAAACCCTATGAAATTGGTAGAAACAAAGGAAGAAAAAAATTTATACACAAATCCCACAAAGAATAAATAGCACTATCTCTATTCAACAACATCTTGTAAAACATTTGGGTGACAATGACATATTGTAAAACATTTAAAATTGCTAAACTACTACTTACTTCCCAACTTAATGAGAAACCAGAAGTACCTTTTGCATTCAAAAAGACATCAAAAACCAAAAATGCAGGAGAATGCAATTCCAGATTGACATAATAATAAAGTGCTCATAGAAAGAAGCTTCTTAAAACTTGTTGATCAAGCAAAATTATAGCATTCATTTACTACAGCAAAAAGATACAAATTAATACACACAAGTTCATCAAAGTACAACTTCCGTAACAATTTGATCAAATGTTTACATCCTATATCATATTAATAAGCACATTAGTTAGACTAATTATAAATTTGTTGTGGGGAAAGTAACTTTATTTTAAGTTATGAGTATTATAACTTTTTTTAAGTTGAACAGTAACTTTAGTACATCTACCACAAACTAGAAGACAAGGTTGTATAATGTAGCTTCTCACTACAAAAATTTTCGAAAGGCAGCAAGAAATTTATACCTAAATGGAAGACTTCCGCAGAAACGACGAAGGAATGCTCGTTGCTCGCGGTTTGGCCTCGGGTGCGAGCGGAAACGACGAAGGAAGCAAAGAGCGGCTCGGCTGCTGCGGTTTGGCTTCGGTTGCGATCGGAAACCAAGAAGGAAGCGACGAGCGGCCTGCTGCTCGCGGTTTGGCCTCGGGTGCGAGCGGAAACGACTAAGGAATGCTCGCGGTTTGGCCTCGGATGTGATCGGAAACCACGAAGGAAGCGACGAGCGGTTCTGCTGCTCGTGGTTTGTCCTCGGGTGCGAGCAAAAACGACGAAGGAAGCAAAGAGCGGCTCGGCTGCTCGCGGTTTGGCTTCGGTTGCGATCGGAAACCAAGAAGGAAGCGACGAGCGGCCTGCTGCTCGCGGTTTGGCCTCGAGTGCGAGCGGAAACGACGAAGGCATGTAGGGCTACGGGAGAAAGCCGAATACGAAGAAAGCCGCCCAAACGAAATACGAAGAAAGCCGCCCAAACGAAATGTAGGGCTACGGGAGCGGGGGATTAAGCTTATACATAATTTTTTTTTAATTTAATTCTTAAATATTTGGGACACGCGTGTCCGATTTTATTCTATTTTTTTTTAAATGTAACACGCCTTTGGCGTGTCGGACACGTGTCCGTGCCGTGTCGGACGCGTGTCCGTGTCCGACACTGCATTGGCTCTTTAAGTGGAGTGTCGGTGCATCATAGCCCAAGACACTAAATAACATCAAGAGAACTAAAGAAACCAATCCAAGCATAACCCTAAACCTAGAACACCTCATCCTATTTAATACATGAACTTTCTAAATCAAATCTCCCTCCAAAACCCTAGCCACCCCCTCCTTTCTTGTTTGGAATTCAATTTGAATAGTGGGACCCACTATTGTGGGCGGCAAGGGAAGAGGAGGCGGGCTATAAACCAAAATTGGCCCATCCAGGGCCGGTTTAGGATTTGGGGAGGATTGGGCCGGTTCAGGAGGAATCAGTCTAACAATACCGCCCTCCCAAAGAATCACCTTATCCTCAAGGTGAAAATTAGGAAACTGATGTTTCACCCTCTCGTATGACTCCCATGTGGTATCGTAGTTAGGAAGATTCCTCCACTTGATCAGCACTTCCTTAGTTCCATCTTCTTTATGGCGAACCCCCATCAACTCTAAGGGTTCCAGAATCACCTCTAAATCCTCAGTAAGTGTCACTGGTAACTCCGAGCTGGCTATATAATCTCCAATGACCCTTCTCAACTGAGATACATGAAAAACTGGTTGTATAGTCGCCGTTGGTAGTAGTTTCAGCCGATATACTACCGCTCAAATCTTCTCCAATACTTCATAAGGTCCAAAGTACCTTGGAGCAAGCTTCTCATTCCTCCTGTTGGCGACAGTCTTCTGTCTGTATGGTCGGAGCTTCAAGAACACCCTCTCCCCTACTTCGAACTGGATGTCATTCCTATGCCCATCAGCTTGTTTCTTCATAATCTGTTGAGCTCTCTGTAGATGTCTCTTCAACTCCTCTAACACTTTGTCCCTCTCCCCCAAGTACTCATCCACTGAAGAAACTGGAGTATGGCTACTCCCAAAGTGCACCAAGTGAGAATGATCCCTTCCGTACAACACCTTGAATGGGGTCATTTGAGAAGCAGAATGATAAGAGGTGTTGGACCAGTACTCGGCCCATGATAGCCACTTGGCCCATAGCCTGGGTGTCTCCGACACAAAGCATCTCAGATACGTCTCAAAGCTCCTGTTGACCACTTTTGTTTGGCCATCCGTCTGTGGGTGGTAGGCGGTGCTCATCTTTAGAATTGTTCCTTGTAATCTGAACAACTCCCTCCAAAAATGGCTGAGGAACATCTTATCTCTATCTGATACTATCGCCTCTAGTACTCCATGCAATTTGACCACCTCTCAGATGAAAGCTGAAGCGACTGTCACTGTGGTGTATGGATGTCGGAGGGGAATGAAATGAGTATAA
This sequence comes from Dendrobium chrysotoxum, assembly GCA_019925795.1. NCBI lineage: Eukaryota > Viridiplantae > Streptophyta > Magnoliopsida > Asparagales > Orchidaceae > Dendrobium > Dendrobium chrysotoxum. The sequence continues at coordinate 89,521,348 of CM034314.1, read as the reverse complement.
TTGCTCAATCTGTCCATCACCATCAGAATCACTGTGAAGCCTTCTGAACGGGGCAGTCCATCTATGAAGTTCATGGATATCTTCTCCCATACTCGACTCCAACGGCTGTAGTAGTCTTCCTTGCGACATAGCCAGGTATTTGTTCCGCTGAAAGACCGCACACCTGGCCACCATCTTCTCCACATCTCTATGCATCCCCTTCCAGTATAGCTCCGAGGCTAGCCTCATGTATGTCTTCTGCACCCCTGAATGACCCCCAACACTGCTCCCATGAAACTTCTGGAGTAAGTGTGGAGTGTGGATTGAGGTTCGAGGCATCACAAACCTCCCTTTATACAACAGTCTGTCCCCCTCCAATGATTACCCTGGGTGGCTACCCCTTTCCCTCAGTAAATCTGTCCTGATCTTTCCCAACTCCTCATCCCTAGCACTATCCTCCTTGATGGTCTCCCAATCTAGCATCAAAGGAATTGATATTGCCACCGTCTGCAGCTCCCCCATACATCTGGACAAGGCATCTGTTGCTTTGTTCTCCACTCCTGGCTTGTACTGGATTTCGAAATCATACCCCAACAATTTGGATAGCCACCTCTAATGCTCCTCAGTTACCATCCGCTGCTCCAACAAGTACTTCATGTTCTTCTAGTTGGTTCTGACAATGAAATGCCTACCTAACAGGTAGGGTCGCCACTTCTGGATGGCTAAGACGATGGCCATCAACTCCCTCTCATAGATTGATTTCAACCTGGCTCTGGTTGTCAACACCTGGCTGAAGTAGGCAATGGATTGACGATTCTGCATGAGTACTGTCCCCAGTCCATACCCTGAAGCATCTGTCTCCACTATGAAGGCCTGAGTAAAGTCTGGTAAAGCTAAGACTGGTACAATAGTCATAGCCTTCTTTAGTCTCTCAAATGCTGCTGTGGCCTCCTCCCCCCATAAGAATCCATTTTTCTTCAGCTGCTTTGTCAGTGGCCATGCTACAGTGTTGTATCCTTTTACAAACCTCCTGTAGTACCCTGTCAGTCCTAAGAATCCTCTCAGCTCCTTCAGATTCTTAGGTAAGGGCCGCTTCAACATAGCCTCAATCTTTGACTGATGGGCTGCCTTTTGGACATAATATGACCCAAATACTCCACACTAGTCTAGGCAAAGCAGCACTTCTTCAGGTTAGCTCTCAGCTGATGCTCCTGCAACAATTCCAACACCCTCCTCAGATGCTCCCAATGCTCCTCATATGTCCTTCTATAAATGAGGATATCGTCAAAGAATACCAAGACAAACTTCCGGAGGTAAGGTTTGAAAACTTCATGAGTGACTGGAAAGTGGCTGGAGTATTGGTGAGGCCAAAAGACATCACCAGGAACTCGTAGTACCCCTCATGAGTTCTGAAAGATGTCTTTGACATATCTTCCGCCTTCATCCTGATCTGATGATATCCTGACTTCAGATCAATCTTCGAGAAAATCACTGCTCCATTCAACTCATCCAACAACTCATTAATCACTGTTATAGGAAATTTGTCGGACACAGTTTCCTTGTTGATTGCCCTATAATCCACACAAAACCTCCGACTCCCATCTTTTTTCTTCACCAGTAAGACTGGGCTAGAGAAAAGGCTCACACTGGGTCTGATAATTCCCGCTTCCAGCATCTCTATAATCAACTTCTCAATCTCATCCTTCTGAAATTGAGAATATCGGTAGGGCCTGACGCTGATGGGTGACACACCTTCCCTCAAGGTGATGGCGTGCACTTGCTCCCTTGGTGGTGGCAATCCCTGGGTGGTTGAAACACCTCCCGGAATTGTTGAATTAATGGTTGTATGGAGAGGGGTATGTCCCCTCCCTCCTCCAATCTAGCTCCCTCCAAGCTTTGCAGCTCCACTAAATATCCTCCACCCACCTCCTCTATGATCCTGATTAAAGACTTGAGAGATACCCTAGTCTTTGACAGCCCTGCATCACCTTAAATCACCTTTTTCTCCCCCTACCACCAGCTCCATTTCCAGTGTTCCCTAATTGACCTTGGTATCTCCTGAGGTTTGCAGTCATTTCATCCTCAGGATGACATCAGTGCTCCCCAACTCCAAGGAAAGAAAATTCTCCCTCACTTGTATCCTCTGAATGGTCAACACCACTCCCCTACAAACTCCTCTACCCATTTCCACTTTCTCGTGCCCATCATTACCCCATAGCCTCCTGTATCCACTAATTTCACCCCCAACATATCAACAATCTGGGTGGAGATGAAATTATGGGTTGCTCCGCTATCTATAAACACTACCACCTCTCTTTCAGCTATCTCTCCCTTCACTTTTATAGTGTGATTTGGAGTGAATCCCACCACTGTGTTTAGGGAGACTTCTACCACATCCATATGCAACTTCTCCTCTATCTCCTCCTCTACTTCTCTCTTACCTCCCTCCTCAGTTTCCTCGTCATCACAAACGGTGAGAACCTGAGGAGTTCGGTCCCTACACCTATGCCCTGGGGTATACTTCTCGTCACACCTGAAACACAACCCCTTTGCCCTCTTCTCCTGTATCTCCTTCTCCGTCAGCCTCTTGAAATTTCCTCCACTCCCACCTCCTACTATCTTCTCCCTGGTGATCTCACGAAATCCTCTTGTTGTAGGCCCCTTGGGAGCTAAGTGGGTGGTCGTCATATTGTAAGTGCGTCCTGAGCTGCTGCTCCTGGCTCCATTCTCTAGATTCTTCTGATTCTCCACCAGTTGTGCCAACTTCATGGCCTCTCCCAAGTCACGAGGCATCATGACTTTCACCGCCGCTCTGATTTCTGCCTTGAGCCCTTTCATGAAGTTTCCTTCCAATGCAGTCTCTGATAATCGCTCCACCCGACTGGCTAGGTGCTCGAACAACTAACGATAGTCCGCCACCGATCTGTCCAGTACCAGTGCAAAAAACTGCTCATAGAAGTCCCATCTCCCGTCGGTTTGGAAATGTTCTAATAAATAATCCTTGAATGCTCTCTAGTTCCGTATAGGTCTCCTTTGGTCCCTCCACTGGAATCATGACAATGCCTTCCCTTCCAAACATAGGCCTGGTGCTGTCAGTTTCTCCTCATTCGTCAACCCATTGACGGCGAAATACCTCTCTACCTTGTAGATCCATCCATAAGCATCCTCCCCTTAAAAATTTGGCAACTTCAGCTTCCTCACATTTGGCTCCCCCCCCGTTTACCTGTATTCCTCTATATTTTTCCCTCTCCCAAGTGCTTTGCTCTCCCCACGTCTCCCGATCTTCCCTTACATGTTCATCTTTAAACAACTCTTCACTTTCTTCCCTCCTTTCTCCAAAATCAGCACCCCTTCTATCATAATTTTCCTCTTTTTTCTCCCAACCAGTATCCCTTACTCCTTGTTCCCTATTCCCATGTCTCTCTACATACCTTCCTCCTATCTCCTCCATGATTTCTACATCATCTTCCCTCCTACGAAAATTAGAATTCGTAGTTCTCCCCATTGGTCCCTTCGCCTCTGATGCCGCCGTTTGGATTTGATTTTCCAATAACTTCTTCACCATTAAATGAAGATCGGAAACTTTGTCTTACACGGACGAAACCTTGTCTTCTACGGAGGGCATTCGATCTTCCACCGTTGCTTTTATTTGAATCATCTCCTTCAAAACGTTCTTTCAAAGCATCTACCTTCTTGGCTGCCATCAAAATTTCTGGATTTGGATCAAAAAATCAGCAAGAGTTCCTTCCTCCCGATGATTTTTCGCCGCTGAAATTTAAAAAATTCAGCCCTTGATGGTCCCAAGACTTGCTCTGATACCAATTTAATAGGAAATACTTGAGTTCGTAAGTAATCCAAGAGGAAATACTTGAGTTCGCAAACAACCCTAGCAATAATTGATAAAAAAACAGCGGAAACAATGCGATAATCTTGAAGAAATCAATCCAAAACGATAGTTTGTAATAGTGGATTCAAAGCAAAAGCAAATACTAAGCAAGATACAATTGATCCTCAATTCGAGAGAAGGATCATTCTCTCTCAATCCCTAGAGGAAGAGTCTAGAGCTCAAGACACCAAAGAACTTCAAGAGAACCAAAGAAATCAATCCAAGCATAACCCTAACCCTAGAGCACCTCATGCTATTTAATACATGAACTTTCTAAATCAAATCTCCCTCCAAAACCCTAGCCGTCCCCTCCTTTCTTGTTTTGAATTCAATTTGAATAGTGGGATCCACTATTGTGGGCGGCTAGGGAAGAGGAGGCGGTACTAGCCCGCCTCCTATAAATCAAAACCGGCCCATCCAGGGCCGGTTCAGGATTTGGGGAGGATTGGGCCGGTTTAGGAGGAACCGACCTAACAATTTTCTTTACGAATATTCAGCACATATGTTGTAGTTGCAATCAAATGTACAATATCATATTCTTCAATAGTGAAAGCTCTATATATAAATCCTCATATTGTGTTTTTTTTTTAAATGTGAATTACAACTTAATTCTTCCCTAATCTGACACCCAAGAGCTTTAATGAAACAAATGTTGGTAACATGATGGTCTAGATGCAAATAATATTTGGTTGCAAGACATAGTTCTTGCATCATGTTTAAACACATCATAACCCTTTATTTACAATTCTTATGAAAATAGCTTAATGTAGTTGTAAATTTAGATTAAAAAAGATCGAATGTAGATTCATATTGTAAGTGCAAATCTTCTTTTGCATTTAGTACATTTTTGAAAGAGCATTCATGAACTACTGTTACTTTAATAGGGTCAAATTCACCCACAAGTGATTCTTATGCTAGATGTGTTCTAAAGTTTTAAGAGGAGATGCTAATAAATTTTCCTTACGAATATTAAGCACATATGTTGTAGTTGCAATAGAATGTAAAATATCATATTCCCCAATATTTAAAGCTTTATATAGAAATCCTCATATTCTGTTTTTTTAAATGTGAATTACAACTTAATTCATCCCTAATCTGTCACCTAAGAGCTTTATTGAAACAAATACTGGTAACATAATTGCCTAAGATGCAAATAATATTGGGCTGCAAGACATAGATCTCGCATCATGTTTAAACACATCATAATCCTTTTATTTATAATTTGCAGATTAAATATGCAATTGGTCTTTATAACTATCGAATGATAAATTTTGCTCTTCACCTAAATGATTGAGCATGTCCATCTAATTTTTATTTAACATTTTTAGTTCTTCGGAAAAATCTTCGAAGTTATCAATCTAAATTGAAAATTTATTAAGATCATACCTTCATTGAATATAGAATTATACTTTTAAACCTTATGATTATTATGATAATTATGTTGTAATTGCCTAAAATAATTGCTTACCCAATTTTATTTGAATTGCATATTTCCTTACTTTTTAAATTAACCTAATTATTATATCATACTTCTAATTAACACAATGATGCAACCTTAAGCTCTTATATCAAATATGATTCAAGCCATCTTAGTTTCAATTCTTTTCTATTGCAAACCTATGATGAGATACACAAAATCACACATATGAAATCAAGATTTATTGTTTACTAAATTTTAATTTAGATACAAAAATTTTTCATTTTAATGAAAAATCATGTATAATTCATTCCAAATGATTACTTTGCGATTATGAAAATAGAAATTTTGCAAAAACTCTGAGATAAAATAAAATCATATGATGATCAAGATTCACAACAAAACTAGAGAGTCTAGAATCAGAAGAAAATTTGACTAAATTTCATTCATATATGCAAAATCAATCTCAAATTATGTACATGCAAAGAGCAATTGATATAAATCACGAATAGGAGATTTGTGTCTCATGCTGTTGCGTGGAAAAAGTTTCCCCTAGAAGTTCTAATCAACATTTGCATTTGACTTGAAGAATTTAAATCCAGCTAACACAGAAGTTGAGAGGAAGCAAGAATTTTCATTAAGCGATAGACTGAATTCTTAAATGTATTAGTAGCTCTATTAATAATCACGAAGGGCTCAAGATTGGCAGTCTCCCAAAATCAGGCTAAAAATTACGAAGTCCCAATTTCAGCAATCTCAGATTCCAGCTAAAATGGTTAGCCTAGACTTCAACAATTCCAATTATTGTTGCAATGCAAAACAGCCCCAAAATCAGAAAGCAATTGAATAGGGAAGCAATGGGCAGCTATTTGTTAGCGATTATGGAAACAACACTGATTTGGCGGCCTTCGACATACAATAGTAGTGATGTAATCAGTGTCTCCTTACAAAGAATACCATGGCCCATGTAGAGCGAAATAGATATACAAATGATTCCATATAAAAGGAAATAGAAGATCACAAGCAGGGATCAGGGACACAACAGGTCACAACTGATGAAAATAGTTAGAAAGAGCTTGGACAAAAAGTAAAGGACAAATTTTGTTAAAATCGACACTCATAAATAGTTGAACCAACGAATCAAGTAAGAGCTGAATCAAATCATCTTATAGTCTAAGCAATAAATCAAACCAATTAAGGTTCCCAAAGCATTAGAACATATCTAGTTTTCGTAAGTAACATGATTATAGGCATGTTAGATCCAATTGAATGAAAATTTAGAAAACTCTAAAATAAAAAGCTAAAATAATATCAGAATTTAGATATTTATATCATTATTATGCTATATTTTATTTTATATTTATATTTACTATATTTATCTTGTATTATTTTTAGAAATACTTTATATTCCAATTACTGCCACTTAGGATTACTGAATTGATTATTTATTTTTACTTTATTTTTTGATTTATTACTATTTAGTTACTGATATCACTCGTAAATTATTATTTGGAAAAAGATTAAAATGGTTCCTTAACTTTTTATGAAAGATCAAAATAGTTTTCGACTATATTAAATGGCTATTTTGGTTCCTTGAGTTCTTAAAAAAGGAATCAAACTAGTCCCATGGTGAGACATCTTGTTTTCTCTTTAAAGAATTGAGGGACCAAAATTATTTTTTAATATAGTTGGGGACCATTTTGATACTTTTCTCAATTATTATTATTTGATTTATCATCTTGGTTAGAATAACATGTTTAATTGTTATATTACCTATTGTCTTCTCAAATTTTCTTTTTTTTTTATTTTAAGTTGTAATAATGTGATTACTCTTTTTTGTCAGATCTAACTAGGGGTGTCAAAATGGGTCTACGGGTCGGGTTCGTGACCGACTTGAAATTGACTTGACTCGAATCCAGTCAACCCGAACCCGACCCGTTTTATAAATGGGTCAAAGAGGTGGACCCAAACCTAACCTGCTAGCAACCATTTTAATTAAAAAAAATATTTTATCAACTTTTAACCATAAAATTTAGGTTAATTAAATAAAAATACTAAAAAATAAAAGAACTTAATAACAAATACAAAACAAGTCATGTTCGGGTCAAAATTGAGTTAACAGGTCAACTAGAACCCGACCCGTTTAATAAATGGGTCGGAATGCACAACATGAATCCGATCCGTTACCCGAACCCCAATTTTTTTGGTCGTATTGGTGAACCAGATCATTCATTGGCACTCCTAGATCTAGCTATTTTCAGATTCTGTGCTTGTCTATTTAGCTTTTTATGGTACATGTATGTTTATCTTGAATTTATTTAATTATATATTTTATATGTGATATTAAACTTCATTGTTTGATTCCTTTTTCTCAGAAGTTATTCGATTGTTTTTCTATTCTATCTATATTCTTATTTAACAGGAAGTAGAATATATAATTTTTTAGATTTTGAACTAATCATTCCTGTTGGACCTGATGATATTTCAATAGAGATGTGAAAATATTTAGGAGATGAAGGAATTTCTTAGCTTATTAAACATTTAAATATTATTTTGAAGACTAAAAAGATGCCAGATGAGTGGAGAACGAGTGTGTTGATTCCTATTTTTAAGAATAAAGGCGATGTACAAAATTTGTGCGAATTATAGAGGAATTAAGTTAATGTGTCGTACTTTAAAACTATATGGGAGAAGTTTATGGAGCATAGGTTACGATGTGATACTAGTGTTTCTTAAAATCAATTTGGATTTATGCCGAGTAGGTTTACTATTGAAGCTATACATTTATTGAGAGGTTTGATGGAGAAGTATAGAGAGAATAAGAATGATCTACATATGATATTTATTGATTTAGAGAATGCATACGATAAAGTTTCAAGAGAAATGCTATGGAGAGTTCTAGAAAAGAAAGGGGTTAATAATGCTTATATTGAAATCATTAAGGATATGTATGCATGGGGAAACACAAGGTGGTTTGACCAAGTATTTTTCTATTTTAGTTGGATTATATCAAGTATCCGCCTTAAGCCCATATCTTTTTGCTTTAGTCATGGATGTTCTTACTAGATGTTTGCAAGAGGATGTACCTTGGTGTCTGCTTTTTGCTAATGATGTTCTTCTTGGTGATAAGAGTAGAGTGGGAGTTGAAGGTAAATTTGAATTATGGAGGTCAACCTTAGAGTCTAAAGATTTTTGTTTGAGTAGATCTAAAACCGAATACATGGAGTGTAATTTTAGTAGTAATAGATCTAGTGGGGGGATTGTGACTTTGGGCGATCAAGTCATTAATAAGAGTACATGTTTTATATATATTGGATCTAGTGTTCAGAGTGATGGTGAAATAGATGGGATATTATTAGTAGAATTCAAGTTTGATGGTTGAAGTGGAGGAATGCATCGAGCTTGTTATGTGATAGAAAAGTACCCCTCAAACTTAAAGGAAAATTCTATAAGATGGTGGTGAGACCTGCAATGCTTTATGGTGTAGAATGTTGGCTATTAAAAGAGAAGCATAATATTAAGTGTTGTAGAGATGATGATGCTCAGGTGGATGGGTGGCTTTACTCTTAGATGGGATATGAAACGAGCATATACGTGAAAAGGTTGGAGTAGCTCCAGTGGCAAATAAGATTAGAGAGATTCGCCTTAGATGGTTTGGTCACATAAAACGGCGGCTTTCTGATGACCCAGTTAGGAAAGTAGATGTATTAGATTTGGAAAGGTAGAGGTAGACTTAAAGGGCTTGGTTCCAAAATATTAGAAATGTCATTTCTTTATTAGATTTAAATGAGAATTTGATTCTTAACAGGACACAATGGAGAAAAAGGATTCATGTAACTGACGTCACGTAGTGGGATAAAGGCTTGATGTTGTTGTTGTTGTATTATTATTATTTTATTCTTTTCTGGCGACTAAAAATCTATGATTTCTGCATATATTTAATATGCTATTTGGTCATATTTAATATTTATCTTTTTTCTTCGAGATCAATTATTGCAATATTTTTTTATTTTGTAGAACAATCTACAACTGTTTTTATAATTTAAGCACTTAAGTGGTTAGCCAAGGGAGCAGGTGACTTGTGCAGTTGGCGGCAGATTTGTTATTTCTTTTTCAGAGTTTCTTTTAAATAAATATATGGTTCAGAAGATGCAGCTTGATATTTTTTAGATATTACAATCCGTTTAGATTTAAAGTGATTGTTGTTTTGCATGTATACAGAGGTTAGATGTTAGATTTTGATAAATGTTTGCTAAAAGAGCATTGGAATTAGCATGAACCTATGGAAATCTGAAAAATGGAATGATCTTGGCTTGTTTGTTGACTAAAAACTTGTCATGAGTCTTTTATCCATCTCTTACTCGTTTGCTAGACAGTAACTTCCTTTCCTATCATACACTTGGGGGAAAATAGTTGTGTTGAGACTAAAAGAAATTTTTTTTTGAGCATAATAGGAGAAACATTATGAGTAACCTGCTAGCTATCAGAGAAGTTATACAGGTACTATAAACTTATAGAAGGAGCAACTGCCCCAGCATATTCCTGTGTCTCTATAACTGTCTGCAACAGCCGTATGCAATGTTATTGGTTAATGCTACTTAGCTATGAGAAATTCTCTTGTTTAAAGTTTATAACGTATACATTAACGTCATTATCTCTATTAATGAAATATTGATTTATGAATGCAGATGTTGGACGGATTGGTGTTGGCATCTGTTATGACATTCGCTTTCAGGAACTGGCTGTGTTGTATGCAGCAAGAGGTCTGATTCTTCCTCATGATGAAGATGGCTTTATTTTTCCTTTCTGCTTGGATTCATTTTGAGTTCATGTGTAAAAGTTAAATACTGCAGACTTATGAAATGGTCCCAAGTACGTTTCTTCTACTTTTCATTCTAAACGTTGAGTTGTGGTTAAACTATGCAAAGCTTATCCTGTTTTGCCTTGCTTCATAGTGCTCTGTTTGTTAAGATAGCATAGTTTAGACTAATTGTTTAGGATAGTTCAATAAAAAAATGCTGAAACTCTAAGCTGCTGAGCTTATAAAAAGAAAACTGAAAGCCTCTTCATTACTCCAATGGCTATATTGTTAGAAATCATAAAAGATTACATCTTTACTTGATTAATCATGATGCTAGTGCAAACATGCCTATATAAAGGCATGAGAATAAAGCAATAAGCTAAGTAAAATAATGAAGAACGTCTAATATAATAAGGATATATACAATAATATATATTATAGGTTCATAATATATATATATATATATATATATATATATATATATATATATATATATATAGCGTATGTGATATATTAATGTGATAATATAATACTTCTAATGACTGTAACAGCCCCCCAAACTCATGATGTTACAATAAGAAGTATCAATAGTTTGAGTGCAAAAACTTTTCCTAACCGATTGATGATAGAATGAAATGTTACTAGAGAAATCGAGGACAATTGAGAGATCTATGTTGGGCCATCCATTGCCAAAATTGAAGGTTGGCTAACATGACAGACAAGATTTTCACAGGATACTCAAGGCATTTTTGGGACAGGAGATGAACTAGAGAGAGCGGCGCATGCTTGATCTGCAGATTTGAATGCGAGATTTGAGTGGTTATAAGACCTTTGAACAATAAAGCAATGATCCTAAGTGCTCATAGAGCAGCCAACTAGAGAGTGCCCATGCTGATCAACAAGCGGATCAATGAACTACAGAGACCTTGTGTAGAGCAATGAGTGTATATGCGAACCAGGGATCCCTCACGCAGAGCAACTAGTGAGATCTACACTTGGGATGTGATCATCAGGAATGAGAGAATAAAAAAAAAAAAGAGAATTTTGAGAACGTAGAAGAATGAGAACAAGTTATGTGCTTGGGAAAAAAGATGATCGCAGTGCAAAGCATCAAACTAGAGAAAGCTGTGAGGGCGAGCCGAAGATGATTGTAAGTGAACTGGAGAAAGCCATGATTAATGAGCTCGATATTGAACAAGCTAGATTGTGATGATCAACAAGCTTGCGGGTGAGCGTTCTTGAGTATGAATATGTTCTCAAGCAACGAGACAAAACATAAGATCATGTGTTTAAAACAATGTTAGAAATCATAAAAAGATTACATCCTTACTTGATTATAATGCTAATATAAACATGCCTATATAAAGATAAGACAATAGAGCAATAAAGAAAGTGTGCTAAGAATGTCCTCTAGAATGAGGATATATACAATAATATATATTCATAATAAATATTAAACAACAACAACAACAACAACATCAAGCCTTTATCCCACTACGTGGGGTCGGCTACATGAATCCTTTTTCTCCATTGTGTCCTGTTAAAAGTCAAATTCTCGTTTAAATCTAATAAAGAAAGATCATTTCTAATATTTTCTAACCAAGCCTTTTTAGGTCTACCTCTACCTTTCTTAATATAAGTCAAATCTAAGACCTCTACTTTCCTAACCGGGTCATCGGGAGGCCGCCGTTTTATGTGACCAAACCATCTAAGGCGACTCTCTCTAATCTTATCTTCCACTGGAGCTACTCCAACCTTTTCACGAATATGCTCATTTCGTATCCTATCTCTAAGGGTAAAGCCACTCATCCACCTGAGCATCCTCATCTCTGCAACACTTAAACTTAGAATTATGCTTCTCTTTTAATGACCAACATTTAGCACCATAAAACATTGCATGTCTCACCACCATCTTATAGAATTTTCCCTTAAGTTTGAGGGGTACTTTTCTATCACACAATAAGCCTGATGCATTCCTCCATTTCAACCATCCAACTTGGATTCTGCTAATAATATCCCCATCTATTTCACCATCACTCTGAACAATAGATCCAAGATATCTAAAATGTGTACTCTTATTAATGACTTGATCGCCCAAAGTAACAATCCCCTCACTAAATCTATTATTACTAAAATTACACTCCATATATTCTATTTTAGATCTACTCAAGCGGAAACCTTTAGACTCTAAGGTTGACCTCCACAATTCTAGTTTACCTTCAACTCCCTCTCTGGTCTTATCAACAAGAAGAATATCATCAGCAAAAAGCATACACCAAGGTACATCCTCTTGCAAATGTCTAGTGAGAACATCCATGACTAAAGCAAAAAGATACGGGCTTAAGGCTGATCCTTGATGTAATCCAACCGAAATAGGGAAATACTTGGTCAAACCACCTTGTGTTTGAACACAAGTAATAGCTCCTGCATACATATCTTTAATGATTTGAATATAAGCGTTATTAACTCCTTTCTTTTCAAGAACTCTCCATAGTACTTCTCTTGGAACTTTATCATATGCTTTTTCTAAATCAATAAATATCATATGTAAATCAATAATATAAGCTAAACTCTTTGCATTGCATATTGCTTTCTTAGATTCCTTACGTGCCTTTTTATATATTTTCCAATTATCAGAATTTTTACAATTAAATCAATTTTTATAACAAATCTTTTTATTTTTAATCTTTTCTTGCACATTTGGATTCCACCACCAACTATTTTTACTATTAGGAGTTTTTCCTTTTGAAACTCCAAGCACATCTTTTGCAATATTCTTAATATCACTTGCCACTTTTTCGCACATAACATTAGCATCCTCATGCACAGATAAAATCTTAAGATCTAAAATCTTACTCTCAAAAATATTTTTATTAATATTCTTTAAATACCCCCATCTAATCCTAGAATATCGTTTTACTTTATTTTTTATTTTCTGCCCCATTATCTTCAAGTCCAAAACTAATAAACGATGTTGGGTACATAAATTTTCACTCGGAATAACTTTACAATTTTTGCAATCTAAACGATCTACTTTTCTTATAAGAAAATAATCAATCTGAGTTGTGTTATATCCATTTTTATAAGTAATTGGATGCTCATTATTTTTCTTAAATAAGGTATTAGCAATTAAATAATCATAAGCTAAACAAAAATCTTATATGGACTTACCACCTTCATTTGTCGTTCCAAACCCATGGCCACTATGAATGCTTTTAAAATCATCTACCTCTCTACAAACATGTCCATTTAAATCTCCTCCAATAAAAACTTTTTCTTCAAGAGGTATCTTTTGTATTAATTCTTCTAAGTCATTCCAAAATTTTAATTTTGAATCCATATCCAAACCCACTTGAGGAGCATAAGCACTTATAATGTTAACAATCTTAGCATCAACAACAATCTTTAAAGCTATAATTCTATCTCCAATTCTATTAATATTTATAACATTATCCTTCAAACTCTTATCTAAAATCACGCCTACACCATTTCTAATACCCCCATCAACAACAATCTTCAAATATTAAACATATGTGATAATATTAATATCATTGTTTAAAATTGCGCAATATGAAGCTCGCCTTGAGGTGTAAGCCTACGGGTGAGCATTCTCGAGTATGAATATGTCCTCAGCGCAATTCCAAGGAAAAACGCCTCGAGCTTTTTTTATGAGGCTCGCCTCGCCTTACTGGCGTGAAGCATACGCCTCTCCCGATTTATATATATTTTTATTAAAACTTACCTAAATCATAAACTAAAACCCCCGAACAAACATCCCTTCATGCACCCCCAAGCAGCATCAACTTCTTCTCAACCGCCTCAACCTTTAGCCCACCACTTTTGTTGTAGCCACCCCCAGGAATCACTTGAAAGCCGCACACCACCACCATCTCCTTTTCTAAAATTTTGGAATATTAATCTCATCTTTATGTTGATGATAAATATTTATGAAAAAGAAATATGATTAAAATAAATGAAGAAATAAATTATGAGGCATTAAACTCCACATGATAAGGTAGGGGAGAGACCAATTTGTTATGACGACGACTCAAATAAAGATCCTCTTAGTAATGATAGTGCAGATGATTTTTGAGTTTTTGCTAATTATGTCAACTTTTTTAAGAATTAAATGTGGATGAGTGAGGAACTGAGAAAGAAGAAATTTGGAGTTGAATTTGATATTATAAGATGCTTTTATGTAATTCCTATATTTCATATTGTTTTGCATTTGTAATATTTGGATTTCAATTCTATTTCACACAATTTATCAGTTGCCACTTTACGCCTTGTGCAATTTTTTGTTTCATATATATATATATATATATATATATATATATATATATATATATCAATTTGTTACTTCATAGTTCAATAGAAAGTTAATATATCATTATTTAACATATTATTTGGGTATTATATAAAAAAACACTTTTAACCTTTATTTTCACTTTACTCAATTTTTGAATTTTGAGGCTTACGTCTCGTCTCTCGAAAGCAAAACGCCTCAATACCCAATTATGTAATTTTAAACACTGATTAATATGATAATATAATAATTCTATTAACTCTAACATATATCATTCTCATATAAGGTGGTACTGGAAAGCCTCACTCAAGTTCCACCATTTCTTATATTATCTTCATGATTAGCTTTTAAAAGTAGGAATGTCTATTTGGGTGGATGGGTATAGTTCGGGTCTAAATTGAAGTTGGCACGCTTTGAATGTGCTTGACACGAACCCAACCCGTTTATTATGCGAATCAAACTATTCGACCCAAACATGCCTTGACTTGAATCTGATTGGTCTAACCTGTTTGTTATATAGGTTTGTTGAATCTGAACTCAAACCCAAATAGTAATTATGTCAATTTTGAATTGATTTTGGGTTATTCAACCAAAGCCTACCTCGATTAATAATTGGTCTGCATGCTGTTGTTGAATTTAAGTCCTGAAATATACTTTAAAGTTGCTCATGTTCACTATTGGTTAATCTAAAATTTTTGAGGATTTTGTGGAGTTGCTGAAGTGAAACACTGATGCTGTTATGATGGTTTATTTTTCCAGTAAATATTCAGGGTTTTGTGGAAGTATATATTTGCATTTGTTTTGTTGTTTTCTTTCATTCTTAACAGCTGTTATATGGGTGAGTGAAGATTATTTTTTGGTTTTAGGGTTTTATGGTTATAGGGTTTAGGGTTTGAAAGTCAACAGTATTAGTCCCACCATTCCTAATAAGTAGTTTACTTCTGGAATGCATTTTGCTACGTATCAGAAATCTTTCGTAGAGGTTCATGCGTGGAATGTGGTATAGACGATGAAAGGTTGGCCTTTTAAATTGGGAATTGTTCTGTTAGTACGTTGCAATCAAGAATGGAAAATGGGTTGGCTGATGCCTCTTTTTATTCATATATTCATATATAGAGAAAAGGCTGAATGTGAAAGCTAACATCTGACTGGTGACCACCCGCAAGCCTGAATAATCCTTCTCGATTCAGAGTTGGGCATGCCAAAGTTGAGTACATTGGCATTGCATATTACGCTTTGTTTGTCATGATAGTTCATGTTCAACAGTTTTTTACTTTTATACTAATTTCCTACCTTGCAATGATTTTTCCCGATTTAATTGCCTTAGCATTCAGCTAAATCACTCTTTGGTTTTCGTTTGGAGTGCGGAGCACTATGGTTCTAAATATTGTTCTAATGGAACTCTGTTTCCATTGTTTAATATTTTTTATCATAAAATATTTTGTGAAATTCTGAATGGTTATCAGTGGTTCGTGGATTAGGTGCTCATTTAATATGCTATCCTGGGGCATTTAACATGACTACTGGTCCCCTTCATTGGGAATTGCTACAGAGGGCAAGGTAATTTGTTTACTACATGTGCTTCTTCCACAATAGAGGTTGATGCTATCATTTTCATTTTTCTCACTGGTCTTTTTATGCACCAACATACCATCTGAAGATAATGAGCTATGAGTGGTGTAATTTTCCGTTGATTAGTGATGTTTGTGTATGACATTTAAGTGTCTAGGATTTCTAATGCATCTTAGGGTGTTATATAAGATTAAAATGAAAAAAAATTATTAATTTGGAGGTTGCTAATTCATAGTTTTAACAAAATTTATTACTTCTGATGTGAGGACTCCAATTATGTTTTATTTATTTCAATGGATAGTTTAACAATCGGCTGAAATTTGAAACTCTAGAAGAAAATTGCAACGGAAAGTAAATTTCAGCAATAAATCAAGTTCGTATTTCAAAGAAAATTCGGTATGTATCTCGCATGATATAATTGCAACCACCTTAGAAAATCAATGACTTATCTCTCAAGAAAAGATATGAATAAGGATTAAAATAACAAACCCTACACCCTAAAAGAGAAGAACCAAGCCTCAGGTCGATACAAAGATTCTTCCTTGTAAGTAGTTGTCAATAATTGTGGTGCACTCAAAGAACCATATCCAATATGAATACACACAGGAGAGAAAAATCAGAATTTTATTTTAACATTTGTCGAAATTGTATATAATCAACAACTAAGGTTGCTAAATAAGGAATGTAATGGGTCATGGATTCATATGCAAACAAGGAAATAAATGAGCCAAGGATTCATGTGCTAAACAAGGAAGGAGGAATGCTACATATTATTCCCTTGATGGAAAAATTTAGTGGCTGCAAGGGGCCATTGATTTGTATGCTGACAAAGGAAAGAAGTGTGTCATGGATTGATCTTTGAAGGCAACAAGGGGTGGATTGCTAGCATGCTCGAAGCAATAGTTTTTTTTTTGTTAAATATTATATTGTTGTAAATGCTTCTTAGAAATTGTATGGTTTCCAATTATTATTTAGGCACCTTTGTTTTTAAGTATCCATTTACACATTTTCTCTATGGTATCAGAGCCAGATTAAGTCTCTGTAGAAAAATTATTCGGTACGTCGTCCGGACGTAGCTCTACGTCCGGACGCCTGTGTAATGGCGACACGTAGCGACCCGAATGCGCGGCGACCCATTCCGTTGAAATTCTGATATTTAGCTCGGCCCGACGACCCGACTCGGATTGTTCTCGAAAAAATAAATTACGCGCCATTTTCTTTAGGGTTAATAACTTTTGGCGGATTATTCAGTAGACGTTATACAGTATTTAGGGTTCAAAAGAGCGCTGAGAAACAATTACAGACGAAGAGACGAAAAATGGAATTCTCTTTGGATGACATCGAAGGGTTCGAGGAGATCGAAGAAACGTTTAATGCGGATGAAGGTTCCAAGAAGAACCGATGTAGGGTTGATTTTTCTGAATTAATATCGGTAAGTTTTTCTTTACATACAATAACTATGTGTGCACCTCCTCCTTTGTGCTTTGACAACTTATATTTTGATGGTATTGGCAATTGATTACCGCTATTCGTTGGTATCGATCAATATCACATTTTATTTACCGAGTCATCTGTAATACCGACACTTTTTTGGCGATCCTACTGGTCTGTTCCGAGCATATTCTCTAGTACCGATCATTGTACCGAGACTGCCAGAGTTTCTCGGTATTGTTTCACGGACCGGTACCCGCAGATTAACTCGGTATAGTTACTCGGTATTGCAACTTGGTGGCGCTACCCGGTACAGTTATACTCGGTATTGTACCATGTCCATATTCACGAGTACCGATCTTTGTAACGATACCGGTAGAATTACTCGGTACCCGTAAGAGTAACTCGGTATTGAAACATGGTATGAAGCATTTTAGGTGTTGTTTACTCGGTACTTATACTCGGTATAGATTTGGTATTGCTGTGATTATGTAAATTTTTTACTGCTGCGTGTGTTTAAGCATGCGAAATTTTATATTTGTACACAGGGTGTTTACAGCTGTGAGAAGGAAGCATATGATATGTATTGCGATTATGCTCATTGTCATGGTTTTAGTGTTCGGAAAGAACATCATTCATTCTGGCCAAATTCGAGGAAAATTAAAAAAAAGGATTTTGTATGTTCGAAAGCAGGATTCAAAAAGGAAATTGACTTAAAAGCAAAATCCAAATATCGGAAATCAAACACAAGAACCGGGTGTCCAGCTATGATTAGATTTGCTGTGTCTGAAGATGGAGTTTGGATGGTGCAAAAATCGATTGAAAGTCACAATCACGAATTGGTTAAGCCGAGAGATCAACATTTGCTTAGATCATGCAGGAACATTAGTGATGAGGATGCATCTGTTCTAAAATCAATGTCAGAAGCTCGAATCAGAACAGTTGATGCATTTTCATACCTATTTAATGAAGTTGGGGGTGTAGAAAATTTGCGGTTCACAAAGAGGGATGCATATAACTACATTCAAAAAGAGCGAAGAGCCAGGATTGAGATTGGAGACACAAATTCACTTATTCAATTGTTTAAAGAACGAGTCGCTGATGACAACATGTTTGTATGGGATGTCCAAACTGATGAAGATGACAGGTTGCTGAATTTTTTTTTGGGTTGACGGGTTGGGTAGAATTGATTACGACTGCTTTGGTGATGTCATAATTTTTGACACTAGCTACAGGCTTAACAAATATAATTTAGCCTGTGCACCTATTGTAGGAGTTAACAATCATTGGCAAAACGTTCTATTAGGGGTGGCTTTCTTATCTGAAGAGACAATCGAGTCATTTACCTGGTTGTTTAGAACTTTCTTAAGAATAATGGATAATAAACATCCCTTAACTATATTTACATATCAGGACCAAGCAATGGCTAGGGCCATAGAGATAGCATTACCTAACACACGACATCGTTTGTGCCAATGGCATATATACAAGAAGGCTCCTTCCAAAGTATGCTGCTTTAATAGCAATAACAAAGTGAAAGGTCTATTTTATACATGTTTAAGCAACTGTGATTAGGAGGATGAGTTCGATAAAAATTGGACTGAAATGATCACGGAAGGGAACCTCCAGAATCACCAGTGGCTGAATGATCTATACAAAATTAGGCAGAAGTGGTCAACAACATTCAACAAAAATTGTTTTAATCATGTCATTCTTTCTACACAACGTAGTGAATCCACCAATCATGTTTGCCATGGCATTTCGAAGCCAACCAGTTGTATAACTGATTGTTTCCTGGGGTTTGAGAAGGTGATGAAGACTTGACGTAGAAACGAACAAGATGAAGATTTTAGATGCAGCCAATCAGAGATAGAACCGATAATTAAATGCAGCTCAATATTAAAG
Organism: Dendrobium chrysotoxum; assembly: GCA_019925795.1. Taxonomy (NCBI): domain Eukaryota; kingdom Viridiplantae; phylum Streptophyta; class Magnoliopsida; order Asparagales; family Orchidaceae; genus Dendrobium; species Dendrobium chrysotoxum. The sequence continues at coordinate 89,502,051 of CM034314.1, read as the reverse complement.
CAAGCCGCCCGTTTTTACTCGAGAAAATTGTACACCTTTTTTGAAGAGGAGTTTTTACAGGGTGTGGGTGGACTGTGCATTGATCATGGTTCACCGGACTCATCCACGTTCACGATCAAGTACACAGGCAAATCATTTGACACGCAAAATTAGACTGTTCATTTTGATTCAATTCAGGGAAACATACATTGCAGTTGTGGCAAGTTTGAAATGATGGGTTTGTTATGTTCTCACTGCATGAAAGTTATTAAGCAGTTAGATATTGTTAATATACCTGAAAATATTAAAATATTAATGTATCCACGTGGTTGTTATCAAGGTATTCTGACATTAAAATATTTTTCGGTAAATAAAACGTGCTATTGATCGATACTGACGAATAGCGGTAATCAATTGCCAATACCATCAAAATATAAGTTGTCAAAGCACAAAGGAGGAGGTGCACACATATTTATTGTATGTAAAGAAAAACTTACCGATATTAATTCAGAAAAATCAACCCTACATCGGTTCTTCTTGGAACCTTCATCCGCATTAAACGTTTCTTCGATCTCCTCGAACCCTTCGATGTCATCCAAAGAGAATTCCATTTTTCGTCTCTTCGTCTGTAATTGTTTCTCAGCGCTCTTTTGAACCCTAAATACTGTATAACGTCTACTGAATAGTCCGCCAAAAGTTATTAACCCTAAAGAAAATGGCGCGTAATTTATTTTTTCGAGAACAATCCGGGTCGGGTTGTCGGGCCGAGCTAAATATCAGAATTTCAACGGAACGGGTCGCCGCACATTCGGGTCGCTACGTGTCGCCATTACACAGGCGTCCGGACGTAGAGCTACGTCCGGACGACGTACCGAATAATTTTTCCTATTACAGACCTTTTTTTTCTTTTATTCTCCTCTTATCCATGCCTAGAATTCTCGTTTTCACCTCTAAAGAGTCAATTTTCATGAATGACGGAAACTAGATTAATCCTATTAAAGGAGAATTTGAGGGGTTACAATCCTCTTTATCATTTGAACGGAATAAACTACCTAAAATATTTTCATATTGTGAAGGCCTATTGGAAGGAAAAGAAAAACTCCACCACCTTGTAGATCCTCCTCTGAATCCAAAAAACCCTATATTTACTTCCTGGGATGAGAAGATTCTGTGATCATGTCATGCTTATAGAACACCATGTTAAAAATTAGTGGACCCTACATATACCTTATAATCGTAAAGAAGTTTGGGAAACTGTCAAACAAACATACTCAAAGATCAAATATGCTGCTCTTATCTATGAGATTTAAGGTGAAGCTCTCAACAAGCAAACAAGGTCTCCTTTTTGTCATTGAATATTTTAGTGCAATGAAGGTTTATTGATTATAATTATTCTACCAAGATCTCAGGATGAAATGTTATTATGATGTTGTGTTTCTAAAACAATATGTAAACAGAGAAAAGTCTTTTGAGTTTGCTGCAGGATGCATTGTTAAATTTGATCAAATTTGTGTTCAAATCTTGGGCAAAAGAACATACCATCTCTAAATGAGGTTTTTTTTTTTTCTTTTTCTTATATGCTAGCTAAAGAAGGAAAAGGATGGTTTTGCTTGAAATGTCCATCTCTGAATGGAAACAACATAAATTGATGGTAAATGATTTATCGCTATTGAATATTCTTTGAAAGAAGGACAAAAATCTCACCCTAAGAGCAACTTATGGTGCAATTACGGCAAGAAAAGGGTGCATCAATTAAAAGGGCAAGCTTACTTAACCGAACCATAAGGGCTCAACTTTGAAGAAATCAATAAGCTAAGAAACTTTTCTAACTCCCTAAAAAAGCCATTTAGGCCATTCTCTCTAGTTCAAAATGATAAATTGTTGACCTCTAAGTATTATCCAACAGAAACAAGAAAAAAGAGAGGAAGAAAACTCAAATTCTCTGCATAAACCCAGGAAATCAGCAGAAATCCCGCATACGTACCGGTTCGGCGCCGTTCGAGTCTCTATCCCAGAAATCCTGCCCAGATTCTGCGATCCGTAGCCCCTTCGCGTCGTTAAAAGGGAGAGGAAACGAAGCCAGTTTCAGAGTTCTCAGCTTCTTCCCCTCTCGCGACCTTACCTCTCTTCCCTCTGCCCTATCCCGTCGCTAACCTTCAAGCCGAAGCCAGAGGCTCCGACTCCACCTTCTCCTATCCCGTCGGCCTCCACTGCTTCTCCGACCAATTCCCATCTGAACCGCAAGCCGGGGCCAGGACCCGACCACCAAACCTCTCCGATTCTCCTATCCCGTCGGTCCTGAGAAAGAGAGAGAGAGAGAGAGGGGGGGGGGGGGGGGGAGAGAAACCAACCTCTACCAAAGCCCTAGCTGACCTCCGCCTCTTTTGTCCTTGTCCGACTTCGCTCATTTGGCGATCTTCCCTTTCAGTCGGATCGGAAGTTACACCATTTCGATCGGGTGCAACAACGAGAGCTTGCTAGCTTTGAGGGTAACTTTCTCCCTTGCTCGCACTCCTTCGGCCTAATCCCGTAGATTAACCGAGCCGAAAGGGGGAGAGGGCTTATTTTAATCAATTAATTATATTAGTTATAATTAATTATTTTTAATCATAATTAATTATTAATTATGATGATTTGAATTAATTATAATTAAATATTATTAATTATTATTAATTATATTTAACTTTTAATTATCATTAATTATTATTAATTATTATTGATTATAATTGGGCATGACTAATTATAATCAATTATAATTAATAGATTAATTATAATTGAATAGTTAATTAGCATTAATTTTAATTAATTAATTAATTATTTTTATTTATAATTTATCATAATTAGATAACATTAATTATAATTAATTATAATTAATATATTAATTATAATTAAATGATTAATTATCATTAATTGCAAAAAAAAAAGAAACAAATGATATATCTCCTACCTCGATCCACGAGCCTCCACCGTCGGACCGACGCTTGCAAAGGTATAATCTCTAATCTTAGATTCCCGTTCTGGTTGTTAGCGGCGAGCTGGCAAACCCCCCACGCACTCACGTAGCGTAGTGGGGAGGGAAGCTAGCGCATATCGCGCGTGCATCTTCAAGTTCCATCGTTTTGAAAAGTTCACAACTCCTGCGTATCAACATTCAGTTTCGCGCATAGGTGGCAGAGCTGTAGGAGACCTCGAGCCCCGTTCGACTGCCAAGGAGAAGAACGAAAGGTAGGCACCTAGGATCTTTCCTACTCGTATGAGTACTATAAGCTGAGTCAGCCTTTGCTCCTCAGCAAAGTGTTCACTTCTTTTTCGAATAGATCGCTGTAGGATTCGCTTGGAACGGAGCTCCATCGTCTCGTATTGAGTCAGGCTTATGTGAGCAAAGAGCGAAAGACCATCTCGGTTTCAGAACCCAACGGTAGAGAGCATCCCGAATGAACTGACGCATGCGTACGTGCCCGGCTCTTTCTTCAAAACATCAGAATAAAGAAAGCAAGCCGGGACGAATGAAAAAGTTCACCATCCCATAGCATCAAAGTTGTTGGTTAAACCACCCACCTAATCTCTTTCTTCTCCAAAGGGGGGAGAGTTGAGGCGCGAAGAAGTTTCGGGTCTCACTTCGATAAATGAAATCAAAGAACTCTACCTTTCTATGGCTTTGTCCAGTCAGATATCAAACAAATGAGACCAAGCCCCCTTCTTTCAAACTGGAGGGGGTGGGGGTGAAGGGGAGTTTCAAGACAACCGGTTCAAAGTAGTTCATGATGGAATCTATTAGGCATTCTTATCATTTGGTAGATCCAAGTCCATGGCCTATTTCGGGTTCACTCGGAGCTTTGGCAACCACCATAGGAGGTGTGATGTACATGCACCCATTTCAAGGGGGTGCAACACTTCTCAGTTTGGGCCTAATCTTTCTCCTATATACCATGTTCGTATGGTGGCGCGATGTTCTAAGTGAATCCACGTTGGAAGGACATCATACAAAAGTTGTACAATTAGGACCTCGATACGGTTCTATTCTGTTCATAGTCTCGGAGGTTATGTTCCTTTTTGCTTTTTTTTGGGCTTCTTCTCATTCTTCTTTGGCACCTACGGTAGATATCGGAGGTATTTGGCCCCCAAAAGGGATTGGGGTTTTAGATCCTCGGGAAATCCCTTTTCTTAATACTCCTATTCTCCCTTCATCCGGAGCTGCCGTAACTTGGGCTCATCATGCTATACTCGCGGGGAAGGAAAAACGAGCAGTTTACGCTTTAGTAGCTACCATTTCACTGGCTCTAGTATTCACTGGCTTTCAAGGAATGGAATATTACCAAGCACCCTCCACTATTTCGGATAGTATTTATGGTTCTACCTTTTTCTTAGCAACTGGCTTTCATGGTTTTCATGTGATTATAGGTACTCTCTTCTTGATCATATGTTGTATTCTCCAATATCTTGGTCATCTGACCAAGGAGCATCACATTGGCTTTGAAGCAGCTGCATGGTACTGGCATTTTGTAGACGTGGTTCGGTTATTCCCATTTGTCTCTATCTATTGGTGGGGAGGTCTATGAAAGAACGAATAAGTGGATTGAGGTGCGGAGCAATCGCTCGACTGAAAGGAGAGGCGCTACGCGGCTCGACCGACCCTTGACCCTAACCCTTGGAATGAAAGCTCGAAGATAAAGAGAACCGGGCTCCAAAGAATGACAGCAGCTTTCCCACCCCCTTTCTGAAAAAAAAGAAGTGGACTATTCTCCTACACAATTTTTCAGTATTCTGGCACAGGGATCGAAGATCTTATGGCATATTATGTGAACCAAGAACCGAAAATGGATCTTGGTCTATTTTTTCTTGTTCCTTTTCATCGTAATCAAAGATGTTTTTTTTTCTTCAATTTGGAATGAAGCAAGGCGCTAGCTCAACATTGTTTTGAATCTTGCTTTTACCGGTTCCTAATCTGCCTCTGAAAAATGAAATGTATGCTAAGAAAAGGTACTATGATACAGCAGCAAGTAACCAAATAACAGGGGATCCCAATGCCTTTGTTTCATTTGCTCCATACTCAGGTATGACTTTTTTGTATACGGGTGACAACTCTCCATTGTCAATTCTATTTTGAAATATTCAAAATGCATGTGCTGGCACAATAGTTCTTTCTGATGTCTTATATGTTAGTAAGAAAGATTCTCATATCAGTTGGGCAACTATGTGATGATAAGCAAGCAGTGTGAAGTCAAATTGACAGCGGATTCGTGTATGGTGAAAGACCTCCAGACCAAAGAAGTTCTTGGTATAGGCAGAAGGCATGGGAGACTGGTTTTCATTGGCGATTACATCTACTTCTACTCAGATAGATAGGTACTACCATACTATAGTCTACTTTACTATAAGGTACTGGATGAAAAATCTTTCTTAGTCGGCCTTGTTGGCTGTTCCCAAAGAGAGAAGATTCTCCTTCAAGTAATGAAAGAAAAAAGAATTCGAAGATTCATCTCTCTTCAATAAAAAAGGATTTCCTGTTCCGGATAGAACGACTCGATTTACTGATTCCACTAAACCAAAGGATTGATCGATAAAAGCCAAAGATTTTTTTTATGGAGGGCGGGTCAACCTTTGGGGTTTTCTTCCTCTTGGCCTCTCTTCGCCCTGTCCCACCATTTAAGGAAATCCAGCAATCACTTCTACTTTCATCAATATCAATTAGAACTTGAAAGCAGCAAACCGGAGTTCCGGTAGGGGATAATTTGTGTTTTCTCATCCGTTAGAATACTAAGAAAGCAGCAAATCCTTATGTAGATCGTGAGTGGATCAGCCGTTTCTTTTTCATTGCTTCGCACCTAAACGAGGCGGGCAATCGCCTTAAACCCCGTCCTCGACGCTAGCGACGAGTCGACAAACCCCCTATGCGCTCACGTAGCGTAGTAGGGAGGGAAACCGATACGACGCTTGTGACGAGATGGGTAATCCCCGGACCGCTCATGTAGCGTGAGGGGGACAAAAAAAATAAGTACCCACATGTGGGGAAATTTTTCTGTTTCTTTGCAACAGGTGCCCAAGACCCTTAAACGCTCATGTAGCGGGCGGGGATTGAAGAAATTTTGTTGCCGTGGTGTCTACGGACATCTACCTGAAGCGCCCACGTGGCGTGGAGGGGAAGGCAGCCTCTTGATTTTTCCCCTAAATGGGGGAGACGCCGGGAGGTTGCCGAAATTTTCAGTGACACGGGGAACTTTAATTTGGACTTAAACTCAAACGAATAATGAAATAAGACTTAAATGAATTTGAATCTAAATAAGTGAACAAATATAATGACTTGATTCAAGCATTATATGGATGATAAGAAATGGACTTAAGAACTCTTGGACAGAAGGGAAGATGAACTTGAGCTGAACTTGTGGACACATGCAAGAGAACTTACAAGAAACTTGGACACTGGAATAACAAAGAACCTTGACATGAACTTGAACCAAACAAGACTACAGGGGACTCGGGCTGAACGTCAGTGCATTGAACTTTCATTTGATTTAAACATCAAATGAAATGAACTTAAACTTGATGTATGCACTTGTGGTCATTGAACTCAAATTGTACAACATCAAGTGGGACTTGAACGAATGCCAATGAACATATATGGAACTTATGGTGAAAAGAAAGACTTGTAATGAATATAGATCGTACAAACATCATGAAGACATGTGTAGTCAAATGCCACTAGAAAGGTTTGATATGCAATAAACATAACAAGTGCTGAAAATCTTCAGGCTCGAGGAGATTTGGATGTCAAACAAATGTTGAGAACTAAGCCCCTACACATGTTGTAAACCATCTCCAAGGCCAAGGAACTTGCATGATCGATTTGTTTGCAAGTGATAAAAGATTCAAATAAGGGTTGGTTTGTAGCTGACGTCAAGGGATTCACAACTAAATTCATCAACCCACTCATAATTGATGAGGGAGCAATACACAATGAATGCAATATGTCTACAAGCGATATAGCAAGGGGAAGATAAGCTCAGGCTACTCAATCAAATTGAGATACATAGAAAATGATGAATGATGAGATTCAGATGATTCAGAGTGTTCGACCAAGTTAACTTGCAAATGAGAGCAAATGGTATCTATATCTATCATGCAATAAAAGGCTACTAGAAGGACTCGGCATGTAAGGCATGATGAATATAGTAGCACCTTCACAACCAACATCTGTATACAAACAAGCAAGTGAAAATCTATAGAAAATGAAAACTAGAAGGTGTATACAGTTGATTGCAAGCAAATATCGATAATGCAGCTCCACCATGCAGGCCACAAGGATGATACATAACTTGTAATGTTCGCCATGACTCATACACAAGAAACAAATTTGCAAAGTGCGTGGGCATGAAGAAATGCAATAGTATCCCTATCAATGATTCGACTCCGAGAAAATACATTACTAAAAGGCTGTCAAATTCACACAGAGGATGAATGAGGAGATTGAAGTAACTTGCAGCATTCAGTCAAATCAATCTGCAAGTAAAAGAAAGGGATATTTACATCAATTGTATATTACTCCCACAAGCAAAGAAATAAGAATTAATAATAGTCTTCGCACGAATTATGAAAGAAGGCACAGTAGTTCCAACTATGTCTACTTGCAGGTACTAATGGAGGCTTATAGTATCTTGAAGATACAAGCAACAATTGCTACAAAAATCAGAAAAGTCAATATATAGGGGATAAATGATGAATGCGAGCTCCTGCAAATCACTACGGGAAACTTACATCGCATATAACAGGTTATATGTGAGCAAGTAAAGAGAAGATCTGCAACCTTTATACAAGAAGACAGAAGGCGTCCACAAGTTACAACGCCACGCCACCGGATCTGCAACACTCATACAAGCAGATAGAAGGTGTCCACAAGTTACAACCCCACGCCACCAGATCCGCAACATTCATGCAAGCGAACAGAAGGCGTTTACAAATATTCTAAAAGTACCCCCGCACATGTGCACCTTAATTTGTATACACATAGGAACACAAAAGGGGTAAGTAAAATCATAACCTGCATGGGCCCCGACGAGCGTGTTATTGGTACACACGTGATGTCTAGGGATGCTGCGCGGGTTAACAAATCTGAACCCGATCCTCCTAAGCAAGTAAGTAGGAGTCGACAAAGTTTAACAAATAATCATAAAATGCCCCCAAACACCCGCATGGGCCCCGACGAGCGTGTTATTGGTACACACATGACGTCTAGGGATGCTGCGCGGGTCAATAAATTTGAACCCGATCCTCCTATGCAAGCAGATAGGAGTCGACAAGGTTCAATTAATAAATTATAATATGCCCCCAAACACCCGCATGGGCCCCGGCGAGCGTGTTATTGGTACACACGTGACGTCTAGGGATGCTGCGCGGGTTAACAAATCTGAACCCGATCCTCCTAAGCAAGTAAGTAGGAGTCGACAAGGTTCAACAAATAATCATAAAATGCCCCCAAACACCCGCATGGGCCCCGACGAGCGTATTATTGGTACACACGTAACGTCTAGGGATGCTGCGCGGGTCAATAAATTTGAACTCGATCCTCCTATGCAAGCAGATAGGAGTCGACAAGGTTTAATTAATAAATTATAATATGCCCCCAAACACCCGCATGGGCCCCGACGAGCGTGTTATTGGTACACACGTAACGTCTAAGGATGCTGCGCGGGTTAACAAATCTGAACCCGATCCTCCTAAGCAAGTAAGTAGGAGTCGACAAGGTTCAACAAATAATCATAAAATGCCCCCAAACACCCGCATGGGCCCCGACGAGCGTGTTATTGGTACACACGTGACGTCTAGGGATGCTGCGCCGGTCAATAAATTTGAACCCGATCCTCCTATGCAAGCAGATAGGAGTCGACACGGTTCAATTAATAAATTATAATATGCCCCCAAACACCCGCATGGGCCCCGGCAAGCGTGTTATTGGTACACACGTGACGTCTAGGGAAGCTACGCGGGTTAATAAGTGAATTCCAGTTCGAGCCCGATCCTATACGAACAGATAGGAGTTGACACGGCTCGAACCGCTAAATAAATATGCGATCGCGAGATCGACCGAGATATTTATTTTATAGTTCATAATAGGCCTTCAAAGCCTATAATCGAGAGAATTCACTAACAAAGGTCCAAAGCCTATGAAACCCGATCCTCTATCGACCAGTAGATAGAGTCGACAGGGTCCAATCAATAAAATACAAATGACCCCTTTATACCCCGATGATGGCCGCGTTGACAGAAGATCTCAACTGGAGGGGTTCACAAGTACTTTCAAAATGCCACCGTTATTCAAATACCCACAAAATTCAAATCTTTATTTTCAAGTGACCTCAAGGCCACCCCGATGATGGCCGTGTTGAATGCAAATCTCAACCGGAGAGGTTCACAAACAGTTTCAAATGCCACTCAAATTCTCACAAATCTTAAAATCCAAAAATATTTAAAATTGAAATAAATTACCGCCAAACACTTAAAGCACAAAATTCATCCACTCTCCGCAACAGGTTGCCGAGGTGGACACATTGAAATTTACTTCAGCTCACATAGAGCTAATGCCTAGTCGAAAATATCACTAGGATCCATTCTCAAACAATCTCCTGCCAGCAAGGACGTGGTACGAGTCCTCTAACCGGCAGTTTCGCCGCCAAATGGCATTGCAGGATAAACGGTTATGACTCGGGGCCCTCTGAACCAGGTGGTCGCCGCCAAATGGCACCATTATATTATGGTTATGGCCAGAGCCTGTATGCTCCCCAATGGCATCAAATCCTTGAGATATGAATCAATAGGATATGATCGATAGGGCACAAAGCCCTCTGTTGCTAAGGTGGATTCAAATTTGTCCCCTTAGGCAAATATTCAACCCAGGTCTACAAGGTACCCTTGGACGAAGCAACCCATGGCTGCCGACAAGGAGCCTTCTGTCAGGTTGGGTCGACTACCTCCTCTGACTAAGTAGACCAGGGACCACGATGGCCCGGGATGACGGAACCATGGGATCTTGATTGGGTCCATCATCCATTCCCCCACCATCCGCTTTAAGTACAAGATGGTGAAATTTTCAATTTTGAATATCAAATCTTCCAACATTTCCAAACTTCAAACCTATGCTGCTACTATATGTCAGATCCACGTATTTCTTACGTATCTGATTGACGACTAGCCTTAATCGAAAGTTCTCTCTCGTTACCGGGAGGGGTAATTAACTATAGGGGCTTGCGCCTATAGGAAACCAGAACTCAGATCATAAAGTCCTCACAAAATGAGGGCGAAATCTCTGGGTAGTGTCTTATCTACTATTTCATCTGCCTTCCAAAATTTACCCCGGAACTTAATTCGTTAAAACTCCCCCCAAAAAGCAAGCAAAAAGCGGGCGGAGGCCGGGGCCGAATTTTTGGAGCCCACATAAATTTTTTAATCCTTGTATTTTTAGTACCTTAAATGGATCCCAAGATGCTAGATAATAGATTCAAAAGTATCCTATAATATGAAAAACCATACCAACCTTCCAAACTTATAAAACCTATCATAATAATAGAAAAAAAAGTAGATAATGGATCTTTAAATATTATGCTATATTCTTATTTCCCCTGCATTTACGCTAAAAAATGTGCTACATGTTCCTAATCATGTTGTAAACCTTTTATACTATCATAAAATTACCCAATATCACAATTGCAAGGTGATATTTTTTACTTATCATTGTGTATTTCAAGACCTAACTATGGGAAGGATAATTTGATAAGCTAGAGAAAAGGATGTGCTATACCTACTTGAAGACAATAACCAATTATCCTGCTTTTTTAGATTTATTTTAAACAAAGACATTATTCGAGATCATCATTATAGGCTAGGATATTCATCTTTTAAAATCCTAAAATATATGTTTCCTTCTATTTCCAAATGTTAACATTAAAACTATAATTGTGAGACTTGTAAGATTGTTAAACATCATAGAGTTCTCTTTCATGAAAATGAATCTTTATCATCTACCCCTTTTATAGTAATCCTCTTTGAAATTTAAGGACTATAGAAATATTTAATATTTAATATTTATGGAGCTAAAGAATTTACGACATTAATTGATGATTTCAATTAGATGATGTGTTTATTTTATAAAATAAAAATATGATGTTCGTCAGACTTTTTCAAGTTTTATGTATATGATAAAAAATCAATTTGAAGTTAACATTACAAAAATTAGGACATATAATGCCTGAGATTTTTTTAATCAATTTATTTTCTCGATAATGAAGGTGTTTGATAGGAAACACTTATAGTTTTCAAGTGAAACTTATCAATATTGAAAAATCAGTGAGAAATCTCCAGAAAACTCCTAGAAAAACAAAAAAAACAGTAGATATTTTTGTATTATTTGATGAAAGGAACAGAAGAATACCAACATACAACCGATCCTCTATTCGAGAGGAGGAATAATATCTCTAAAACTCTCTAGACACCGCTAGAGTCCAAGAACACTTAAAAGCACTCAGAAATTAGCCATCAAAAAGATGTCCTAACCCTAATAAAAACTTCTACTTAAAGCAAACATAAGAACAATGCAAAAGGACTAAACAACCCTCACACTAACTCCCTTAGGTAGTGGACCCCACCCCAAGGGGGCGAAATTTGAAGCATGCGAACTAGCAGGCTTGCTCCTGCTATATTGCCCTAAAATAAGGGTCTGGCTGGACCGATCCCTCCTTGACCGATCTCTGCCTATTAATACCAAGCTCCCAAAGAACCACCTTGTTCTTAAGGTGAAAGGATGATAATTGATGTTGCACCCTCTTGTGCGGCTCCTATGCAGCATCATAATCGGGAATGTCCCTCCACTTGATCAACACTTGCTTGATCTTTCTCTCTCCCTGGCACACCCCTTATAGCTCAAAAGATTCCAATACCACTTTCAAATCTTCAGTCAACGTTGCTGGCAACTCTGAACTCGTTGTGTGATTCCCCATAGCTCTCCTCAACTGTGATACATGAAACAGTGGATGTATGGTGGCGGTTGGGAGCAACTTCAAACGATATGACACTGCTCCAATTTTCTCTAATATCTCATAAGGGCCAAAATATCTTGGAGCTAGCTTCTCGTTCCTCCTGTTAGCTATCATCCTCTGTCTGTAAGGTCGAACATCCTATCCCTCACTTCAAACTAGATGTCCTTATTATGCCCATCAGCCCGTGCCTTCATAATCTGTTGAGCTCTCAACATATGCCTTTTTAACCCTTCCAACATCCTGTCCCTCTCCTCCAAGTATTCTTTTACGGGAGAAACTGGAGTGCTACTCTGCCCAAAATGAACCAGGTGAGGTGGATCTCATCCGTACAACACTTTGAATGGGATTATCTGGGAAGCAGAATGATACGAAGTGTTGTACCAATATTCTGCCAATGCTAGCCACTTGGCCTAAAGCCAAGGTGTCTCCAAAGCAAAGCATCGTAGGTATGTCTCCATGCTTTGTTTACCACCTCCGTCTGCCCATTTGTCTGAGGGTGGTAAGCTGTACTCATCTTCAGTACTGTCCCCTACAGTCTGAATAACTCCCTCCAAAAGTGGCTGAGGAACACTTTATCCCTTTCAGATACTATAGACTCAGATATCCTATGCAGTCTGACCACCTCCCCGTTGAAAGCTAATGCCATTGTCATTGCCGTGTAGGGGTGTCGTAGATGAATGAAATGAGCATACTTGCTCAGTCTATCCACTACCACTAGAATCACTATGAAATCTTCCAATCGAGGTAGCCTGTCTATAAAATCTATGGAGATCTCCCAAACCTTGGCAGGTAGAGCTAAGGGCTGCAATAATCCTCCTGAAGCCATATCCATGTATTTATTCCTCTAATTGACCTCGCAACTAGCTACCATGTCCTCCACATCCTTGTGCATCCCCTTCCAATACAACTTTGAAGCGAGTCTCATGTATGTCTTCCGCACCCCTGAATGACCCCCAACAACGCTCCTATGGAACTCCTGAAGTAGGTGTGGAATATGGACTGATGTCCTAGGCATTACAAATCTCCTATAGTATAAAAGCCTCTCCCCCTCTAGAGAATAGGTGGTTACTCCCATCCTTCAATAAATCTGCCCTAATCCTTCTCAGTTCCTCATCTCGTGTACTCTTCTCCTTAATGACCCCTCAATCTAGCAACAGTGGTATCGACATGACCATCTCCTGTAGCTCCCCCATACCTAGATAAGGCATCCGCTGCCTTGTTCTCTATCCCAACTCTATACTGAATTTCAAAGTCATATCCCTGTAACTTTGACAGCCATCTCTGGTGCTCCTCTGTCACCATACTCTACTCCAAGAAGTACTTCAAACTTCGCTGATCTGTCCTGATAATGAAGTGTCAACCCAATAAACAAGGTTGTCACTTCTGGATGGCTAGCACAATTGCCATCAACTCCTCTCATAGATTGACTTCAGCGTAGCTCTAGTTGTCAATACTTGGCTGAAGTAAGCGATGGTTCGGTGGCTCTGCATGAGTACTGCTCCCAATCCATACCCTGAGGCATCTGTCTTTATTACAAAAACTTGAGTGAAATCTAGTAGAGCCAAGACCGGTACGATAGTCATGGCCTTCTTCAGCCTTTCAAAAGCTGTTGTGGCCTCCTCTCTTCACAAGAAGCTATCCTTCTTCAACTGTTCTGTCCGTGGCCAGGCTATGGTGCTATAGCCCCCTCACAAACCTCATGTAGTAGCTTGTTAGCCCTATAAATTCCCTCAACTCTCTAAGATTCTTGGGAAGTGACCATCTCAATATAGCCTCAATCTTAGCCTGATCAGCAGCCATCCCTTCCTGAGATACCACATGTCCCAAATACTCCACACTGGCCTGTGCAAAGTAACATTTCTTCAAATTAGCCCTCAGCTGCTGCTCATGTAGCATCTCTAGAACTGTCCTCAAATGCTCCCAGTGTTCCTCCTCTGACTTGTTGTACACCAGAATATCATCAAAGAAAACCATCACAAATCTCTTGAGGTATAGTCGAAACACCCTGTTCATGAGAGATTGGAAAGTGGTTGCCGGTTGGGGCATTAGTGAGGCTAAAAGGCATTGCCAAGAACTCATAGTATCCCTCATGCGTTCTGAAAGCAGTCTTCGACACATCCTCCTTTTTCATTCTGACTGATGGTACTTTGACTTCAGATCTATCTTGGTGAACATAACTGCCCCACTCAGCTCATCCAATAGCTCATCTATAGGAAACTTGTCTGGCATAGTTTCTTTATTCACAGCCATGTAGTTCACACAGAACCTCCAACTCGCATTCTTTTTCTTAACTAGTAGCACTGAACTAGAAAAAGGACTCACACTCAGCGTGATAATCCCTGTCTCTAGCATTTCTTTGATCAATTTCTCAGTTTTATCCTTTTGAAATTGAGGATAGCGGTATGGCCTGACACTGATGGGTGACACCCCTTCCCTTAGGGTGATAGCGTGTTCTTGCTCCCTTAACGGTGGCAATCCCTGAGGTGGCTAAAAAACTCATTGTACTGAAGGAGGACTATCCCCACCCTCCTCCAATGTGATCCCCTCTAGCCTCTGTAGCTCTCCGAGGAAACCTTCCCCCACCTCCTGTATGCTCCTCACCATGGTTTTAAGTGACACCATAGCTTTAGAGAGCCTTGCATCTCCCCTGATCACTACACTCCTGCCCTCCACCACCAGCTCAATCGTCAATGCTCCCTACTTGACATTGGTGTTCCCCAAGGTCTGCAACCACTTCATCCCCAAGATGACATCAGTGCTCCTTAACTCCAATGAGAGAAAATCATCCCTTACCTGAACCAGCACTACTCCCCTTCAGATTCCTCGGCCCGTCTCCACCTTCCCTGTACCTATCATCACTTTATAGCACCCTGTCTCCACCAATGTCACCCCTAATTGATCCATGACCTGGTTGGAGATGAAATTGTGAGTAGCCCCACTATCAATCGACACCACCACCTCCCTGCCTACTATTTCCCCCTTGACTTTTATGGTATGACTTGGAGTGAATCCTACCACTGAGTTCATGGAGACCTCTGCCACGTCTAGATGCAACTTGTCCTCCTCCTCTACCCCTGTCTCACTCCCATCTCCCTCCTTGGTTTCCTCGTCATCACAGACAGTGAGAACCTGAAGAGTTCGGTCCCTACACTTGTGCCCTTGAGCATACTTCTCATCACATCAGAAGCATAATCCCTTCACCCTCTTCTCTTGTATCTCCCTTTCCGTCAGCCTTTTGAAGTTTCCCCCACTTACTCCTCCTACCGGCTTCTCCCTTGGGGTCTCACGAAGGTTGCTCGGTGTCGGCCCCTTGGGTGCTAAGAGAGTGGTAGTCATCCTGTATGAGCCACCTGAATTGCTGTCTCTGGCTCCCATCTCCTGATACTTCTGATCCTCAACCAGTTGGGCTAACTCCATAGCCTCTCCCAAGTCACGAGGTCTCATGACTCTCACAGTTGCTCGGATTTTTGATTTGAGCCCTTACATGAAATTACCCTCCAGAACAATCTCGGACAGTCGATCTAGTCGACTCACTAGGTACTCAAATCTTTTGTGGTATTCTTCCACCAATCCTTCCTGTACTAGGGCAAAGAACTGCTTATAGAAGTCCTCTCCCCTGCCGGTTCGAAAACGTTCCAGTTAGCACTCTTTGAACTTCCTCCAACTCCGTATGGGCCTCTTCATGTCTTTCCACTGGTACCAAGCCAATGTCCTCCCTTCCAAACATATGCCAGTTGTCGTCAATTTCTCCTCCTCCATCAACCTATTGACGGTGAAGTACCTCTCTACCTTGTAGATCAATCCATGTGCATCCCCCCTTCAAAAATGGGCATTTTCAGTTTTCGGGCCTTCAGATCCCCTCCATTTCCTCTAATTCCCCAATAGTTCCCCCTTCCCCAAGTGTTCCGATCCTCCCTTCCACGTTCATACTCAAACCCTTCTTCGAATTCCCCCCTCCTTCCTTCAAAATCAGCCCCACGCCAGCCATAATTTCCATCCCTTCTTCCCCAATCAGCACCCCTTGGCTCATACCCCACATATCCATGCTTCTCCCCATACCTACCACCTCTCTCCTCCCTCCGGAAAGGCTCCATATGGGGTCTTCTCTCCTCTCCCTCTACTATCTCCACATCATTTTCATCCTTACGAATTTCAGAATTCGTATTTCTCCCTACCGGTCCTCTTGCTTCCGATGCCACCGTTTGGTTTTGATGATCCCATATTTTCTTTACCATCTCCTGAAGATTCGAGAGTTTGCCTTCCATGGAGGAAATTCTCTCCTTCACCGTCGCTTTCATTTAGCACATCTCCTCCTCAAGCTTTTCTTCCAAAGCATCCACCTTCTCGGCCGCCATTGATACCCGATTTTTTTGTTAGATCTCGACCCCAAAAGCAGCGAAAACCCATGTTTTTGAACAAAAAGCTGCTGCAGGAATTTACCCAGACAGCCCGGAAAACTTCTCTGATACCAATTTGATAGGAAACACTTATAGTTTTCAAGCAAAACTTATCAATCTTAAAAAATCAGCGAGAAATCTCCACAAAACTCCAAGTAAAAACAGAAAACAGTAGATATTTTTGTATTATTTGATGAAAAGAACAGAAGAATACCAAGATACAAGCGATCCATTTATTCGAGATGAAGATCAATCTCTCTAAAACTCTCTAGACATTGCTAGAGCCCAAGAACACCCAAAAGCACTTAGAAATTACAAACTTCTACTTAAAGCAAACACAAGAACAATGCAAAAGGACTAAGCAACCCTCACACTAACTCCCTTTGTTAGTGGACCTCACCCCAAGAGGGGTAGGATTTAAAGCCTGCGGACCAGCAGGCTTGCGCCTGCTGTATTGCCTGAGCCGGCCCAAGGGTTAGGCCGGCTGGACTGGTCCCTCCTTGACCGGTCTCTGCCTATCAGTGTTATTTACTAATCTTCCTGCCTCGACACTCAAAAATGATTTGCAAATAAGAAAAATAGACATCTCCTATTGTTTACTAGGACTCTTCTCTATCATAATCAATTATCTAAAGGATATTGAGGAGAAGCTTGCTAATGTCCATATATTTAATTAATAAAATACTCTCAACTGTGATTGATTTTATAAGTTTTCTATACTACCTTGTTGAATTTTTAACCACAAACTAATTTTTCCAAAAAAAGAATCCTTCGAAAATATTTGGTACTATCTTATGTTCACATCCATAAACAAGAAGGGAGTACGCTTGATCCTAGATACTTAAGCGTGTTTTCATAGGGTATTCACCACCTAAAAAAAATTACTTAAAAATTGTCACATTTAATGAGAATTACATATATATTTTAAATTAAACTTATCTTCAAGTGGAGAATAATTTGATGGAAGGGAAGTTTGATGAACTTAATATTTTCTCCCTTGTCATCCCTGCCAAACAACATTGGAACGCTAACAATTTGACCTATCACTAAACCACTTTCTATATAAGGAGGACAAAGCCCATTGAAAGTCTCAAATACGCTCAACTTGGGACTTTCGTCAAGTAACTCCCATAGCTAAGATCAACCTATTACCACACATCTTCCTTAATACCCCATTACTCAATAAACTCTTTTTAAACCTTTTTTCTTGCACATAAAACTTAACTTATAAATATCAGCCTTAGCTCAAGTAAAATTCCTTAAACCCTATTTAAGGCATTAGAAATTAAGAATTAGAAGGATGCCATTAGAGAATAGATGAATACACTGTAAAAAATCATTCTTGGGAGATAGGCGAGCTACCAAAAAGGAAAAGATTTGTTAGATGTAAGTAGATTTTCTCATTAAAATATACATTTGATGAAAGCCTGAATAGGTATAGAGCAAGCTTAGTAGTAAAATGATATATTCAATCCTATGGGATAGAGTACCAAAAAGACCTTTGCTCTTGTTGCCAAAATGAATCCTATTCGCATCATGATCTCTCTGGCTGCTAACTTTGGTTATTCCATGCAATAATATTTTGTGAAAATGTCTTTTTACATGGGGCTTTATAAGAAGTCTATATGCATTCTCCACTAGGATTTAACAACTATTTCATAGAGGCATGATATGGCCTTAAATAATTCCTAAGGGCATGATTTGACTGATTTACTGGTGTCATTAATGGAATGGGATATATACAAAATTAAATAGATCATATACTCTTTTAAACTATTCCATTGAATTAGAAGTGTCAATTCTTATTATATATGTTGATGATATAATTATTGCAGTTGATGATAATGAAGGCAATGAATTACTCGTGAAAAAATTTGTCGTAGAATTTGAAATTAAAGAACTTGGTAAGCGCAAGTACTTCCTGGGCATAGAAGTGGCTCAATCAGAAAAAGAAAATATTATCTCTCAACAAAAATATGTTATGGTTCTTTTGAAAAAATAAAAAAATGATTGATGTGTGAATCATGTGAAACTCCAACTGAATTAGGTCAAAAATTAAGTACATATAAAGTAGAAAGATAATATTAAAGATTAGTTTTAAAACTAACTGCCTGTTTCACCCCGTCCTGGCATTGCTTTTGTAATAAGTTCCATAATTCAATTTATGCATAAACTAAATGAATCTTACGTTCAAGTTGCCTATAGAGTTCTTAGGTGTCTAAAATCAAATCCCGAAAAAGGGATTCACTATAAAAAAACATGTGACTACACAAATGGAAATTTATATTGATGCTTACTATGTGAATCACCAGTTTAAAGGAGATCTATTTCGGGATATTGTATAATGCTTAGTGGAAATTTGTAACATGGACAAATAAGAAACAACCAGTGTTCTCTAGTTTAAGTACTAAATCTGAATTCAAGCAAATCGCTTAAGGTATCTATGAACTCCTATGGATTAAAATTGTGTTAGAAGATTTAAAGATTTAGTGGAAATGACCTATGAGAATATAATGTGACAATCAGTCTACCATCAATATTATCCACAACTCGGTGAACATGTTAGAACAAAAAATATGGAGGTGGATAGACATTTCATATAACAACATCAAGCCTTTATTTGACCCCATGAATTATTCCACTTCGTGGGGTCGGCTACATGAGGATAGACATTTCATTAAAAAAAGGATTCATTTGCATCCTGTAAGTTCCTACTGATGGCCAACTCACTTGTATATATACCAAATGACTTTGCAATCCTGTGTTCTAAATATTTTTAGTAAACTGGAAATAGTTGATATTTTCTATCTAATTTAAGGGAGACTGTTGAAATTACTTAGAATCTGCAGTTATGGGTTGCTAAATAAGAAAGGTCATTTTCCATGGATTCATATGCAGACAAGGAAAGCAATGAGCCATGTATTTATGTGCTAAAGTTGGAAGGAGGAAGGCCACAGATTGCACCCTAGATTTCGTGATTGAATGGCTACAAGAGCCATAGATTCGTATGCTGAACAAGGAAATAAGAATGCCATAGATTGATCCCTAGATGTAAATATTGGAAGGTGAAAGGGGCCGTTTGCTAGCATGCTTGAAGTACCAATTTTAAAATTTTAAATTGTAGTAAATGCTTCTTAGAAATTGTGTAGTTTCCTATTATTTTCTAGGCACCTTTGTATATAAATTCTCATTGGATGAAAATACAAATTAAGTTTCCAATCCATTTTTTTTAATAAGCCTTAGGGTTGCTTATATATATTTTTTTATTTAGACCCGGGTTGTATATATATATATATATATATATATATATATATATATATATATATATATATATATATATATATTTATATATTGTAGCCAGAATTTTGATATGGTTGCCTTGATAGATAGCGTGTTGGGGGCTTGAAACCTAAAACACTGCAATTCTCATTTACATGATAGGTGCAGTGAGATTCTCTTTTCTCACTTAACCAAAAAAAAAAACACGGTGTAGTTAGCGTTCCTGTATGAGTACATATTTTGTGCATTTTCTTAAACTGTAAATATTATGCAATCTGGAATATTGCATTCTAAATATCAGATTCTCTTGGCGAGATGTGAGAGTTTATGATCATTCCCTATTTTTCATTCCAGGGCTGCTGATAATCAGGTGTGTGAAGCCTCTCCCTCCAGCTCATATTTTAGTGAGTATAATATTGCATACTTTTTTGGCAAAACTTGGTAAGATTTTTCGTCTACATATATATATATATATATATATATATATATATATATATATATATATATATATATATATAATATCTAGTTCATTCATTTCCTCTTTCTTTGTTTATTTTGCCTTAATCACTAAGAGGCTATTTGGTTGGATGAAAAATAAATGCAGATTAAAATGAAATACAATTTAAAAGGAATGTTGTGTATTTGAAATATTTGAAGAGTGTAAAATAAATGCAAATGATTACTTGTTTTTTTATTGTTTGGCTTGAAAGTAAAGTGAATACAGTCTAAAGCTCAACGATAGTGGTGGTTGGTGGCCTGTGATTAGCAGCGACAGCTGGTAGTGAGGTGGGTTGGTGAGTGGTGGTGACCTCCGATTGCGGTGGCAATGGGGAATAGCGGGTGGCGGCAGCGGGGGGTGGAGGTTGGTAGCGTGGCAACGGGCACCAACAATGAAAGAGGATTTATAGTGTGGAAATCGACAAAATCTAATAACTTTCAAATACACTAAGGAGTTGTTTGGTTGCTTGAAGAAAGGAATGTTGTGTAAAAGGAATGCAGTGTAAAAAAATACTTTGGAGTTGTTTGGATGAGTGTAAATAAAAGGCATGAGATTATTTTTTTTATTTGGTTTGAAGTAAAATGAATGCAATGTAAAGTGCGAAAAGGTAATCATCGGTGGACGACATTGGTGGCGGTGTGGCCGGCGGTGGTCAGTGGGGGTAGGTGGCTAGTGGTGGTCAGGGGGGTGGTTGGGGGTGGCCGTTGGTGGCAATGACGGTGAGTTTCCGATGTATTTGAAAATCGCGCAGTAGGAGGATTTTCAAATACTCTGGATTTGAACTAGCTGTAGTTGATGTTGGGTGAAGTATTTGGTGAAGTGGCTGAGAGTGGAGATGGGCTGATTGGGCTTTTTGCATGAATGGCAAAAGTGGGTAGTGAAGGCAACAAGTTGTGTGGCTGGGCTTGCTTGAAGAGGAATGGGGAGATGATTGCTATGCAGGAAGGTGACAGTTTTGATGGCTGTTTGGTTAGCTATGGGAAGGAGGGCTGCTGGCTATTTGAGAGGTAGTGGAAGGAGCAGCAGGCTGGAGGAGCTGTAGGAGAGGCACGTGAGCTGGTAGAAAGAACTGAGAGATGTTGTATCTGCTTGGAGGAGGAGAGGTAGTTGCGTCTGTGTGGAGAGCTTGGAGTAGAGGGAAGAGGAGCTCCTTGTAGTTGGGAGATTGCTTGGAGTGGAGATGAGGGACCGGAGATGAGGAACGAGGGAATGGGAGGAGTTTGAGTGGATTTGCTTGTGCAATATAATAGTGAGTGGAGTCTGCTATAGTTTATTAGATTTTTTTATTTTATTCTTACTGAATAGGGCAGCTGTAGGAATTTGGGCTTGGATTAGATTGGGCAGAGGATAGGATCTGGATTTTTTTAGTATATTTTATTGAATATATATTTAAATTATATGCAAATGGAATTAAAATAGCTTAAAATTAATTATCTATAATGAAAGAGAGATGTGGATTAACCATCACATGTTTTTCTCGATTTTCATGCATCTCAATTTGTGTGCCATCAACTCGCACATAGGCAAATTTCGCCTCTTTCGCTCGTGCAACGACCCAGGCAATATTATGGCCATTTTTGGGTATTCTCGACATTCTGAACTCAACAACGAAGTCCGTTTCACGAACGAAATGTTTGAGCAATGTCAACGTTCTTGATTGGATATGAGTTCTTGATAGAAGAAAGAAGATTCCACTAATTAAATTGGTTCGGTTTTGATTTTTGGGTTTCCCCAAAACATCTTGAAAACAAATTGATTTTTTAAGTCTCTTAATTGTTGACTTAACCTAAACTAAATCTTACAATGATTTTCTCAATCTCAAAATATTTGTCAGGTTCGATCCATATTATTCGAGGTAATATTGGAGAGAGAGCCATAGGTGTTATGTAAAAGGAAAAGAGAGAAGGCTTAAAAAAGAAGAAAGAGAGAGGGAGAGAAAAGAGGGGGGGAGAGAGAGAGAGTGAGCTGAAAAGGAAAACATAGGATGAGAAAAAGAAAAAAAGAAAGGGTGAGAAAAGAGAAGATAGAAAAATTATTCTGTTCATAGTGGTGTTGATGCAAGTATGTTGGTGCTGTAACCAAGTGTGGTGAGGTCATAGTTAGGCATGATGCTGCCAAGTGTGCTAATAATGGACCCAAGTTTGGCTTTGCCAGGGAATGTCTTATTTTTCTGAACAGGGAATACAACTTTCTAGGTTCTTTGATATCTTGTCGTCCAAGAATCTTATTTTATTGTTTGACATTTTTTATTTTCTTTCAATATTTAGGGTGTTGTAGAAGAGAAAATTATAATATATCATTAATTGTTATTGTAGAGTGTTTTACTTATTCGGCTGTGGGCATAGATCAATCAATCTTGTCAAACACAGTTTTCCTGTTTTCTCTATTGAAATTACTGTACTTTATTTCATCATTATCATCGCACTGATGGTTATTTTTCCAACACGCCTCTCCTCTGCTGATATGGAGCAGTAACATGCTCACTTCACACAATATCTTCAATGAGGAGCCTCAATTCTGAACATCCTGTCTTTGTTCGTAGGGAGCAGAGTATAGAACTACTAGTACTACGTAGACGTTCTGTTTTTGTTTGCTTCTTTCTGAGTGAAAATTTGATGAAATAGAAGTTAAGACTTTTATATTTTGTTTAAGCTCATTACATATATATTTTCAGTTATTTGTAGCAACATGCTCCCCAGCTCGTGATGCAAGTGCTGGATATATTGCTTGGGGCCACTCCACTCTTGTTGGTCCGGTAAGCGTAATATTGAAGTATATGAAGCACATTTCTTAGACATTGTAAACGACTTGCAGACTACGGCTCAATCGTGAATATCCGGGAAAATTTGAACGATAAACTGCTTGCTTTTTATTCAGTTTGGTGAAGTCATTGCAACTACTGAGCATGAGGAAGCCATCATTGTGGAAGAGATTGATTATTCACTGATAGAACTGAGAAGGTAATAAAAACTAAAGGAACATATTCAAATACGGTAACTGTAATCTATACAATTTATTCAGCGAAAGAACATCACAATTTTGTGACACTTGGCTTTCCCTGCCACATGGAAACAAAATATTGAAGGGTTTTTAAACTTGTTAATGGCAGAGGAGATTTTGGTTCATCATAAACTCTTCATACAACTGAAAAAATAGACAGTACCTTCAATATTGGGGATTTCATAGCTTCATGCGTGGAATTATGCTCATTATTGAAGTACTGAAAGTTGCCCAGACACAAATCATGATTAGAATTACTAGGGTCGAGCACAATTTTTTATTAAATTGAAGAGAAGTTGGACTTATATGGATCTTTACTAATGTCTTTATTTCAAATTTGAATCTTATATTAAAAATGAAAATAGTTATCGGAATAATTTTTATGGAGCTGACATTTATTTTCAAAATAGCTCATTTGGAAAATGCTCTGTAGCTAGGAGCAATTTTAGTTGTGGAAGTTAAATTTCTTTGGCATTATTTTTATGCTAATTTAATGAAAATCATTATCTTGTTTAATCGAATCCACACCAAATAATAAAAAAAATCTATTTTTTTTCTCTCGATCAAGTTCGATGATTTTTAGGTTTGATCAAAACCTTTTCATTGCATGGAGATGAGATCTAAAAATCATAATTTTACAACTCTTTCTCAGATCGTAATGTTTTATGCCCTTGTGAAAGTGATGAATGGCAATCACAATTTTCGTGTTAGTTATAAATTCCTTATTTGATCATGATCCTTTTTTGTAGGTCCAATCTCCCATTACAGATTCAAAGGCGTGGGGATCTCTATAAGTTTGTTGATGTGCAAAGGGCCAGCCATCACTAGATAATTATCTTGTTTCTTGAAAAAAAAGTTGTAGCTTCGTTGTGCTTCTCAATAAAATCTGATTTTTCCGTTTACATAAACTTTAAATTAATAATTGCAAGAGGTTATTGATTTATTAAGTGTTTCTTCAAGAAACACATAAAATAGGAGGATAGCCTATAGTCCATGATTCAGTATTTTTTAAGTAATTGAGTCAAAACTCCCATTAAATCTCTAGAAAATATGATGGTGATATCCTATTTATTCTAAATATTGGATTAATATTTGAAAAAAATATGTTTTAATCTTGTTTGTGGCTATGAGTGATGAGATCCATGATTTAAGTTTGCTTTCATCATTGCCTAAAAGATGGGACAATGTTTAATGACTACCAACATTTTTTATAGATCATCTACCCTGAAGCTCAATCATTAGAAATCTCATCCTCATCATGGATTTTGATGATGAGAAAAAGGCGAATGTACATCATCATTTTTTTAAATATTGATAATAGAAATACATAGAGATAGAATGCGAAATGGGTATATACATGAAAATGTTGGAGTAGCTCCAGGGGCAGATAATATTATAGAAAGCCCCTTTAGATGGTTTGGTCATATAAAACGTTAGCCTTTTGATGACCTGGTTAGAAGTTAGATATATTAGATTTGACCTATGTTAAAAAAAGGTAGAGGTAGACCTTATGATGCACGGACACGGACATGACGACACGGAAACAACACGACATGGACACGAGACACAATTTTTTTGAAAATATAGGACACGGAAACAACACGACATGTACGGCGTGGACATGAGATTACAATTTTTTTTTTGTATATTAGCCGTTATCTCCTACAACTAAAACAAGGTGATGATAAATAGGTCAATGCTATATGAAAGTAATAAACTTTGAGCACAAGTAAATTGATCGACTCTACACAAGAGCATTGAATAGTAATCTCAACAATGACATTAGAATTCCACTACAAATAGAAAAACTCCTTAGCTCCTCTGGTTGATAGAGAAACTTTCAAAATTGCACTCTCCTTAGCAGGTGAATGTTACTCAATATACCACACTTTCCTTAGGCAAAACTACCCAAGTTCTCCAACACGAGAGAAATACCTTCTATAGCTTTCTAACACTTTGGTAGCAAACAAAAGCAATTATTAACAAATTAAAATATACAACCTTTATTTAAAAAAATTTAAAACACACATTATAAACTAACTTGCAAACTTTATGCGAAAGATTGGTATAGAGAGATACCTACAAAGGAGAGTTGAAGAAAAACTCGATTTTTTCCACGAGAGTCAAACCCGTCAAAGTTCAATGCCCTTGGTGACTGCAAAAATGGCAAAGATGAAAAAATTCAATGCTTGCACGGAAATGAAGAGAATGACGAGAGAGCAAAAGGCTGACGTATCGGACTTCAAATCGAGCATTCAATTGTTCGGTTGGCCTTGCTTCATCGCAAAAAAGAGGAAGAATTGAAGAAATGTATTGTACCGAGCTTCACTCTCTCCGCTTGAACGACTTGCATGTTCGCATAAACGAAGGAGATGAGGCCTCGCCTGGTCGCATAAACGAAGATAACAAGGGAGACGGTTGGTCGCGTACACGGAGAAGACGAGATAAACCTTAGACCATATGCGAGTGAGTGAATACGGGTCACGGGATATACGACAAGCATTATATTTGATTAGCGACATTAGGGCAATTTCAAATATTAAAATTTTGTAATTTAGAAACATTTAATAATTAAACATTAGGACACACATGTCTGACAGGCGTGTCCGTTTTAATTTAAATATGATTTTAATCCGACACGGCTTTGCCTTGTCCGACACTTGTCCCAGCCATGTCGGGCATGCGTCCGTGTCTGACACGTGTCTGACACTGCATTCCCACTTATGAAGGAGTGTCAGTGCATCATAGGGTATACCTAAAAAGACTTGATTATGAAGTATTAGAAATGACATTTTTTTATTAGATTTAAATGAGAATTTGACTCTAAACAGGATACAATGAAGAAAAAAGATCCCTGTAGCCGACCCCCACATGGTGGGATAAAGACTTGATGTTGTTATTGTTGTTGTATTGATAATAGAAATACGTCACAAAATAAAGGTAATAGCAAAGGGACAAATATATTAAAATATTGTGGTATAAACCAACAATCAAGTCACAATACAAGCACGTGTCGAGATCAACCGGGTGGATGCTAGTATTGTGATTTCACTTTCAATGTTGATACATGAAATGTAACAAAGATTACGTTGTGATTTCTTTGGGTAGTATGATAGGTACTATCTAAATGATCCATTGTCAATCTCTCAATTGAGTTTCCTTGCTGTGGATGATTTCCCTCTTTATTTTTTTGAAGTTTTCCTCCGCCAGGCAGCAACTAGTTGTTGTGTTAACTGCTGTTTAAATCAAGAATTGTTTCAGGGAGGTAGGGAGGCCACTAGACTCTTACAATTTTATACCGCTTATTTTGAAGTGAATGATCAGATATGATCATCCTCCCCTCATGATTTGATTCCTAGTTCATGGCCCCCCTTTTTAGGTCATGTTAAATTAAAAATCTTAAATGAGGGCCCATCTTCTATGGTATACCATTCATCTTCACTTAGTAACTGACATCTTCTGCTGAAGTGGAATGCCTCCTTTGGCTCATGCCCTATGGTGGTATTTGATTCTAAAGGTACTACTTGCTTCAGGTGTTGATAATCCATAATAGGTAAATTTTCTTCTAACACCGTTAAACATGAAAGATTTAATGGGCTTCAAATTCTCTATTTTACTCTTGAATACATCTTCGTGTATGGTGATGTTTTAGCTGGCAGTTTGATGAACATTATCTACAATCTTTCTAACAATTTTAAATGGACGTTGCCTAAATTCGCCTACTTAGAAGTTAGCCTTAACATTATGATAATCATGTATTTCATTATATTTATATTAGGTCTTCTTCAGTCGCTTCTTCACTATTGTATAAATTGTTAGAATGCCTATTGAAACCTTAAGCTATTTCGTGGTCAACTTCAACCCCACCATTAGTAAAAGGGGCGCTGATGAAGTGAAAATTAATGCGGCTTTGTGGCAAGTACCCCAAGTAGAACTTCAAAATGGTTTCTTCACTGTGGAGGAGTGTTTGACCTTGTTGAAGGTGCTTACATTTGGCCAATTATCGACTAGAACAATGCGTAGAAATTTGTGGCTTCATCTAACCCGCTTCGCTGCTGCCATTTTGTGAAATAATATCGCAATTTGGACCATAGTGGTGGCGTGCGTTGTTTTCTGTGTCAAATATTTATATAGGAAGAAAAGAAACAAAGTTGGGAAGAAAAGAAAACTTACTGCTTTTCCGCAGTTAGAGGTTCAAATTCTTCATTATTGTGATACTCTGCTTACTCTGCTGCTTTTCCATTCAAGCTTCCGAAGCATATCGGATTTCTGCTGCTTGGAATGATTGAAATCTCGTTGTATTTGTATGTCGCTCATCGTTCTCAACAATCTGATATTTTTCATGTTTGCTGTTGGGGAAAAACGGATACTGAATTGCAAGGGTCGTTATGCGGTAAAGATATGGGGCTTCACGATATCCTTGCGGGATACCTGGCGGCAGTGGTAGGATGGAGGTTTGACGGTGGTGGCCAGGCTGAGGCCTTGCGGCGGCGGTCGGGATGAGGTACTTTAAAATAATTTAAATATTTAAATATGTATATATAAATAAAAAAATTATTTATTTTTTCTTCGCCACTGTATAATATCCTCCCTACCCTCCCTTTCAATCTACTCCCACGATAAAATGTTTCAGAAAGCCCCATATTAAAAATTCACCCTTTATTTATTTTTTCAATTTTCTCATGGCCTGGATTTGATAGCTTTTTCCAAAATGGGCCGTTGCTGTTTCAAGCAAAAATGTCACAAATTTCTCATCAAAATGCAGTCTTTTTTTTTTTATTGGTTTTGGGTACATTTAGGCCCATGCACACACAGACACATGCATGCAAGACCCGAATTCAAAATTTTTTTGTTGATAATCAAAGCACCCAATCAACTAGGATGTAGATGAGCCGAGTCGAGTCGAGTAGTGGCCTTGTTGAGCTCGGCTTGTCAGTTAGAAAATCAGCTCGAACTCGAGTCGAGCGCAAAAGGCGAGCTCGAACTCGACTATTCCCATTGTAAATGAGCTCAAGCCGCTTGCGAGCCTCCGACGATCCTAGCTACCTACCACGTCGTCCGCCTTTCGCAAATGAGCGAGCCTCCGCGGCTGTCCGCCTTTCGAGTTCCGAGCTCCAACATGCTTGCACACGCGCGGTCTGCCTCTTTTAGAGCTCCAATAGGCTTACAAGCGCAGTCTGCCTCATTCCATGAATTCACAAGCATGAATTTTAAAACCACAGGCGGGATTTTTAATAGTGCAGGTGGGAGTTTTAATTTTAATAAATAAATAAAAATTATTTAAAAATTATTATTAGTGATTCAAGCCGGCTCGCGAGCTCACGAGCCGAGCTTCATCAAACTCGAACTAGAGCTTGTTTAATAAACGAGCTCGAGTTTGAGTTTGAGTTTGTTGCTCAATAAGCTCGGCTCGCGAGCTCGTTAACGAGTCGAGCTTGACGCACTTACACCCCTACAATCAACATATCAGATGAGCCATGTATCAAAATTTAGTATTTTTGTGCTCTCTAATCTCCAGTCATGATCCAAGTAATTCACATTCTCTTCCTTTTTCTCTTTTTCTGTGACCTCAACCGCTCTCTTACTCCTTTTTTTTTCTTTTCCATCCAAGAAAGCTTTTCTTGATTTCTAGTACAAGTAAAAAAAAACAGGTACAAATTCTGCTCTCCCATTCCCTCCACCAGAATCAAAAGGTCTCATCTTTATTTTAATTGACGTGGCTTTTAGCAAACCATGGTTTGCTCAATTGTTTTTACTTTTCTCTTTTACCACTCTCCATTTGAGAATGGCATCTTTGATGAGAATTTAACCTAAGTTGTAAGGGAAATAATTCCTCTTAATGGAATTGGACTAGCTTTTTAAACCTAGATTTAAAAGAAACCATGGAAGCCATGATTCTTCTCGGTCCATGTCTCTCATGCTTCTTCATGCTTGTTACCAATCCCAATGCCTAGATTCCCTCTCTCCCCATAGCTTTAGTTTTCTAACTTTTTGTTCCTCTAAAGAAGATAGTTGGGTTGGGTGCTCTATTATTTATCTAATCTATTATGTCAACTTTGTCTCCATTTGCTTTACTCGTTGATTTCACAAAGCTGGCCAGATAAGTTTTTGAATTATTTCTAGTATATTCTGGAAGTCTAGGTCTAAATCATGAAGAAACCTCAAGGAAGTTAATGTGGTTGATATGCCCTTTGTGTAACTGATTTTTATTTTGTTCTTTCCCTTTCTTCTCTTGTGATTTGCCTTCAAGATCTTGATTGAGGAGAACGAATGAGGAGAATGGTGGGAAGCACTTTCTTAGGCTTCGGAAATGAGACTTTGTTGGACAACAAAGTTATTCAAAGTTTTCATGAGAGATTTGTGCAAGTTCATAACATATTAGATCAAAATCATATTCTGATCAATGAGATCAACCAGAATCATGAGACCATGATCCCTTATAACCATAGTAGAAATATAAGCCTCATTAGGGAGCTCTACAATAATATATAACAGATCATAGACCTCTACACAGACCTCTCCATTTCATTTGCTTAGAATGCCTGAAAGACCTTTTCTTCCACACATGGATTGAAACATTTATTTCCTAAATGAAAGTGTGTGCAAAGTTACTGTGCTTCTTCTGAATATGCCCTTATACAAAAGAAAGCCACTTTTACTGATTTCTTGAGCTCCCAATCATGCACACCACAAGACTGGTATTGCAGATAAGGGCATTTGAGCTTTTTGACCACAAAATTGTTTCAGCCAATGACATTCTCCTGAATATTCTTTGATGGGTGCTATAAACAAACAATGTTTGGTAAAGGGATGGCTGACAATAACAAAAGCTATGAATGCACAGTGGTAATGGGACCCTTCTATTGGTGGAAATTACATCAATGCTCAACTTCTTTTATTATTATTATTATTATTATTATTATTATTGTCGTCTTTTCCATCATAATCCAAACTCTTGTCCATTTTGATAATGTCTGCTTTAGCCTAACAAGTCTCATTATTTTATCCTCTTAATAAAATTTCTCAGGAAGGTCACTCATTGTGGAATTGTTGTTCTTAGGTTAAAGTTATAAGATTTGTTTAGGCTAAAAAGATAATACATAAATTTCAAAGACTAATCTAGAAATTTTTTTTTATTAGGGACACTTTAAAAAGCCATAAACTCCATTTTTTTATTGTATTAGTCGGAAGTCGATGAAATATTGATCACGAGTCAAAAATATCTCCGGTGATATCTTTAAGATTATGAAACATGCGTGTTGCAAATTTTCACTTTACATTCTGAGTCTATCATTTTCATTTTTTGCAAATATTTTGATCTTAAGTCATAAAATAAAGAGTTACTGAGGGTCAAAATAGACACCCAATGAGACAACTCAAAAATATTTTGATCAATTTTTCATTGGAATAAATTTTAAAATTATTAGATTTATGTGTATGAGTTTACTTTGTTTTACTTCTCTAATCTGTACATTCTAAAATATGAGAAAAAAATATCTATATGTTGAAAAACAAGAGCATGTAAATGCATTGAATTAAATGTTTTTTTTTTTTTTTATTTAAGACGTGTTTGGTTTGAAGGAATTGCAAGAGAAAATGAAAGGGAAATGATGAGGAATTGAATTGAAAATAGTTTTCACTAACTTGAGTATATATTTAATTTTTATTTTTATTGTTGCCGGTTTCACTATTGATAATTGTTGTTGTCGCTGCACACTGAATTCATTTTACATCAAATCAAATATAAAAAGTGATCCTCTGTATTGTTTCATATTTAATCAAGTAATTCTAAAATATTTTAAATACACTATCTTAATTTTGCACTGTATTCTTTTAATAAACATTCCTTTTTTAGCAGATAAAAAATCCTCTCGATCGAACATATTCAACACCTACCTCATCATCATTGTTGCCATCATCATCATCATCATCATCTTGAGCTCTTCTTATAACACCTTGTTGTTAAAGCTCTTTCTCGTGTCATGCGGTCAATTGCATTTCATACATGACCTCGAAAGTCTTCAGCATGACCTCTAGAGTCATACATACAATCTTGTGCAAGCACCTTTTATCTTCCATCATTGCGTTGAGGTCGAGCTCATGCTGAGTGGGAGCCTCCGCACTATATTTTTAGGTTATAATTAATTATCTCATATTTTGCCTACATAAAATTGAATGGATATTACACACTTATAATGCAATTCTTTTCTATAGTTTCATGCACTAAGATCAAATAAATAGAAGACTAATTTGATAAGGATGGGCATGCAACACAAAAGGGGCCACTTTTGGCTTGTAACAATAAATCCAAAATGAAATCTATCCAACTCTAAAATATCTAACGTCACAACGTAGTCTAATTGCATGCATGCCACGTGTCATATCACATGCCACATGATGTATTGTGGGTGCACGTTAGGGTATGAAATGCGGTGAGATCACCATAATTTGAAACCAATTAATTTTTGGCTTTTTTGTTTAACCCCACCTTAATCTTAACATAACACTCGTAGTTAACTTTTTTTTTTTTAATGTCACCTATTTACAGGACGGCTTGCTTAGATTTTATTTATTTATTTATTTCTTTTTGGTGAAAATTGAAAAGATTCCAACCTAACCTTTATAGTTATGTGGATGCCCATTGGGTCCCTCACTCCACTAATGAATTCATTTTGATTAATATATTCTTTTTCAAAACCATATTTATTTCAAGAACTTATTTAATTTATTGATTCTTGTTATATAAAAATTATGCTTATTTATAAATTTCATACTTCCCTCTTAAATTTTTATGTATTTGATTAAAGGCCTGCTTCGAACAGTTTTATTATTGTTTTGCTTTTCATAATACAGTTATAGTTTCGTTTGACTATTACTTTCTTATTATTATTTTATTATTTTTTAAAAAATTTTGTGGTGAAAGTGAGAAATTTTATTTTTTACAACTAGAATTGTTAATATATGGTAGCTAGCTTTAAGAAAGTAGTTGTTTGATTTTTGAAAAAGAATTAATATTCATAATATTGATAGTAGACTTTGGAAAATGAAAGTTCCCCATATTCCATTTCATTGGCACTGAAATGGAAGCTTAAGATAAAAAGAGCATTCTGCTTCCTAAGAAATTCTTTGATTCGTTTGAACAAGCCAGAACTGGCTTCGTGACTACTATAACAGTAGCTTCAGCCCTACTTTGGACCAAACGTAGAAGTCAACTCTGCATCGCTTTCTATCTCAGTAATTGCTTGAAATGAATGAAAGATGAGTTTTCCTTTCATTGATTGTCTAAGTGAACCACTTCGCTGGCTATAGCCGTGGGAGGTGGGGGCTCTACCAAAAAGCATGCAATGATATAATCAACAGATGAGCTCTTACCCACGCTCCAAGCAGGTGGGTATCGACGGACATAACGCCTTAATCAACTGGATCCATCCCAATTACAATTTTACAACCTGATTTGCAAAATTTTGTTGTTGCTATCCCAAATAGATCCTAAGTAAAGAAGTTTCATTTCAGCAATGTTATAAAT
Source organism: Dendrobium chrysotoxum (assembly GCA_019925795.1). Classification (NCBI taxonomy): domain Eukaryota; kingdom Viridiplantae; phylum Streptophyta; class Magnoliopsida; order Asparagales; family Orchidaceae; genus Dendrobium; species Dendrobium chrysotoxum. The sequence goes on along the minus strand of CM034314.1, from coordinate 89,469,348 downwards.
CTTATTATTTTTGTGAAAGTTTAACAAATTGAGATAAGTGGATTATGATTTTATAAATTGAGAATATTTCAATATTATACGAAAATTATCAGTAGAATTAAATGGCTAAATTACAAATTTAAAGGGTTTATTCTTTATATATATAAAATAAGTGTAGAATTTGAGCTATATTAAGTTAAGATTAAATCAGGCTAAAGTTCGCACATGAGGACTGTTGATGTTGCATTAATTAAAAACGAAGATTGCTAACATTCATTGGTGAACATTTTTTTTGTTCTCATTGTAAGAAAGAATTCTAAATAGTTTAATATATTTCATTATTGATTTGTTGTTTAGTGATAGCGAATTTGAAATAAGAGGTACATAGTCCAATCATTTTGGATAATTAATATGCACTTGTTCCGACGTTTGTTGAGCATAGTCAGATTTTGATTTGAATCAAGGTTTATACCATTCTTAATTTTCTCTAAAGGAATTCGTGACAGTCTCATCGATGCTTACCCCACACATGTTGTAGGTCCCATCGATGCCTAACATAATAGGGTTGCTTCATGAGCCCATCTTCCCCTTCACACGTTATTGTTTACTGGTCTTGTCGATACCTTCTCCAATAAGTTTCATCAAGAATCCCTCTTATCCTTCACATGCTGCTAATGTTGTAGATGTCTTCACCTAACAAGCTCCTTCATGAACTCTTTTTCAGTGGTATTTAGTCATATCAGTGTTTGCCCGAATGAGCTCCATTATGAAATTCTCTTCTCTTTCACTTGCCATTGGTCTAATAGATGCCTTCCCATGAGCAATCTTATCTATTTCTTCTCACTCATCTTAGTGACAAAAGAACACTCGCAAGGACTTCTCGTCGCATAAACTAAGATTTGAACTTGGGTTGGTATTAGATTTGAACAAGTTTCAAAGGACTTAGGCTTCACTAAGTAATCTATGTAAATATGAGGTTCTCTCATTAGATATAATTTCATCCAACAGAAATTTTCAGATATAATTCTCTAGCGGAGATTTTCATCTAATTATATATATCACAAGAAATAAATAATAACTCTCTCTCTCACACATAAATAAATAAATAAATTATATATATACATAGAGAGAGAGAGAGGGGGGGAACCAACTTTTTTTTGAGAGTAGATAAAGTGGATTATGAAATGTATAATTTTATATATGAAATAGAAATTTTTTTTTGAATTTGAATAATAAATGTGAGCAAAATGATTAAAATATTTATTTTTCTGAAAAAAAAAATCAAAGTATAAAGTATGTATACATAAGCAAAACATTCCTGCTTCAAGTCTGGAGAAATAAACGACGGTGAAGGGTCTCTTAATTATATTTACGGTGACCATACCTACCGCCCCTTCAATAAAACGACCTGTGCTCGTCCACTGCAGCAGAAATCTTTTCATTTATTTTATTATTATTATTATTTCAGTTTCAGAAGTCATACCTTTCTTACGGATTCGATTAACCGGGGAAAGAACGCATCGGTTCTTTCCACTCTTTCTCCTCGATCGAAGCCCGATAAATGTTTGAGATTTCTAAGGTAAGCCCAAGCAAAAAGATAGAAAAAAACTATACTTTTGGTTCTTATTCCTTGTTCTGTACTGCAGGAATTTGTTTGCTTGCTGTTGTTGATAGAAACAATAATTATCCTCAAACTTTTCTTCGATTCTTTCTTTAAATAGTTATTATTTGTTTTTTAAGATTATAAATAATTCGGCATCAAAATCAGTTCTTGGCAAGGACAGTGTTTGAGCTCTATTATGCTCATTTTCAGCTATTCCTATGAAAGAAAATCGATGAATAAGGGTCTTTTGCTGTGTAATTTCTCATACTTTGAGCAATAGGAACCTCTTGCTGCTTTCGGCCGTTCATAAAATTTGAAACTTTTTTCTGTTAGGATGGATGTGAGATTTCTAATGTATTTTTGTTCTAAAGAAAGGGGTTTTCTTTCCATTTCAATGAATTGAATCAACTTTTTTGTCTTGTTAATTGTGCTGAAAAGACTCCATCCAATCCTAAGTGACGCATGCTGAAACCAAAGAAGAAAAAAAACTATCATTTTCATTAAAAACAAATATTCTTTTATTACCTTTCAAAATCCTTTGATGTCCTATCATTCCAAAAACTGTTTGTTAACTGTTCTTCACAAGTAGGTGAGAGCTAACTTAGTTGGTAAGAGATTCCTTCTGAAGCTCAGTTGCCTCTCATCTCGTTGTCTCTAATGCCTCTGTTAAGCCATTCTCTTTTTTTTTGGGAAAATTTGGGGCTTGGCCCGTATATTAAAAATAAAAGAGACAAATTACAGATAAATAAAAAGGAGACAGCAGAAGAGATCAACCCCAACCAAGAAAAACAGGTTAGGGTCAAACAAAAGAAAGAGCTCAAAAAAGAGGCAAAAATACACTGGACTCAGGTAATAACGGAACCAACTTATAAGCAAGAGAGCATATCCAAGAACAGAAAGATCTGTCCAAACAACATCCACCCTTCCCTGGTTGCCAAGCAGACTGGAGCCGAGGCAATTGTTGAACATCCAAGCCAGAGCTTCAGGGCAGGAGGCAAAAGCAACCGAGGCAAAATGCAGCAGCGGCAGAACAAAAGAGGAGCTAATCCGACCAATCATGCCTGGCCGTCCAAGGGAAGAGACCAGTCGAGGCAGCATATAGTTAGTTCCATACATCATCGTCCAGCAAAACCGTGAAACCGTAAAAGACCGGACGTACAGCAACCATTCATTTCCAGAAACAAGAGGGGAAGGAGGCTTGTATGATATCCAAATTTTTCCAGTTAAAGGTCCTCGCTTGAATGGCATGGGAAATCCTTCTAATAGAGGCATTAACAGAAGTAAGAGAACCAGTAAATCGCATTTCGTTACGGGCCTTCCAGAGGTAATAAACAGCACCACACACCACAAAATAACAAAAGTTCCTCTCAAAAGCTTGCAAATGGTGGTTCTCCCCAAAAAAATCAAATACCTGAACCAATGTAGGTCTGAGCAAAAAATTATTAAGGGGGGGAAGGAGGGAGGAAATAACCGTGAAAGTGTATTCACACTGAAAGAAATAGTGGCTAATACTCTCCTCCCCGCTACGGCACAGAGAACATTGAGGAGAAATAAAGATCTTTCTCTTAGCAAGGATGTCCGCCGTTTTAAGCCCCCCTAAAAAAGCCAACCACACAAAGGATGAATGTCTTAAAGCGTACCGTCTATGCCACACAAATATAAACCAAGGAGCCTTGTTCAAATTGGCATGAAACTGCAACTGGAAGGTCTTAAAACAAGGTTTACCCTTACCCATCCATGTAATAGGGGATATAGGCTCCTGATGAATGTGAATAGGGGAAATTCTATTCACAACGTCCCGGCAGAAAGAAGGGGGGAGAGACCAGGCCCCCTCACAAACAAAGTCCTTAACTTCCAAGTCCAACTCTAAGATGGGGTGAGAAATTTCAGCAATAGCCTTATCACCACACCAGGGATCCCATAGCATTGATAAACAACATTTATCCCTAGTGATTTGCTTTGTTTTGCAGTCTTTCAATGATGCCATTTATAATATGAGAATGACATCTTGGGAGGTTTTCTCTTGTCTATTTTCTGTTATTATATTATTCTTAATTATTGGTTTGATGATAAGTTTGATTTTGTTCTTATTTTGTTGATATTATTGTTTGTCAACACAACTATTGATATTTTAAATACAAATATTTATCTATAATACTTGTCATATTCAGAAAGAGAGCTGGGGAGACAGAAATGTCAGATTTAGCATTTTAACTAATTGCATTATGTGATACTTTATCTGAATAGCAGGCAATGTTATCCTGATAACATTGAACTAAACAAATCCTACATCTGAAGTTATCTTGAAGTGTTTCTGTTTTGTCTCTCTGTCTCTCTCCAGCTCTATTTCTGATTCCAGTTGAGATTGAGCTCAACAAAAGACCAAAATAATGGAGGGAGATACATTATCCAGCTTTGGCAATGGAACCCAGATTGATAACAAAGTAGTGCAGAACTTTCAGAAGAGCTTTGTCCAAGTACAGAACATCCTGGATCACAATCGTCTCCTCATCAATGAAATCAACCAGAACCATGAGTCCATGGTTCCGGACAACCTCAGTCGCAATGTCGGCCTTATCAGGGAGCTCAACAACAATATTCGTCGAGTGGTTGACCTCTATGGTGATCTCTCTTCCTCTTTCACCAAGTCAATGGAGTCGTCATCCGATGGAGACTCGTTCACTGGCACACTTCTGTCTGACACCAAGAAGAGAATTCGGTCAAGCTGAAGATTCTATGAAGACACTGAAATTCAAAACAAAAATCCTTTAGCAAAGAGGGGATAATGACAGGAAGGATTGAAACCAGTGAGAGAAAGAGGAAGAAGAAAAGGATGTGTGAGAGAGTAGCAGCTCTCTTGTGCTGCAACATAATAAGTGTTTAATGCTAAGTAATTGTTCAGCTCTTTCTTACAATCTTAATTTGAACTGACTTTATTACTTTAGCTAATGGAATTGCAGAAGTGCTTTTTGACTGCTTGATGATTGTTGGCGCCTTTAACAAATATATATGCTTAGATGTTCTATAAAATTATATGCCTATAGAAGTCTAATAACTCTATCATAACAGAATAGAGTTTTTTTTTGGGACATTTAGGCCAGTTAAGGCAAACTCATACACACATCATATATGTAAGTTTCGAACTCAAAATTTCTTGATTGATAACCAAAACTTTCAACCAATAGATCAAGATGAGTTGCGTATCATAACAGAATAGTAGCAGAGGGATACTTAGGACAGAATGGGAGTCAGGAGTTCTTTTTCGAGAAGAGAGCTATACCAGATGTTCATCTTTGATTTCTATTGCTTTGCTTTTGTTTGCTTTTCTTGCTTCTCTTTCTCCAAGTTGATTTCTTCTCTATTTTGTCTCCTGTGGGCCAAACCATCTTTCATTCTGGCAGAAGATTTGATCTGGTGTGATTTTCTCATGAAGGATCCTTAGGATTTAGAGAATCTATGAGGAAATGCACAAAATCATGTATGGTTCACAAATTGTTAATTTAAACTAAAAGGGAAAAACATCTTATCATTATTATCCCTCAATTAAAAATATTACTTAGAACATTGGAAGCATCAAAGCTATAGAAATGTTTGATTGAAAATATGCCATTACGGAAAACTAGCTTGCACTGTATCAGATTAAATTAGCTCTGCGTGCAACACATCAACTAGAAATCAGAGAATAGTAAGAAAATGAATCTGAGAGATCTCTTAGTAGTAAAATATCAAGCCTCGCGACTGTAAAAGAAGATAATTTTCTTAAAAATCTTTATTTTCAAAATGCACTGGGAGAAGGCTTGAAGAAAGTGCTTTCAATAAAAAAATTATTTAGGTTTTGTTTGGGATGACTTTCTTACTGCCTTTAAAAATAATTTTTTAGTACAAAAAATTTAATTATTGTACTAAAAAATTATTTTAAGAAGCAGTAAGAAAGCCAACCCAAATAAAACTTTAATCAAAAGCAGAATCATGGTAGAATGTTTTACAGCTATTTCAAATTCACATACTCATAATCACAAAATCACTAAAAAAATTATAATAAAAAATGAAATAAATTTGTGTCAAAATATTCTGATCTGTTATATAAATATCTGAAGAATACTTATCTCAACATAAATTAAAAAAACTGTTAAACTTATCTTAACTCATTAGAACTTCTGATGCAATTTCTTTCTAAAACAATTCAGAAAATAAGTCGATATCTCAAGGGTTTATCTCATTATAGGAAAATTTCGTAAGTTGCTAAAATAAGTCCAACACAGGGGCTTCCTATTATTCCCTCTTTTTTTCCCCAAGGCAACTATTATTCTCCTTTTAACTCTCACTCGTGAGTCATGCTGTCAACTCCCTCCTCTTACTTGATTCGGACTGACTATGTACCACCAACGTCTCTCTGAGCTGCACCTCACTCGACCGGAGCTTTGAGCTAGATGTCTGCTAATGAGCCTGTCCCTCACCCTGAGGTCAGTCTTTGTGCTCTTCTCATCTCTTCTTATCATAAGCAGCTGCCACTGATCGAGTTGCAGCCTTCCACCATGTTGAACTCTATTGTGAAACTTCGTAAGTAAAAAAGAAAGTTAAACTCTTAAATATTGAGATATCTTTCGATGTAATGATTGAAATTTTATTAAGAAATTCCAAGGTCAAATGTGCTCATGCTAGAGCAATATTGGCATAGATGGTCAAGAGGACGAAACCGTGAGGCCGTTAGGCCAAAACGGACAATACTTGATAAGTTAAGAGTTTGCACTATTACAAAGTGATATCAGAGCAATACACTAGTTGGAAGATGAGAACAATGTGTCATATAAGACAAAAAGCTATGTCATGGGAACCACCTCTTGAATCTAACATGGGACAAAATGCTAAATGGCGGGAGCCACCACTTGAACTTGTATGATCTACCTTTAGAAATCTATCTGTTTGGTGGATGATTTTGGGATAAGAGTAATGACGAGGACATCAGTTAATAAAACAGGAGATTGTAAAACCCCTTAAGTCAAAATAACCTAAACTGTTAAACATCGAAGAGCTGTTTAGTATAATGATTGAATTTCATTAAGAAACTCTAAAGTTAAGTGTGCTCATGCCGAAACAATATTAGGATGGGTGATCTCCTAAGAAGTAAATCAACCGGATAAAACCGTAAGGTCATTAGACCAAAACGGACAATACCTCGGCAAGTTAAGAATTTGGCAAACTTCTCTATCATAAATTTATAAATGTAAATTCAAGGTCTGAACAAGCTCCTTCCAGCCTTTTATTTTAGCAATAGATCTGTATAATTTAGAGTTCTGGCATGAAACAAAGAGTATTGTATAATGGTTAATAAGAAAAATTGCTGTGATGATACAGTAGCATTAAAGGTTTATGAGGAGTCGATGATGTTAACTGATTGGTCAGGCTGATTAGATCAGCATGTTCGAATTTGATGAATGTAATGATTTGTTCGCTTTATGTTTGTTTTATTTGCATTAATTTTTCATTTCATTGTAATTACATGTCCTCTACTATAAATAAGAGAGAAGTAGATTCATTCAGTGAGCCAGTAATAAAACAATATGGTTAGAAATGAACAGGGATGAAATAAAAAAAATGAAAATATGTAGAGTCAAAAATCAAGGGTTTAAAAAAAAATTAACTTTTTTTTTTTACTTTTATAAATATTTTTAGTTGTTATTTAATTTCTCTATTCTTGAATTTATGTTGCAGCATCAAATTTCTTGTGGAAGGAAATATAAGAGATTTGGTGGATTATTTGAATTTTGATGATGAACAAAAAATAATCAGTCATTTAAATATGGGCTTTTTTTAATACAAATTTGTACAAGATATTTCAAATGTGTTTTTTTGTATTTTATAAATATTTATGTTTATTTTTTATCACATATTTACCTCATTCTTATATTATTTAAGAAATACTTTGAAAATTTTTTAGTTGATCATGATGGGAGGCCTTTTTGGTGGAATTAGTTAATTAAAATGCTTATTCATGCATAGTTTATTGTTTAGGGAAGTGATCTGGAGTTTTTGATGGAAAGATGAGGATTTGGAGAGGTGAGGTCAAAGGCATCCGAAGACTAATTCTGTTTGGGCTAATATTAGGATGATTTGTAGGCTAATGGGTTTTGAGTGGGGGCAGATGATTGAGAATAATAGTGGAGGATTAGATTAAGATGTAAACTTATAACATGGAGTAGATGATAACATTTTCTGAGGTTTAAGGTTTTATAGTGATATGAAGAATGAGATTAGATGCAAATGAGCCTAAATTAGGTTGAGGAATTTGAAGAGGGTAGGATTGACCTTTTAAAGGTTTGAGTTCTGGATGACTGATCCTAAAAGGTGGTTAGGGTGTAGGGGAAAATGATAGAAAGAGAGTTAATTAACCAATCCCACCAAAGTTGGTCAAGATAGGCCACAAAACATTAACCAAAAGAGAATAAATTTCTCTAAAGTTTTCTTCTCAATTAAAAATTGAAATTTTTTATTGTGTAATTCTAATTTAATTCTTTCTTCATGAGTGGGCTCTCGTAATGAGTATTCTTTAGCATCTTTTTGGGCTCTTATAATTGGACCTTAAACTTCATACATTATCAGCCCTAAGTTGTGCTACATCATCAACCCTAGATAAAAAAAGGGTCGGTTGGCTATGTATGCCACACACATATTTTAATTGATGGGCGCTATATGGTTATCAAGACATATGACCGACATAATTTATGGATTGGGTAGGGTTGGCTTGCTCGGCTAACCCTCTTTTTTTAAATTAAAAAAAAAAGATAAAAAATGGTTAAATTTTGATTAACATTTGAGACATAAATATTATCTTCTTCTAACTCAATATTCGGTTCAACTTTCAAAATCTTGCCACAATGAAAGCATGATTCATTTTCATCATAAGAAAAAGTAGGTGCATTGAACACTAGATTACATATTGTTGTCAATGATATTAGAAATCAAGTAGGTGGGGATTTTGAGTGGGGATGATTTTTGTTAAGCACAATAAGGAGTTTGAAAAATTCAACTCCATATTTGAATTATTTTTTCACTCTATTCAATTTCACAATTCAAGTTTTATCTAATTTAAAAATCTAATTGAAAATTAAATTTATGTACCTATGCCATTAAATTAATTATAAAATATAGATATCATAACTCAATTATTTTGAATGTATTATAAACTTCCTACTTAAAAAGTAAATAACAAATGAATTTATTGATGGAGTTGAGTTTTTTATTTATGAAATGCTAACAATGAGCTAGCATTTTGAAAGAAAAATTATGGCTTTGTTTGGGACGGCTTTTTTATTGCTTTTCAAAACAGCTTTATAGTACAAAATTTTCTAATTTAAAGATTGAGCTTGGCATGTCATTGAGCAGAGTTTAAGTCAATTTAAGGCTTTATTTGAGACTACTTTTATATTGCTTCTTAAAATAACTTTTTAGTACAAAAATTTAATTTTTATATTAAAAAACTACTTTAAGAAGCAGTAAGAAAGCCGTCTCAAACGAAGCCTAAATGTCTTTTATACAAAATAATTTTGACTAAAAGTTCTATCCAACAAGGGTTTGATGAAGTACAACAACAACAACAACAACAACAACATCAAGCCTTTATCCCACTACGTGGGGTCGGCTACATGAATCCTTTTTCTCCATTGTGTCCTATTAAAAGTCAAATTCTCGTTTGATGAAGTAGCTGGTCAAAAATAAAATAGGTAACGCGATGTCTAGGGTTTTCGTGTCTGGGGTTCTCGCGTCTGGTTGTTGCCTCTGGTCGGTAATTTTTTCCCCTTAATCCTTCGATTTCTTGCAATTTTCTTCCGTATGGCTGCAAATCGATTAAGAGATCATGGGTTTTTGGACGGGAAGCTTAAATCTAGGTTGTTTAGGGATGCTTTATCCGGTGAATCTGCTTCACCGGAGTTTCCTCCGCTCAAAGTTGCTTCCCATCATGGTTTGCCTGCATTAATCATTTCGGATGAGGAATTGCTTTCACTTGCAGCACCTTTTGAGTTTGCTTTGGTGGGAAAATTTTCGAGCCATCGTCCGCTTCTTGATTTAATTCGAAAATTTTTCTTTAACCTAAAGCTTTCTAGCGCATTCTCGATTACTGTTTTGAACCCTAAAAATATGTTGATCAAGCTCGTTAATGATTTAGATTATTGCATGATTTTTTCTCATCGATCTTACTTCATGAAGCTTTTTAAGTGGACTCCCCATTTTGATGTAAATGTGGAGTCACCTATTGTTCCTATTTGGGTTTCTTTCCCTAGTTTGCACCCTCATCTTTTCTCCCCCCACATTTTTCATGGATTGGGGTCAATGTTTGGTAGACCTTTGCGTATCGATAATGCGACCACGAATGGAACTAGACCTTCTGTTGCCCGTATACTTGTTGAATTAGATGTTACTAAATGGTATACTTCTCAAGTTTGGCTTGGTTCCGAGTCTATGGGTTACATTCAATCAGTTGAAATGGTAGAATTTCCATTGTACTACTTTTATTGTAAAATGTTGAATCATTCCAAGGAAGGTTGTCCGATCTTATTTCCTAAGGTGGATGTTGTTCCTCTTGTTCAGGAGGGGGATGTGGCTGATGTTCCTATTATTCCTGCTATTGACTCAGTTGGGGAGGTTCAGGATGATTTGGCGGTAAATCTTGATTTGAACTATGCTAATGAAAATGTTGACGGTGTGTCTCCTCTGCTTAATGAGGTGGGACATTAGATTATGCCAATTTTAGAACCTGGTGATGTTGTATTTCAGAGGAATGTGATTTTATTTCTTCTATTGTTAATTCTCAGGCGGTGGCATGTGTCAATTTGGGTGATGGTGATGTGGGGGTTTATGCCATGGCTTTGCCTCATGGTGAGGAGGTGGTGGTTGATGAGGAAGATGGGGTTTCGTGTCAACCGGCTATGTGCTTTGTTTCACTTAGGGCTGTAATTTCTCCTGAAACGTTACATGTGGAGGCTTCTCCCCTCGTGGGGACTGCGGCTAGCGTGCCTATTTCTCCTGCAGTTGTTGGCTCTTTGTATAATGAGAATCTTGTCGAAGGTGCCTATTGTTCTTATGTCCACTAACGAGTTGAATGCTTGTGTTGCTTCTAATTTGGGGGTTTCTTGTATTGGACATTCGGCTTGGCGTGATGGGTCTCCATCTTCGCCTGGTGAGATAGGTGATGCTTTTGGTGATGAGCAGGACGAAACATTACATGATTTGTATAGTATTTATGTTTGTAAGGTGGTTGAGAAAACTTTCTCGTGGCAGTAAACATCGTAGAAGGAAAGCTAGAAAGTAGCCCTTTGTTGTTCTATGTTTAGCTGGTGGTTTGTTGTTTGTTTTCCTCTGGCGGTTATGGTCGTGTAATTTGATGGGTGATTGTAGTGGTGTCTTCATGTTGGTTGTGGGGGGCCTGCTCCTACCTTTTTCTTTTTTCTTCTCTCTGTTTAGTGTTGTTTGTAGGTGGATGTCTACTTTACTTGGATTTGATCCGGATAACTTGGGTTGCTCTTGATGGTTGGTCGTTGGGTCGATTGAAGGTGCGTTGGGTTGCTATTGTGGATGTTGCAGTTAGTGATTGTGCGTCTCTTTATTTTTATGTCAATCTTATGTTATTTTATTTTGTCTTTTATTTCCTTGTTTTAGGAAGGATCTAAAGTTTTTAGGTTTTGTTTCAAATGTTATCCTTTTAGTGAGCTTTTGATCCTCTAAGGACTTTTACTTTTTATCATTACTAACGTGTAGGCCCCGCTATGAAATTTCTCAAAAAAAAAAAAAAAAGTAGCTGGTCAATCCAATCCCAAACTCTATCAAAACCAAGATTCAATCAGATCTTCCTGCCATTTTCAAATCCCGATTCAAAATCTCAGCCCCAATGCCACTTCAATTTTCAATAATTTGCCCAACCGCTTCAGAATTGCAGCATTTTTTTTTGAAACGGTGAAAAATAGTGCATAGATAAAAATTGTAGTTGCGATCAAAAAAGCTGTAAGAATGCTGTTCAAAGCGAAGCCTTTATCAGCTTTAGAACAAACTAACCATGCATAAATCCAATTGAAGTACTCAGATTGGAGTATTCAACAAGTCAGACTTGAGGAATAGCAGAGAATTTGCTTAATATTGAGAGAGAGTTTAAAACATGGAAACCATTAACAAAGCAAAATTAGCCCTTCAATCCTATCTGAAATATTCACATGAGACTCGGCACTAAAATCAGAACAATTAAAATTGCCAAAGGGAAAAAAACAAAAAGATTAATCTATTCACCCCAAGAAACCCAGAAATATTCCAATTTGAAGAGAAAAACTAACTAATAATTTAGTAATGAAAATATAGCACTAATCAAACATTTAGATCAAGTAATACAGGCAAAGGCTCTGGAATCACAGATCCAGAACTGGTTAAGTCTTCTGCTCTTTTCAGTGATTTGCACTGAGAGCCCCGAGCTCCATCATCCTGTTCATGTTCAATCTTCTCTGGCCTTTCATCAAAGAAGCAATGAAGAGAAATTGGCTTATGGTTTCCACCCTTTTCAGACTCCACTGGTCTTTCTAATCTCAAGTCTGAACCCAATACAGAGCAATGATGGAAAATCAATCCAGAGGTTCCTAGGCTTGATGTATGGTTAAGTCCATGAAAGTACCTGTTGAATTCTTCATCAGTAACAGAGAGAAAGAGAAGGAGAGAAACAAAAAAGCTTAATAAGGGATTCCTTTTTAATCAATAAGATTGTTTTATTTAATTACATGACATCCCACAAAATTTACTAAGCCAAAAATGAATAAACATTTGCTAATAATATAATATAATTCTAATAGTGTAGAAAATAAATTCTGTTAATTTATTAGATAGTTTAGAACATTTACTAGATTAAATATCTGCTAAATTAGGAATATCCTGGGCAAATTTTTCTTTCCCTTAACTCACCTGGGCTCTTTACAGGCTCTGTCATTGCTTTTGCTGATAGGAGGAAGAAGAGAAAGAGGAGAGCAAGGTTGAACTGAGGCAGCAGAGCTTTCATGTTGAAGAGGGGCATCTTTATGCTTCCTCAAACGATTCTTTCCCCTATGAAGATGCCTTTCACAGTACTTGGAATCTGGGCAAGCCACTCTCGAACACCTCCACTTCTTCCCATCAGTTCTCCTACACCTCCCTGGCTCTGGATCCTCTGCTCTCCCGCCTGATCCCAACTGAAAACAACCCCACCCCACTGCAAATAACCAAGCTCAGCCAAATCAGTTTCCTGAACACAAAGTTGAAATAAGAACCAAGAAGAAACTTACAAGGAGAGTATGGAGGAAAAAAGCCAAAGCCCCGCTTTGGTTCAGAGTATCTGCTTCTTCTGAGAGAGAGAAGGAGATGAGTTGGTATTGGCAGTCCTACTGACATGCAGTTGAAGATGATAGCTTGCTCCTCCAGTTCTTGCCACTGAGAAGGAGTGAAGGGGTAAAAAGATTTCCCAGTGATGACATTGCCATTTCTCCTTCCAACTTCCATCATCATCTTCTTCTTCTTCTTCTTCTTCTTCTTCTTCTTCAGAGATGAAAGAGCTAGTCCGTATCAAAAGAACGGGAAAGGTGTCTGTTTGAGGCTGCGTTTGTAAGCCAAATAGCAGTTTTTGCAGGTTGAAAGTGGGAACAGCTTTTGCTCTTTTGTTGAGATAAAGTATGGTGAGAATTGCAGAGTGCAGAGGAAGTGTCACTGAGTGAGGGAGCAGAGTGTGGGCTGCAGAATCTTCTTTTGTAGGATGTATGGATGGATGGATCATGAGCTGAAATCCGAGTGTGGTTCAGCTTTAACTTCGTTTCTCTGTAACATTTCATCAATGCTCTCTGCTTTTGCAGATAAAGGCAGTTGGCTAAAATTGAATTTCACTTTAAAATTATTTTTATCTATGATAAAATAAAGTTTTTTCAGTTGAGATAAAATTATTTTTCTTACAATATTCAAAAAACAGATGAATTTGTCGAGATTAATAAAATAAAACTTAATCAATTTAAAAATCTGAAACTTAAACCAAACAGATCACTCGATTAATTAATGAAAAATTCAAAGCTAAAATTAAATTAACGTAAATTACTTTTAATAGATTTGATCACATAGGAGATATTATGTGTATAATAAAACTTTTTTTTATTTACAATACTGATAATAAATTTTTGGAGCGAGGGAGAGTAAACTCGTGAGAAATTGGTGTGAAATTATCAGTAATGTACAGTATCCCTCTTTTCAAACTGAAAGTGTCAGAAGTGTGCAGGTTAGCGTCGAAGCCTGTAACAGTGGTCTGCTGGGCTTATCACTTACAGAGGAGCAGCAGCAGTTTGGCTTTTGCTGCTGCTGTCTGAGGTCGCAGCGTCAGAATCACACTGTTGATAGCTTTCTCCGCTGGCTTTTGCTTGCTGAGGGACCAAAAAGCATTATTTTTGCTTTCTCTCTGTCAGTCTCTCAACCACTAATGCTCGAGTTAAAAGAACTGAGTACTGTTGAGGGATGGAAGGCTGTCTTAAGCCTTTATTCCATATTATACGACTTATCTTTTTTAATAACTTTCAAAGTTATTTCTAAATCGGAATATTATAAATAGGAATATTATGTGTTTAAAAAAAATTAAAAAAAAAAGGTAAATTAGTCAAATAATATGGTGCATTCAGCCCAGTCAATTGAATTAAATTTTATAAGCACTGTAATAATGCGCCAAACAGTTTGGTGCATTCTAAATACGCCAAACAGTTTGGTGCATTCAATAGAATGCGTCATTCTGCTTGGCTAATTTGCTTATTTTTAAAGTTTGTTTAATACTATGTTCCTATTTCTAATTTAATTAGACATCATGCTCCATCTTAAATAAAATCCTTTCGAGATGAATTTATATGACTCCACATCGTTCTCATTTCAATCAAATAAAAAAGCAATGCTTTAACTTTTTTTTGAGATATTTAGGTCAATTAAGTTAAATTCACATGTACATTATATATGCAAGCTACAAATACAACAACTAAGTCTAAGAGTGTGCAACTCTTAGTTTGAAGCCAAAGCTTCAAAGCAACAAATCAAGATGAGCTGTGTGATATGCTTTAACTGATCTTAAACTCTATATGAGTTTACAATAAATTCTTGGGACTATACTAAATTCAGTACAATTTATCGAGATCGACGAAAAATCACAAGTCATTCATACTCTACTAAAACTTCTTAGAACATGTGGTATCAATTTAAAAGAAAGTTAAGATAACCATTTAACATTCATATCATTTGCCCAAGGTTTTTTTTTTTTTTTTTTGTGAAAACAGTTACAACCCCAAAGCCACCACAAAGCATGTTATGATCTTAAAAGATGAAATATTCATTATAAAAATGGAGATTGGAGATTCAATTTCTCCTCAAAATATCACCAATGAAAATTTTCCATCATTTTGATATCAAAACAAAAATTAAAATCAAGATATAAGGTCATTTTGATGATTGAAAAATTATTTAGTTAGCATCTGTGCTCTCCCTTCAATTACAATTTGTTAATGTACATAATATTCATAATGTTTTTTCTTCAAAGAAATGCATATCATACCCGGTCATTAGCTAGTCTAATATAAACTATCAAAACAATAAGAGCTAGTCTAAAGTTTTATTTGAGATAATTTTCTTACTATTTTTCAAAACAGTTTTTTAATACAAATATTTATTGAAAGTACTGAAAAAAAAAAAGCTAAAAATTGTCTAAAACAAAGCCTAATATATCTTTGATATTTAACTTAATCTTGTTCCGATTGTGCATAATCACATCAGTCAGAGTCACTCATCAGTCCGTCATTAGTCATTTTTAAGATATAAAACATCATTAGGAAAAAAAATTGTGCATAGTCATTTTGTATATACTTTTATCACAATTACTCTCTTATTAATAGTCGAGTTAAAATGGCACATTTTTTACATATAAAATAAAGATTCATTTAGGATACTTTTCTTACTATTTTATAAAACTGCTGTTGGAAGTAACTTTTTTAAGACTTGTAGAAAGTAATTTCCTAACAAAAAAAAAAAATGAAAGCAATGGTCAAACACAAATTATATGATCTGAAAAACAAGGCATTAAGAAAGCTGTCCTAAACAAAGCCTCAATGTCATAGCTTTAGTTCTTTAATTACAAATGTGCTTTAAATTATTATATATATATATCTTAAATTCACATTAATAATCATAAAATTTAAAGAATAAAGATATATGCATATAACATTAAATAAAAAAGTATTTATTTAATTAATCAAAAATAAATATTCAATTTAGTTTTTTTTTTAAAGATCATTTAAGATTTTGGATACAAAGAAATATTTCCTTCAAAATAGTAGTTTTCCGCTAATTAAAATCTTACGGAAGAATAATAAAAGTGAATATGCTAATTTGGAGTCTAAGGGTTCGTTTGGGATAATTTTTTTATTGCTTTTTAAAGTAGTTTTTAGTATGTATAAGTTGTCCCAAATGAAGACCAAAGAAGCCATAAGAAGCAAACTTTGCTATTGAGAATGATCATGACCTATTTGAGATTGCTACAACTTTTTGTAAACAAGATTATAAAATTACTATGAAAAAGATAATTTTTTTAAATGGCTATGAAAAGCAGGTTTCTAGTAGAGAGATTTTTAAAAAGCAGCACAAAAGCAATAGCAAACTAAATTGTACTGAGGCTTCGTTTGGGACAGTTTTAGACTGGTGCTTTTTTAATATTTTAAAGATATTTTTATACTAAAAAATAGTTTTACAAAATAATAAGAAAGTCGTCCCAAATAAAACCTGAATGGTTTTTGAAAAAGCATATATAGCAGGAATAAAGTGTCCCAAATAGGCTCGTAAGCTTGTTGGGACGGTTTTCTCATTGCTTCTTAAAATAACTTTTTAGTATAAAAATTTTAATTTTTGTACTAAAAAATTGATTTAAGAAACAGTGAGAAAGCCATCCCAAATGAGACCTGAATGATGTTTGAAAAAACATAGCAGGAAGAAAGTGTCCCAAACAGGCTCGTAAGCTTGTTTACCAAATAATTTGATAAAAAAACATTACCACAACAAGATACGTACATTTAGAGTTGTTTGATCAAAAGATACACATTCTCAAGCAAAAAATGTATATGAAATGAGAAGTTAAATAGCACACAAGCCAATATAAATATTATGATAATATATGAGTAAAATTTATTTTAAGAAAATGTTAAATATGTTATCAACGTTAGGTCACCCAAGTGATGTAAATGAGTTGAGTTGAGTTGAGTTGAGTCGATTATATGCCTAATCGTACTGAGCTCATTTAATTCTTACTAAGCTTGAACTCGAGCTTATTTTCTCAGCACAAATTTGGCTCATTAAAAAAAATGGGCTTGAGCTTGGCTCAATTGCTCAAGATCGTTTGGAAAACTCGAGTAGTTTTAAATTAAAATTTTTATTTTTATTTATACTTTTTAACTTTTAATGTACAAATAAAATATCAACGGAATACCAAATTATATATATAATTAAATTTTTATTATATTTTAAATTAATCGAGCAGCTAGAGGAACTTATGGGCGGAGCGAGATTGGACTCAAACTCGTATAATATATGAGCTTAAATATGAGCTCAAATTTGAATTCATGGCTCCATAAATTTGACTGATGAGACCATTAAAGGATCAAATTTTTCTCCTTTATTTTGCTGTAGCCCTTTAATTTCTTTTTCAGCCCTTTTTATCTCTAACGAACTCCCAATGGTAGATTTGGAAGATTGAGAAGTTTGGCCTTTTTTGAGGTGGAAAAGGTGTGGTCTGCTTTAGGGTCGGTTGAGTGGGCTAACTTTAGGCATGCTTGTTTTCCAACAAGTTTAAAATGATTGCTTTAGCACTTAGTACTTAGTAGTGATGCCTTTTTTAATAAATTACTATATAAGGAAAAGGGAGAGATTAAAAAGAAAAAATAGGTGGTTTATATGAACACTCTATTTAAAAATAATATTATCTTATTATTTTGATATTTCAAACTTTCTCTCATAGATATTTATTTTTTATTTATTTTTCAATTTATCTTTACTTTGTTGATAGGTTTAACTTTTGATGAAAAATTATATATATATATATATATATATAGTTTTGTATTCCATTGATAATCACTATTTTGTTATTATGAAAATATTTAAAATAAATTTATATTTAATTTCTTTTCATTTTGCTAGAATATATAATAATATTTATTTTCTTTATGGCCAATAAGGCATCAAATAAAAGAGCTAATTTATCTATATCAGCAATTTTTTTTTCTGAAATTTGAACGATTTTTTTTAAGTAATGATGCAGAAGGACTGATAGAAAAAACTTTTTTTTACTAGATTCAGTTACCATTAGTAGGTGATAATTCTCTTTATACTAGTTGCAATCCTAAGAAACAAACTGGTTGTAGGCAATAACCAAACTTTAAAAGGATATATATACTGATGTAAATTCCATTAGGATGAATTTTATTCCATCGAATTTGCATCAAGATTATTGGAAATAATTTTGCTTTATTTGATTGAGCATATTATAAATGAAGGTTTAGTATATTCACGGTAGTGAAGTAAGAGAGTCTTTCATCCTACCGTTGTATAGATACCTAGCACACAAACTGAGAATTTAGAATGCCAGGATTTTTACGTGGAAAATGCTTCAAAAATGGAAAAATTCACGGGGCCACGCCCAGTTAAAATGATTTCACTATTGTTTGAATATGTTACGAAGATTGACCCATTCCTAAACTTGAGGACGATCAATTTACAGTAGTCTAGGAAGTGAATTGCTCTTCGTGTGAATTTACAATGATGACGGTTTGGCAGAAGTTCGATGGTGGTATAACAGAAGTTCGACGGCTATCTAGTAGAAGTCCGATGATGATCGGTGGTCGAGCAGAAGTTCGACGACAATCGATGGCTAGGCAGAACTCTGGCGACAGTAGGTGGCCGGGCAGAAGTCTGACGACGATTGGCTGCCTGGTGGAAGTCCAGCAAAGGTCGGTAGCCAGGTGGTGGTCGAGGAGGAGTCTGGTGGCAAGAGAGCTCCTAGATTTCTCTTTCTCTCTTCTCTTCTTTCTCTTGCTTTCTCCACCATGTAATAAAGAATGAGGGGTCTATTTATAATTTTCTGGGAGTAGCATGACTAGTAAATAGGGAGAATATCAAGGGCATGTTGTGAGTGTTTTGATGGACAACTGATATCAATTCCCTCGATCATAGACTATTTAACAAGTATTATAGTATCTTAATGATGTCAAAATTCGGTGATCATAGGCTCATTGGATTCGTGTCATCGAGCCGCTCGATCCGATTATAAGCATGTCACATTTGAATATCATTTGCTCATCTAATTTATGCTTCAAACCTTCTAAATGTGCTTCGGGCCATCGATTACTACCCATTTGAGCTCGGATTGGATCAAATTTGGTGTCGTTGGGTTCGTCTCCTTGAGATGTTCAATTTGACTACAAGTTTGCTAAAATTAAAGTTCGGATGTCTCTGGATTTAATTTTGAAAGTTTTCAATGTAATTTTGCCTCGAGATTCGTGCTCGAAGAAAATAATGTTTTGATGATATATCATGTATGATATCAATGGAGTTCATAATTCGGCTACCACCACCACCGCCTGCCACCGATCACCTTTGATGACTACAGTAACTAGCAACCAATTGCTCGTCGCACATTACCCCACCTCTGGTCTCCTTCCCCAATAACTCACCATCATCGTTGGCCACTACCGACCACTGACCACCACAATATGAAATTAACATTGTATGCATTTTCTTCAAGCCATACATAAAAAAAGATGTAATTAATTGCATTTATTTTACACTCATTCAGATACCTCAAATTATTTCAAATATACTGTATTTTTTACACAATATTTTTTTATGTTACATTCTTTTTTCAGCCAATCAAAAACAAAACCCTTACAGATTTTTAGATGAGATATCCTGATTATTTCTGGTTGAATCATGTTGAAAGTTGAGTTTAAATGATTTTGAAACTTATTTTTAGTATTTTTTAGCTTAAATATTTAAGACTTAAAATTTCATATTTTTTATTGTCGCATAAATTATTAATATTGAATAGTTTACGAATAAAATATACCTTTTACCACATATTTGAAATCCTTAAAGTGGATAATATAATGAGCCCTTTTTACTTTAAAGATGGAGCACTAAATTTTAGCCGATTAACTAAGATTTGCTTCGGCCTGCCTTTTTTCTTTCTTTTGATCTTTTATGATTTGATTTTCATGTCGTCTACTTTTTAGGGAGGTCAACGACCGGCAGATGCCACAAAGGATGTGGCTTTTCAATTTTGAGTGCATTTTTAATTAAGAGTATTAGTTTATTACATGTTACAAAATTTATAAAGATAAAATAAAAAAATTTAAGTCTTAATTTTTGCATTAAAATCAAACATTTTGTTTTTTTAGATACTTAGATCAATTAAAACAAACTTACAGACAGGGGCGGAACCAACCTTAATTTTCAGGGGGGGCAAACTTATAAGTAAAAGTATAGGGATTTCACAGATATGCCGGGGGTCCAAGGGGGCAGCGCCCCCTGGTGGGGTTTGACCTGACTAATCAAGTCGCGGGGTCAAGGGGCAGCGCCCCTGCGAGGTTTTCGGGGGGCAGCGCCCCCGGAGCAAATTTTGGTTGTAAGGATATTTTTGGATTCTCTTTACTATTTCTCTTTGTATTTGATTCATCGTTCCCTAATAATTACACCTCTACATAACATATTTAATTATGCTTGGGGCAATTGCCTAAAGATTATAGTATTTTAAAATTTTTAGGGGGGGCAATTGCCTAAAAACCCTTATAATAAGTACTAAAAAATAAATAGCGGGGCATAAATTACCTAAAAAATCCTATAATAAATTTTTTTAAATTTTTTGAGGGGGGGGGGGGGGGGGGGGGCTCTTAGTAGATATGCCCTTGCTCACAGATAGACATCACATAAGCAGTTTACGAATCCAAAATCTCTTATTTTTTATTTGGCACACCTTTATACTATTGTTTGTTCCTTGCTTTCGAAATATTTTTGCACAAAAAAATAGCTCTATAAAGCAATAAGAAATTTGCTTATTATTTTTTAAAGCAGATTTTTAGTAAAAAAATTAAAA
Organism: Dendrobium chrysotoxum; assembly: GCA_019925795.1. Taxonomy (NCBI): domain Eukaryota; kingdom Viridiplantae; phylum Streptophyta; class Magnoliopsida; order Asparagales; family Orchidaceae; genus Dendrobium; species Dendrobium chrysotoxum. The sequence goes on along the minus strand of CM034314.1, from coordinate 89,448,616 downwards.
TTATTGTACTAAAAAATTGCTTAACGAAGTAGTAAGAAAGTTGTCCCAAACGAAACCTTAGTTGATAGAAAAAGCTCCAACCAACAAATCAAAATGAGTTGTATTCCAACACATCTAAATAAAAGAGAATAAATATAAGGGATACTAAGAATATTTACATTGAAACTTCAAATAAAAGAATAAAAAATCATGTGGACAGACACAGAATAGTATTTATATATAACTTTTATTTATTATTTATTTCACAATTGTATTACTTAGATCCTATTCAAATAATTCAAATATTTATTGGTCAAATTGGACTGCACCTTAACTATCATTAATGGACATGCATTTGTTATGATATAAGATGGGAAAAATTATTATGTATGGACGCCGAATACTTCCGGACTCGAATGCGGAGGCACCATGTCACTCAATATTTTATAAGTATATATGAATTCTAATTATCTATAGAGAGAGAGAGAGAGAGAGAGAGAAGGAGCACATGATATACAGATATCATCATATTAATGTTTCCTGTAGGAGAGAAAACCAATTATGCAAGTGTTACAATGTTGGCAACAGCTCAAATAATAATAATAATATAAATAAATAAATAAATAAAAATGTTGGCAACAGCTCATCCTGCATGGCAACTCACGTTTTTCAAATAATTCATTTAAATAGGACAGAAAAAATTGTTCTCTCTGCATAGAAAATAATAGAATAACAATATAATTTGTAATTTTTTATAAAGAAAATTATAAAACTGCTGAAAAAGAATAATTTTATAAAAAAAAATAGTTGTATAAAATAACTTTCTATTGCAAAAATTTTTTAAAAGCAATGAAAAAGAAGCGGTAAATCAAAAATTATGATCTGAAAAAAACAAAACACTAAATAAGCTTCCCCAAGTGAAGCTTTAATGCAGATCACAAAAGGAAACATGTGATTTAAGGTTGATAGGGGTGTGCGTGAGCCGAGCTTGACTTGTTAACAAGCTCACTAGTCAAGTTTATCAAGCCACGAGTTCAAGCTCGAGCTCGAGCCTATACTCGAGCTTGCATATTAAACGAGCTCGAGCTTGGCTTTGCTCAGCTCGGATGTTCGTTGAGCCGCTATATTAACTTAAAATATATTTAACATTTTTATTTAAATTAGCATTATATAATATATTTTAATATTTTAAAATTAGTTTTATATTAAAAATTTCTCTTTTTTTTAATTTTAATTTAAAATTAAAAAATTGAGCTCAACAACCAAGTCAAACTCGATCTTTCCAAACGAGTTCGAGCTTATAAATTTTCAAGTAATTTTCAATTAAAATGGGTTTGGAAGTTATTGAGTTTCTTTAAGATAAGTGCAATATAAATTTATATATATAACACTAATCTCAAAGCAAATTTTGTGATTTTAAGACTCATCTTGACCAAAAATATATCAATATATCACTATAAAATTTTTTTCTTGCAAAAATTATCTGATTACAGGGAAGATTAAAAGTAAAACCTCTTATATGAGCTAAAAAAATGAACCAAATAAAACAACAATTTCTATTAATATTATATCAAAGATAAATAATACATAATAATTCCAAGTCAAATGGTTTGGAAATTCCATATATAATATTTATCTTAAATAAAATTAAAATTTTAAAAATTTATGTTAATCAAATTTAATGATAATACTTTGATCCAAAAATATCCCCCAATAATTGCATCGGTAGCCCTTAGTTGGCGGTGGTTCAGAGCGTACAAGTGATGTGAATCAGAGAAATGAGCTAGCATATTTATTGTCAAATTAATATTTTTAATTAATATATTTTCATTCATTACCTAAAAATATTTTGGCTTTCTTTGGGACGACTTTTACTATTTCTTACTTTAAAAAATAGTAAAAAAAGGGTCTTTTTTTGGGACATTTAGGCCAATTAAGACAGACTCACACACACATCACATACACAAAGATTCGAACTCAAGATTTCTTAGTTGGTAGCCTAAGCTCCCAACCAACAGACCATGGTGAGCTAAAAAAAAAAAAGGAGTCTTAAATGAGGCCTTAATTTCCTTTAAAATCCAACTGATTCTCCAGCTATTTCCATAGAGATATATCCATGTTGATGTGGCTTTCAAACTGATTTCATCAAAATTTTTTAAAAATGATGTGTTATTTTATAAGTACTTTTTAATAATTTTTTAAGCTCCCGATTTAAAAATATAAAAGAATTTATATTAACTTTTATTAAAAATTAAATAATTACATAATTACCTTTATATATTATTATTATTTTTTAAATATCTGAAAGAACTCACTATTTTATTTCTTAAGCCATTTCCCCTATGCATTGGCGTGAGCAGAGCAAAAAAATGGAATTTGAGAAGAAAAAAGAAGGGGCGAGGAAAAGAAAATTTTAGGTTTGAAGGCCGTAGAAAGATTTTTGTTAGTTGATTATGTTGGAAAATTTGCTCGTCTCACTCATCGTAAAGAATCATTATTCTATTTCTAATTTCAATAATTTTGAATATTTTGTATTTTATACATTTTAATTTGGCCAAAACTTATAAAAGTTGCAATATCTTGATTTTTAGCAAATTTTAACAGCATAATTTTTGGTATGTGATAGATGTCATCAATATGAGCATTTTTACTGTAATATTATTGAATTTCATCGGGTTAAATAGAAGTTCTGAATAAATAATTGAGTATTTTTATTTAAGCATACTGCTAATACATGCATTGATAATAAAAATGGGTGTATAATTGGGTAATAACTGGCTGCTATTATTATTATAATAAGGTGATAATAATATATGTGAAGACAAGTAAAAATTTGATTTCACTAATATTGGCTGGAGACTAACTGACTTGTACAGGATGGTGGGTCGACAGACTTTTCCTTAAATATTATGCTTTGGTGTTATCCTCTACTGATTCACATGATGCTGATTGTGAATTATAAGGAGATGATTACTATACCGACTGACAAAGAGTGACGACTCTGTTTACTGAGCCAATAGTTTATTAGTAATGATACGATACTGAAAAAATTTCAATTAAGTCATGACTTCTTACTTGTTTAGTGTGACTATTAAAATGCATATTATTGAGACATTATTTTTATTACTGTATGAATTTATTGTTACAGCATGAATTCACTATTACTACATTATTTTACTACTATTGTCACTGATTTTATTGCTATCAATACGAACATCGATACTATTACGAATACTATTACTAATTTACTGTTACAATTATTGTTATTGATTCATTATAGTGATTACTGATACTCGGCACATGATATATTGAGCTTTTAATTAAGATAATGATACAAAATATGTGCATACATTTATATTATTTTACTGCATTGATATGATTATGATAGTTCTTATCGATGCTTTAGTTTTATCATTTTAGACAATGTCTTTACTAATTAAAACTATTAATACGTCGACTGCTTTATTAATTCAACACCCATGCTAATTTGCCGATTTCACCACAATACTAATGTATCGGCTTTTGTACCATATTATTTTATCATTTACAAACTTTATTGTTTGTGTTTGTGAGTTTTACTAATGTGCAGATTCATGATCATATAAATATTAGTGTTATAATTTGTCTGCTGATATGTATATTATTTCTTTATCGTGCTTTGAGTCAGTTGTAGGATTTGGTTATTTGCTGGACTCTTGAGCTCATTATATGTGGTTAAATGATTTTAGATCAGGATAATGGAGCATGGGTGTGAGATTGACCAGTATTCTTCAAGTTCAGGTTCTTTTTATTTTAACTATTTTTTGTACTTAGGATAACTAGTTGTGATATGATTGTATAGATCATGAGTAGTACATATGATTTTGGGAGAAATGAATACAAATGTATAAATTGATGTTTTTATCGATAGTTTTATTTCCACTGATATTTATATTGATAAAAAAGATTAGGTAGGTCTAGTTGTTATATATTAAAAGATAAAAAAATCATTCTTCTAAATTAAATTTTGGTGCATCACACACCTGCTCATGTATGCCCATCCCGTGTTGCTTGCGCATATACCATGTCCCGTGCTGCTCGCTATACCCCATCTCATGCCCTAGTTCATGCCCAGAGTCTCGTATCCTTTTCCTCTTATGTTCTAGCACTCGTCGTCATAGCCCTCTTCCTATTGCGTTCGAGCACCGTCGTCGCAGCTCCTTTTCCTCTTGCATTCGGGCACCCGTTGCTGCAATTTCCATCAAGCTCGATCGTGCCCTAGCTCACGCCAATCTCGGCTTCGTCTCCTTGGCCAGTTTGTCCCCGTGCCTGAGCTTGCGCTCGTGTGATCATGCTCAATCCGACTCCATCCATATGTAACTTGTGGTTTCATTCGAAATGCTTTCATCATCTAATTTGTATTTTCTACTGTTCTTTTGATGGCTAATGTTGGATTTGTAACCTATAGTAGCTTTCTGATGATAAGCGGCTGATGTTAATGTCGAAAATAGTTTTATCTTCTCATTTTCTTCATGAAAAATTGCTCTTAAGAATTTTTTGTTGGGTATCTAATCTCAGAAACTTACAGTGATGCCTGTGGCATTCTTATCAACAAGTTCTTGTGGGATTGTTGTGAATCTTATCTATTAGTGCTTTCTGTTAGAATTTTGTAACATTAATGGAGATCTGGAATGTTTACTATTGGTGTTTCTATTATCAAATCTCTTCTTGTACGTTTACTTTGTGCTATTTTTATAAGAAATTTTATCTATATGACATACAATTATATAATATTCTTTTTACTTGGTCTAGATACCAAGCTTTCTATAAGCAAACTCTATCCATTACATTAGATTCATTAGGATTAAAATTAGTCAATCAAGCAAGGCCCACAATTGATGATTGTATTTTGAAATTGTCGATAATAGTTGTCAATCAATACATTATTATGTATGTGAAATCTGAAAATTTAGCAGCGATTTAAACTGTCACTAATATACAACAATAACAGCAGTTTAAACCACCGCTAATTATGAAATATAGCAGCGGTTTAAATCGCCGCTATTCTGAAAAAAATAGTGGTGGTTATAATTGCCGCTAATCTGGATATATAGCAGCAATTTAAACCGTTGATAATATAATCACTTCAAAACTTTTCCCGGCGATCGCAAAACAGCCGCCAAAAAACCTTTGCAGTGGACACCAACTACGACGGTCTTGCAGCGGTTTTTAAACCGTTACAAATCCATTTATGACAGGCAAAAGCGCCACTAAAGCCTCAATTAGGTGCTGTCTAAGGCTTCGTTTGAGACGGCTTTCTTACTGCTTCTTAAAACGGTTTTTTAGTACAAAAATTAATTTTTTTTTACTAGAAAGTCGTTTTAAGAAGCAATAAAAAAACTGTCTCAAACGAAACCTAAGTCTTTTTTTTTTTTCCTTGTTATGTAGCTTTGATCTTCACCTTTAAATAAAGAATCACTGGTCATTACAAGCTTTAGAAAATCACGCACAAAAACTCTAGCTTGAGCCATAAACTTTCCTAATGTTGTTTCTTTCAAAATCTCATCTTTCAAATATAGTTAAATGATCGAGTGAGATTTTTCACATATCTTTCTTTCATCACGCTCACTCGTTATTATCAAGCATATTGGTGTGCCCCACTCCACGGCTCATCTTGATTATTCCTTAGTTCAACACTCTTTCATCTACGAATCTTCTTAATCCCATATTTTTTTAGGCATTACATTTCTCATAAGCTTTTACTCTCATATTTGTTATTAGAATAAGCGCATGTAAACTTAACAAAGAAATCACAATAAACTACATGATAGTTGCAAAAGAAATCAAATAATATAAAAGTACAATTATTTTTTAATAATATTTTCTCTCTCACTTCTTCTCTTTTTGGTTATTTATTTATTTCTTCTTTTTAAGGACATTTAGGAAATTAGGGAAAACTTACACACACATCACATATGTAATACTCGTGTTAGTCTGTGTAGAATCTAATTGTGTAGATCAATCGAGTTGTACAGTTGCTTCGGACCTCAATTCAATATGTCGTGCTTGCTGGGGTGGTCCTCCCCCTTTTTGGGTTCGGGTGCTTTGCACACCAAAATTTTTTTCGGTACAATGCCTCGACGCTGTGTATTGGAGTGCCCCGGCGTTGTGTACCCGAAAGCCCCGGCGCTGCAGAGTTTGCTGGGAGAAATGACAAAGAGCGAAGCGCCATAGAGCTCTAGATTTAGTGCTGCGGGTTTGAGTGACGCAGCATCATGATGATAGAGGCTTGAGCGTCACAATGCTACGAGGCGGACTGAATAATTTTTTTTCTCATTCCTTTGGTGTTATTTACTTGACTTTCTTTTGTGTTTTGTGTGTGAGAATGGTGTAAGAGAGAAGAGAAGGAGAGAGTGAGACAGAAGAGAGACATGCATTTATTTCTCACCATTTTCATAGTGGATTTCTTGGTGTGGTGTGGCTCTGTAAATTTTTTAATTTTAATTTTTTTCACGTTAAATCCTTGTGTTTTTACTTTTCGCTACTTTTACTTTCTTTTTTGTTTCATCACGCAGTTTACTTCTATCCTCAACAACTCAACCCAAAACATATTAGGCTTCGTTTGGGACGGCTTCCAGCTACTTTTTAGTACAAAACATTATTAAAAACAGAAAAAAAACTGTATATTAAAGCTATCCTAAATAAAACGAGGTGATATATAAAGCTCCCAACCAATACACACATGAGAGTTGCCTAACTCAAAATTTATTTTTATTTCAGGAACTCAAATCTCCCAAAGCAAACTCAAAAGTGTTTACAAAGCCATTAAAAGTAATAAAAATAAAAATTATATATATATATATATATATATGAAAAAATTTGGGCAGAGCCCGTATATTAACTTACAGGTAAAACCAAAAACTCTCAACAAAAAAGAAGGAGAAGCTTAGAAGAGCTCAAAAAATCAATCAACACCAAAAAGGTGCAGCAAAAAAGAGGGAAACAACCCAAAAACTATAAAAAAAGAATCATAAAGAACCCGAAAGGCACCAGATGCCAGGACTCAGTCAGAGATTAGCAGTCAGCATGAAGGCTCGAGATGAAATACCCTGGTTGCCAGAAGGCCGTCCAAAGGTATAAGCAATAACGGGTAGACATCATCATCCCAGGCATCATCACATGTAACCCGTAGAAATGGGAAGCAGCAATCAGACAGAAATGAGGGAAGCCGCGGCAATTAGAGTAGACCCAGCAGAACATCCCCATTTTTTCACTTACATACTTTGGCAAAAATAGCTCTCTTAATCTTAAGAGAGATGGTGCTAATACTGCTAGCATTCGCCCCGTAACGACGATCATTTCTCTCTCGCCTTAAGAAATAGATAGAGCAGCAAGATATAAGATAAAAGAGCCTTTTCACAGAAGAAGAAATGTTGGGTAGATCAGTAATCCAGACCAAAAACTGAACAACATTAGGTCTTAAAAGCAAGGTACGAGCCGCATATATTAACTCAGATATAATGGAAAATGAGTAATCGCATTCAAAAAAGAGATGAGTAATACTCTCAATCCCAGAATAACATAGCTGTCAATTCAAGTCGATAGAGAATTACGTTTGTGAAGGGCATCAGCAGTTTTTAAGCCATCAACAAGGCACATCCACCAAAAAATAGAAAAATGCTAAGCATTACATTTATGCCAAATAAATTTGCCCCAAGAGCACATTGGGAGGTCCTTATAGAATTCCTTATTATAATTTCCAAATGACTGCGTATCAGAATTACCCCACAACAAGCATTTCTCAGCGGAATCGAAGATAGGGATAGAGAGAATAACATTTGCAATAGTAGGTTCCATAGAAGCAGGTAAATTCCACGCATTCCCCAAAATTAAATCCTTAATAGAAGCCTTCAAACAACCAAAAGAGTAAATAGGCAGTCTATCCACATTACACCAGTGATCCCAAAAAAATGAGATAGGCGCATTTGGTGTAATCCTGAACTTAAAGAAAGGCTTAGCAAAGACATCAATTTTACATAAAGATTTCTAGAATTTAGAAGCGTGAGAAGGGGTAGGGCGCCATGGAGAGATGTACCTAGCAATCAGCCACCTAGAAAGGGGAGAACTGCAATTATACATTCTACTAATAACAGAACAATTAAAACTAAATTAAAGAGCCTGAATAGAATGCAGACTCAAACCCCCTAGGAGTTTAGGTTTGCAAACATTATCCCAAGACACCATATGCAACTTACGAGTAGCCACAACATCACCAAAAAATAGAAATTTCGATGAAATCTTCCTGATATATTTGATAATCGCTTTAGGTATAATAGACCCACGAATCCAGTATGCTATGGAGTTAAGGTTAATAAATTTAAGAAACTGTAAATGACCATCCAAAGAAAGGAGGCTAGCTTTCCAACCATATAACTTCGAGTAATACTTTCCATTAGAGGCAAAAAAATCAGCAATAGTCTGCCTTTTGAAAGAGATAGGAATGCCCAAATAAGAGATCTTAATGCTGACATTTGGAATAGATAAAGCATAGCAAATGGAAGACTGATTAAGGTTGGAATTGGGAATGAGAATAGAGCTCTTGTCGAATTAACATGAAGGCCAGAAGCCATAGCAAATATTTTTAGATAGTGGGCTAGTTTGTTGCAGTTAGTTAAATCAGGATTACCAAAAACTAACAAGTCATCGGCATAAAGAAGATGGGTGAGGTTATAACCATCCACATTAATGCCCTCAAAATCACCATCATCTATGAGGGCTAAAAAGGCCTCTATAACAATGCAAAAAAGATAAGGACTGAGGGGACAATCCTGTCTCAAACCTGCAGAGGAAGAGAAATAGCCGTCGAGAGCACCATTAATCAGAATGGAAAAGTTAACATTGGTAATACAAGCTTTGACCCATTGAATGTAAATGCTAGGGAATCCTTTTTGAGCCAATCTAGCGAGGAGGAAGTCTCTTGATACAGTATCAAACGCTTTACAAATATCTAGTTTAGCATAAAAAAAAACTATTTTTCCCCTTTTGACGAGCTGTATGAAGAATCTCATTAGCCAAGATAATGTTATTCGTAGAGCTTCTAGATTTAACAAATCCAGCTTGATTATCCTTAACAATCAGTGGAAAAATGGGCTTTAATCTATTAGCTAAGATCTTAGAGATGATCTTATAAAAAATATTAAAAAGAGCAATTAGCCTGAAATCTGAAATACTAGCAGCATGATTAGATTTTGGGATCAAAGCAAGAGTCGTGGCTTTAACATCAGCAGGGAGATAACCCTTATAGAAGAAAGATCTAATGGCCTTGCAAAGAGAAGGACCTAAAATGTGCCATATTGATTTATAAAAATGAAAATTAAAACCGTCTGGCCTGGGTGCAGAAGAAGAGACTCCAAAAAAAATAACCCTTTTAATTTCATAATCAGAAACATACTGAGTAAGAGAGGAGGCCATAGAAGGAGTTCAAGAGTTACTAGTGGGGAATAAATTCATGTCCATAGAGGTGGGGGGAGGAGGGTTATATAGGGCTTGGAAATGCCTAATAATAGGACTAATGGCCTCTTCTCTAGTGGAGTTAGGCATAATAGAACCCATGTTGAGAACAACATTTTTCTTTGAGTTTCTAGATGAATTTTTGCATATAAGTATTTCAAATCATCCTCACCCTGAGAAAAGCCAATTGGCTTTAGCTCTTTGGATCACCCAAGAAGCAAGCATACTTGTAAATTTGAAAATTTGAAGATTGATGGACTTAAGAGAAGCATTTAGGGAAACATTCAAGGGGTCAGCATTAATCTTCTCCATGCAATCAGATTGTTTGCTATGAAGCCCAACAAGATGAGGATCAATAATGGAAGAGTTGGCCCATTGGTTCTTCTTAATATTCCCTCTCAAAAATTTGAGCTTACGACAAAAATCCTGAACTAGGTTTCCAATGGATGGGGCAGAAAAAACATCCAATAGAGCCAGAGTGCAAGAGATTAGGGCAATGATCAAAACATGAGGGGCTTTGGATGGAGCAGAAGGTGATAGGATAAGACATATGTCATTCCTCATTCACAAGGGCCCTATCCAACTTGATGTGTATAGGATTGTCCAATCTTTGATTAAAATCGAGTGAGCTAAGATGAAAAAGGGGTCTTGAAGAGAGGCCTCATGAATCCTATTCTCCAATAAACAAAGCATGTCCAGATCGAAAGACTTAATCAAACTTCTACAACAAATAACTTTATCAAGGGAATTGAACCCCATGATATTCTAAACTACTATTGGGGGCACATACATTAATTTTTTGGTGGGTGAGGGGGCTTTCTGCCTTGCTTCCCCCTAGTGGATTTTGATGTTTTAACTGGATTAGAGGTCTGTTGATTGTAATCCATCAATTTAGAAGCAACATCATCAGGTTTAGGGGGGATAATCGACTCCACATTATCCCCCTGCTGTAGCAGAATATCATATTTATTAGACGAGATGACCCCAGCATCGCCATCTGAGGCATAGGACTAAGACTGGCTAGAAGAAGCATTACCATCTTCTGTAAGAGAATTAAGATTGGGGATGATGGTGAAAGAAGGGTCATGTGTGAAGTGGGGCTTGGGGGGGATTAATTAGATTTGACACACAAAGACTCTCTTGAGACCCCAGAAAGTCCTTCGAGGGGGAATCAACGCTAGGGACAAAAAGGGCATTTTGATTATTCTATAGTAGAGCAGGTTGAGAGTTAAGAGGTAATGTAGCAGTAGAGGATGAATTTGGGGGATCATTGGTGATTTGAGCTTGCTGAGCGGGTGGGAATCATTGAGTGGGAGATGAAATTCAATTTTGTGCAGGGTGAGGAGAGGGCTTGGGCTTCTGATAATTATGGTTTATGCTAGAGCTTCTACCACGCGAAGGATGCATCATGTCTGCCTGATTAGCAGGAGGTTCAGAAGGATTGCTAGGCTTTGACGAGTATAGAGATGAGTAATGTACAAGGGATTTACAGAACTCACAGGGTGTGGGTCTCCATTCATATTGAACCTTCATGTTGAAAACATCTCCATCGAGGGAAATAGGGATTTCATCAGGGTAAGATGCAGAGCTATCAACTTGCACATAGATCCTAGCGAAAGTAAGATAGGTTTTCTGAGCCGTGAGGGAATCAACAACAAGAGGAACACCAACCTTGTTGGCAATTCTAGATATTCCCTCTGAGTTCCAACAAACCAGAGGTAAAATTATGGATTTTAATCCAAATGGGGACAGAGAAAAAATTTTCCCTTTTAGGATGAAAATGAGGCGACTATTTCTGAAGAACGAAGGGTTTTCCAAGGAAAAACCAAAACCCTCTAGACCAAGCCATCTCAAAATCCTCCGAAGATGAAAAACATAGAAGGAAGAAACCTTCACTAAGAGAAAAGAGCTGTAGCGAACCTTTAAGAGCCAAAGTTTTCCAAATAGCGCCTAACAGAGCTTCGGAGAATGGGCGCCGACCAATGGAATAACCCACCAGGCACAAGTTCTAGTCTTGAGCAGCTTTGGTAAATTTTTCACTATTGAAAGGAATAATCTCAGGCTCCGAAGGAAAGAACGAGAGGGGAATGTCTTTAGCAGTTGGGTCAGAAGAAACCACAATATTTTTCCAGTTGCGAGGAGGAGGAGGGCTAGTGCCACCAACGGGCTAGGAGAGCGGAGGGAAGTCAAGAGAATAGTGAGAAGGATCCATGAGGTGGATGAGAAGGGCCTCCGGCAAAGCCGGAGGCGGCGGGAAGGATGAAGGCGGGAACCAATCGGCTAGGAAAAAAATCTTAGCAGAGAAACACTCACTCCCCCAATAAAAATTACATTCAAACACATCAATGTAGTAACTTCATTCGTTTATATATAAATATAAACATAAGATTTATAATACTTTTTTTTTTGGGAAAATTTGGGGCAGAGCCCGTATATAAATTGAAGAAGAAAAACTACAAGTGTAAAAGAAAAACTAAAGTCTTGGCTCTCGAAAACAAAAAGAGAAACCAGAGACTCTAAAGGAGAAGCAAAAAACTGGAATCATAACAAAAACTGAAGCTAGCAGCTTCAAGGACTCAGGTTGCTCAATCAAAAACATCAAAATCGACACGAAAGGGGCAGTGAATAAGCAAAGGCCCCTGGTTGCCAAAAAGGCCGTCCAAGGGGCAGCTGAAACAATCAGCATACATCATTGTCCTGTCGAAAACCCATTGTCACGAGCAGCAGAAACATACCAGCCATTGGGAGAAAAGCAACATTAATCAAAACTTCTTCCAGGTGGATGTTTTGTAAGCAATGGCCTTTTTGATTTTCGACAGAACAGTAGTATGACAATCAACAATACCACCAAAAATCCGATCATTTCTAGCACGCCAAATGCAGTAAATATTTGCACATGCAGCCAACAGATAATAGTTTCGCTGGGTGGCCGTGAAGCCCTGTTCAAAAACACTTCCAAAAGCTTGATGTAAATTCGGTCTCAAAAGATGATTCCTCAGCCAGGGCAGGAAATGAATAAGAATCTTAAAAGTGAAACTGCATTCAAAGAAAAGGTGAGCAATAGACTCTTGCTCAATGTGGCAGAAGCAGCAGGTAGAGGCAATGCGAATCCCACGAGACTTAAGCAAATCAATAGTTTTCAACCCTTTCTTGAAAGCCATCCAAGCAAAGGCAGAGAAGCGAAGGGAGAACTTCTTATGCCAGATAAATTTTTGCCATCCAACCTGAAGAAGAGTACTGTGGTATTGAGAGTTGAAATTTTTGAAAGTTGGGTTAGAGGCGTCTAACCAGTGGTGATTATCCAAAAGGTCATGAATTTGGACAGCTTGGATTTTGGAAACAATGGTAGCCTCAAAACAGTTAGGGATGATCCAGTTATTCCCCGAAATAATCTTGCCAACTTCCCAGCTAGAGAAGGTAGAATAACGATTAAAGTCCATGTCTTCACTTAAAATTTTAGCAATGGAGAGACCATTGCACCACGGATCCCAGAGAAGGGAGAGTTTGCTTTCGGCATGTATAACCAGAGAGATGTAATGTTTAATATTTCCAGCCTTATTGCAGAGGTGTTTCCAAAACAGGGAGCATTTACCAATGGTAGGTTTCCATAGAGAGTGATATTTGTTCCGCCACCAGTCAAAAAGAAGATTGCTAGAGCTAAGAAATCTCCAAATAATAGAGCAAGCGAAATTATGATATAAAGAATCAATAGACGGTATAGATTCTATTCCCTATCTTTTTAAAAATGTTATTCCATATCTAAAAAAAACGGTAAAGTGATGACTTAGATTTTATGTAAAGTTAAGAAATCATACAAAGATTCCTTTTAAATTTATTTTGTATGGACATATTCAGTTACTCCGAAGTTCTCTTAAGGTTAATTTCTTAGTTTAAAAAAAAATCACACAAATTTAATAAGAAATATTAAACAAAACATATATAATTTAAATATATTAGATACATTTAACTATATGTGCTATATACATAAAATAGAAATTATTATTATAATATGAATAAAAATAATTATATTAATAAATAATATAATGTATAAAATTTCAATATATATTATATTGACAAAAAAAATTTAATAAAATATACTTCATATTACAATATAAATAGAAATTTATATTGTAATAGTTTCAAAAAATAATATAAGTATAGTACATACATTATAATTAATTATTTTCATTATGATTTTTAATTAATAGTAATTGTTAAGTTTGGTTATAAAAGATTTCAAACTTAAATTAAAATATAATTGTTATTAAAATATCAATATATAAATAAATTCAATTATACTAATATAAATTAAAATAATTATATTAATAAATAATACAATGCAGAAAATTTCATTATAAATTATATTGACAAAAAATAAATTATATTAATAAATTTTAATTAATATTAGAGTATAAATAGGAAATAATATTATAATACTTTCATAATATAATATAAATAAAATTTAACATAAGTATAGTACAAACATTAGAATTAATTATTATTTTAATGATATTTAAATAATAGCTAATGATGAATTTGATTACAAAAGTTTTGAAACTTAAATTAAAATAAAATTATTATTAAAATATCAATATATAAATAAATTATATTATATTAATATAAATCAAAATAATTATATTAATAAATAAATTAATCTATAAAAATTCATTATAAATATAATTGAAAAGATTAAAATTATTTGAATAAAATATAATTAATATTAGACTATAAATAAAAATTAATATTATTATATTTTCAAAATATAATATACATAAAAAATAATATTATTATAGTACGCACATTATAATTAATACTATTATTATGATATTCAAATAATAGTTAAAGTTTTCATATTTAAATTAAAATATAAATATTATATATATATATATATATATATATATATATATATATATATATATATATATATATATATATATATATATATATATATATATATATATATTCTATTTATATGATATAAATAGAAAAAATTATATTATAGTAATATAAATTAAAATAATTATATTAATAAATAATATAATGCATGAAATGTCATCATAAATTATATTAACAAGAGTAAGATTATATTAATAAAATATAATTAATTTTAGAGTATAAATAGAAATTAATATTATTATACTTTCATAATATAAAAATATAATGTTAAATTTGGTTATAAAAGTTCTCAAATTATCATTGAAATATGAATATATATATATATATATATAAATCAATTTTATTAATATGATATAAATAGAAATAATTATATTAATTGAGAATATAATGTCATAATAATTAATATTAATAGAAATAAAATCATATTAATATATTATATAATATTATAACAATTTGATAATATGATATCAATATAGTATATATAATTTAATTATTTTTTATTATTACAACATATTAAAAATAATAAATGTTAAATTATCTTATAAAAGTTTTGAAATTTAAATTAGAATGTAATATATTTATTTTCAGTTATGGCTTATGAAGAAGACAAATTCTGATATAGAAATTTTTAATATTACTAAAATTAAAACTGATTTGGTAATATATCAATTTTCAAATTGATTATTATAATAAGCATTAAACATACTTTTTTTACAAATATAATAAAAATAATGAAGAACTTATCTATTAAATTTATACATATTATATACATTAATTTGAATATAGTATATACATTTAAAAAAATATATTATTGATATATCATCAAAGAATTATCTTAATCAAGCATGAATCTCGAGGCAAAACCCAAGTGGGAAATTTCTAAAATTAATTTGGAGACCATCTGAACTTCGATATTAGCAAACTTATGGTCGAACTGAACCTCTCGGAAATACGAACCCAACGACACCAAATTCAACTCAATCCGAGCCCAAATGAGTCCAAATCAAAGACCTAAAGCACGTTTGGAAGGTTCAATTTATAATTCGAATTACCAAACAGTTTCCAAAAGTGACATGCATATAGTCGAATCGAGCGACTCGACGAGACGAATCCAACGAGCCCAACATCGTCGAATTCTGATATCATTAAGACCTTCAAATGCTCAATAAATGATTCATGATCAAGAGATTCAACATCGGCCGTCCATTCGAACCACTCACAATTTACCCTTGATCTTCTTATTATTTACTGTCCATGCCACTCTCAAAAAACTATAAATAGCCCCTCATTTCTCTTAAGAGGGGACCCAAGCAAGAGAAGAAGAGAAGGAGCCAAGGAAGAAGAAGAGAAGGAGGAGAGCTTTCTGGCCACCTGACTCCTCCTCAACCACCCGACGCCGGAGTTCCGCCAAACCACCACCGAAGGCCAGAGTTCCTCTGGATCACCACCGGACGCTGGAGTTTCGTCGGCCACCACCTGACGCCGGAGTTTCACCGGCCACCACCTAACGCCGGAGTTTCGCCGGACCACGACCTCACGCCGGAGTTCCACCAGACCACGAACTGACGCCAGAGTTCTGCCGGACCATCACCAGATGCCGTAGTTTCGTCGGACCACCACCTGTCGCCGGAGTTTCGCCGGACCACCACCTGACGTCAGAATTCAGTTGGACCACCAATCAACGCCGAAGTTCCGTTGGACCGCCACTTGACACTAGAGTTACACTCGACCTCTCAATATTGCTGGATTTTCTCCCTCTACTTGTAATTTCAATCCGAGAGTTGATAATTATAATCTGATCGTCCTCAACTTTAAGGATGAGTCAACCACTTGTAACCAAAGCAAACACTAGTGGAATCCTTTCAACTGGGCGTGGCCCCGTGGTTTTTCCCCTTCCAGGGTTTTCCACGTAAAAATCATGGTGTTGCATTTTCTTCTGTTTGTGTGCTGGATATCCATACAACGCTGAGACAAAAATTTTCTAACTCTATCGCTAACTCTATCGCCGCGTATATTCTAGCCCACAACAGTTTGGCGCCATCTGTGGGAATCACTATCCCACAATCTTGAGTATTGCTTCGATGGCCAACTGGCGTAGCAATCGTATCTTGGGAGCCTCTCGCTCCAACACCCATCAATCCAGAAACCAATCCATAAATCATGGACGCCAAGTATCTGCCTCCTTTTATCCTGGGGGGCAACACGTTACTGAAGAAGGAACTTCGGGACCTTTCCTAGAAGAACGTATCCGAAAGATGGAAGAATCACAAAACGAGATCCTACAACTCCTGCGAGAGACTCGACAACCGGCGCTAGCATCACAGGAGGAGATTCTTCTCCCTCGAGATCCACCGTTGGTCGAAGCTGTTCAACTCGAACACCTTCAAGCAGAGATTCCTCTTTCTCCACCAAGGAGGCATCCGCAGTCACATCAAGATAACAAAATTGTTGAAATAGCAAGTTCTACCCATCCTTCGCACACAGATCGGCAACCTCGTGTTCTTCTGGACCTCCCTGAAGAGTTAGCCCGACCGCACGTTGCTAAGCTCCCTCGCAATGCCCTACGCCACGAACTGCGATGATTGGTCTGAGAAGAGTTCCCTACAGGAAGCGTAAGGCAACCCCTTCGTCAGTGGGACTTCCAGGAGTCGTCACCCCTGACAGAAGCCATTCTTCAACTCCCTATTCCTACAGGATTTAAACTATCGAGCATCGATTCCTATGATGGGACATCCAACCCGTATGAGCACATCAATCATTACAGAACCATCATGCATATCCAGCGAGCATCCGATGCACTCCTCTGTCATATTTTTCCTGGTACCCTCAAAGGACAAGCTCGAACGTGATTCTATTCACTTCCAGTCGAAATAATCCCTACATTCGTCAAATTGGCCAAAGTGTTCGCCGAACAATTCGTTGCTAATCGAAGAATTGTTAAATATTCTTCTCACCTTTCTGGGATCCGCCAAAATGAAGGATAATTGTTAAAAGAGTATTTTCAGCGATTTTACACTGAGGCCTTCATCCTGGCCCCTTTTATTCTGCACTCATGCAGGACACAATTCATTCATACGCTGACCTGATTCATCATGTGGAGGCACAAATATCAGTAGACGAAGCCATCAATGCTCATAGGAAGCAATTTGAGCAACCTTCTGGAAAGCACAAAAATGCCCCTACGATAGATAACCCATTCTTGCAGCAAAAGAAACAAGGGAGGAATAGCCTACCTCCATTGCCACGCCATGAGTTTTGACAAGAAAAAGAGTATACACCTCTCAACGTATCTCGAACCAATATACTGATGGCCATTCGTGATCAAGAAAATATCAGGAGGCCTAATCCTTTGAAGCTAAATATGGGAAATCAGGATCAATATTATTATTTCCACCGTAGTCGTGAGCACACCACTGAAGCTTGTAAGCCATTCAAAATGAAATTTAGAGACTTATCCGACAAGGCTATCTTCGATAGTTTATTCAAGATTCACCTGCTCGAGATGAGGCTCGTTTCACTGGGGGGCAAAATCAACAACAAGAAAGGTAATCATTGAATAATATTCAAATGGTTGGTGAGATTAAATAACCATGTAACTTTGGCCTTTGTGTTAGTTACTTGTCGTGTGTCATCATGTACCTCTTCTATGATAAGTAGGATGTCACTCTAATGTCCCTAGTGTCTTCTCCCAAGTTAAATGATGTGTTTGTCCCTACATGCATCTTTTATGTTGTACTAGAAAACTATTATATTATCTTACAGTAATATAATGTATTTTTGTCCAGTTATGATATTATCTCATTCTTTAAAGAGGATCAAAAATGACAACTAACTATGAATCTAATCTCATTATCCATGATTTGAGAAATATGCAATCTTTATTGTGTCTTAATCGCTGGATGATCAATCACAGGGGGATTCGATCTGACCTCTTCCATAAAGGTTAACGTCATTGAGCAGGGCTCTGACATATAACATCGAATAGGTCAAACATCCTAGGAGGATGTCAATCAAAGCATAAAATCCTTGATTCGAGAAATACATAATTTTTATTGTATCTCATTCATTGGATGATCAATCCCAGGGGGATTTGATCTGACCTCTTACATATAGGTTAACGTCATTGAGCAGCGCTCTGACATACAACCTCGGATAGGTCAAACATCCTAGGAGGATGCCTTGTATCTCAATCACTGAAAGATCAATCCCATGGGGATTTGATCTGACCTCTTCTATACAGGTTAACGTCATCAAGCAAAAGATTTGACTAACAACCTCTGATATGTTAAACATCATAGGAGGATGTCTCTCACATTCCCTCATATTATACGCCTCAAAAAGTACGGGGGCAATATATCAAAGCATATATCAAAGATGCAATAACAATTCAGCTTCCTCCAGGGGATAAGTTCTTAACTTCATATATAATATTAATGGAGTTACAAAATTCAGATTTAGGTGTACATTTATTCTCACTAGAAGTTGAAATTAAAAACTATATTGGCATCATCCGTACAAACTACTATCATCAAGCAGCAGCAAGCAACTTTAAAACAGTTAAATATCCTTAGTGGATTTAAGTGACTTCTCCTCTATTACACACAAGCATCTCATACAATCTCTTCTTCAAAGAAAGGACATAACATGATCATCCTCAGGCCTCCACTCAGTTAACAGTGTTAGTGTGTTGCCAGAATGTTGGCATAACACACTGCTTTGGCCCCTTGACTCAAGGATATCTGATGTCGGCACACTTCAGTATGGATGCATATTGCCTTGGCAAAATGCCACTGGACACTCGCCATCATCAGCCCTTCGTCGGATATCTGCCGGCGGTCCTTTACTTCATATCAGCTATCATCGGCTTCTCGCTCGACTACTGATAGTGGCACACCCTCCAACTCTCTCCTTCAGCTCTCCACTCGGCCATTGACTGCCAACGAATTTCCACTCGATCGTTCATCATCGAAGGACTTCTGCTCAAATAGAGTCGAAATTCTCCCCATATACTAATCACTTTCGGTTCTCTTCCTGGGTACTATTACCGCTAGATCTTCTCAAATCACCCTCGCATGCAAGAAACATTTGATTTTCTTCTATCAAGGATTTTCTATTAAGGAGATAGTCTCTCATCCTGACTTCTTCTACATAAGAGAGGGACATTGAAGCTTGATAGGGGAATGCCACCTATCTCCGATAGTGGAATGCCTCAAATGTAAAAAGAAGACTGGAGAAAAAAAAAGGGAGAGGAAGGCAAAAATTCTAACTTCTACACAAGGAGAGGGGCACTGATTTTGTGTAGGGAAAGTCACCTATAACAAACAGTAGATCATGCCTCAACTATAAGAAAATTAGAACAAGGGAGGAGAAAGAAAAGGAACGACTCCAAAAATTTCCAACTTCTACACAAGGAGAGGGGCCCTGGTTTTGTGTAGGGAAAGTCACCTACAAAAAATAGAGGAATGCCTCAACTGTAAGAAAGTTAGAGGGAGAATAGAGGAGAAGAGAATGGGCAATTTCCCTCTTGCCCCAGGGGGCCTATTTATAGAATGAAAAAATGGAGCAAAAGGAGGGAAAATGGTTCAAAATTTGGGGGAAAATTTGCCTCTGAATTATTTAAATTCATTCAAAAAGTTTTTAGAAACTTTTTCGAATTTATTGGGGCCACATTTGGAATTTTCAAAAATCCTTTATTTTTATTTTAATAAAAAGAGAAAGTTGCGGGACCCACTTGAAAAAAAAAATTATTTTGCAGAATTTAATGTAGCACGGGTACTGTAGCAGGATACTGTAGCGACAGTACTGTAGCAGCAATGTAGCACTCGGGGTTACTATAACAACCGCAAGAATTTTAAAAAAAATTTTATAAACTCCTCCAACTGTCACGCGCCCTATGGGGCGCACCCCTTCGCCCGCGCGCCAGCGAGGGCCACCACCGGCGGCCGGCAGGTTCGGCCGCCTACGCGTTCCCGGGCTCCGATTTTTGGCTCGGACGGTCCAAATTGGACTTTTTTGGGGTCCCCAGACATATTTTTCGACGTTCCGGACTCAATTTTGATGCTTTTGGAGCTCAATGAGGCCTCTACGATTGAGTTTCAGTAAATTTATATCTTTTGGAATGCAATTTTTTGCAATTCGGCCAATGTAAAATGTCGAAACAAGTATTTTCAGACTCATAGAACTTCGACGTCTGAAAATAGGGGGCAACTGATATATCATCAATGAATTATCTTAATCAAGCATGAATCTCGAGGCAAAACCCAAGTGTGAAACTTCTAAAATTAATTCGGAGACCATCTGAACTCTGATATTAGCAAACTTATGGTCGAACTGAACGTCTCGAAAATACGAACCCAACGACACCAAATTCAACTCAATCCGGGCCCAAATGAGTCCAAATCAAAGACCAAAAGTACGTTTGGAAGGTTCAATCCATAATTCGAATTACCAAACAGTTTCTAAAAGTGACATTCTTATAGTCAAATCGAGCGGCTCGACGAGACGAATCCAACGAGCCCAAGATCGTCAAATTCTGATATCATTAAGACCTTTAAATGCTCAATAAATGGTTCATGATCAAGGGTTTCAACATCGGCCGTCCATTCGAACCACTCACAATTTACCCTTGATCTTCTTATTATTTACTGGCCATGCCACTCTCAAAAAACTATAAATAACCCCTCATTTCTCTTAAGAGGGGACCCAAGCAAGAGGAGAAGAGAAGGAGCCAAGGAAGAAGAAGAGAAGGAGGAGAGCTTTCTGGCCACCTGACTCCTCCTCGACCACCCAACGCCGGAGTTCTACCGGACCACCACCGGAGGCCAGAGTTCCGCCAGACCACCACCAGACGCCGGAGTTTCGCCGGCCACCACCTGACGCCGGAGTTTCACCGGCCACCACCTAACGTTGGAGTTCCACCGGACCACGACCTGATGTCGGAGTTCCACCAGACTACGACCTGACGCCGGAGCTCTGTCGGCCCATCACCAGACGTCGTAGTTCCGTCGGACCACCACCTGTCGCCGGAGTTCTGCCGGACCACCACCTGACGTCGGAATTCAGTCGGACCACCAATCAACGTCGAAGTTCTGTTTGACCACCACTTGACACTGGAGTTACCTCTCAACATTGCGGGATTTTCGCCCTCTACTTGTAATTTCAATCCGAGAGTTGATAATTATAATCTGATCGTCCTCAACTTCAAGGA
This sequence comes from Dendrobium chrysotoxum, assembly GCA_019925795.1. Classification (NCBI taxonomy): domain Eukaryota; kingdom Viridiplantae; phylum Streptophyta; class Magnoliopsida; order Asparagales; family Orchidaceae; genus Dendrobium; species Dendrobium chrysotoxum. Next base: position 89,427,045 of record CM034314.1, on the reverse strand, counting down.
CGAGTCAATCACTTGTAACCAAAGCAAACACTAGTGGAATCCTTATAACTGGGCGTGGCCCCATAGTTTTCCCCTTTCAGGGTTTTCCGCGTAAAAATTATGGTGTTGCATTTTCTTCTGTTTGTGTGCTGGATATCCGTACAACGCTGAGACGAAAATTTTCTAACTCTATCGCTAACTCTATCGCCGTGTATATTCTAGCCCGCAATAATTATATATAAAAAAATAATTAATATAATATAAATAAATAAGTAATATTAATAGACGATATAATATAATATTGTTGGAAGCCTAGAAAGATGTCCAATTATTTTTATTAGAAAAAATACCCTCCCAATTCATGGAGAAATTACCAAAAAATATTTTCTTCGATTACAAATATGGATAGCTTTTCAATTCGAATCTTCCTGGCCGCTATCATTTTCTTCTATTACATTTTCTTCGATTACAAGTATCATTTTTACACGGTGATTTAAAGTAGTGTAGTGTAGCTCATCTGTAAAAGTATTAAAATCTAAAGCAAAATAGTTATGATGAAAACCTATTGAACTGTTTGATGTCTTGTATAGGGCCTACCCCTTCCAACATCAATCTCAATAATATCACATTTCATTATGTATTATAATGGTTATCTAAACATTACGGAGGATTTTTTTCCCTTTGTGTAATGGTGGAAGGAATCGTCCGATTGAAATAAATGAGAATATTACACTTCAAGAATTACATGCTAAAATTCTCCAAGTATTACGATGTGATAGTGAAACATGTCGGGTCGACCTTGTTTGTCGTCTTCCTAATAACGGAGGATACACAGTAATTCAAGTGATGAACGATGAAGTATGTGTGTTCATACTTCACGAAGCTCGAAGGAGTATTTTAATTATTTATGTTTAAATTAAACAAGTCCATAGGCGAGGCATAAGCCCGAGTTGTCACTATCATTCTTCTTACCAAGACCCGATAGTATCTTACCACGGAGAAAGGTTCATACAAACCAAATATGTATTCACTGAAACTCATATTCTATATATCTACATTAATATGTTCTAATTTAAGCTTCATCGTTACAATTAATGTGTGTTGTAGGCCCACGCTAGTACCTACTATTACAGATGAACCTCGCCACTTTAGTGTTTACGAACATTCACCACACGACGAACCAATAAGCGTCGGTCGCTTAAGTCTGAGTGAGCGTCCAAAATTGTTAGAACCACATACGACAGGGCGGGCAAGTGTAAGTGATTGGATGCCATCTGGTGCACCGACATTTCACCTCCACCAACAGAGTCAAATGTTTCATCAGGAACATGAGGATATGAGATGATGGACAGCGAAACTAGTGAGAGCTCAAGTAGAACACCCACAGGTGATAACATAAATCTAATTGCAAAAGAATGTGATGTATCATTGCCTGGGCATGAGTTGGTCTGTGACCATGCATTTCGTCACCAAGCTGACTTAGGTGGCATAGAGGCAAGTAATAATTATGTCAAACTTCTACGTTCAGCACAAGCCTGGGATAGTACGAATGATATTGATCCACCAACTACTGCTTTTGTTGGGGAATTGGACATCATTATTCCTGTTCAACTATATAAAGGAACGACTTTCATGAATATGAGTTTGTCAAATATGACCTGTTTTGATAGCATAGAGTTGGTCAAATGTGACTTGACAACACATGCTGAGTTGATAATACTAGTTGATTTGACAATATAACCTACTTTTATGATAGGGGTTGATTTGACAAAGTAGGCTGAGTTGATAACACTAGGTTATTTGACCATTTTAATTTGACAACATAGTCTGATTTCACAATGGAAGATGAATATTATTTTTGCCAAAAAATACTTGTAAGTGATTTTCCTACATATTGGAATGAAAATTACATATAGTTTATTTATTATTTCATATTACATATTGAATATTATTTATTATTTTATATAATTTATTTTCTTCTACTATATTAATTTTTTTTTTAAAAAAATAGAATATTATATATTTGAAAATAACCTAGTATTTTCAAGTTAGTTTTGATGCTGACTTAAAATTCTCTGCTGATTTTACAACGCATGCTGATATGATAGGACATATTGATTTCATAACGCATGCTAAGTTGAGAATATGGTGTGATTTGATAATACATCTTGATTTGACAACATATTTTGATTTGACGACACAGGCTGATTTCACAATAGATGTTGATTACTAATTTGACCTAAAATTTTCTGTTCCAAATTCTCTTATTAAATGTTATTAATCATAAATAATTATTCAACTTTAATTAAATTTATTCTTTTATTTACTATATTTTATTTTACAAAATAAAATTTGAAATCCTTAAATTTAATCAGTTTTAAATTATTAGATTTCTTATATATCTAATAACATATCACTAAGCTCTTTTACAATCTGTTTTAAAATTTAATATATTCGATTTTATATGACAATACACATTCCAGTTGACACTACGCATATATTGAGATTAATATTCGGAGAATATTTTATTATAGATATGGCAGATCAGGGTGGCCAATCTCACCATCGTTGACATGCTCAGAAGGCGACTAAATCTCAACCTCATACAGCAGAAGATATATAAGTTCCGAGCATCACTGTATTAGACGATACCCATAGGGCCGCTGCTCCGGATCAGGTATAACTTATTATTTCAATTATATGCATGCTCTTACTTATGGTTTATGAGATGATAATAAATTCAGTTAAATTTGCAGGCTTCAATGTTACTATGCGCTGCTCACCTACAGATAGCACGGGAGTGGCCAGTTGTATGTCGAAGATTTATTTATGGATTACATATCATTAGAATGGATCTTATGCGACACGTACTTTATGTTAGACTAGACCATTACTTGATCACTACACTTGTTGAGCGGTGGTGCCCTTCTACGAACACATTCCATTTGTTGGTAGGGGAAATGACCATCACCTTACAAGATGTGTAGGTTTTACTCGGAATTAGGGTGGATGGGGATGCCATGGTTGGGCCATCTGTTGTGGGACCTAGTCTTCGATGGGAGACCTGGCATGATTGTTGTGACGAACTGCTCGGTGCTTACCTAGATTCGGAGACAGTATACCATCACAATGATGATCACTGCTCAGGCTCTCATGTATCGTTACAGTACTTACCACTGATGAAAGATTTGATGCCGTTTAGTGCGATGTCACTGGGCAGTTTAGTTCTCACCAACTTATACAGAGAACTATGTTTAGCAATGAAACCCATAAGATTACATATAGCTGCATGTTTGGCACTGCTGCAGGTTTGGTCATAAGAGAGACTACATGTTGGTAGACCAATACTTTGGGTGCCCGCTTTCTCCGATATTGATAAAAAATCACTTGGTTATAGGTATAATTTCTTGTTATATTAAGGTGAATCACATACAATTATTTATTCATTTATTATAACATATAAGCATCATTTTACGTACAAATGGGCGGGGGATCATTTACATAATGTCACAACTGGGAACATGTCAACTTTTTGGGATGAGCTGGATGGACTGTGATAGATCCAGGTACATATTCGTAAGTTTTATACATGAATTTATATAATTAAAGAAGAAACTCATTTGACTAAATATTGTCTAAACAGATCACGATGGTGCCATATAGTGATGAACTTCTGGCTAGGTTGCCGCCCATTTGCTAGGAGTCCTCAGAGATATCCAGGGCACGAGTACCGTTGATAAGTTGGAAACGAGTTGAGTGGCACTTAGTTGATTGGGTGATGCGCCAATTTGGGGGTATTTAGTCCATATATATACAGCCCATCGAAAGGACCTTCAAGCGAGTTGATGGTTGGGGCAGAGCTGATGTTGACTGGACACGGTACCATATGGATCACATTGCTTTTTGGAATAACAGGCACGAACACATCATCCCAATAATTCCACCTAAGGAAAATGGAAGGCAAGAATTATCTATATATATGAGATGGTACCGGCCATAGGCTTCCCTATACTTATTGAATGTGCCATAACAACCTCCAGAGACATTCTACCCGAGGTCACCGGGCGAGAGGTTGATGGTTAATATGTTTGATTTATATGCTAAATTTATTAATTTACTCATATATTATACTAGCATTGCATTGCCAAAAAAAATAGGCTGATTACATCAGGCGTAGCAGGCGTATCACTCACAGATTTGTCGGTCAGCATGGTGAAAGTGCAAGCTCTATGTAGCAGGCACTTGACGATTGTGATGAGTTGTACTCCAGGCTAAAGGCTTCACTATTTATTGACTATAATTTTCTTGATTCCGGTGAGGAGTATGGGAGACAATAATCCAGCAAAGGTCATGATGAGCATCATAGGTCAAGGCAGTCTACATCAAATGCTCCGTCTAGGATGATGGGAAAGAGCAGCCATGCAAGAGAGACATATGAACCTGCAAGGCAGTCAATGTATATTGGGTCTGGAGACTTTGTTATGCCTTCACAGTTCGCTGCAGGCTTTCTTAGCATGATGAGGGGGGGGGGGGGGTAGGTTCATCAGAGGCAGGGCCGTCAAGATAATATTGGAATCAATATGTCTTCTAATTGGGCATACTGCTCCTGCATACCAGATAGATACTCAAGCATCACAACAAGAGCTGCTACACACATCGAGTATATAGATCTCGGTATGGATGAATCCGTTCGGACTGCCCCACTCTCCTATACAGTAGGATGAGCTCCTCCACCATACTCAACCTACATAAATCACTGTAGACTTGGGTGGACAAAGAAGAGAGGCTATGGAGACCTAGTTAGATTCGAGGAGAAGCCGACCACTTGATAGGTATACACCGGGTAGTGCAGCCATCCCCAAACAAAAGAAGAAGAAGTATGGCAGAAGATTGATATCATGTATATAATGCTTATATAATCGAATAACTCCTCTTATTACATGATAAATTAGATTATATTTTATTTTTTGGAGTTTTATAATATAAAGATAATTCAATTTACTTTTAAATAATTATTTTTAATAGTTATATTTGAATATTGAATTACTTTTTCTTAGATTACTGCTAAAAATACTATAAAATGTATACGAACTAATAATGATGGAATATAAACTAAAGAATCACAACTACTCATTCAAAACAGATAATTTTTTTACTACGAAAGAAGCAAATCAAATGGATTACATAATAGATTACAAAAAATAGGCATGCTTCATATCAAATAGAAAAATTAGGGTGAATAAAATATAAAAGAAAGGATCAAAGATAACATTTAGATGATAACATAGATGATGTACTAATTCCTAAGCAGTATATATAGATGTGATTGGAGCTGTGTTTGTGTTGGACAACATTTCATATCTACCTCAAACTTATATTGTAGGTCTTGCCAATCCTCAACATTGAAGAACTACTTGAGCTGACCATCAGGTAATACCTCATTCATTCTATTTTTATAAAAATATATAATGAATTGGTCGTATCTTGAACACCAACTACGATATAAAATGATATGTTCAATGTCAAGGTGACTACAATCAATATCTGGCGGTGAATGGCCGCCATCTCAGTGGTGTTTCATCTCATGGTATCGCATCTGTAAGAAATGCGAGCTGACAAGGTGACCATTCTCCTTCCAAAACCTAATTTGAAGAGATTTTCAACCTGCAACATTTAAAAAATCTCTTGTCCTGTAAAGTGTGACCCTGATAAACTCACCATACATATTCCAAAGGCAATCATCCTCATCTTCTGATCATTCATGGACGCAACACCTAAAAATCTCATTTGCATTCACCTTTTGCTCCAACGGAGTGTCATCGACTTGTGTTATACAAGTATGCATCCTTCAACTCGCATCATCAAATCTTTCTTTATTTGGGACTCCTTTCAGCTTCTCCATATATGGCCATAACATTCTGAATGACTCAACAAATATACTTCAAATGTTATGTATGGACTCTTTAAATAGCAGAATGTAAGCATATTCAAGTATCACTTACAGCCAGAAAATAAAGTAGAATATTAATGGACCTTAAAACTTTATAGTCTGTCTGATATGATTGGATATTGCCAGCTACATGATATGTTCAAGCACGATCAACGATATAATATAAGAATCCTATGCTTTCAATGATATTTTTTAATAGAGGAATCCAATGTTCTGAGCAAGAACACATTCATTATTTTTTATATAGAAATTCAATGTCCATAGCAACTGCACATTTGTATTAAAATTTTAATAATTCCTTCCAAAATATAACAAATTATATACATAATCAATATGAAATCATTAATAAATCTACAAGTATTGTAAATAATTAATAATACAAATTCAACTCAAAAATTAACTAATAAACTAATAAAATTTCATCATAAACAAATAAATTAATCTTTAATTAATTATTTATTTCTTCTTAATAAAATTTTAAATAAAATTTAAATTAACAATGAATTTTTAAATTAAATTTAAATTCTAACTTAAATTCATAGAATTTTAAAAATTTATTATTGTAAAATTATAAATAAAAATCATATATAATTAAAAAACTAAATTATAAAAAATTTATAATTAATATTTTCTTAAAATTATATGATTTAATTATAACCAATTACTATACAATTTAAATTAAAAAATTTATATAACCGAATTTCAATATTCAAATAATAAATTTTATATTATTAAAATAAAACAATTAATTTCTAAAAAAATATAAGTAATTGTATTTAAATATAAAATTTATATTATTAAAATAATCTAAATAGAAACCGGATTTTGCTAAATATAAAACACAAACTAATTTTTGCACATTATTTCATTTTCTTAAAAAATATCATAATTTTATTTTAAATATACAACATTAATCATCATTATTATTTTTTAAATCATATCTTTTAATATCAATTCCATTAATGAACGGTCTTTAAATGATTTAAATTAAAAAAAAAAAGAAACCGTAAGTACCAGTTTCTATGAAATCGGATTTTAAAATTACGGTTTTTATAGAAATCGTAATTTTGCAGTCCGTTGTCGCTCTTTTTTAAATTATTTGCTAACCACGCTCTTTAAACTTATAATCATATAAAAGATGCTCCTTTTTATAATTTGGCCAACACTTACGACGTCTGTGGTGCCAGTCCCTTTATCTTTGAAAAAGAATATGACTGCTCATTTGGATGGATTGAAGTTGAGCTACCTAAGGTTATCAAGCCCTATGGTGAAGCTACGGTCTTCTTTGAAAATAAGTTGACTATCTATTTGGACTAATTTGTTCCTGTGAGAGAGAGGTTCGTAATCGATACGGTGAAGCTCAAATTCTCTCTAAAAATAAGTTGATTGCCTTTGTTTGGATTGATTGGTTCCAATGTGAGACGAATGTTCTCAGTTCCTGCAATCGAGCTTCAGTCTTCTCTGAAAACAAGCTAACTGTCTCTATTTGGGTGGATTGCTTCCTAGATGGGAGATGGTTTACCCCATTTTAAAGCTTCATTTTTCTCCCCAATGGATAGTTATTTGTCCTTAAATTTTGATGCAACTAGTATTAGAGATGATGATGATAGATATAACAGTGTGCAATGAAGTGGAGATGATGATGAAGAAAGTCCCTCAAAAAATATTAAAAAAAATATTTAATGCAGTATTTTCTTCATTTTTAGAAGAATGTATTTGTGGTTTTTTTGCTTTTTTTTTATTTTAGTTAGAGCTTTTATTGGAAAATCATGTGCAAGTGTATATTTTCCCACAAATTCTCATTTTGAAATTATGTCATTTTGATTTGTAGAAGAACTTTGATTTTCGGATGTAGTTTTTATTTCTTCTGACCACTATGAACGCATCATTTATTGAATAATTCTTGTTGCGTCCTGAAATATTCACGGCGGTAGAGAAATATGAAGTTTAGGGTTTTAGTTTTGTAGAAAATCCAACTCACAATTAGATAAAAGAGATGTTTTAGCGTTCGTAAAAGACACTAGAATTTTTATATGGAAACTCCTGAAAAGGGCGAAAAACCAAGGGGCCTAGCCCAGTTTGAATGAATCCACTAGTGTTTGCAGTTAATTACAAATGTGACCCTTCATTGAGGGAAAACCTTGGCCTGATGTAGTAAGTATACATCATATAAAGTGCATTACATGGTGGTAATTGGAAGAATTAGTATTGACATATTCGTTTAGTCGGCAGGACTATAGTCGGCGGGCGATGGAGGTCATAAAAACTGTATTCAAGTGGCGGTGGTCAGAAAGACTGTAGTCGGAAGGCGACGGAGATTGGAAATAATGTTGTATGGTGACGTAGGTTAGAAGGACCATAGTCTTGCGGTGGAGGTCGGAAGGACCATATTTAGTGGGCGACAGTGGTCAGAAAGACCGTAATCTAGCGATGGATGTCGAAAGGACCGTAGTCGATGGATGACGGAGGTCAAAAAGACCATTATCTAGCAACGTAGGTTGGAAGGACCATAGTCGACGTGCAACAGAGGTCGGAAAGACCATTGTCTAGATGGAGGTGGGAAAGACCGTAGTCAGCAGATGACGGAGGTCAGAAAGACAATAGTCTTGCCACGGAGGTCAGAAAGACCGTAATCAGCGGGCAACGGAGGTCGGAAAGACCATAGTTAGCAGACGACAGAGGTCGAAAAGATCGTTGTCGGTGGCGGAAGTCGGAAGGATCAATGTTAGCGACAGAGGTTAGAAGGACCACAGTCGACGGGCGTTGCCTGACGACGGAGGTCAAAAAGGCCGTTGTTTGGCGACGTATGTCGAAAGGAACATAGGCAGTGGGTGACGAAGGTTAGAAAGACCGTTGTCTGGCGATTGAGGTCAAAAGGATCGCAGTCAGAAGGCGATGGAGGTCAGAAAGAATGTTGTCTGGTGACGGAGGTCGGAAGGACCGTAGTTGGCTGGCGATGAAGGTCGGAAAGACTGTTTTCGACCAGCGATTGAGGTTGGAAGACCGTTGTATAGCAACGGAGTTAGCAAGGACTGTAATCAGCGGGCGACGGAGATCAGAAAGAATGAAAGATCGTAGTCGGCGGGCGACGTTAGTCAGAGGACCATAATCGGCGGCCATGGTGGTCGGAAGGACCTTAGTTAGTGGACAACGTGGCCGGAGGGAATGTAGTTGACGGGCGACAGTGGTCTGGTGACGATCGAGCAAAATTTTGGTAGCAGTCGACTGCTGGGTGGTAGCCTGGTAGCTGTCGGCGGCAGGGCAGTGGTCCAACGATAGTCAAGCAGAAGTACGGTGGTCGGGCGGTGGTTCGACAATGGTCGGGCGGAAGTCCAGCGACCGGGTAATGGTCCGAGAATGGTCAAGTTCAAGTCAGGCGGTGGTCTGCAGCTAAGTGGAAGTCCAGTCGCGATCGGGGGCCAGGCGATGATCTGTCAATAGTCTGGTGATGGAGGTCGGCGGCAGGGTGGAAGTTCAGCGGCGGTCAGTGGCTGGGTGATGGTCCGACGATGGTCGGGCGAAAGTCTGACGACCATCGGATGGAAGTCCAACTGTGGTCGACGGCCGGGCAGTGGTCCGGCGATGATCGGGAGGAAGTCCGACGATGATCGATGGCCGGATGGTGGCCCAACGTAAGAGAGTCCAATTAACTTGAATATCACCAATTATTGTTAGTACAAAAAATTTTTGAATTAAAAATTTTGGTGTTAAAAAATTGTTTTAAAAAACAGTAAGAGAGTTGTCCCAAATGAAGCCTACAAGTGGAGAAATTGCTTTGTGGGACAACTTTCTTGCTGCTTGCTAAAATAAATTTCTAGTATAAATATTTCTAATTCAAACAAATTTATACTAAAAAGTTACTTTAAAAACAACAAAAAAATCTAAGTTAGCAAAAATATTAAATGTATGAATTTTTAAGAAGAAGAGGGCAAGCATTGGCCGTTTATTAAAATAAAATAAAAATGTTACTCGTTTCTTTATGCAAATTTTTTTATTTTTTATAATCTTTCTAATGGTTTTTTTATTTAAATATAAGACATTTTTTTAATTTATTTGGGGCAATGGCTTTATTTATTTACATATTTAATGGGTAAATTTTTATACACTTAAAACTCATATAATATTATAATCTCTAAATTATGTAAATAATAATTTATATATATATATATAAACGATTACTGATGTTATTTTTGAAATATTATTAAAATTTTAAGTATTTTTTTTTTATATTCAAACCAACTTAATAAGATATCGCTGATCAAGCTTTTCTTAATTTGTTCGTATTAGTATAATATTAGCTGTTACAAGCCAGCCTTCTGTCAAATGAAATGGCGACGTTGATCTCTCTCTCTCTCCTCTGACAGTCTGGCTTCTCTCTCTCTCTCTCTCTTCTCTCCACCTCTTGTCCTCTTCTTCCTTTCCATCTAAATAACAAGAGTAAATTCCCTGGGCGTCTCCATTGTTGATCGGAAGAAGAGAAGGAGAAGGGCGGCTGGGCAGGAAAAGAAAGAAAAACGCCAAAGAAATCAGCTTCTCCTCCTCCTCCTCCTCCTCCTCCTCTTAACTTATCATCGCCTGCAGAGATGAGTCTCTTCGGCCTTGGAAACAGGTCAATCCAATACCAATCTGATTTTCTTCCCTTACATTTGAGATTCTGCCGTCTTTTCTTTCTTTGTTTGTTAGAAATCTGAATAAAAATTGGATTTTTAAAAGATTTTTCATTTTTATGTGCTTGAAATCTGTGTTGGCTCCATATATTTTTCTGAAGAAATGTTTTTGTTCTGTCTTCTGTTGGCAGAAATCAGAAAACCTTCCGGCCCAAGAAAAATGCTCCTTCTGGAAATAAGGTTGGCCATGTATTCCTTGATTCATATATTTATCATTATTTATTATTATTATTATTATTATTTAAGATTTGTCGGTGAAATGCTGTCTATCTCAATATACGAAATAAATTTTAATTTTTTAATATTTTATTTATTAATGTTAATATTTATTTGAAAATGTTGAAACACAAATTTGATATAAAGAGCATTTAATTTCAAGTCATTAATAATATTTTTAATATATTTTATTAAATGAATTTGATGTCAATTACCATTATTAATAATTTAAGAAAATTATCAAATTTCATTAAAATAAAATGGTAGATTATAGTTGCAAACCTATCCTAATTCATAACATAAACACTCCACTTGCTAACTTTCCTAATTTCCTATAAGATTTAACTCTTCATCTCCTCCCCTTTTGCCCCTTATTAAAATCTCAAAACCCTCAACTCTCAAAGCTTTAATGACAAATATTTGCCCCAAAAGATTGTTTGCCATGAGTTTGGGTTTCATTTGGGACAGCTTTCTTATTGCTTTCTAAAGCAACTTTTTAGTTAAAAAAATTTTAGTTCAAAAATATTTTATTTTAAAATACTGCTTTAGGAAGCACTAAGAAAGCCGTCCTGTTATCATAAATGCATTAAGTTCATTGATGCTTATTGGTATTATAGTTAAGGAATGAGAATTTGTAGAGTTATATGAGATGATGTAGGCTATTCCTTTATAAACTCAAGTAAATGAACTTTCTGATTTTTTATTTTTTATTTTTCATTAATATCATTTAGGGTGTACAGCTCAAAAAGTACATTGATGCAACCTTGGGTAGTGGAAACTTAAAAGAGGCTGTTCGATTACCCCCTGGAGAAGATCTTAATGAATGGCTTGCTGTCAACAGTAAATCTCCTACCTTCATATTTCCATCCAAACAATAATATTAGCAATCTGCATTGCATTCCTCTGTCAGTCATTTCTAGCTACCTTTCCTCTTTCTTTCCTCTCAATTGGCTCTTCTGAAGCATTTTTTATTCGATGAATGATTTCTTTAACTTTTCCTTTGCTACAGCGGTTGACTTCTTCAATCAGGCAAACCTTTTGTATGGCTCTCTCATGGAATTTTGTACACCTACTATCTGCTCAACAATGTCAGCAGGGCCAACGTATGCTTTTTGGCCATTAGTTTTTGTCTTTTGTTCTATGAAACATTCACTGTTTTTATAGCTATTGATAATGAATGTTTATTTGTAAGAAAATTCTTTGACCATGTTGGGTTTCCATAGGTTTGAATATAGATGGGCTGATGGAGTTAAGATAAAAAAGCCTATAGAAGTATCTGCGCCCAAATATATGGAGTATTTGATGGATTGGATTGAAGCTCAGCTTGATGATGAGTCAATATTCCCACAAAGGCTTGGTACAGCTTATGTTTCTAATATACTTTTTATGTGATTTAGGCTTCATTTGGGACGGCTTTCTTATTGCTGCTTAAAGCAGCTTTCTAGTAAAAAAATTTTAATTTTTGTATTAGAAAGCTGCTTTAAGAAGCAGTAAGAAAGCCGTCCCAAACGAAGTCTTGTTTAAAATATTGATGCTTATGATAAATGACATTTTTTTTCTCAGGCACACCTTTTCCTCCCAATTTCCAAGAAATCATCAAAACAATTTTCAAGCGATTATTTCGAGTCTATGCTCATATCTACCACTCACATTTTCAGAAGATTATTATTCTCAAAGAAGAAGCTCATCTAAATACCTGTTTCAAGCATTTTACATATTTTACGTGGGTAAGAAGCATGCTTCACATTCAAGTCTAAATATAGGGCTGTTCATCTTTATATAATCATTGAATGCCTGATTATTGGCCATCCTTTTGCTTCCTATTTGCAGTCAAAATGGTTTTTGGTCTTCTTTCTTATTTACATCTTCAAACAGAACTGCAACAATATTAAAGCTGGAAATGTTTTAGAATTCATTGCCTTGTTCAGCTTAATGCTTCAATTTGAAATTTCTCTTTGAAAATCTTTACATGTTGGAAAACTACTTCTGCTCATCTGAAGCAATTTTTCTCACTTTAAAGGCATTTGTCAGTCAAACAGCAAGACGTTGGGCCTATGAGTAATGGTTAAGTTGACTGCATTGTGATTGATTGGCTTGAATCATGAAAGTTGACTCTTTACAGGTAAGGGTTAGGCTGAGTACATCAAACCCACACTAAACCTGACACCGGTTGAAGCCTAATGCAACTGACTTTCCACCAGAATATGCAACCTATCATGTTATATAGCCTAGTGGCGATTCTAAACATTTAACTTTGTTACTACAGATAAATTTTACATTAAGAATCTGCATTGTTTACAATTTTTAGATTTTGTGACCTGAATTATGTTGGGCTTTTGCCGAAAAGCTCAGAGTGTGACATATTGTACAATTTGACTTCCAACTGCAATCATTGTTCATTAATGATCTTTGTCGACATCCTAGCAAAGAAATCCCTCTGTATGAAATCAACCAAGTGCTAACGTCTAATCCCTCTACATACCACTGCTCCAACCTTCACCTTATCTATTGCTGAGGAAGGAGGAAAATGAGTGATGCCTTGCAACCATTGATTTCTTCTTGATATATGATCAAAAAATTATCTTGATCGGGCATGAATCTCGAAGCAAAATTAAGTTGGAAATTTCAAAAATTAAATTGGAGACCATCTGAACTCCGATTTCAGCAAACTTATAGTCGAACTGAACATCTCAAAAAGACGAACCCAACGACACCAAATTCGACTCAATCCGAGCCCAAATGGGTCCAAATCGAAGCTCGAGGCATATTTGGAAGATTCAAACCATAATTTGGATTACCAAACAGTTTCCAAACGTGACATGCTTGTAATTGAATCGAGCGACTCAATGAGACAAATCCAACGAATCCAAGATTGTTGAATTATGATATTATTAAGACATTTAAATGCCCAATAAACGGTCCACGATCAAGGGATTCAACATCGGCCGTCCATTCAATCCACTCCCAATTTACCCTTGATCTTCCTCTTATTTACTGGCCATGCCACTCTCAGAAAACTATAAATAGACCCCTCATTCTTCATTGAGAGGGCTTGAAGCAAGGAGGGAAAGAAGAGAGGAGAGGAAGATAAATCAGAGATTTCTCTTGCCACCAAGCTCCTCCTCGGTCACCTCCCGGCCACCGACCAACGCCGGACTTTCGCCAGTCGCAGGACTTCTGCCCGTCGCCAGATTTTTACCTGACACCAAACTTCTGTCAGTCGTCGGACTTCTGCTCGTCGTTGGATTTTCATCGGACTTCTACTCGACGTCGAAGTTCCGCCCGTCACCAAATTTCTGCCCCACTCCGGACTTCCGCACGTCACTGGATTTCTACCCGACGCCGGACTTCCACCTGTCGTCGGACTTCTGCCAGTCGCCGGACTTTCGTCGGACTTCTACACGACGCCGGACTTCCGCCCGCCATCGTACTTCTACCCATTGCTGAACTTTCATCGAACTTCTACACGACGCTGAACTTCCGTCCATTTGCTGACTTCCGCCCGTCGCCAGACTTCTGCCCGTCGCCGGACATTTGTAAGACTTCTACCCGACGCCGAACTTCCATCCATCTCCGGACTTCTACCCGTTATCGGACTTCTGCCCATCACCGAACTTTCATCGGACTTCTACCCAACGCTGAACTTCTGTCCATCTCCGAACTTCTGCCCGTCGCCGGACTTTCGTAGGACTTCTACCCGACCCCGAACTTCAGCCGATCGCTGGACTTTCGCCCGTCGTCGGACTTCTGCCCGTTGCCGGACTTCCGCCCATCACAGGACTTTTGTCGGACTTCTACCCGACACCGAACTTTCGTCCATCTCTGGACTTCCGCCCGTCGTCGGACTTTCGTCTGACTTTTACCCGACGCCGAACTTCCATCCATCTCCAAACTTCCGCTAATTACCGGACTTTTGTCAGACTTCTACCCGACGCCGAACTTTCGTCCATCTCCGAACTTTCGCCCGTTGCCAGACTTCTGCCCTTCGCTAGACTTTCGTCGGACTTCTACCTGACACCGGACTTCCGTCCATCATGGACTTCCACCCGGCATCCAACTGACACCGAACTTCCACCCGACCACCGACTACGATCATTTCGACCTCCGTCGCCAGACAACGGTCCTTCCTACCTCCATCGCCCACCGACTACGGTCCTTTCGATTTTCGTTGCTAGACAACGGTCTTTCCGACCTCCATCGCCCATCCACTATGTCCTTTCGACCAAACGTACACGTCAACAGTGATTCTTTCTATTCCCACCATGTAATGCACTCCATATGATGCATATTTGTTACATTAAGCCAAGGCCTTCCCCCTAAGAAAGGGCCTCATTTGTAATCAACTATAAATACTAGTGGATTCATTCAAATTGAGCTAGGCCTCGTGGTTTTTCCCCTTTTCAGGTTTTTTCACGTAAAAATCTTGGTGTCTCTTACAAATATTGCACCCTATCTTTTTATCTGATTATGTACTAGATCTTCATACAACGCTAAGACATTAAACTTTATACTTCTCTACCGCCATGAACATTCAAGGACCCAATAGTTTGGCGTCGTTTGTGGGAACGTGGTTCCCGACTAAGCGGTGGGGGAGGGGGGGTGGGGGAATTTTTGCTCCAACGTCAAAATATGGTTCGTGTCAACGTCCTGACATCAACTATTGTTGCATCAATTTCATGGACTGGTGGGCAACCTTCAATATAGCCGTGGTCAAGAAGATTCCTCCAACTCTTCTAATATCCAAGACAATATCTTGGGATCATAAAGCTTCTAGCAAATGCAATGATGCTTCCAATAAATTTCAAGCTTTATACAGTCCCTAGCTGGACTTATATTATTTGGGCAAGGTCTTAATCTCGACCTCAAAAAGACAGTAACGATATAAAGATAGACCATTCTTCATCTTTGATTCGGGATACACACGGCGTTCACCCCCTCCCAATTAAAGCAAAATCGATCCCAGGGGGATTCGATTCTTCCTCTTCCACACATGTTAACATCATCGAGCAGTGCTCTGACATATAATCTCCGATAGGTTATACATCCTTGGTGGATTCTCTCGACCTCTTTCATATAAGTTAACGTCATCGAGCGACACTCTGACATACAACCTCGGATAGGTCATACATCCATGGTGGATTCTCTCGACCTATTCCATATAGGTTAACGTCATCGAGCAGTAGTCTAACATACAACCTCAGATAGATCATACATTCTTGGTGGATTCTCTCGACCTCTTCCATATAGGTTAACGTCATCGAGCAGTGCTCTGACATAAAACCTCGGATAGGTCATACATCTTTTGGTAAATTCTTTAGACCTCTTCCACAAAATTAATATCATCGAGTAATGCTCTGAGTGGACGGCATTCTCTCTATAAAGATTCCATGAAAGTAAATGATTAACAGGTTCATCACTTATTCAAGAACCTTATAAGGCTAAAAAGCCTCAAAAGATATAGTTATACAAAGACCTTAGCAGGCTAAAATGCCTCAAAAGGCACAGGACAAATTTCTTCTGGGGGATAATTTTATTTTAAGTGAAAAATAAGCATTGGGCTTATACAATAATCTCAAATTCATATACAATGTTATTGAATTTACATAGTAAAATTCTACAACAGATTCAAGTGTACATTTATTTTCACTAGAAGCTGAAATTAAAAGTACATCAACATTATCCATACAAGTTAATGTTATCAAGCGATAAACAACTTCAAAGAAAGGTTAAATATCCTTGACGGATTCTATTGACCTCTTTTCTACTACATATTGAAGCATCTCTTGCAACTTATTCTTCAAAGAAGATTATAACATAATCACCATCAGGCCTCCACTTAATTGACACTGTTAGTGTGTTGCCAGACTACTAACATGGCACACTTCTTAGACCCCTTCAATCAGTGATATCTGATATCCGCACACGTCAGTATGGATGCATATTATCTTAGCAGAATTAACTAGACCACTGCCATCATCAGCACTTCATCTGATCTCTATCGTCCGTCCTTTACTTCATATCGGTCATCATCAGCTTCTTACTTAACTGCTATTAGCAGCACACTCTCCAATTGTCTCCTTCAGCTTTCCTCTCGACCATCGATTGCCATCAGACATCCACCCGTTCGTCGATCGCCGTCGGACTTTCGCCTAATCACTGATCGCCGCCACACTTTCACCTAGCCGCCGTTCGTCGCCAGATTTCTGCTCAAACATCATCAAAATTCTTCCTGTCTACTAAGAATCATTGGTTCTCCTCCCGGGTACTATTACCGCCAGATCTTTTCAAATCACCCTCACATGCAAGAAGTATTTAATCTTCATTTGTCAAGGATAATTTTTATCGTAACTTCTTCTACACAAAAGAGGGGTACTGAAGCTCAATAGGGGATGCCACCTATCTCAAATAATGGAATGCCTTTAATGAAAGAAGAAGAACACAAGAGAAGAAAAATGAAGGAGGAAAAAATCTTCTATACAAAAGAGGGGCACTGAAATTTGATAGGGGATGCCGCCTATCTAAGACAGTGGAATGCCTCTAATGTAAGAAGAAGACCAGAGGAGAACAAAAGGGAAGGAGCAAAAAAATTCTAACTTCTACACAAGAGGAGCACTGAATTTGAGTAGGGGATGCCACTTACAAAAAATAGTGGAAGACCTCAGCTGTAAGAAAGTTAGAGAGAGAACGGAGAAGAGAGAAAGGTATAATTTTTCCCCTATCCCAGAGGGATATTTATAGTATGAAAAGGGGGGAAATTGTTCAAATTTCTTTTTGGGGAAGGGGGGGGAGGGTTTGCCCCCATAACAGTTCAAAATTTTTCAAAAATTCTTCTAGAATCTTTTTGAAAAATTTTCAAGATTTTTCTGTAATTTTTGGGCCTCATTTTGATATTTTTAGAATTCTACAAAAACAAAAATCGGAATTAAAAAAAAAATTATGAGAGGGGCGACTCTAGCCGCCTCCCCCTATAAAAAAAAGACGTGTGCCCCACCGAAAAAAAAAATTTAAAACGAATAATTGCAGCCGGCGGTTGCCGACTGCTCTATGTATCGCGCGCCCCTAAGGGGGCACGACCTTTCGGCTTGCGTCAGTATGGGCCCCGCCGAAGCGGGTGCCGGCTGGCCGGTTCGGCCGCCAATTCACGTCCGTGCCCGATTTTTCGGCCTAGACAGTCCAAATCGGATGTTTTTGGGGTCCCTGACACCATTTTGCGACTTTTCGGATCCAATTTTGGCACTTTCGGAGCTCAACGGAGCTTCTATGATCAAGTTTGGGCAAATTTAAGTTTTTTGGAATACAATTTTCTGACATTTTTGCAATTCGAACAAATTTGAGGTGCTATGACATATATTTTCAGAGTTCTGGAGTTTCGACGTCTGAAAATAGGGGGTCACTGATATCTCATCAAAAAATTATCTTGATCGGACATGAATCTCAAAGCAAAATCAAGTTGGAAACTTTAAAAATTAAATCGGAGACCATCTAAACTTCAATTTTAGGAAACTTATAGTCGAACTGAACATCTCGAAAAGATGAACCCAACGACACCAAAATCGACTCAATCCGAGCCCAAATGGGTCCAAATCGAAGACTCGAGGCATATTTGGAAGATTCAAACCATAATTTGGATTAACAAACGGTTTCCAAACGTGACATGCTTATAGTAGAATTGAGCAGCTCGATGAAACGAATCCAACGAACCCAAGATCGTTGAATTATGATATCATTAAGACATTCAAATGCCCAATAAATGGTCTATGATCAAGGGATTTTATATCGACCGTCCATTCAAACCACTCCCAATTTACCCTTGATCATCCTCCTATTTATTGGCCATGCCACTCTCAGAAAACTATAAATAGATCCTTCATTCTTCATTGAGAGGGGCTCATAGCAAGGAGGGAAAGAAGAGAGAAGAGGAAGAGAAATCAGAGATTTCTCATGCCACCAAGCTCCTCCTCGACCACCTCCAGGCCACCAACCAATGCCGGACTTCCGCCCTTCACCGGATTTTTACCCAACACCAGACTTATGCTCGTCACTGGATTTTCATCGGACTTCTACTCGACGCCGATCTTCCTTCCGTCACCGGATTTTCTCCCGACGTCGGACTTCTGCCCGTCGCCGGATTTCTACCCAAAGCCGGACTTCCGCCTGTCGCCAGACTTCTGCCCGTCACTGGACTTTCGTCGGACTTCTACCCGACGTCAAACTTCCTTCCGTCGCCAGATTTTTACCTGACGCCGAACTTCCACCTGTCACCGGACTTCTGCCCATCGCCGGACTTTCATCAGACTTCTACCCGACGTCGAACTTCCGTCTGTCTTCAGACTTCTGCTCATCATCAAACTTTTGTCAGACTTCTACCCGACGCTGAACTTCCATCCATCTCTAGACTTTCGCCCGTCACCGAACTTTCGTCGGATTTCTACCCAACGCCGAACTTCCGGCCATCTCCGGACTTCTGTCCGTCGCCGGACTTTCATCGGATTTCTACCCGACGCCAGACTTCTGCCCTTCATCAGATTTTTACCCGATGCCGGACTTCTGCCCGTCACCAGACTTCTGACCGTCACCGGACTTCCGCCCGTCACCGGACTTTTGCCCGTCGTCGGACTTCTACCCCACGCTGAACTTTCATCCATCTCCGGACTGCCGCCCGTCGCCGAACTTTTTTCGGACTTCTACCCGACGCCGAACTTCCGACTATCAATGGACTTCCGCCCATTTTCGGACCTTCGTCAGACTTCTTCCCAACGCCGATTTTTCGTCCATCTCCGAACTTCCGCCTGTTGCCGGACTTCTGCCCGTCGCTGGACTTTCGTCGGACTTCTAACTAACCTCGGACTTCTATCCATCACCGTACTTCCACCCGGCAACCAACTGACGCCGGACTTCTACTCGAGATGCTAAACTTCTGCCCGGCTACCGATTGACGCCGGACTTCCACTTGGCCACTGACTACGGTCCTTTCGACCTCCGTCGCCAGACAACGGTCCTTCTGACTCCATCGCCCGCCGACTACGGTCCTTCCGACATTCATCGGCCGCCGACTACGGTCCTTCTGACCTCCATTGCTAGACAATGATTTTTCCGACCTCCATTGCCCATTGACTATAGTCCTTCCGACCAAACGTACACGTCAACAGTGATTCTTTCTATTCCCACCATGTAATGCACTCCATATGATGTATATTTGTTATATCAAGCCAAGGCCTTCCCCCCAAGGAAGGGCCTCATTTGTAATCAACTACTAACACTAGAGATTCATTCAAACTGGGCCAGGCCCCGTAATTTTTTCCCTTTTCAGGATTTTCCACTTAAAAATCTTAGTGTCTCTTACAAATATTGCACCCTATTTTTTTATTTGATTGTATGTTGGATCTTCGTACAACGCTAAGACATTAAACTTTATACTTCTCTACTACCACGAACTTTACAGGACGCAACACTTCTTATTTTATAGAGCGGCATGTGGTGTTTCGAATGAAGGATTAGGTGTTAATATGATTAGAGTTTAGTAGCCAACAAGCTTGAAAATAAAAATCTGATTTGCTCCAAGTCTTATCCAAGTTTTTGATGGATTTAAAATGACTTTTGAAATCAAACATGCATGATAGAGCGCTACATATCTAAACACAGTTTTCATGAGATCCCCATCTCTATTGTAGACCACTGAGGCACTTGCCTCCACTATTTCTTACAAATTTATAAACCTCTACTATCTACCTCTTTTCTCCAGCGACAACTGTGTCAGTGTCTGTTTTTCTTCCCTACTTTGACCTATCTATCAATGCGGCACCTACTCCAAGCAACAAATCCACTGCAAGAGGACCATTGAGATTCGTCATTTTCAGCTTCTTTTGCTGCAGAGCTTGAGCACTTGGTTGCCACCGGCCAACTCCCATTACCCGGTCCCGTTACCAACCATTATTGACTCTTCAACCAAGTTGATATCGAGAAAGAAAGAGAACTCTGAATACCTATAAATGCTGCGTACCAGTGAAAAACATTAATTTTGTTTCACCCACTGCCTCCTCTACATCTTTAAAGCAAGGTGAAACCAGTTGCATGGATATGGTTACTGATAGCCTCATATCAATCCCTGGAAATACTTATTCGATTGAAGAAACAAATCTCATACAAAATTTGAAAAGATTTGATTCAAAATTTCAGGTATTTATAAGAGAAAATAAAGGCTAATATTACTGCTTTAAGAAGCAGTAAGAAAGCCGTCCCAAACGAAGCCTAAAAGGATAACAGTGTGCGTAAGGCTTGTTTTACATGCTTAAGACCTCTAGAACTAGTTAAATGGCTAAAAACCAGTGCTCTTTTCTTATATTTCCTTACCAAGTAGATGTGAGGACTGTATAATTTTATTTATTTATTTATCCTATGGTTTTACTCAGGAATTCAAATTGATTAACAAAGGAGAGCTCGCACCACTCCATGATCTCATAGAATCAATATTACATGCTTATTGAATAAACCACTTACAGATACACAAGAACAGATCAACAACATCATCCATTTAGAACAATTTTCAACAAAATTCCAAATTCAAGCTGCAAATGCAAGCATCCAGTGTTCTTTCAACTGATCTCCTTTCATGTTGCAGATCAAACATGTTTCTGTACTGATTCTGTGTGAACCTCACTAACTCTGCTGTAATGCAATTTACTTCTGATTGGATGATGTCTCATAGCGCTGGTTTCATAGCCTTTTAAGCTGCTAATGCTTCATTTTTCTTTGTTCCTGTACAAAGACAGCTTGTTTATGAAACAGTTGTTGTATTTAGATTTTGAGGTCACGTTATGGTGGGATAGTAGCAATTATAAATCACAACATTTTGCTTTTGGGTAAGCAATAAACTTAAGGTTTCGTTTGGGACGACTTTCTTATTGTTTTGAAAAGCTATTACAGAGAGAGTAACTTTTTAAACGTGTTATAAAAAGCAACTTCTTAATATAATTTTTTTTTTAAGCAGCAAAATAATAGTGATCAAAGTTCCCCTTATGACTTTTTTTAATTAAAAAGTCATTCACTTTTTGCATGTTGTTTGATCTATGATTAATTTAGAGTATTTTTAAGAATAATTTGATACTCTTTTATTTAAATATTTAATCTAGTTTAAATAAAATTTTAAAAACTCACATAAAATAAACAAGTTTGAATATTGACTTACTTGTTTATTTATGTTAGTATGTTTGTTAGTTGTATAACAAGTAATTTAATTATAATTTTATGAAATACTCATTTAATGATGGTTTAATTATTTATTTAATGTCTTTATATCGATTTTCTTATATCTTATAAGCTTTTAAAAATTTTTAAATCAATTGAGATATAAATATGTTGTAAATATTAAATAAAAATATTAAGATTTTTTTAATAAATATTTTATCTTCCCCAAATAAATAAATAATCTTTAATGAATTATATTAAACTCATAAATCATTATGTCTAATAATAAGCATATATATTTAATTATTTAGCATTAACTATGTAATTAATTAAGCTAGATTAAAGCTCTATTAGGCTCAACCTTGATTAAAAAATAATAAATGAATTTAAATATTTTTTTTTAATTTTTGTATTATTTTCAAATTTAGCTCAATTTTTTAAATTGTCAAAGTTTATAATTAGCAAAGAAACAAAAATTTTACCACTTAAAATGACATTATTTTAGCATAAAAAAGTCACAAAGAAAGCACACTATGTGTATAATATGCTCAAGAAATCTTTTGGTTTGATCATAAAATTCATATTAATTTGTAAAGAGTGGTCGCACAAATTTATGACATCTAAAATAAAGGGCCAATAGAAATGCCATTTGAAATTGCATCTAATTCAAACACTAATCTTTATGTAATTTTTCAGTTTTCAAAGCAACCAATTATTTGGGCCAAAAACTAGGAATTAAGCTTGAGACTTTTGAAATTTAGGCTTCCTTTGGGACGGCTTTTTTACTGCTTCTTGAAGCAGCTTTATAGTACAAAAATTTTAATTTTTATACTAAAAAATTGCTTCAAAAAGCAATAAAAAAGTCGTCCCAAACAAAACTTTAATTTCACCAAACTTTGAGAAATTTTCCTCTGGCTGTCCACAAATTAACTTCATTTGAATAGCTTTCTTACGGATTTTAAAATCAGATTTTTAGCATAATTTTTTTAACTAAAAATTTTTGTACTAAAAAATTATTCCAGACCCAACATAAAAAATTGAATAAGAATATCCGATCAAATTTTAATAAAAATAAATATCAAAATTATTAAATTTATATTCAAATAAATTTAATAATTTTGATGCTCATAATAATTAAAATGTTTATCACTATATCGTCATTCAATTTTTTAATTCTTCAAAACGCTATGACTTATATTTTTATAATGATAATTGTAACAATAATGAAAACCTAACGTTACTTAAAATTAAGTGTAAGGCTTTGACAATTTGCATTCTTCATGGCAAGAATCTTCTCATCATTGCCTGCGTCTCCAACTCCTCATCACGCTGCAAAAACAGAAAAATATTATTTTTATTTTAATAAAAATATCTAAAACTTATTTTTAATAATTTTTAAAATAATTTAATTTATTTATTTTAAAAAAGTAGAAATTTTTTAAAAAATTTATTATTTCTTTAATTTTTAATGATTTAGACTTCATTTGGAACAACTGTTTTACTGATTTTTAAAATATTTTTTAATAAAAATATTTCTAATTCAAAAAATATTTATGCTAGAAAGTCATTTTATAAAACAGTAAAAAAGTTGTCCCAAATGAAGGCTTTATTTGAAACAGCCTTTCTTACTTAAAAATTTTGTATTAAAAAATTGCTTTAAGAAGCAGTAAAAAAGCTGTCCCAAACAAAATCGGAGTCTTAGGCTTCCTTTGGGACGACTTTTTTATTGCTTCTTAAAACGGAGTTTTAATACAAAAATTTTTAAGAAGCAATAAAAAAAACGTCCCAAACGAAGCCTTAATAGTATCACTTAAAAATAGAAAAAAAAAATGTAAAAAACTGATCTTGCAATACCTCACACATTTGGCTTTGGATGGTCATGATGAATTCTTGGTCACCTTCGCTGGAAAGCTCAGATCGGATGGCTCTGATTTTGACATCCATTCCCTTGAGGCAATGCAAGGCGTTGATCATGGAATCAACGGTGGATGTCGTGTTTGGCATCTTGATTTTGATCTCAACTTCATCGGACGGTTCTGATGATCTCTCTGTTGTTGGTTTTGACTTCAACATGCTCAATAACTCATTATTTCTCTGTTGCTTCTCCTGCTGAACAATCTTAAGCTCCCTCACCATCATGACCGTTGATTTCAATATGGAGTTCCTGCATGCCTGCCGTCGGATCCAAGGGCTCAAATATAATTTTGTAAAATTTTATATTTATAATATTTAGGTCACTATTCACTACATAAATGATGTCAAAAACCTTATTTAGAGGTCAATTTACTAATTTATATTATTTTAGGTTTATTTTTACAAAAAATTGCCAAATTTATGGGGCATTTGCAAAAATCTCACACAAATATCAGCCAAAAAATATAAAATATTTATTAGTATTGCATAGTTATTAATTTGTAAAATAGAAAATTGTTTTCAAGATTAATTGCAGTTAAAATCATCACAAAAATTAACACATTTTAATTCTTTTCCGCTGGTTATAAAACCACCGTTGAATGCCTTGCAGTGGATATCAACCACAGAAGGCATGCAGCGGTTTAAAAATATTTTGTAGTGATTAAAACCGTCATGAAAGTCAAATTAAGCTTTATTTGGGACGCCTTTTTTACTGCTTCTTAAAGTAGCTTTTTAGTACAAAAATTTTAATTTATTTACTAAAAAACTACTTTAAGAAACATAAGAAAACCACCCCAAATGAAGCTTTTTAATGTGCTGTATGCTTTTCTTTGTCATTGCATGGAAGATTTCTCCATCAAAATTGCGTAAAATGCCACTTTGGACAGCAAATATTGATAGAAAATCTTTACCAAATGAACAGAAATTTCATAATTACTGCTCCAGCTGCAACATATTCAAGTCTTTATCAAATTCAAATTAAATGAAATCGCTTTTCTAACCGCTATAATATTTTTCCTCCATATCTCTCAATAGAAAAAGGCCACAAAGCTACCTGTTAGCGTTAAAGAGAAACTGAACTGAAGCAACAGTATTAACCTTTGTACCAAGAGGAAGCATGGCGTGCAGATCTGCATAGCTCTGGCTGAGCCTCTCTCGCCGCAGCCGCTCCCTCATCATGTGCTGAAAGTCTCGACCATTCTTCTCTCCGTTATGCTCTCGCTTCGATCGATGAATATGACCGCCATTGTCATCATCCTGCACCGAGCTTCCGTTATCTGGTGCCGGTTTGGTGTAGTTAGAGAGTGCACAGCTCGACGAATCCGATAACGACAATGATACAGTGGTGAGTGGATTGAATAAGGGATCTGGAGAGAAGACCGAAAAAGGGAGCTCGCTGTTGAAGCTGAGCTCCTCTTCAGCAGGGAAGATGGGAGAGGTAGAAGAGAAGGGGTCCATAGTGTAATTGTTCGGCACTGAAATTTGAATTTTGGATTCTGGAGCTAATGATCAGCCTTTTGTAGAGAGCGAGTGGTGACTGTGGTCAATGTCGAAAAGTTGACCGTTGAAGTTGGCAAAGTCAATAACGGCGGGGCACAAAAAAAACGTGGGGATTATGTCATGGAAATGGAGCACGTGTAGAATTTATTAAAGAAAGGGGCCGCGTGCCCCCGGCTGTTATTGGATTATTTGGTTATTTAGAGGTGGTCTAGTTGGACGGTTGGACCTGGTGATTTAGATCTTTGAGGACCGTTGGATCTATGGGTCAAGGGGAAGAGGATGAGTGGACGGTCTGAAATTTCTTAGGGAAGTTATTTTTATTATTTTGTTTTTCTCCTTATCATGAAATATTATAATGTTTGGGCTTTGGAGGCTCATAAATTTAGAAACATATAGAATATTTAATATTTGTGGAGAGAAATATGTCAGTGTGGAGTGGAAGCAAAAAGGATAAAGAGTAGATATCTTAGACTTTGGGGGCACTTTGGGAAAATAAATGCACATATGATGAACCAAATAAATTGTTTTTATAATATTATGTATTTTCAAAATATTAAATGATGAGAGAAAAAATATATTATGTAAAAGTATATTTGAAAACTGTATGCATCTGGATTATTATCTAATAAAAAATAATAAATCGATGTTTATACGTCATCAAAAATAGTCTTGATCAAATATGAATATCGATATAAATGTGAAATTAAGGCTTCAAAATTAAAATCGGGACCATTCAAATTTTGATTTCAATAAACTTATAGTCAAATTTAAGATCTCAGAGAGACGAGCCCAACGACATCAAAATCGGTCCAATCCGAGCCCAAATGGGTTCAAATCAAAGGTTTAAATTATTTTTAGAAGCTTCGGAGCATTAATTAGATGACTGAATGACGCCCAAATATGACATGCTTATAGTTGAATCGAGCGGCTTGACGAGACGAATCCAATGAGCTCAAGATCACTCAATTCTAACATCATTTGGGCACTCAAATACTTGATAAACACTTCACGATCAAAGGGATCAATATGAGCCGTTCATTGAAATACTCCCAACATGCCCTCGATCTTCTCAATATTTACGGAGCATGCTACTCCCAAAAAATTATAAATAGACCTCATTCTTCTCATGAATGGGGGGAGGAAGGAGAGGAAGAAAAGAAGAGCTATGAGGCTGAAGCTCCACCCCGCCACCACCGTCGGCGAACTTTCGTCAGCTATCATCGGACATTTACCCAGCTGCCGACCGACGCTAGACTTTTGCCCAACCTCCGTTGCCTGCCGACTATGGTCCTTCCAACCTTGGTCGCCGGCCAACTAAGTCCTTCCAACCTCGTTCGCCTACCGACTACGCTCTTTCTGACCTCCAACGTCAGATTATGGTCTTCCGACCTCCATCGCCTGACAAAGATCTTTCCGACCACCGTCGCTCGACTATAGTCTTTCCGACCATCATCACCTGACTACGATCTTTCTGACCTTTGTCATCTGCCAACTAGGGTCCTCCCAACCTCCGTTGCATGCCGACTACGGTCCTTCCGACCACGGTCGTCGGCCGACTATGGTCCTTTCGACCATGGTCGCCCGCCGATTATGGTCCTTCCGACTACCATCGCCCGCTGACTACGATCCTTCCAACCGCCGTCATTTGCCGACTACGATCTTTCTGACCACCATCGTCCACCGACTACGGTCCTTTCAACCACGGTTGCCCGCCGACTACGATCTTTTCGACCATCATAGCATGCCAACTACGATCTTTTCGATCGTCGTCGCACGCCGACTACGATCTTTTCGACCATCGTCGCACGCCGACTATGGTCTTTCTGACCACCATTGCCCGCCGACTACGGTCCTTTCGACCTTGGTTTCCCGCCAACTATGATCTTTCTAACCACCGTCGCCCGCCGACTACGGTCCTTTCGACCACAGTCACCCAACGACTACGGTCCTTCTGACCTCGATCGCCCGCCGATTATTATCTTTCCGACCACTGTCGCCCGACTACAATCCTTCCGACCACCGTTGGCTTACTACGATCTTTCTGACCTCTGTCATCTGCCAACTATGGTCCCCCCGACCTCCATCGCCCGCCGATTATGGTCCTTCCAACCACCATCGTCAACTACAGTCCTTTTGACCTCCGTCGTCCGCCAACTATAGTCCTTCCAACCACCGTGCCGGACTACGATCTTTTCGACCTCCGTCGCCCAACTATGATCCTTCCAACCATCGTCATCCGGCTATGATCCTTCCGACCTACATTGCTTGCCGACTATGGTCCTGTAGACCAAATGAACATATCAATGCCGATTCATCCAACCCCCACCAAATAATGCACTCTATATGATGTACATTTGCTACAACGAGCCAAGACCTTTCTCCTAAGGAATGACCTCATTTGTAATCAACTACAAATGCTAGTGGTTCATTCAAACTGGGCAAGGCCCGTGATTTTTCTCCTTTTTTAGGAGTTTCCACATAAAAACTCTTGTATCTCTTATGAGCATTGCACCCATACTTATTTATCTGTCTGTGTGCTAGAGATTGTACAAAGCTGATACGTTAAACTTTATATATCTCTACCGCTGTAAATATTTCAGGACGCAACACACACACACAAATATATATATATATATATATATATATATATATATATATATATATATATATATATATATATATATATATATATATATATATATATATATATATATATATAGTTATGAAGATAGTAAAAAATTTATTTAAAATATTATCTATTTTGATAAAAAATTGAATAAAATGGTTGTGTATTAGAGTATTCATAGTTTAAAAAGATGAGGTTTGTTTAAGCATTGCATAAAATTTTCACTCTCATGGATAAATGACTCAACACATATGAGAAATAATTTTTTAATGTGGAGGACTCAGAAGTTAAAGAATTATGAGATCTCATCCAATTGAAATGTTTCACTATGCAAACTAAAAATTATAACTATACCATGCTCAGCAATAGGAAGATGTGGGATTAGAATATTTGAATTGCAAGGAATCATGACTCTTGCAATGTATATAGAGTATACTAAAAAAATGGAGTTGGGTGGATTATGAAAGAAGGTGAACATTGACATCAATATAGATAATGGGCGAAGATGGATGCCAATATCATTCAGCGATGAATGATAACCAAAGAGTGACGGTGTACATAAGTGTCAATTGATGATGGTTAACAACATATATGCATCAGTTGACATGGACGTCGCTTGATGATAAGCGACAATGGACATTAGCTTTGGCCAATGATGAGTAATGATGGATGTATGATAGTGGATATTGCCATTAGTTGATGGTGAATATGTGACAATTAATGCCGTCATCAGTTGGCAAAAAGAGGTAAAAGGCGAGCAATGGTGAACATCAACATCAATTAATTGCATATAGCTTCGTCAAATGGGTGATAGTATGCAATGGAGTTAAATAATAGTGATAAATGACGAACATTGACATCTATTGATGGGTCAATCGCAAGCTCCGACAGATAAAGTGAACCTATAGATAGAATTTGGGATTGGTGCTATAGTCATCACTATCATAATCTTGGATGCTGCCTTAAACAATCTAAAAATATCCCTCTTGCAGATCATTTGGTTTGTCTAAAAGCAAAATTATATTAATGTTATATTTATACAAACAAAAAAAGGGTATATGTGATTTCCAAGTGCCAATTCAATCTTTCAACTACCCTTGATTTATAAAATTAATCGCCAATGCCATTTAAAGTTGGAGTGGATCTTGAAACCTCCACCAATCCTTTGAAGTTGTTCAACACTTCAACTATCCTTTAAGGGTCGGGAAGCCAACTAGAAAACCGTTCGACAGAGAAGCCCCACTTCCACCAACGGCGAAGGCAGCTGTCTTTCGGCAAAAATACATTTTGTGAAAAATGTCCTAAATCAAGTTGGACATAAAGCCAACACTTAATCAAGAGAAGTTAATAAGACTTTGATTTTCTTAGTGCTTTTTAAAGCAGCTTTTAGTACACATTTTAATTTTTGTATCAAAAAATTACTTTAAGAAGTAGCAAAAAAGCCATCCCAAACAAACAAAGCCTTAGAATTCTTTGGGATAACCTTTTTATTGATTTATAAAATTGTTATAAAGAATAACTTTTTAAATCTAGAAGGCAGTTTCCTGGTACAAGATTTTTTGAAAGCAAACGAAGTCTTAGATGAGCTATTCCTATATAAGACAATAGGCTTGCAAGCATTGTGTTTAAGAAGATAAAAATTGAGAAGAGAGAGAACCCTCCGTTCATTTGCTTTAGGCAAATGAAAAGTACATAGAAAGTAGTTAACAACACTAATAGTCATCTGATATGAGGCCTATATGCTTCAAAAATAATTTCCAACGATAAATCAATCTGCATGGTAAAATTATAATGACACTTGTAGATGCATAGATGCATTCAAATTCATTTACATGCAAAGAATGATATAATCAAAGATGAAATATCAATAACTAATGCATTATTTGTTATACTGTTGGAATAATTAAATACTTTGTCTTGCTTTGTAACACCACAACATGATATATAAACTAAGATTTTGTTCGGGACGGCTTCCTTACTGCTTCTTAAAGCAAAATTTTTGTACTAAAAATTGTTTTGAGAAGCAGCAAGAAAGCTGTCCCAAACTAAGCCTAAAAGTATCACTTGAACTCCTTTTAGAAACGGCTTTTCAATTTTCACAGCTAAAAAGGTAAAATGACACTTGAGTTTACCTGAGACTAACTTCCCCGGTTAGAGCATACTTTTGAACTGCAAAAGCCGAAAAGAGAACGCGGAAATCAATAGAATAAAAAAAACGAAACGTTCCCTCAAGTCCCCCCCCCCCCCCCCCCCCCCCAAATACAACCAACCAAAACGAAACCAAAGTTTTAGTGCAGGATAAACCAATTATATCAATCTCAGCAAGTCATAGATTGTCCAAAGACAAAAAACAACGCTACTCACCTTGTCTGTTCATTAGGAGCTTTGGCTTTCAACCAAGAGGTCTTGGATTCAAGTCTCGCATATATGATGTGTGTGTGAGTTTACCTTAATTGGTCTAAATATCCCAAAAAACAAAAAAAAAGACAAAAAACAAAGCTGAAGGATAATTTTGTACGAGATGGCTGAGAATGACTGCCAGAAAAAAATGACCTTACTAAAAATAGAAGGAACATCATTGCGAAGTTTGGCAAGAAAAACGATGAAGTTATAGAAAAATAATAATTTTGTCACAACATTGTAACTAAGCAACTGGGATGAAGTAATAGAAGGGAAGGAAATAATCTGGTTTTAAAAGATACAGAATCCTAGTTTTAAAAGACCTTAGTAAACATAAATAAATCTGGCAAGACAGGTGCTATTGCATTATGTTGCAAAAATATAATTCACTCACTGTAGTTCCCAACAGCCAAAATGATGCCCTACCCCCAGCTCATTTGAGAGGAATGAATCTGGAAGAGTGTGTGGCACCGATCCCAGGCCTTCCGTGCTCGACAGGTTTGTAGCTAATAGAGAATTCTGCCAGGTAGTGACCTATCATTTCGGGCTTGATCTCTACCTGGTTGAAAGTCTTTCCATAGTAAACCCCAATAATGCTCCCAATCATTTCTGGAACAATTATCATGTTGCAGAGGTGAGTCCTCACTAGCTCTGGCTTCTCACCGGAGGAGCTTCCCTTTTCTGGAAATGGCAAACATACTTGTAAGAAGTCTAGTGCAAAATAACAAAATAAAGTTCTCTACATCTTTAGCTAGGTTAATAAAAACAGTAAATAATTACATGAAATATTTTTCTAAATCATAAAATTCATTAAGACCTATTCAGAATAACATAATACATCAGTGAGTTGGCTTTGAAGGATTCCAAGCACAAGTTATAACATCAAGTTTTCCTGCAGCCTGATAAGTTCAAAACACAAACATACACAACAAAGCTCTGTTCTGTTTTCCCCATAAAAAAAAAAAGCTTTAACATCATAAAAATACTGATTAATCATATTCTAAATCTTGGGAGTCCCCAGGTGACAATTAATCAAGACCCGGTATTATTTTTAAAACTTAAAAGAATTTGTAGAGGGAAGCATAGACAGGGATAGCATGTGTCATTGTCAAACAAATTAAAACATATTACTGCTGTCAAAGTTACCATGTCAGAGTGCTACAAGTATTTTAGCCCAGCCTTCTTAACTCTGCAGACAGATTTCGCGAAATAGACATAATAATGACGGTTGCAGGTGCCAATGGTTCATGATCTATAAAACAAAGAAATGGTGCGGTTATAAACATTATTAACATTCCCAGTCAAATTCTTTATAGCACATGTTTTTAAATGTTATTTTCAGTATTGTTTGTTGGGATCATTAGGGGAGATGGTGACCTGAATATATATATGTTTCCTTTGTCACGGGATTTTCATTCCCTACTAAAGTCGGCTTGCTGTGAACTCATGTAACCAAGGAATTTCCAGTCCCTCTTGTGTGGGCCCCCAACAATTATCTAGAGTTTGGGACTTATTTCTAATTTTTTTTGTTTGTAAATTTAGGGAGGCTTTGTGATTATAAATATGGAGAGCTGGGCATGTGCAAAACATTTTACTATGACTGATAGATACCTTCTAACATTCTCCTAATACAAGGGAGATTAAATATTTTCAGAAGTATGGGCTCCGAAAATTCACACCTAGCGCTTCTGAGAAAATTTGCATTTCTGGTTCAATTTTTTGAAAGGCAAATTGAGATAATACACTACTCAAATATTTCATCCTCATTTTATGAAGATTTAAAGCATGTTTTCAGGCTTCCTATAGATACAAGCTTCTATGATTCATTATCCCACCCGATGATGGAAAAAAACTTTCGATCAAATCTAGTCGGTAGGTGCTAAATCAATAACTTATAGTAAGCAATTTAGTTTTTTAGACTGAGAAAATTTATCGCCTTTTGCTTGATCCAGATTTTGGCACCAGGGGGAGGAGGGGGATGATGATAAACCGGATCACAAACCCATGATTTTGTCATTCCAAGTTAACATGAACCTGGTCTATTAAGTCAACGAAAGTAGTTGATTTAATCTCATCAAAAAAAAAATTATTAGCAGCCATGGGTTGTGTCATCCAAAGAGATCTTATAAACCTAGGGTGGATGTTTACCAAAGGGAACAATTCGAAGTTAACATTAAATGACAACGTGTTTTACGCCCTATCAAATGCTCCCTATGATTCACAACTCAATGGAGTGGAGCCGTTAAGAAACATCAGACCATTGGTCTTAATTATAATTTAACGATGTTATTTAATATCAAATCACCCAGTAAGAGGGCTTCAATCATAATTGTTATTAAATAGTGTCATTTGACATCAAAATCACTAGATTAGAAGGCACATACCGCATGCTTACTAGCATAAGATTTTTTTAGAGTGATCATGGAGTTACACCTAACATGATATTGGTGATTTATGAGTTAAAGTTAATCTTAATTGTCACCTTCAAAAAATTATTAAATAGAGTGGATAGTTGTTGCTATAACTTAAGGCGGTAGATTTCACTTGATTATTTTTATATTTATGATTTTTTTTTTAGATTTTTGCATTTTTCTCACAATTTGAGCCAAATTTATTATTTGTTAGAATTTAGGAGCATTTATAAAATAGGATCTCTTATTGAGATTTTTTATCAACATAGCCATCACCGAGAAGGAATATTTTTATTTTTATTTAAAATTTGAAAGATTGACTTCGAAAATTGCCCCCCCTTCGAAAATTGCTATAACTTAAGGCGGTAGATTTCACTTGATTATTTTTATATTTATGATTTTTTTTTTAGATTTTTGCATTTTTCTCACAATTTGAGCCAAATTTATTATTTGTTAGAATTTAGGAGCATTTATAAAATAGGATCTCTTATTGAGATTTTTTATCAACATAGCCATCACCGAGAAGGAATATTTTTATTTTTATTTAAAATTTGAAAGATTGACTTCGAAAATTGCCCCCCCCCCCCCCCCCCAGTTATAATGTGCAATTACCATGCCCATCATAGGAATATTTGCTTGAACTTTGCTACATTGAACCTTGATGATTCTACTCACTTGTAGAAGATTGGTTTCATGGTTCCAAGTCTAATCAACTCCGATCATTGTGACCGGAGGGACCAGATTTGAAATATTGGACTTACAACCCTATCTTGAGAGTAGGGTAGCTTGATGATTGTGAGTTTGAATTTTTAAAAGGAGTTTGAATTTTTCAAACTAATTGTAAATCTTTCAAAACATTTGTATGCTTTCCACAGCAGAGGAAATTTAAACAATACCCATTTTCGGTCTGTGCAATATTTTCAAACCTTAAGACTATGTAATTAAGACATTTATCGGAGCACATGCAAACAATTTAGCTCTAGTAAATTTGATATATCTCTTAAATAACTTGCATGTTTTTTGATACATTTGCATGATGTATTCACATGGTGCATTTGTCACTATTTGAGACATTTGTATGACGCATTCGCACACTTCTCAAGTCATTTACATGACGCATTCACATGCTTCTCAAGGCATTTACATGACACATCTGCATACTTCTTTAAGTGTTTTTTTAGAGTATGAAAGCTATCTCCTGATATGTGCACATAAGTTAAAAAAATCAGAATTTTGTTATTTATATGAATGTTTTGTCATTATGATGCATGTAATATTTCATTTTAAGCTTTTAATGATCACATTATGTCTGATTATAGGTACTTGATCCGAATTCGATTGCAATTTCCACAAGTTTGAATCTTATCACATATTATAAGATGTCATAATTACATCCATACATATTTTGCAGTTTTGTGTGGTGCGGCCCCACAGGGAATCAATTTTTCTCCTATAAATAAGTGAAGTCCCTTAATTCACTTTCATCATTCCACGTTCAATTCAAGTCCACGGTTGTGAGAGTTCCAATGCGAATAAGAGTTTTTGTTTAAGCTCTTGTCCATAAGAGTGTTCTTCAAGTCTACTGCAAATCCCCTGTAAGTCCTATTTTTATTCAATTCTAGTCCCCCTATTTGCAATTTGGTTTTCATTTATTAACATTTGAATTCTTCTTTTTTTATTTTACATCTAGTTCATTTTATGTTTTATCAATGTCCATTCTGCAAAAAGATAATGTTTGTGTGATTTTTGATACGGTCTGGCATTTCAAACTAGACTCACGTGTTCATCCTTTATTACTATCATGTTCGATGATCAATTTATGGAACATGTGCATAAGTCAATAAGAAATTATCTATGTGCACAAATGTGAGGCTCGGTTCTACTATTTGGTAAGTTTTTTACATTGCTATTTCTACCATGTAAATTATAGTCATCGATTTGCATTCAATATTGAGTTTCATCAAATTTGATATCATTAAATTTCAACTATGGCATGGTTCTCAATCAATCATATGAATTTCTTACATCTAAATTTCTATGCATTATCTCTAATAGATTGCTATTAAATTATCAATTGGGTCGGATTCTTCATAATATTTCATTTTCATCTAATAAAGATATGAGATGTCTAAATTGAGAGTTCACAAACTATGAAATGAGCACACATGCTTGATTTGAGCATCTCAGTGTAAATCATCAACAGAACATTCTAGACCCTAAGATATCCTTCTTCATCTCGCCTATCTAATTATAAGTCAAAAGCGTTGGTTCACCATTGATAAGTAATTCAACCAAAGGTTTACAACAGACTTTTGCTAAGGGTTAAAAACAAGTTATAGATGCTTGTCTCTGTTGTGGTATCAATAATGGCACCTCATCCCATCTGTCTCATCCACCTACCCTCGGTGAGGAAAAAAATGGAAATCCTCCATAAAAGCATAAACCCATAGAAACCCACCAAACAATAAAAAAATACAAGCATTAATTGAATTAAAGATAAGCTTACTTAACAAGAGAAGCAGAAACACTCCAGTTTAAATTTTTGAATTGAAAGCCCTTAATTTTTTTTCTTCAGTTCCATATATGACAAAAACTTTAGCTATAAGCTTATATTACTAGGATCCCAGCAGCTTGGAAATATCCAGATTTATAAACACACAAAAAAACTTAAGCTTAAGCAGGAGATACTGAAGAGCTTCCTATTACATACCAAAAATCGCACTACAAGGTTATGGTTACTAAAGTAGACAAAGATTAATTATAACCAAAAAAAACTCCTGAATTTAAAAAGCACAAACATAGGCAAGTGCAGCACAATAAACCGAAAAAGGAACACAACATTGCAAAGCATGGCAACGGACGTAAGATAAAACAAGCCAAAGGCCACAATAGTGCTTGACATATGGGACAATACTATATAATTTGCGGATCATTAGCATTATCCTAACTACTGGAGGTTCAACATTAAGAATCCTCGCTTTTTTCATTCATCCGAGTTGAATATTGGTTTTAAGGTATAAAATCTACTTACCACTATTCTTTTTTTTTTTTGGCACAGTTTCAAGCAGTTTTATATTTAGGGGCTATTTGGTTGGAAGTAAAGAGGGCGTAAAATATTCTAAATGCAGGGGTTTTGAAAATATTAGTATTTGGTTGGATGAAAAATAAATGCAAAATAAAATAAAATAAATGTAGTGTAAATCATTTTAGTTCTCTTTTAAAGTAAACTAAACTCGCTCAGTTTTGACAGAAAACCATTTACACCGCAAGCAAGCTCGCTAGAATGCCGCCACCACTGGCCAGCTGGCGCCACCCACCGGCCACCACCCGCTACCACTTGCTGCCAGCCACCACTATTTCCACCCACTGCTAGCCGCCGCCGCCCCCCGTCGACCACCACTACCGTTGGCCGCCACTGCAGCCAGCCACCACCACGACGACTATCACTGGCCACCACCGCCAGACACCAACACTGGTCGCCACCACAAATCATCGGTCGCCACCACCGCCACTTGTCGTCAATCGCTGCCAGCCACCATCTCCGCCTGTTGCCGCCACATGCTATCATCTCGAGTCATCATGTTCCCTAGTCTGCTTAGTCAAAGGAGGTAGTCGACCCAACCTGACCGAAGGATCCTTGTCGGCAACGATGGGTTGCTTCATACAAGGGTATCTTGTAGACATTGGGTGAATGTTTGTCTAAGGGACGAATTCAAGTCAACCTTAGCTAACAGGAGGCTTTGTTCTCTATCGATCATATCTTATAATTCATTACTCAATGGTAACTAGCCATTGGAGAACACACATGTTTTTAGCCATAACCGTAGTATAGTGGAGTCGTTCAACCATGCCACTAGGTCAGAGAGTCGTGGTCATAATCATGTACTATATGGAGCCATCTAGCCAAATTACTGATTAGAGAACCATCATAACTATTTATCGTGTATGGACGTCTAGCCAAGCTATGGGTTTTGTGCAGCCACCTGGCCGAGCCACTGGTTAAAGGTGTGAAAATGGGTATTTGGGTCGGGTTCGGGTCGAACTTGGAATTAACCCAGGTCCAATTCAGCGGAGCTGAACCAAACCCGATTTTGTAAATAGGTTAGAAATTCAGATCCAGACCAGGCCAGTAGAGTTACAAAATTGAACTGACTGGACCCGCTAACTCGGAATACAGCAGCGAGTTCAGGAGCGGGCATGCGAGCGAAGGGAGCACGAGCAAGCAAGCTAGGGTGCGGGTGCGGGCGCGGGGGAGTGGGCGCTGATCCGGCAGTCTAAGTGCAGACGCAAACGCCGGCACTGGCGGGAGGGCACGGGTCTGGGTGTAGATGCGAGCTAGAGAGGTCGGGAGAGCGAGTGGCTGAGCGCGGCCTACTCGGTCGCAAGCAAGGGAGAGTTGCAGGTTGTCGCGACCAAGAGGGTGCTGTGGGAGGTCGTGAGCGTGGGATTCGGTTCAATTCAAGTCACCTTTGGGTTTTCGAGTCAACACGAATCTTGACCCAATTTTAAAACGGGTCAAAATCTCAAACCCGAACCCATCCCGTATGCCAAACAAGTTGACCCAAACTTGAAATTTTTCGGTTCGAATTTCAGATCGAGTTAAGTATTGACATCCATACAACCAGTTACAGAACAAATGCCATGTCCTTACTAGCAAAAAAATATGTGAGAATGAATATGAGTGATATTCTTAACTAGACATTTGCTCCGTGCAAGCTAAAGTTGTCTTTGAGTTCATCGACCTCGTCAAACGGTTACGGAGAGTGGATGAGTTTTGCTATACGTTTAGATGATTAAATTTCAATTTTAAATATTAATATTTTGATAAACGTTAAGATCTGAAGTTTGATAGATCTTTAAGAATTGACCCCTCCGGTTGAAATTTATACTCAACATGGCCATCATCAGGATGACATGGTTGACATTTATCTATATTTTGTAGAAATTTAGAAGCATTTAAAAGGTAGAGTCCCCTCCAGTTGAGATTAACTTTTAACATGGCCATCATCAGGGTGACATTGTAGTCATTTGAAAATATTTGAATTGATTATTTGAACATTGTCAACTATGTTCGCCCCCTAACAGAGGATCGGGTTCGACAATCGATTATTATGTGAATGCTAAAAACTGAGAGCTTATATCTTTATGATAAGTTTTATTTAATGAGCCTTTGATATCCTAATGTGGACTATAAAACTAAATATCCTGATGGATTTGTGATTAGACGTTTGTTTGTTAATCCAAGTCATGTCGACTCTAGTCCTTTCAAAGAGGAGGGTGAAACGTAAATATTTGACCCGCGCAACATTCTCGAACCTTGAGTTTAAAAGATCAAAACAATGGTCGGAGCACATGCAGGTGTTTAATATGAAAATAGAATTTTATATTAGTGAGAATTTAACCCCCACGCAGCATTCTCAAACATTGACGTTTGCAAATTTAGCATGTTTGTTAGAGTACATGCGAGGAATAAAAATCTTCTTTTAAATTAACATGTACGCTTTTCAATACTAGGCATGCTTCTCAAGGCGGAAGCACTCTTCTTAGGGCTGTCGCATTCTTCCTGAAGCTGCTACACGTTTTTTGAGGCAACATGCCTATGTTTAAGAATTTGTATTTTAATGCATGAGGGGGATTTTAAAAAATATTTAAATTTTATCATTTATGCAAGTGATTGTCATTGGAGTGTCCACATGATTTCATTTAGGGGCCTATAAAGGCCTTTTGTTCACTTATACGAGTGTTGCGGATCCGGTGGCATGTGAGCGTATTAATTTCAATTGTTATATATAAGAAAGATATTGTTTAGATCATTTTGACTCCTTCAATAGACATTAGAAGATCGTGCTCTTGCTTGCAAATGAGCAATATTGTTTGCTACAAATCCCATATTGTCGCCTATAAGCTAGTTGTGTGCACTACAAATTTCCTACTCCTGCTCGCAAATGAATTGTAGTATTCATTGCTCCTCTAGTCTTACCTATAGGCAGGCCGATTCGTTTGATACAATCCCCTTAATCTTGCTTGTAGGCTAGTCGTTGTATACATTACAAACTTCATGCTCCTGCTCATAGGTAAATTGTAGTGTTCATTAAAGGTTTCCTGCTATTATCCATAGACAGGCCAATTTGTTTGATACGAGTTCCTTGTCCACGCCTATAGGAGAGTTTATTCATTGTAACTTCCCTATATGCATTAATAGGTGGACCTCTGTTTAAAATTGCGCAATCTGAGGCGCGCCTCTGCGCAATTTGGCCCGAAAACGCCTCAAGGCTTAAGCAATTCTGGGGAATCAAGAGGCGTACGCCTCATTCTTAGAGAGGCGCGCCTCTATTGCGCAATTGTGCAATTAACATTGAGGCATACGCCTCATTGATTGGGGCCTACTCACTTAAAAATAACAAAGCTCCCTCATACCCTACCCGATTCCTCCAACCAGCCGAAGCTCCCGAACCCGAAGCTCCTGGAAGTTCGCGGACGACGCCTGGCGGACTATTACATTCATTGCACGTTTACTGTTATCGCCCACAGGTGGATTAATGTGTTTGTTTGTTATAGGTAAGAGGGACATTTACTTCATTGAACTTATTCATATTTGTCATTTGGCATAGTTTGTAAAATTCGTCCATCCAGTCAAAGCTAGGAGATCTTGTTGCTGCTTGTTGGCTAACCATCACATTCTTTGTAAGTCCCATGTTGTTAGCCGACGAGCTATCTAATGTGCACATTACAAATTATTTGCTTATAAGCGAGCTCTTATGTTCATTACAGGTCCCCTATTCATCTTTTAAATCTCTGAGATCTTATTTAGTTATAATTCTGATTTAAATTTTAATTTAAGTTCAATTTCATGTACTCGGTCCAAATTTCGACAACCTCCGGCATCTCCTCCCCACAAAGGGAGGTTAGGATGGCACTTGTCGTTGTTCTTCTCGCCCGAATCAAAGATACGACAGTGCGAGGTCTTTAAATCGAATCTTCCCGCCCGAATCAAAGATACAACGCCACGGGGGCTTCAAATTAAAAATTTTTGCCCGGATCAAAGATACAACGGCGCAGACCTTCAAATTAGCGGGTACCTATTGCTTCATAATTTACTTTATTTAATTTTTATTAGATATATTTTTCTCGAAAATCAGGCAACCTCCCAACGTACCCTCCTCGTAAAGATTGGTTCAAACGGCACTTACCATTGTTATTCTCGCACGGATCAAAGATACGATGACACGGGGCCTTCAAATCAAATTCTTCCCACCTGAATCAAAGATACAACGACGCGGGGGCTTCAAATTAAACATTTTTTCCCATATCAAATATACAACAGCGCAGGTATTCAAATTGGAGGTACCTGTTCAAAACCTCATTTTATATACATAAATATCCTTAGATTGGTTGGAATTGAACGGGAGGGAAGTATCGAGTTGGACAGCAAGTCGGAACGGGTCGAGCCACGCAAATCTGAAGCGTGTGCCATAGAAGGGCGATCGGGTTGTGGGCCGCGAATGGAAGTAAGGTCGGAGCGCAAGTGTGGGATGCGAGCTGCAGTGTGAGCACCGGTTGGGTCGCTCGTGTGCTGGCTTTAGGTCAAAGTCACGAGAGTGGGCAGGCTTCTGGATGGAAGGGCTTGTGCAAGCTGGAGACGGGACGGCCGATTTGGTTGCGTGTCAGGCCACGGTTGCATACGTGTGCGGCATAGAGGGTGATCTTCTATATGAGGTGGGAGTTGCATCCAGAGGGGATTTATAAGGATAGAAAGTGGGCTCGGGTTTGTTGTGGCTGCTCGGTAAAGAGGTTGGGACGAGTGTAGTCGAAGGGAGCTGTTGCGGCTTCACATAAGGGAGTAAAGAATGATAGGTGTGGAGTTCACGTGGATGGGAGCTGTTGGCTGCTTATGAGGTGGTGTTGAGCTGGGTAGTAAAAAAAAGGGGAGGAAATTGAGGACTCTTCAGCCTCGGAAGCGCGAACAAGAGACAGCAAGAGAGGGAGGCGGGTAGAGCAGGAACAAAGGAATAGAGAGAAAAATGAGAGGGAGCCAAGTGTAGGAATAATGATAGTGTATAGGTGTTAATTTACTCTTTTTTATATCATATATTCCTTTTCTTTTGCAGGATAAGGTGGCTATAACAAACAGGGACTTTGGGCAGATATTTGGCAGAATAAGATTAGATATAGAATTTTTTAGTATATATTTTTTTAATTATATATCTATATGTACTATAAATTCAATTAACAAAAGAAGAACTATGAATCTGTGCCCTCATAAAACCCCTTGTTGCTCGTGCATCTCGGCTTGTGTGCATCGCCTCGAAGCTTGTGTAGATGTTATGTTTTCACTTGCGCGGAGACTCAAGCAATATTATAGTCTTTTTTATAAGATTTCGATGTTTCAAATACAACGGCGAATTTCGTTTTAAGAACGAACAATGTTTGGGCAACGTCGCGCAACATTTCATCTGTAGTATGTCGATTTCGATCGCCTTCGTTCAAATTGATTGCGAGGGGTCCCCCTTTGGTAAATTCAATGCCCTGATTACATCAGTGCAGTCTGTTTGGCGGTTGAAAGCCATTTGGGCAATTTTGTGCGCCATCACGCTTGCCAACAATCATGCTCATCGTCATTTTTTATTGGGTTACGCACGAATGACTCTTCCTTAGCAAATTCGGTGTCCTAAGTGCATCGATGCAATCCATTTTGCAAGATGAAGTTTGAATAATTTCAATAGTAGTTGAGGCACTTCAACATTCGTTAAGTTTGTGACCTGTCCACTAGTCTTCTTCTCCTGTGCACTCGATTGAATATGACATATATATAGAGATCAACAAATGTCTCCCAATAAATATGATATGTGTCTAGAACAAACAACGTTTGTTGTAAATTAGGTTGACCCTACTGATCTCTAAATATCTATATTGGATGTCATGCTAAGGATTCCACTTTGTGAATATTCAAGAGCTTGCTTGAGTGTCAGGTTAATTTCTTGTCTTTATAGTTCTTCAGACATACTCATAGACATTAATGTACTTGGTAAGTTGGCTTCGATCAAGCAGGGACTTATAGGAAAGTGACACTGTGCTTTAGATTCGAATTCTTGGCACATCATTGTAGCTTGATGATAACAGGAATGACATTGTCACTTTCCATCTTCTTCTTCTTTTCTTTATTACATACATTATCACTTAAGGAAAAACCCCTAGCCTCCTCACGCTCTAAATCATTTTGCAAACCAGGTATCATGTGTAGCGGTGACTGGCGAGTGGCGACTGTGAGTGACTTTGTCTTCGTGTTCCTGTGACTGCAGCTATGTCTTCATCGTTGGTCTGAAGAGCCTTGGATGTGGTTTCTTGCCAGACCGTGACTTCTTGCCAGACCGTGATTTCGGCTCTTCCCTTTCGTGCATTTCATGCATTAAGTTTCCCTCAGTTGCTCGCTTTTCAAACAACTGTAATTTCGAGCTATTCTTCTTCTTCGTCGGCCTTCAGCAGTACTTTCTTGTCGGATTTAAGGTAATCGTTCATGGAATAGAAAAATCCCGCAACTCTTTTTCGCTTCATGCTCTCTATATTTCCTTCCTTTTGTGAGTTTGTAGTAGTGTTTAATGGAGTTTTGTGAGCTTTTGTTGTTTCGATTTTTTTCGGTTTGTTTCTCTAAGTTGCAATTCTCTCTCCCCCTGCTTCATGCTTGATGAGTCTGTCTTTTGATTTTCTTTTAAATTTATTTTGCTTTATATTTTCTTCTTGCATATACCGGATAGCATGGTTGATGGTTCAGGTTAGAGATCGGTTATAGAAACTTTGGTTGAATCTGATTCTCATTATTTTTATCTCTTTGTTACCTCGTTGAGATCATCATTGGAATCCTCTCAGGTTAAGTATTTTCTTGATTTTCTTTTTTGAAATGATATATGTATGCTTATTTAACTTCAACTGTTTAAAATAAATCCAGGCTATATCTATCTGCTTATAAATGATATTATGTTTATTCAGTTTGTGGAGATTGATGCTCTGTAATATTTTTGTGAAGTTGTTGATATTCTTTAAGTATGGTAGATTGATATGAGCGCATATTTTATGTTATGTGAGGACTGAGGCAGATGAGGTTATGTGCTAAATATTTTATAGAGATTCTACTTCCATGCACTAAATTGTTCGATATCTACTATATTCTTACTTTTGATGTTATAGTGATGGTTCTGCAAGGACCTTGATTTCATAAATAATTTAAATATTCTTGCTGCAAGTGTCTTATGTATTATTCAGTAGGTTTTTGATTGGGGATTCATTTTTCTTTTCTTTTTTTCAAAAGCTGATATCACAAATTTGTGAGACGAGTAACAATTATTTTTTAAATGCATGTTCCTTTTAAAAAAAATTTTGAAGCTGAGGTTGATCTTTTCTCTTCTTTTATTTGAACTTTTTATATAGAATGTCAACACATGTAAGCGTAGAAGCAGATAACAATGAGCCCGTAAAAGTTGAAGTTGAAAGCTTTAATGAGCAACTTCATTCTTATCTTGCTTGTGAACTTGTGAATGTGAATGAAATAACTAATGATAGTAATGACATTGATGATGAGGCTGAAAGATGGACTAATAAAAATCAAGATAATGATGACGAAGAAGTTGATGAGGAAAACGAGCTTGAAAATGTTATAGAAAGAAAGAAAATGAAGAAGACATCGAAGGTGTGGGATGAGCTCAAGGAGGTTATTTTGCCTGCTGGTCAACGAAAAGGAGAATGCTACCATTGGAAAAAAAATCTTGCTTTAGGTAGTACCGGTGCTACCACTCAATTTAGAAGGCATCTAAAACGTTGTGCTGCTAGGATTCGAGCCTAGAAAAAATAGAAAATATTACATCTCCAACCTAGAGAAAGTGATAGCTCTTCTGCCCAAATAGGTCAAGATGGAGGCTTGTTAACAACTTTTAAATATGAGCATGACAAAGTAAGAGAGATGATTGCTCACTATATATTAATTAATGAGAAACCATTTTCAATAATGGAGGAGTTTAGATTCAACTTAGTGTTGAAGTCATTGTCACCTTTCTTTAAGAAATATTCAAGGGCCACTACAGGAAATGATGTGATTATGGTGTATGAGAAAGAGAAGAAGAAATTTGAAAATTCTCTCAAAAGCATTAGTAAAAATGAGTTTTACTACTGACTTGTGTGAAAGTCTAAAACTCAGAGAGTTTCTTATATGATAGTTACAGCAAATTATGTTGATTGTAATTGGAGATTGCAAATGTGTTCTTTGTTTTTTGCACTTACCACCATCTCACACTGCATCTGAGACGGTTGGTACACTCTACAAAGCTCTTTGTGATTGGGGACTTTAAAATAAAATTTTCACTATATCAATTGACAATGCAGTTAACAACGATAAAGCTATTAAACTACTGAAAGATAGCTTCGGAGTGAAAAAGAAATTATTTTTTTGTAGGAGGCTTTTTCCATGTGCACTGTTGCGCCCGTATTTTAAACTTGATGGTGAAAGACGGCATCAAAAGCATTGAATTTGTAGTCGAAAAAATAAGAGATATAGTTAGTTTTGTGAATTCCTCTGAGGCTAGGTTAGTAAGATTTGCTGAAGTTGCGTAACAACTACAATTACCAACAAGAAAGCTTATCATAGATTGTCCTACTCATTGGAACTCAACATACACCATGCTTATTGTTGCTTTGCAATTAAAAGAAGCTTTTTTCTCTTATAGTGAAAGGGAAGTTGCATATATGAGTTG
This sequence comes from Dendrobium chrysotoxum, assembly GCA_019925795.1. Classification (NCBI taxonomy): domain Eukaryota; kingdom Viridiplantae; phylum Streptophyta; class Magnoliopsida; order Asparagales; family Orchidaceae; genus Dendrobium; species Dendrobium chrysotoxum. The sequence continues at coordinate 89,382,460 of CM034314.1, read as the reverse complement.
CCCAATAGATGAGGAATGGGAGAACATCGATAAAGTTTGTAATGTGTTGGGCTTTTTTAATGAAGCTACTAATATTATTTTAGGAACCGAATATCCAACTGCAAATTTATTCATTTATCAAATTTGTAGTATTAAAAAAGCCTTGGATGAAGGTGCAACTTCTAGTGATTCTTTTATCGTGGAAATGACAAAAAAAATGAAATTAAAATTTGATAAATATTGGGGTGAATGCAACCTTCTAATGGCATTTGTGGTTGTAATGGATCCACCGATGAAATTTGTTGTTATAAAATTTGCATATCCAATGATATACTCGGGGAAGAAAGCTTTAGAAATATAACAATTGTGCGAAGTCTATTGTATGAATTATATGAAGAGTATGCTGTGCAAATTGATATAGATGTTGAAGCTTCTAAAGGGTTTGGAGGAAATAGCTTAGAAGGCACAAGCAGCTCAACCAAAGGTACAAGTTCAGGCAAGGAATCTAAGAAGTATAGTGGATGGCATGAGTTCACCTCTTATGTAAGAGCAAATACAAATAAAAGGCCTATAAAATCATATTTAGACAAATATCTCGAAGATGGCTTGGAAATAGGAAATGAATGTCAATCATTTGATGTAATTTCTGGGTGGAAAAGCAATCAAACAAAACATCGCATGCTATCAAGAATGACAGTTGACATATTATCTATTCCAATCAGTACAGTAGCTTCAGAGTCCACATGTAATGCAGATGAAAAAATTGTTGATACATATCGCTCCAAGCTTGGAGTTGAAATAGATCAAGCACTCATTTGTGGATCTAATTGGGTTCGGTGCCATTATGGGTTGAAGGGAAGATTCAAGGTAAATTTTGATAACAAACTTTATTTTTTTTCATTGAACTCATATACCTGAATATCAAACATGAACATATGGATCTGAGATTATTCTTTATTTTTTAGAAAGAAGAAGATGATGAAGAGGTGGAGATTTCTTTGCCTATTATGTGATTCATTAAAAGGTTAGAAAAAACCCATTTATTTAGCAACAATGCTTCTAATTCTTCCTAGCACCATTTTACTTGTTTCATCATCACTTTTTGTTAGTTAATTATAGTCAGCTTAGTTTCATTTTGTATTAGATTGATTTTAATGCAGAATTAGATTTAAAATATTTTAAACTTATAGTTGTAAGGAAATAGGCCATTTGATATAGTATGATATAAATAACTTTCTTATATGGTATTGGAGAAAATATAGATATTGGTAGCCTGCAATCACAAGTTTCTTAGTTTTACCAAGAATTTAACTATTATAATGATTATACACATACACTAACTGCAGCTGTTGTAGATGTATTTGTGCAGGAGTTGCTGTAGAAGAAGCTTTTTGGGGTTGTTGTAGATGTACTTGTGCAGGAGTTGCTGTAGAAGAAACTTTTTGGATATGAAGGATTGAAACCTTTTTTTTTACTAAATTATGAAACTTTCATAAAGATTGTAATATTTTCAGTTTGACTTTCTGAAATGGTGTGATGATATACTAAAATACTGAAATTTATGTTATGTTTTGCTTTGATTTGCTCTAGCTTTTAAATTTGAAATTCATTTACTTTGTTTAAGTTTAATGAATTGTATTATGTGGTACGATTTTGAATAAAATGAGAATGAATAAAAATATGGAAAAAATAATATTTGTCACGATTTTGAAAAAAAAGAGAAAAATTAACATTTGTCGCGATTTTTAAAAAAATCAATTAATAAGAGTAATATATTGCAATTTTGTAATTTTATATTTATTTAAGTTCAATTTGATATTTAATTACTTAATGTAAAGTGAAATTAATGCATCAGTTGAAAATATATTTTATAAGTAAATTATAAGTAAAATTTAAAAAAATGAAAATTTTAATTTAAAATTACAAAATCAAGATTAATAAACGAGTCAAGCTCGAGCTTTTTAAACGAGCTCGAGCAATCAAGTCGAGTTAGAGCTTGAATTTTTTTCAACGAGTCGAGTTCAAGCTCATTAACCAAGCTCGAGTCGAGCTCGAGTTCCGTGGAAATTAAACAAGCTCGGCTTGATAAGCCAACTACTCGACTCGTTTACACCCTAAGTCACACATATTTATACCTGCAACAATTTAAAAGAAATATGTTAAGCAATTGTAAGAAGAAAATATAGGAAAGTAAATTGGCAAGTAATAAAGAAAAGAAGAATGAAATTGGCAATGTTATCCCTGCTATCATCAAGCTACAAAAAATGCGCCAAGAATCCAAATCTAAAGCACATTGCCACTTTCCTATAAGTTCGTGATTGATCGATGCCAACTTACCAATCATATTAATGTTTATGAATACATTTGAAGATCTATAAAGACAAAAAACTAGAGTGACACCAAACCAGGCTCTTGAATATTCGCAAAGTAGAATCCTTAGCATGACATCCAGAATAGATATTTGGACAGTAGGGCCAACCAAAATTGCAACAAATGTGGCTTATTCTAGACGCACATCATATTTGTTAGGGGGCATTTGTTGACCTCTATATACGTGTCATATTCAATCAAGTGCACTGAAGGAGGAAACTAGTGGATAGGTCACACACTTAACGAATGTCGAAGCACCTTGATCGCTATTGAAATTATTCTACCTTCATCCGACTGCAAAACGGACTGCATCGATGCACTTAGGACACCGAATTTGCTAAGAAAGAGTCATTCATGCGTAACTCAATAAAAAATGACGACGAGCATGACTGTTGGCAAGTGCGACTCCACACAAAACTGCCTAAATAGCTTCTGATCATCAAACAGACTACACCGATATAATCAGGGCATCAAATTTACCAAAGAGGGGACCCCGCGCAATAGATTTGAATGAAGGCAATCGAAATCGACATACTACAAACGAAATGTTGCCCAAACATTGTCCATTCTCAAAACAAAATTTGTAGTTGTGTTACGGACGTCGAAATCATATAAAAAAGTCTGCAATTTTGCTTGGGACTCCGCGCAAGTGAAAACATAAAATCTGCATGAGCTTCGAGACGATGCACACAAGCCAAGATGCATGAACAACGAGGGATTTTGTGAGGGCACAGATTCATATTTATTTTTATTTTTGTTAATTGAATTTATAATACATATAGATATATAATTAAAAATATATATACTAAAAAAAACTTTTGTCTAATCTTATTCTGCCAAGCATCTGCCCAAATCCCTATCATACCAACTTCCCCATCTGTTACAATTGGCTTATCCTGCAAAAGAAAAAAAATATATGATATAAAAAGAGTAAATTAACACATATACACTATCATTATTCCTGCACTCGGCTCCCTCTCATTTTTCTCTCTATTCCTTCATTCATGCTCTACCCGCCTCCCTCTCTCACTCTCCCCTATTAGCGCTTCCCAAGCCAAAGATTCCCCAACCTCCTCCCCTTTCTTCTACTACTTAGCTCAACACCACCTCACAAGCAACCAACAGCTCCCATCCACGTGAACTCCATGCCTATCCTTCACTACTCCCTCACGTGAAGCAGCAGTAGCTCCCTTCGACCACACCCATCCCAGCCTCTCTGTCGAGCATCCACCAAGCCCGAGCACACTTTCCAGCCTTCAAAATCCCCTATGCACGCAACTCCCACCTCATATAGACCACACCCTCCCGGCCGCACACGCACGCGATCGCGGCCCGACACAACCAAACCCTCCATCCTGTCCAACACGCACGGTCCCGTGACATTGACCCAAAGCCCACACGCCAGCGACCCAGCCCGTGCTCATGCCCGCAACTTGCATCCCACACGCGTGGTCTGACCATGCTTCCCCTCGCAGCGCACGACCCGATCGCCCTTCCAATGGCACACGCCTCAAATTTGTGCGGCCCAATCATTTCCGACCAGCCATCCGACCCGATATATATATATATATATATATGTAAGGGGGTTTTAAACAGGTGCCTCCAATTTGAAGACCTGCATCGTTGTAACTTTGATCCGGGCATGAATGTTTAATTTGAAGCTCCCGTGTTGTATCTTTAATTCAAGTGAGGAGAATTTGATTTGAAGACATCACGTCGTCATATCTTTTGATCCGAGCGAGAAGAACAACGGCAAGTGTCATCCCAACCTCCCTTTGCGGGAAAGGGACGTCGGGAGGCTGCCGAATTTTCAAGAAAAAAGTATATATATATATATAATAAAAAAGTAAATAAAGTAAAATATGAAGCAATAGGTACCCATTAATTTAAAGACCTGCACTGTTGAATCTTTGATTCGAGCAAAAATATTTAATTTGAAGCCATCACACTGTTGTATATTTGATCTGGGCAGAAAGATTTGATTTGAAGACCTCGCGCCATCATATCTTTGATCCGGGCAAGAAGAACAACGATAAGTGCCGTCCCAAGCTCTCTTTGCAGAGAGGAGACGCTAGGAGGCTACCGAAATTTAGACTAAATAGACTTACAGGAAACCGAACTTAAATCAAAATTATACCTAAATAAAATCTCAGAGATTTAAAAGATGAACAGGGGACCTGTAATGAACATAAGAACTCGCTTATAAGCAACTAATTTGTAATGTGCACAGTAGATAACTCGCTAGTTAACAACAGGGGACTTACGAAGAATGCGATAGTTTGCAAATGAGCAGTAATAGGATCTCTTAGCTTTGACTGATAGATGAATTTTACAAACTATGCCAAATAACAAATATTAATAAGTTAAATGAAGTAAAAGGCCCTCTTACCTATAGTAAATGAACACATTAATCTGCATGTGGGCGATAACAGTGAACATGCAATGAATGTAATAATCCTCCTACGGACGCATATGGTGAAGTTGTAATGAATAAACTCTCCTACAGGCGTGGACAAGAAACTTGTATCAAACAAATTGGCATGTCTATTGATAATAATAAGGAACCTTTAATGAACACTACAATTCACCTATGAGCAGGAGCAGGAAATTCGTAGTGTATACAACAACTAGCTTACATACAAGAATAAGGGGCGTATCAAACAAATCAGCCTGCCTACAGGCAAGAATAGAGGAGCAACAATGAACACTGCAATTCATCTGTGTAGTCATGTGCACACTCCAACGTCAATTACTTACACAAATGATAAAATTTAAATATTTTTAAAATCCCCCTCATGCATTAAAACACAAATTCTTAAAACATATGTATGTTACCTCAAAAAGCGTGCAACAGCCTTAGAAAGAATGTGAATGCCCTGAGAAGAGTGTTATTGCCTCGAGAAGCATGCCATAATATTTAAAAACATACATGTTAATTTAAAAGAAGTTTTTTATTCTCTGCATGTGCTCCGACAAACATGTTAAATTTGCAAACAACAATGTTTGAGAATGTTGTGCAAGGATTAAATGCTTACTAATATAAAATTCTAATTTCAAATTAAACACCCGCATGTGCTCCGACCGTAGCTTTAAACTCTTAAACTCAATGTCTGAGAATACTACACGAGTCAAATATTCATGTTTCATCCTCCTCTTTAAAAAGACTAGAGTCGACACGACTTCGATTAACAAACGAACGTCTAATCACAAATCTACTGGGATATTTAGTTTAAGAGTCCATGCTAAGCCTTCAAAGGCTCTTAAACAAAAACTTATCATAAGATATAAGCTCTCGATTTTTAGCATTCGCATAATAATCGATTGTCAAGCTTGTTCCACTGTTAGGGGGCGAACAGTTTTGACAAGGTTCAAATAATTAATTATTTAATCCCCGATGATGGCCGTGTTGAAAATTAATTTCAACCAGAGGGGACTCTATCCTTTCAAATGCCTCCAAATTCATATAAAATACAAACTTTTAAATGACTACAATGTCACACTGATGATGGTCGTGTTGAAAGTTAATCTCAACCGGAGGGAACTCTACCTTTTAAATGCTTCCAAATTTTTATAAAATACAAATAGTTTTAAATGGCAACCATGTCACCCCGATGATGGCCGTATTGAATATAAATCTCAACCGAATGGATCAATTCTCAAAGATCTACCAAAATTTAGAGCTTAATGTCTTATCAAAATATTAATATTTAAAATTGAAATTTAATCATACAAACTTAAAGTAAAACTCATCCACTCTCCGCAATCGTTTGATGAGGGCGATGAACTCAAAGACAACTTTAGCTCACAAGGAGCAAATGTCTAGTCAAGAAATCACTCAGATTCATTCTCAAATATTTTTTCTGCCAGTAAGGACATGGCATTTATCCTCTAACTAGTGGCTTGGTCATATGGCTCCACAAAACCCGTAGCTTGGCCAAACGGCCCTACGCGATAAATGGTTATGACTGGTCCTCTAATCAGTGATTTGGCCAGATGGCTCTACATGGTAAATGATTATGACCACAGCCCTCTGACCTAGTGGCTTGGTTGAACGACTCTACTATCCTACAGTCATGGCTAAAAACCCGTATATTCCCCAATGACTAGTAACCATTGAGTAATTAATTATAGGGTATGATCAATAGGGTACAAAGTCTACTGTTAGCTAAGGTTAACTTGAATTCATCTCTTAGACAAACATTCATCCCATATCTAAAAGGTACCATCGTACGAAGCAACTTCTGGCTGTCGATAAGGATCCTTCGATCAGGTTGGGTTGACTGCCTCCTCTAACTAAGCAGACTAGAGACCATGATGACCCGAGACGACAGAACCATAGGATCTTGATCGAGTTCATCATCATTCCCCCCACCATTAGCTTTAAGTGATATGTGATAAAATTTCTAATTTTAAATTCTAAATCTATTGTTACTATACATTGGATGATACGTATCTGTATACAACGACTGGCCTTAATCAAAAGTTCTCTCTCGTTATTAAGATGGATAATTAATTATAGGAGTTTGCGTCTATAGAAAACCATAACTCAGATCTTAAAGTCTTTGCTAGGAGGGCAAAATTTTTGGGTTGTGTCTTATCTCTATCTAATCTGTTTTCCAAAAATTTCTCCCAGAACTTCATCCTTTAAAACTCTCCATGAATATATGCGGAGAGGTAGGGGCCCAAAAACTTAAATTTTTGGAGCCCACAATGATAAGGCATCATCCTCTCCTAATCACATGAAATTGTCTAACATCAATAAAAATTAGGGTGAGCTTATATTTGTTATTATATTACTTAGGATTTTAATACCAAGGGGTCCACATTAACATCCATATGAGTGTTTGTGGATTAATAAGTTATCAAATATGATGAATCTGATATGTATTACCTATCCAAGGGGATCTTTACAGCACTAATATTCATGCTAGCTTTAGTGTATGCATGCTCACACTAACACTCATGACAAGGCATTGCTGAACCTTAATGTGATATGGTCTAGGACCAATATTTTTGCTAAGGGGCTGATGAATTCTATGAATATAACTACAATATTGATATTTGTGCTACATCATCAGTTCACACTAAAAGTATTACTTTCCACCTTAAGAAACGAAAACTATCAAAATAATCCATGCTACTTAGACAAGCTTCTTCGATCAAATTGAAACACATACATAAACAATGGTTAGGATATGCATCTAAGCATTTATATTAGGCATTAAATCTCTGAATCATACGTGACCATACTTCGCACTCTAAAGCATCCCTCCAATCTAGTACAACAAGCCCTCTACTAAAAAAAGGGTCAAAATTGGCCTAAAAACTATCTTTAGCACAGTCACATACCTTCACCCCAAACTATATAGGATGCCTAAGAAGAGCCAACCAATAGTTGCTAATCAAGCTCCATGAATGTCATGACCCAAAGCCCGTTGTGTCGGTAAAATGGGTTCACTACTTAACCTAGAATGATGAAAGAGTGAGATCTTGATATGGCTTTCCCTCATCACCATAATCATCTCACACTCAACTAACTATGGCCCTAAAGACATGAGCCTAAACGACTTCAACAACAACAACATTAAGCTTTTATCCCACTACGTGGGGTCAGCTACATGAATCATTTTTCTTCAATATGTCTTGTTAAGAGTCAAATTCTCATTTAAATCTAATAAAGAAAGGTCATTTCTAATATTTTTCTGATCAAGTCTTTTTAAGGTCTACCTCTATTTTTCTTAACATAAGTCAAATCTAATACATCTACTCTCCTAATCGAGTCATCGAAAGGCCGCCATTTTATGTGACTAAACCATCTAAGGCAACTCTCTCTAATATATCTTCCACTGGAGTTACTCCAACATTTTCACGTATGCTCATTTCGTATTCTGTCTATAAGAGTAAAGCAGCTCATCCACCAGAGCATCCTCATCTCTGGAATACTTAACTTAATATTATGCTTCTCTTTTAATGGACAACATTCTTCTCTTTTAATGGACAACATTCTGCACCATAAAGCATTGCATGTCTCACAACCATCTTATAGAATTTTCCCTTAAGTTTGTAGGGGACTTTTCTATCACACAACAAGCCCGATGCATTCATCCACTTCAACCATCCAACTTGAATTCTACTAATAATATCCCCATCTATTTCACCATCACTCTGAACAACAAACCTAAGATATCTGAAACGTGTACTCTTATTAATGACTTAATCGTCCAAAGTCACAATCCCCCTACGAGATTTATTACTACTAAAATTACACTCCATATATTTGATTTTAGATCTACTCAAACAAAAACCTTTAGACTCTAAGGTTGACCTCCATAATTCAAGTTTACCTTCAACTCCCTCTCTAGTCTTATCAACAGGAAGAATATCATCAGCAAAAAGCATACACCAGGGTACAACCTCTTGCAAATGTCTAGCGAGAACATCCATGACTAAAGCAAAAAGATATGGGCTTAAGGTTGATCCTTGATGCAATCCAACTGAAATAGGAAAATACTTGGTCAAACCACCTTGTGTTTGAACACAAGTAACAGCTCCTGTATACATATCCTTAATGAGTTGAATATAAGCATTATTAACCCCTTTCTTTTCTAGAACTCTCCATAACGCTTCTCTTGGAACTTTATCATATTTTTTCTCTAAATCAATAAATATCATACGTAGATCCTCCTTATTCTCTCTATACTTCTCCATCAAACCTCTCAATAAATGTATAGCTTCCATAGTAGACCTACCTGGCTTGAATCCAAATTGATTTTGAGAAACATTAGTATCACGTCGTAGCCTATACTCAATAACTCTCTCCCACAGTTTTAAACTATGACACATTAGCCTAAGTGACTTCAATCAAAAAAAATTGCATGTAGGAACGATCATTAATAATGGTGAGAGCCCAAAGGAAGTCTCAATCCTTAATCGCCTTTTGAAAATATAACAAAAAATAAAGTCTTAAATAATTTCATCAGGTCTCCCTTTTAAGAGATTGCATGGCTTGAATCATAAATCCACATTAAGCAAGTGCATGACCATGTCAGCATAAAAGTAGGGATCCAAGCAAAGTGTCCTCCACTGGGTCCAAGTAAGCCGACTTAGTTATTGCTCCTCAAGGGATAGGTGGCTAATCAAGTTGAGCCTTCCTCTTGAAGTGGCACAAAGAGCACATCCTCCATAAGAAAGACTTTGGAGGATAGTCTCATCTATCAATTGAAGTTATTGTTGTTGAACTTATGATTTGGGTTAACAATGAATGAAGACACTAAATGACTTAAATTACCCAAATAGTAGCAGCAAGAGTACAAAGATTAATCTTAAAATGTAGCCTAATGGAAATGACTAAAATAACACTTTTGTTTAGCCTTCTAAAGATACTATTATAAGCTGATTACAATTTTCACAAATATGACCCAAGATGGATAACCTAAGAAATGAAATTTACCAAAGGTAATCAAGAGATAAATGCGAATTAACTCTATTTTAAGTATTATCAAAGTCAAAGATAGAAGACGGTTCAGCCTCCAAATAAAGTTCTAGGCAATGCAACTTATCAGAAGTTATTATGAGGAGTGGTGTATGTCACTCAAAGCGGACCCCACCTACAGGGAATGATGAGGGGCCAAAGCAAGTCATTGTGAGTGAAGCTTGCTATGGTAATGGCATTATCTTCATATCTTAGTGGAAAAGAATAATCATTAATGAACATGTTATTAGACGATCAATATGTTGTCTAGGGATGAGATCTAGCCCAAACAAGAAGAAGGCTCACTTCAAGACATTCCTTATGTTGAGACTCACTGAGAAAGTATAGCATCTCTTTTGGGAATCCTCCATGAATTTGACCTTATCTTAAGGAAAGGGGTGAATCCTCAAAAGTAAGATGACATCCTTATCATTGTTTTGTTGTGTATTTGATGTAAACACAAAAAGACAACTTAGATTGCAAACAAAAGAAACTACAAGATTGCCTAAAAACAAAACTTCCTTTCAATATAACACGACAAGCATACAACCATAAACTTATATTAATTTAGAGAAGAAGGATACAAGTGAGGCGGGAACCATGGATAGAAAAAAAAGATAGAAGAACAAGATGAATATAAGATGAAGGAGGAATAAGACAATAGCTCGCAAGCTATTACAAAACCCTCAGGTTTTCTTTCCAAAAATCAGTCCATATCATCCTCCTTTTATCCAGAAGAAAACAGTCCCTATAAATAGGAAAAAGAAACCAAAAGACACCCAAGCAATCACCCAAAACAACCAACCAAGACAGGGAAAATTCCCAAGGGAAAAGGCACAGCAGAACCGAACAGACAGAGAAGAATCCCAAGAGAAAAAGGCACGGCAAAACCGAACAGCCAGAGAAGCGAAACAGCCAGGGAGCCAACGGCTCAGGAAACCAATAGGCAACATACAAAGCTAGCCCCAATCAGTCACAGCTCACCAAACACAAACAGCCGAAGGCACATGGGCCAAGCCCATTAGATGAATTTCAGCCTGCTAACAAATGCCCATTAATCTAAATTTTGATTGCATCAATTCTCCCCTGGGAGAGAGTTCTCATCTCCTGATGAGGTCGAACCTAAATTTCCCTTACGCGTCGAATGAGCCTTATCCAACTCTAAAATTAAAGTCGCGTACTTTTTTGGATTTTTTTTCTTTCTTGCTTAAACTGGGCCTGAAAAAGTTGCTATCTCTTCTCATATTTTTCTGTGCACAAGCTCATTCTCATCTGAATTTTATATAATTCATTTTGGATCAGATCGGTAGAACTACCTTGGGACAGAACCCAACGGCTTGTTGGAATCCTATCTTCACCATTTGTTGGAAGATTTTCACCATCAACATATTCAATGCCTTCTTGATGAGGTTCCATTTTTATTGATTTTATTTTTTATAAAGAAAAGACTCACATACTAACCAAAAGCTCTGATAACATTTGATGTAAACCGAAAAAGACAACTTAGATTGCAAACGAAAGAAACTACAAGATTGCCTAAAAACAAGACTTCCTTGCAATATAACATGACAAACTTACAACCATAAACTTATATTAATTTAGAGAAGAATGATACAAGTGAGACGAGAACCATGGATAGAAGAAAAAGATAGGAGAACGAGACGAATATAAGATGAGAGAGGAAGAAGACAATAGCTCGCAAGCTATTACAAACCCGCAGGTTTTCTTTTAAAAATCAGTCCATATCATCCTCCTTTTATCCAGAAGAAAACAGCTCCTATAAATAGAAAAAAGAAACCAAAAGACGCCCAAGCAACCGCCCAAAACAACAAACCAAGACAGGGAAAATTCCCAAGGGAAAAGGCATTGCAGAACCGAACAGACAGAGAAGAATCCCAAGAGAAAAGGCACGACAGAACCGAACAGCCAGAGAAGTGGAACAGCCAGGGAGCCAACGGCTCAGGAAACCAACAGGCAACACACAAAGCCAGCCCCAATCGGTCACAGCTCACCAAACACCAAACAGCCGAAGGCACATGGGCCAAGCCCATTAGATGAATTTCAGCCTGCTAGCAAATGCTCATTAATCTAAATTTTGATTGCATCAGTATTAAATGTGGTTAGGATTTCAATTATGTAAGCAAGTTCATGCATTTATTTAATAAAATATAGATGAAAGTAGAACTCACCCTCATAAATGTAAGAATGGCCATATGAAGATTTTGATCAAGGCTACAAGTGATGACAAATAGTAGATTTTTCTCTAAAGTTGGAGTCCATTGGACCAGCGGTGATGCAGAAGTGAATAGTGGCAGCAAGGTCAACGATGGCTAATGCTAGGCAGGTAAGGCAATCAACTCTAAGGTGGAATTTGAGGAGGAGAATCTATGGACATGTTTCGTGCTTTTCCCATTCCCACCCTTTCACGCTCTAGTGAGCTCGCGAGATCGACCAATTTGATTAAGTTTGGGGAGAAAAAACTTTGTTTTCAAAGCATTAAAAACACCAACGATTTTCTTAACAAATCAATTTATTTTTAACAAATAAAAAAAAAGTAGATAACCATATTTTGTTATTTTAAACTATTTTTTAGAACCAAAAACAAAAATTGATTCCAAAAAGTGTCTAAGTTAATTAGTCATAAACATTAACAAAAACTAATAAAATCAACCAACTATGGTGTAAATATTATTCATTAATTAAGCTATGATGAATATAAAATTAATGGGATATTATATATGATAATTATTTGCGGTTAAAAGTATTCTTAATTATTACAAAATCGAGGTGAAGTCATAAATTAATTATTAAGATAATAATTTTCTTAATTAATCATAAATTTATTATTAAAAAGATAAAATATCATAATTAAGAAATAATTAGGGATATTAGTTAACCCAAAAAAACTAGAGGCATAATGTCAGGATGGTGGTTCAACAAATTAGAATGCTAAATCCTTGGGAAAGGTTTTCTTCTAGATTCCTCAATTCGAGGTCGAGAGCAATTATTGAAGGCTTTCTCCTAAGAGTTATTGTTCGACATATGGGTGCAAAAAGAGTGAAAAGAGAGCGTGATAATTGGCTTTACATATCATGCCAACTTCCACTTCTAAAACTTTGAGGCAAGGTGTAAACAAAATGAACTTGAGCAAGCTCAAGTGTTGTTCATCATGGCTCATTAAATAACCGAGCCTTTCTCGTTGTGCTCGGATCGTTAACTTAACAAGTCAAATACAAGTTGTTCACGAACATAAAGCCTACTTGAAAGCCGTATAAATTATAAAATATACATGGTATAAGCATATATAAATATATCTATACAAATAGAAATGTATGAATATGATATACACAATATATACATATGTAAGTTTATATGTGTGTGTGCATATGTATATGTTTGTAATATATATGTACATATGTGCGTGTTTGCACAAAAATATAAATAGACAGTTAGATACACATGATTATATATACAAAAATGTATAAAAATGCATATTTTTATGTATATAAAAACATAATAAGCTACTATCAAGAAAAACACAATCGAACAAAGCTTTATCAATATATATCTCGTCAAATAAATGAGCTTATAAAAATTAATTGAACACTAGCTAATTATTGAGCTGAAAACGAACTAGTTTTTTTTTCTTTTTTATTTGGGGCAACCCTAACTGTGAGGGAAGAGCAAGTGTTGTGAAGTCCATAGCTCATGGAGGAGATTCTTCAATTTGAAAGAGGGTGATAAAATCACCTAACACTAATCAAATCTTTCTCAAAAAAGAAATCATACAAATAAAGAAAAATTTTGAGGCTCGGTGAACACCAATGAGCCTTTTGCCTACTGTTTGGAGATATTTAAATATTGTTTGATCCTATAAGGCTCGAGTGCTCTAGCCTCTAGCCTATACTCTTTTTGACAGAAACGGAAAAGCATAAGTACCATGGCTATATGGTTGTAATCAAGATTTATAAACATTATTTTGATGATCAAATATCATTGGTGATCATGTCCTTTAGGATTACTAACAATCTCTGCAAAAAATTCATTGAAATTCGTTTTGACAACCCTAACATGGAAATGGATTTAGAGTTATCAAGTGGCAATCCGACCTTTACGAGGTTGTAGAATTTTAAAGAATGTATCCCTTAGAGGTCGATTTTAGCCACTCAAGGTCTTTGCATCAACAATGCCCAACATGAACAGCTGTGTCAGGGATGATAAAATCAAGTATGTAGACACAAAAAAGTTGTTTGGTGTTAGATGTGATCTAAGTTAAACAATTAGATTTCTCAAGATTTGTTCTTTACTTTATAGATTAATGGAAGAGGCCTTCAAACATCTTAATGCGACCTAACAGTTGAGATCTAAAAGTTGTGCTGATTCATCCTAATCCTCATTGTATGGAGATCATAAAAGCATGAATGTTGGCGCAATGCCACTATTTGGACAATCAGGATTAATTAGTAATTTATATTTTATGGGAACACATTAGAAATAAAAGGGGGTCGTCTTAAAAAATCTCTCCCAGTAGCAACACTACTTATGACATGCAACACAATGAATATGAAAATTCTTTCAGGTGAGGAAAATCTAATTAGGTTAAAGAAACACAAAGAAAACATGATCATATTAATGGAGCAAGCATGTATGAGTAGTGAAATGTGAGTTTGCAATTCAAAAAAAATAAAAACTTCTTACTAACCATGCTAACCACTATAGATTTGTAATCAACTCACAATAAGTAAAAGCTTATATTGCTCAGAATAAGTAATCAACTCACGATATGAGAAGCATCTGATGTAGGATGAGGAAGGAACCCGAATCCAAAAACCAGTCAGCAGAAGAAGCATCCTCCTTAGCAATATAAGCTTGCAAATTGGACTGAAAAGAAAGGTCAATCATGTGCCAGCATTTAAGAGAATAGTGTCCTGGCATGCCTCAAATTTTATACTCAATGTACACCAAGAGACAGACGACCTCCATGGGACATAGAAAGGGAAAGCCAACCTCTACAGCAACAGGATGAATTGCACGACCTCGATTGTGCCTCAAACAACAGCTACCTCAAAGGTAGAATCGGGCAAACCATCAGAAGACTTATCCCAAGCATCGTCAACAGCAATATCAAGCTCCTCACTGCAAAGCAAGGCGCACAAATCATCTAAAATGATAAGATTTAGTTTAGTACTAATGGAAATTTTAAAAGCATGCTAGGAAGAAGGCAACTTATTAATTGTATGAAGAAGAATTTCTACAGGATCAATAGTAGAGCAAGCTGCCACAATAGCATCAACCATTTGCTTAATTTCTGAAAAATATTGACCCATGGATTTATCTTTCATATGAAGTTGATGAAGCTCATTTTTCAATAGAAGAATGCAAGAGCAATTTATAGATTGCGGACAACGCTTAATGGTTAACCAAATGTCATTGCAGGATTTCAATTTGCGAACATAGGGAAGCAAAGAATGTGTAATTGTGAAACAGAGGGCTGCCAATAAATTTTGAACAATAAGCATCCGGGTTTAAAAATGAGGATTAACACTAATAGTACCATCATCTAGACCATGTTGTTTAGGTAGCTTTGTGATGCGGACATCCGACCGTGAAAGCTTATCAGAGGAGGAGACGAAGATCGATGGCCATGATCGCACCATTTTATTTTAAGTTATTATTTGTATTTTTATTTATTTATGCATTTTTCATTTTTACCCTCACTTGAGGGAGTAGGTGCTTGTGACCCCATGGGGCACTTTTGTCTTTTGTTCTGTATTTTGGGCTATTTATAGCCTCCTCCTTTCTTGTAATGGTCAACGGATTATTAAGAAGAAAATTTATGCACTTTATTCTTGAAAGCTATGAGAGTTCTTAGGAGAGTGGAAGTCCCTATGTGAGGGAAACACAAAACCCACCAAACGAAGGAAGCGTCCGGGCTCGTGGTTTGAAGTCCCTAGGTGAAGGGTAACGCATCACCCACCAACCGTAGGAAAAGTCCGGGTTCATGGTTTTATCTCTTCCAAATTCCCTTACCCTCCTCCTCCTCCTATCCACCGACTACAACCTTCCCCAACCCCACAAGCCACCAGCCTATTCCCCTTTCTCTTTCCCTACCCCGTTTAACCCCTCTTCATCCTCCAAGCCGCCAGCCAACACACCCCTTCTTCTCCCCAAACAGCCGGTCGACCCCACCTCTTTTCCCCAAGCCGCCAGCCTCTCCCTTCCCCCTTCTTTGCCTCCAAAATTGTTCAAATTGAGGTATTGAATACCTTTCTATTTTGGTCCATTCTAAACTTGGAAAGTTTTCAAAATTCAAAATTCAAAATTATTTGAATTTGAATTCTTTCCTAAAATAAGTTGACTTGTTTGAAAACCTCCTCAATCTTCTCAATCTGACATTAATTAGATATTCTCCTCTAATCCTCTCTCCTTAATTAATTTCCCATGTTTGGAAAGAATTTCAAATCCCAAATCAAGCCCCCCCTTGCATGGCCGGCCCTTAGTCCCTTTCCCTCCTTAATTTTCCCTTTCATAAATTAGTTTGATATTAATTTGGAAAATTTTTTAATTCAAATTCAAATAAATTTAAAATTCAAATCCTTTCTTAAATTAATTAACATATTTTAGAACCCCCCCCCCTTCAATCTTGGATTGATTAAAATCTGAAATTGAATTGGAATTAATTCCAATTTCAATATTCATTACACCTAGACACATTCATTGAATGTGGACAACCCCTCCTCCCTTCCTCTTGGCTGCCCCCCCCCCCCCCTTCTCCCCTCTCTCTTAATTAATTCCCCCCAATTAATCCCCCAATTACAGTAGCCATTTAACCCACATCAATTCAAATTGATTCTTGCTTTAATTTCGCTAGCCACCTAAGCATCAATTAACTCTGGATTTCTCTCCTAAACTGCTAGAATTAATTCTAGAATTTATAAATTGTTGTCCTTTCCTCAATCTATCCCCAAATTAGGAATTAATTTCAAATTGCTAGTCCCGTTCTACATCACTTTGAAGAAGTTGAACCATCAAGATAGCCATCAAACCCATTTGTACAAAATAATTTTAAGAATTTGTGACATCCAAATTGACTGATTACCAATGATTAGCTGAACACTAATCACATATTTAGCATTTTTCATAAGAAATTTGAGTTGAGGTGGAATAAGAATATTACACATTTTAAATGGAATGTTATGAGAAAGAGAAGAGATAGGCTCAAATTGATCCATTTTTAAGAAAGGAAGACGAACAAATGCATTAGAAAGTGCGAAAATTGTCGTGAAGTTCTGATAACATGAAGGATTCTGATTTTGTAATTTGCAGAAAGTGTTAGCACTATAGCAGAAACAAAGAATGGAAATTTGCATAATATGATATTATTTTCATCACCCCTCTACGAAAACTACAGCCAATATATCTAGGAGAAGAATTGAGAACAAAGCACAGTTTTTTAGCAACCAAAGGATATGATTGTGGTTGGTTAGAAGCCAACGGTGTCAATGAGCTTTTATGAGAAGTAGAGGGCTGTAGAAATCGATTATGGAGCTTTTTAACCACCTTCTGAGAAAACTTATCATATGAAACTTACCACTTTTAAGTTCATTAATAAGGTTCCCTTATCTGACAAACATAAGGGGTTGTTTGGCAATGGGATTTACACCGGATTTAGCGTATATCCTGCCAAACAAGATTTCGACTCGGCATAAATCTCACGGCGAAAGAAATTCGCCGTTACCACACTTCTGCGGTAAATCCCGGATTTAGTTCGACGGATTTAAGGGGATTTTGGCCGAAGAAGCGCGCAAATGGGAGAAAATGGTTACCTTCGCAACGAGTGAGCTCCCTCCTGTCATCGTCGTTACCTCCAATCCAACAAAAGAAAGGTGAGTTGTCGTGACTTCCAACCGATAGGAAGGAACGTCGTCGAAGGAGGCAAAGAAGTTTTTATCAACTCGTTCAAAACTTTACCTCACGCGTGAAGCAAGCGAAGTCGAACAGGTACGAACAGCTAGAGAAGAGTAGGGCTGCAACCGAACCGAGACAAGCCGAGCCGAATATCTATGTGTTCATGTTCAAGCTCTTTTGATAAGAGATTGTTCAAACTCAGTTCAAGCTCGATTCGAGATTTTTGTGTGTTCAAATTCGGTTCATTTAAAACCATACATGTTCAAGCTTAATTCATGTTTGGTTCATGTTCGGTTCGTTTAGCCCTTATCGAGCTCTAAACGAGCAGCTCATTTATAAATGATTAAATGAGCCTTATCCAGCTCTTAACGAACGAGTCTTAACAAGCTCTTAACGAATGAGCTTTATCAAGCTCTTAACGAACGAGCCTTAACGAGCTCTTAACGGACGAGCCTTATCAAGCTCTTAACAAAAAAGCCTTATTAAGCTCATAAAAAATACTTTTAATGAACAAGCTTCTTAATCAACTCTACAAATAAAACAAGCATAGTTAGATTTATAAAATTTAACATAAATAGAGCCCAAACTCAACAAAATTTAAAAAAAATAATGTGCATTGCATTCATAAGAAAATGTTCCCAATTACCAGTATAACATAACATTTACAAATTGCAATAAACAGAGCCCACTTGATGTTCAATATAACATCCCAATTTATAACATAACATTTACAAATTGCAATGAACATAACAATTATCCCAAGTTCGGTTCATTTATGAAAACGAAAAGGTTTGATCGAAAGATGCAAACTGCCAATCTACCATATCTACCATGATGGTATCCAGTATCCGATTTCAATACAATCCGACGAGAGGAACCAGCAAAAAAATACTGAAACAAATCCCAAAAAAATTGAAAAAAAATTGCGAGATGTGATCCAAGGTTTTGAGCACGGAAAGAAAGATCGGAACTACCATGATCCATTGATACATGAGTTACATTCGAAGACTGAAACCACAAAAAAAGGAAATAAAAGCAAAAAAAATTTGAATAACCCTGTGAGATGGCTGCTAGATGTTTTGGAGGATTTAATGGAGGTAGGAGAGAAAACAACAAAGATGAATCTATACGTCCACTGAGATCGGGTACGAACAAGTTCAAGGATGAACGAGGTAGGGAAAGAGGAGGGTTTCGAGCACGGGAAGAAAGAGGGTTTCGGATACGAGTGGAGCGATGTAAGAGCAAATAGGATTAGGGCAGCTGAGAGTGCATGCAGCAAGATATTATTTTTGTTTGCATAAATGGCGTGGCCACGTGGTAGAGGCTGTCACAATGTTGTCCGTCCGATTGCTCAAATTAAAAAAATAAGATTGTTGTTAATTAGTAATTAAATAATTGTTATTAGTAATTATATTATATGTAAGAACATAATATCAATTAATATATACTAATAATTTATTTATTAAATATATATTATAATATTAATGAGAATGATTCGATCTCGATATCAAACATTAATCAAGTTTTTTAACGAGCTTGCTCACGAGTGATGCAATCTAGAAACAACAGCAAGACAGCAGCATGGGGAAAAACAGCCAACATAGGGAAAGCCAGCAGCACTTAAGGAAGACCAAAAAACACTTAGGGAAGACCAAACAGTAACAAGTATACGAGAAGACAGTAGAGAAAATGAGTGGAAAGCAAGAAAACTGAGAGATAGCTGAGAAACCGAGGGACCAACAGGGAAAACGAAGGGTCAATAGAAAAAACTGAAAAGTCACTAGAGAAAGAAAGCTAGAAACACAAGTAGAAAATAAAGAAAACATAAAATGGCAACTCTTGACTGCATCAACGAGCTTCATATCGACTATGTTCACGAGCTTCTTATCAAGCTTCCTATCGAGCTACATATCGAGCATGTTCATGAGCTTTAAACGATCATATTCACGAACATAAACAAGCTGAACACATAGTTGTTCAAGCTTGTTTATTAATGCATCGAGTATTTATGAAAATGTTCAAGCTTGTTCGACTAACTAATTAAACGATCACGGACAAGCTCTTATCTAGCAGAGCCTCGAGCAGCTCGTTGAACGCTCAGTTCGCTTGCAGCCCTAAAGAAGAGGAAAAGCAAACCCTAGCCTATAGCTACAACAAACAAAGGAGAGAAATTCTTGAAATCACCAGCCATTACATTAGCAGAGAAGTATCTTAGAAATTAAATAATTCAATTTAAGTAATTTAATTAAAATTATTCAAAAACATAACGTACCTAATAATTAATTAATTACTCAAATTAATTGATAATTAATTTGAATTTTAAATTATTTATGATGATTAGTTATTATTGATAATTAAAATTAATAATTAATAATAAATTGTTAATGATTAAAAATATAATTAAATTGAAATTAATTCATTATTTATACTTAAAATATAAATTAACTTTAGAACTCAACCCTAAATGCCCTACCATCCAAATTAGAAATAAATCTAATTTAGCTTAATTAATATAATTTAAAATATTAATAATTAATTAGATTAATTAAATAATTGGTAGTATAAATAAATAATTTAAACTAGCTTAATTAAATAATTAGTTTATAATTAGTAATTAAATTTTAATATAATCAGCTTAATTAAAATATCATTAAGACTAATTAAATAACAATTAAATAATTAATGAAACTTTTAGTATGAGTATTTGATACTTAGTACTATAATTAGTGATTAAATTATTAGATACTTAGTACTATAATTGGTAATAATGAACTAATTAATTAGATATCAATTAATTAGTATTTAAAAGTTCATTTAATAATTAATAAGTAGATATTAATTATTTTTTGAAATAATTAATTAGTTAAAATTTTTAGCGGTTGTTATTTTTAATAAGTATTTGATATATGATTATTTTTAGTTAAATAATTAGCTATTTCAAAAAATAATGAACTAATTAATAAGATATCAAATACTCATTAAATTAACAACTAAATAAGTAATTTGATACATAGTACTATAATTAGTAATTAAATTATTAGTTAAATTATTTGATAATTAAGCTAGTTTCTAATTATATTATTTACATTATAACTTATTGATGGTAATTAAAATTGAATTAATAAATAACTCTTACTTAATATGTAAATTAAATTAAAAACATAATAAATTTAATTTTTAAATGAACTAACCGCTTTAAATCTAGGATTACATTGCCAAATAGTTTCATAGGATTTAACTGGATTATTACTAAACTTGCCAAACTGTTTTCAGGATTTCACAGCTCCAGGATTTACTATATCTAGAATTTACAGGATTTACTAAATCATAAATAATTAAATCCTGCTGGTTGTCAAACGGGCCTTAAATGTTTAAGCCAATCACAGCTTCAAAAATAAATAGACAAGCTATACAAAGTTCATAACTTAATTTTAACCTCATGACATAACAAGATTATCCATGGACAAAGAATAGATCAAAATTGTGCTGTTGAAAGCACAATTCTATTAAGACTATGTACAAGCCAACTACTTTTTTATATCATGATTCATGATAGATCAGTAAGGTCATTTACGGGCTCATAGAGAATTTAAGAACCATATGATTTCTTAAGCATTTCTAATATATGCAACACGGTATATATATATATATATATATATAACTCCACACACTGACAGCATGCAACAATATGTAAAATATATAAATTTGTACAAGTTTGTAGATAAGTTGTTAACAATCGACAATAATGATGACATGAAGATGACAAAGGTCAATTTTATTTCAAGAAACAACTACAAACAAATTGCATACTCTTTTTTTCATTTAATGAGACTACATTGTATGGCCAGCGGCTGATTTTCAAGTGGAAGATGATATATTTGTCACAATTAAGAGAATGCTGTTAATACTACAAACTTGCAGAAAAAACAAAAGAGCGAGAAAGAAAGGAGGTTCTACAATAAATACTAATACAATCCACGATCTACCAATTCATTCGCAAAAAATTTTCAA
This sequence comes from Dendrobium chrysotoxum, assembly GCA_019925795.1. Lineage (NCBI taxonomy): Eukaryota > Viridiplantae > Streptophyta > Magnoliopsida > Asparagales > Orchidaceae > Dendrobium > Dendrobium chrysotoxum. The sequence continues at coordinate 89,360,721 of CM034314.1, read as the reverse complement.
ATGCGTTTGCTACCAAATGGAGAATGACCTCAAAAACACCGAAAATGGGCTCCTCAGCAAAATTAACATACCCAACAAATGAACAACTAGATAGAAGAATGAGTAGAATTAAAGCGGAAACAGCTAAAGCGACAGAAAAAACAAAGACATATGCGATTAGAATAAAAATAACCGTACAGCCTTCCGAAGTTTCTTAATCAGAGCCATAGGCTTCTTCTTCTCTGTGTCCGGTCTCCGGACGTAATAATCTCTCCCTTTCTTAAGGCCGCGCTGAGACCTACGAGAGAGAATATCAAAGATGGACGAGAGCTCAGTGCTCGGATTCGTACGTCTGATCATGATTAATCGATCAAAAAGGTAGAAACGTGTCAACCTTCTGCGAGCTCGAGCAGGAAAGAGCTTGACGAGCTCGTCTGTGGACATGTCAATTAAGGCATCAAGATCAACGCCTTTGTAGCTGAACTTCCTGAACGTCCTCTTCTTTGGCTGGCCAGAAGCAACATCAGCCTCGACATCAGCCTGCGAAATTCCCTAGGGTTTAAACGAGAGCAATCGATAACAAATATTAGATCTTTAGGCGGTAGAAGAGAAGGTCCTCTCACCATTGTTTGCAGTTAGTACTCATGGTGCAAACCCTAGATCGACTTCGAAGCCGGAGAAGCTTAGAAGGTGGAGAGGCGGCGAGCGAAGGTTTTGGATATTGGACAGCTCGCTTTGCTCGGCATTTATAGCGACGGGTTTTTTGTTTTCTAGTTACCGCGAACGCCTGGTGAGTGGCCGATAAAAAATAATTTGGCTGTCATGTTACATAAATATCATAATAAAATATTTTTATGTTCATCTTCTTCAAATCAATATCATTAGTAAGATTGTCTCACGCTAGAAAAATTACTATACATCATGAGAGTGAGAGTTTTGCATCATAATTTTATATTAATATATAACATATAAATAGATAAATGAAAGAATTTGGATAACACTTAAGATTTTTTATATGAAAATTATGAAAAATAAAAAATCATAGGATATTGTCCAGTTGAAATGATTCTACTACGTATGCATGAATTATAAAAATTGACCCATCTATAAATTTTGAGATGGTAAAATTACAAGAGTTAGGAGAATTAACATAAATAGTAATAAAGTTTGTATGGATGTTTGGGGCTGAACGATCATGAGTTAGACGGTGATGGTCCGACAGAGGAGATGTAATATATGTTGTCCCGAAATTTTAGTAATTAAAGTTAATTAAGTTAACTACACATTTATATTTGATATAATGTGCAATTATAAGTTTTAGAATGTGTTCATTATGTTCTTTACTGTTTCATGAAAAGGTTAAGGCCCAACTGAATAGATCAGGTGTCGAGGTAAGATTTTGGATCTTAGTTAATAAGGTATTATTTTTTTGTAACCCAGCATTTTAATTGTTTGATGTATAGATTTATGTGATGTGTATTATTGTAATTATGATTTTAAGAAAATGAAAATTGGTTATATTGCCTTTATCATTTGAAGTATTAATAACTTTTGTTGTTATTATTGAATGATTAAGTTAAATAATGATATATTTAGGCAAACCAATTTTTCCATTAGATCCTAAGGCATCACATGAGAGGTTTGACTATGGTGATTAGCCACTGAAAGGTCTAGTGGCGGTGATCGGGCAATGATGGTCTGATCATAATGGTCGACCGACGAAAGTCCTACGGTGACCATTGGCCACTTTCTTAAGCCTACAACTAACTATCTCATCCACTAATAATAACAACAATAACTATTAAAATTTTCAAAATATGAAAGTAGTAGAGCAAACTTTTCTCTTACCAGAACATACATACATAATCCAGTTTACTTTCAAGTCTATACATGAAAATAATAAATTTGGAATCCAAAAAGAATATGTACCTCAACTCTTGATCCCAGGGTCTATTTCTAACCTCTTCTACTCAATTAGACTATATCCTTTTGTTGAAACATTGAAAACAATAGAGTGAGCTGGACCAGCTCAGTAGACTTCTTCCTACACCCTTCACAGGCATCAAAACCAAATCTAAATATTTGAATGCGATATAAATAAAAGTAGTTGATTAAAGAAAACATAAAGCCTTTTAAAATACATAAAATATAAGTAAATAGGAGTGTACTGGAATCCATTGTATATATCTGATCTCGGAGCTAGCACGTATACTTTCATAACCACATAGCTGCTTTCACAGAGGTTTTCGAATGCCATACAAAATATTTTTATCCTCGTGCATAACACTTGTTTTCATATATTCACATGCTACTCATTTTCACTTTCACAACATAATTCATATAGAAATTCAGAGTTTACTAAACATATCTCGAAACATTTCTTAAACTTTAATTTATTATAATATTAACATATAAAATGTAATGCTTAGCATGCACATGTCCCGATGTCTGCTTATACGTTCACTTTCACTTATGTCTCTCTTTACCTCCCACACCTACATCTAGCAAATGGGGTCAAAGTCCCTCCAACATCTACATTAGGCAGATGGGGCCAGAATAATCACTTCAATGTCATGGAATCTCCTACACCTAATTTCAACAAGTGGGGCCCCACATCTGCATCCCATAGATTGGGCTAGAAGAATGCATGTTGGGCCTTTGCAACATAACAAAGAGTGCATTTTTTCTTATTTTAGAACATAATGTCTCTCATGCTAAAAAATGCATAATGCAAAAGCAATACAACAAAAATTAAATTAAACATTTAATGCAATCTTCAGATGATGCAGACATTACTAGTAAAAGCCTTAGTACTTATAAAATAGGATATTCACTAAACTTTCTTTTTTTTTTTTAACTTCAAAAGAACATTCACATGAACATTTTAAGCATTTGCCCTAATTACAACAATTGCCAAAAAAGCCTCAAATTAATAATATACTCTGAACTTCGTACGAGAAAAAAATTAATTGGTGAAAACTCAATTTCATGTAGCCAAAATATTCACAATAAAGAGTATAATAACATACTAAAAATCACACGGTAAAAAATTTGTAAAATCCAAATATAAATCTCACATCTAACACCATACATATAATACCGCCCTCCAAAATTTCAATGCAAACACAATCATTGCTAACTTCAAATCATTAGTTAGGTAGTTCTTCTCATGCTATTTTAGCTGCTTGGATGCATAAGCTACTACCTTTATATTCTGTTGTAATACACAACCCAGACCATTTAATGAAGCATCATTGGATACCTGGAATCCTTTAGTACCTGACGAAATAGTCAAAATGGGGGGTGGCACCATACACTCATTCAACATTTAGAAATTCTCCTCACACTTTGATGTCTAATTAAATGGCATGACCTTCTGAGTCAACCTTATCAGAGGGATTGCTATCTATGAAAAGCATCTGATAAACTTCCTATAATATCCTGTAATACCCAAAAACTATTGACCTCAGTCACTGACGTTGACCTCGGTGAGTCCACTACAGCTTGCACCTTCTAGGTATCTACAATAATCTCCTTCTTGCTCACCACGTACCCCAAAAATATCTCATAAGTCAACCAAAACTCACACTTCAAGAATTTAACAAATAACTTTTGTTTCCTTAGAGTCTCAAAATTTAATTTTAAATGGCTCATATGCTCCTCTTCAAATTTTGAATATAGCAAGATATCATCAATAAACATAATAATAAACTGATCCAAGTATTCTCTGAATACTTGATGCATCATATCCATAAAGACTGACAAAACATTTGTTACACCAAATGACATCACCAAGAATTCATACTACCCATATTTGGTACTGAACGCAATCTTCGCTACATATTATGCCGTCACTCTCAATTGGTGATGTGGACAAATTAAATGTATGAATATTGTCACTCGATTTGATTTAACATTTCTTTAGACAAATTCATATACTTAATGTTAATTATTTTGAAGAATAAACTAACACTGCATTATCAATTTGAGGAAAGAAAAGATTTATTTTTGTACCCAAACTTGGCGTGAGGAATGTAACAATTATCCTGAAGAGTAAAAGTCACATTCACCTATCATTTTAAATATGAAATTGACTTAAGATAAGCTTGATCGACGTCCAGAGATTTATCCCCTCTCTTTTGCTAAGAGAGGGTTTATTTTATACTAGGATGGGTTCCTGTAAAGGTAAGCCTCTACAGTCAATTACATCTCCAAAGAGAAAACTTTCGATTAAAGTGGAGAATAAACTCTAAACTTATAATACAATTACATATAAGCAAGTTGCCTTAGATGTTTGAAAATACCAATCATCTCTTTCAAAATATTGTTATATTTTATAAAAAAATACATTGATATTTAATATATATATATATATATATATATATATATATATATATATATATATATATATATATATAATTAGGATAGGAGGTGTGCAAATACAACTAGGCGTATGCCTTCTTAGAATAAGCAGCCAACTAATAACTTAATCCATAAGGAATCATCCTAAATGAAATACAGGATAAAGGTAGTTTTATCCTAAGAGTTTAAAGGAGTAAATCAGACTCCAAATTAATGACTCAAGATGAATCTTCACTTTAAGTTTAAGTGATAATATCGAGAAGACTCATTAAGAACTCTATTTTATCTTATTTAATTAACCTAACTAAATTTTCTAACCATCAAAATTCAAAAAAAAAATCGGCAGCATAATGGCCCTAATCATAGGAGAACTATGGCAGCCCTGTCACTTAGGCCCCTCATACCTTATTGTTGGCTTGGGTATTGGGCTAGTATACATTGTAAAAAATAAAATGAATGTATGTATGCATGTCAGGATAAAAGGTATTTGTGTATACAATACCTAGTATTGTATCATCCTAGAACTAGTATATATGTTCCTACAAAGTCTAGAACACAAACAACGAGAAAACCTAGGAAAATTCTATCCACTAATGCAATCTACCACCTATATGATGTAATGCATGTATGCTATAAATGAAAGAGAGTGTAATATAAAAGAAATTTCATTTATTTAATAATTTGAAATTTTACAAGACTCAAACTCTGCAGAAAAGAAAGGTTGCTAGACTCCACCACAATAAACTTAGGTTTTAAGCGTACCATATATATATAATCAAATACACTTACTTAATATCTTCGAGCTCCAAGTCCTCTATGGAATTTCAAAAGAGATTGTCCTCTAAAGGAGAGGACATCATCTTTTAGAGCCCCACTTATATGTATAAGCAAGTGTATTTGATTCTTTTATAACTCTGGATATTATACAACTCAATCTATATACAATTCTACTTTTACAGATACTTGCATAATTACATCATATTTCCTAAGTACACTCTACTGACTATTGTAGGAAAATAAAGACATGAAAAGAAAAGTATTAGCATATATAAACATAAATGTCAACAATTGTGCAATATCTTAATGCTTCTAATGCAGTCCTTAAAGATGCCTAGGTGTACCAACAATAATGAAATGTATGACATATAGAGTACATAAATATAAATAAACAGATAATGGGTGCTCTCCAAGCAAAGCACTCAACAATCAATCCACACCACCAGTCTAACCTAGGCTAGAGTTGGTTATCCTAGCAAACTATCTAAGTGTGTGTATGAAGCTCTATCGCTTTGGTATGTATTATAGGGGTTAGTTTGAATTGCATCTATTTTTTAGTGTTTGTTTATTAAAGGTTAAATGGGGAATTTAATTAAAATTTACATTATTTACATTTAGATTTTATTATTTAAATTTTAAGAGTTGGAGTTTATTATTTAATAATAAAGAACTTATAGATTACTAACCCCAAAGTGTAAGGGTTAGTAATTTATAAGTCCTAGAAGGCTTGCAAATGAAATGCAATAATTCCCCAATCCCCATATAGGATAGATGACTACATAAAATCTTGATTATTTATTAATAATTTATTAGGGATAGAAAGAGGGACCCTTTAATTCAATACACATGCCCTCCAAGTGAAAGCAGACATGATGTATAAGATCAATAGTTTATTAGTGTTTGATTAAGGGTTGTAAAAATTTATACACTCACGCTTTCCATGAGTGGAGGCTAGCATAGTGCATAGACCCTTAACTAGTTATTTAAGATTTATTAAATCCCTCAATCACAAGTGTAAGTACCCTCCCAAAAGAAATCATGCACTTACATAAAGGGATTGGGTGATTTAGATGTGTTAAAGGTTTTAAAATTTAATATTAAAATGCCCTCCAAATGAAATTAAGCTTCAAACATAAAAGCCTTAATATTTAATTAAGATTAATTATCACATTTATTTGATTAAAAATAAATTTTAATAAAAAAATTATCAAATTAATTTTGTTTTTATGTTTAATATTTTTGTTGCATTTTTTTTATTTTTATTGAATTATTTGGATTTTTTAATTAAATTTTGAATTTTTAAATTAGTTTTAATTAATTATTAATAAATTATGATTCAACATTTTTTAAAATTTAAATTATTAATATCTGAATTTTATTCAAAATTTTATGCATTTTTTATTTTTTTTATTATATTTAATTTATTGAATAAAGAAATTGATTATTTAATATTTAATTCATTAATATTAAATTTTAATTGAAAATTTTATTTAAAAGAAATTAATTATTTATGATTTTGTTTTATTTTAATTTAAATGCATTTATATTTTTGAATTTTATTTTTTATTTTTAAAGAATTTATTTCATTAATATTTAATTATAGATAATTAATTATTAATTAAAATGTAATTAAGTTTAAATTTGGATTTTAATTTTCAATGATTATAGGTTGATTTGAAGTTGATTTTATATTTTGTGATTTTTATTTGATTATTATTAATTATTGAAGTTTTCAACCCTTAATGAAGGTTAATTATGATTAATCATTGTTATAGGATCAATTGATAGCAAATCAAGGTAGATTTAATTATAGAATGTGATGTCACTAAGTTTGATTTGTTTAATATTTCAACCAAATAGGATGTGTATATGAATCCTAAAATTTGCCTAAGTTAGCTATACTTGGTTATTGATTATTGTTCTTAAATGTCACTATGTTGTATAGGTTTGAATAATCAAGTCTCCAACCCTTATTTAAACATATACAATCAAGCCACAAGAAGATGATGTATTAAATCTAGATGCATTGGAGGTAGTGAATTTCCAAGTATTTAGGCTAAATAATAACCTTAATACTTGTAAATTCAATTATAAATCAATCATGTATCAAATAAAGTCCACAAGACTAGATTATATGAGTGATATATCACAATTTCACTCATCCAAAAATGAACCTAAGTGGCTAAGTAAATAGAAAGTATTTAAGGGAAATTTAGAAACAAAAATAGCCAAGGAAGTTTGGAAATAAAAAATGGATCGTGGACAGACTAGGTGGTTGGTGTGATCAGAAGCTTACCGCTGGCAACTTGCAATCATCGGAGTTCCACTTGAAGAATGTTGAGGGACGTATGTAGAGCCAAAACAAAACAAGAGTTCTTGCTTGGAGGCTGAAGGCAGTGAGATAGCTTGGAATTAGTGTTTTGGACCCTTGAGCTCAATTCAAATGCTGTAGACTAATTGGATGGTTGTGATCAGTTTGGAAGCATGCTATGATGTTAGACAATTTTCCCTAGGCAGTTAGATGGCAGGGAAAAGGACAAGGAGAGGATAATGACTTATAAAGGTCATTTTGTCCCTTTGTGCACATGGATATTAATTGGCTTGATTAAGGAAAATGGATGGCTATGATGAGCTTGGATAATGTTTAGGAAGATTCTAGGGTTATTTAAAACAAATTAGAGATAATGGTATGGAGGGAAATGGGCTGCATAAGAAGAATTGACCTTATAAAAGAGTTTTTGACCATTTGTTGATTGGTTTGACCAGTCAACTGGTCAAAGTGGCTGAGGTGGCAGGTAGGGAGGTCTAGTTTGTTGGTTGAATGAACTCCAAGGGGCTTGAGGGGATGGATCAAGTGTACGAGCAAATGAGTGGGTGTGTACTGAGGTTTGACCAAGTTTCAATGAGTTGACTTGGTCAAATCCAATGAGATTTGACTCACCAATGGTTGGGAAGTGTTTGCGCTATATAATGGAATGGACTTGAGATTAAAATCTTGATGAAGGTTTAAGAGTTGATTTAATTAAATGTATTGAGTTGACCCATATGGGTCAAGTTTGACCAAATCCATGCTCAGTTGACCAAGTTAACTACTGATAAATTCAAGGTGATCAATCATGCCCCATCAACTAGGAGTGATGTTTAGAGAAGTTTGGTGAAAATTAATGTTCATTTGAAGTTGAATTGAAAGTGATTGATATTGATGATCAACTGAGCTAGCTTAAGCTAGCTCAATTGATCATCTTGATCAATCACTGACTCAGGGGGTTAGTGATGCTGGATTTGATGTATAGGATTCCTAGTGAAGTGGTTTAAGCATGATGGAGGTCATGAGTGTCAGTGCACTAAGCTAAGTAGTGCACTATGTTAATTGATTGCAGTGAAGGGCTGCAATTGCATATAGACACTGATTGATTAACTAAAATTTTGAAATTGAATGTTTGCTTGAAGTTTTGATTGATGAATGCAGATTGATTAAAATTTGATTGAATGCATGCAGGCTGATTAAAAGCTGGAAATGATTTAAGTGCTTATAAGTTGGAGATGGTTGTGAAGGTGATTGAATGTATGCTTGTTGATGGTTGGAAGTGCAGGCTTTTTGATTAATTGAAGACTTGATTGATTGTTTGTAGGCTGGATGTGATTGCTGGTATATGTTTGTTGGTTGATTGTAGACTGAATATTTGATTGGTTGTGATTGACAGGCCAGATGATTCATAGTTGATTGAATAATTGATAGCTGGCTGACTATCAACCATCAGATGTATGATCAGGAGTTTAAGGTAGTTTCTGATGACCTCATATAAAAATGAGATCAATAGATGATAGCCTGATCTTAGATTAATCTTAGAAAATATAGATACTCCTTCCAATTGATCAAATAAATCATCTATAATGTGCAGTGTATACTTATTCTTCATAGTTACTTTTTTCAACTCCTAGTAATTTATACACATTTGTAGGGATCCATCCTTCTTCTTCATAAATAACACAGAAGATCCCCAAGGTGATCTGCTAGGCCTAATAAAACCTCTATCTAATAGTTCCCACCACTATACTTTCAACTCCTGCAATGCCCTAGGTGTTATTCTATATGAGGTTTTTGTTATTGGAGTTGTACCTAGCACCATATTAATATAGAATTCTATCTCCCTCTTCAGAGGTAACCCATATAATTCTTCAGGGAAGATATTAGGAAACTCTTCCACTACAAGGGCATATTTTAGACCTTCTACTGATTTATTCAAATCTCTTACATAAGCCAAAAATACAACATCCCCTTTCCTCTGGGCCGTATTCATTGCAACGTGAAAATTAAAGATGATAAGCACTCCTAGCACCCAGAAAATGAAATACTTTCCCATCTACACATAGACTTACCTACTTCTTACTACAATAAATCTGAGTTTGATACCTACTCAACCAATCCATGCCCACAATCACATCAAACTCCTTCAAAGGTAAAAAATTCAATATTGATGCTAATTTCCTATCAAAAATTTCAAACTCACATACATAAACCTACTAACAAACATTAGGTCCCCTATTGGCAATATAACAGATAATGTCAGACATAATAAAATAGATGCTAAACTTAAATCGTTCAAAAGACACTCATATATGAAAGAATGATTGGTACTAGAATAAAAAAGAATACTACAATGTTGCTTAGAAATATAGATCATACATGTCACTACATTGGATGTCTCCCTCTCCTCTTACTACCTTAAGCTATAAGCTCTAGGCTAAACAAGAGTTGCATTGATAACTAGAATAGACTCCCACTGAGCTCCTCCTAGTACTGATCCATGAGATGATCTTTCTCCCAATCTAACTCCACTACAGGTTGAGGAAGCCTCACTAACGGCTCTAGAAGGGGCAGGTTGCTGTCTCAAACTCTAGTTGCCTCTTACTTCAGGTCTAACCTTTGATGCTCTCTATGGACACTATGCCACCAAGAACTTGTATGGCAATACCAAAAGCACTAAATTATATACAGATAACATCAACCCATATGCCTCCTCTTATATAAACCATAAACTGGTTCACTCCTAACAAATACAGATCCTAAATACTCCTAAATGCTACTAATCCTTCCCTCCTAGAGTCACTTGCCTTCACTTTAGACCTTTTCTTATTGAATGTACCTATGGAGGACTCTCCTACAAACCTCTTCCTACTAGCATCCCATCTTTGCTGAATAGACATCGTATTATTCTCTACCAGTCTAGCTCTCTCCATGAACTCATAAAATTTGCTGATATGAAATGGCCCTAAGGGGTGCCTCAAACTATCCTCAATCCATGTATGAAGCAATAACACTTTTCATTTGGGGTGTTGACCAACTTGGAAGCATACCTAGCAAGAGATACAAACTCTGCCTCATACTACATCACTGTCTTACTCCCTTGTATTGGTCTCGTAAAGGACTGATGCATCTACTATCTAGCAGACGACAATACAAACTAGCTTGTAAAAGTCTCAGCAAATTCCTTCCAACTGATTTCTGTATTTGACCACCCTTAAAATTTCTCTCGTAGTTGGCCTATCTACCAACGTTCTTCCTCTCCATCTAATAGAAATACTGTTAATGGAACTCTTCTACTCTTTAGGCACTACATACTATCAAATGACTTTTCTACTCCCATCAACCAATCCTCAGCTGCTTGAGGCTCAACAGTACCTTCAAAATGGGGGTGGCTTCAATCTCAGAAATAGTTACACATGCCTATATATCTCATCTCCCTTTACTTTAGTAATCGTACCCAGAGCTTCACTCATTAAATGAGCCATTAACCCGGCGAACTGCATCATTGAATCAGAAGTCATAGCCACCATATTGCTTTGAACTGTCATAATCTAACTGGAACTCTATCCATCAGCCGCTTCTTGCACTTGGGGCTTAATAATATAACAACACTTTAATCTAGATAAAATAAGGAAATTGAATTATTCAACTCAACTAACAAATAATAATATTAGATATTCACTAATAGTTCACTTTCACTTTCACTTTCCTAATAGAATTTATATAGAAATTCAAAGTTTACTAAACATATCTCAGAACATTTTTTAAACTTAATTTATTAAAATAATAATATATAAAATACAATATTTAGCATTCACATATCCTGATGTCTACTTATATATCTACTTCCACTTATGTACCCATTTACCTCCTACACCTGTATCTAGTTAGTAGGGCCATAATCCCTCCCACATCTACATTAGGTAGATAGAATAGTCACTTCAGTGTCACGTAATCTCCTACATCTGCTTTTAGCAAGTGGGGCCCCATATCTGCATTCAATAGATAGGGCCAGAATAATACATGCAGGGCCCTTGTAATATAACATAGAGTGCACTTTTCTATATATGTATCTCATGCCACATAATGTAGAATGCAAATGCAATGCAACAGAAATTAAATTAAACATTTATGCAATCTTCAGATGATGTATACATTGCCAGTAAAAGCCTCAGTACTTGTAAAACATGATACTCACTAAACTTTTCATTTTTTAACTTCAAAGGACATTCACATGAATATTTTAAGCATTTTTCTCCATTACAACAATTGCCAGAAAAACCTTAAATCAATAATATACTAAAAAAATCATACGGAAAAAAGCTAAACAATGAAAACTCAATTTCATATAGCCAAAGCATTCACAATAACGAGTATAATAACATACCAAAAATCACATGGTGAAAACTTCAAAAAATTAGATAAAAATACAATTTTGTTCTTAACTTTTAATATAATTAATAGAATTGAAATTAGAGATAAGGGTTTTGGAGCTTACATGGGGCTCTACAATTTCCTAAACTAACCCAGCGGATGAATCCCAAACCTTGGCCTCCAAATCCCTTCCCTTCTTTCTTTTTCTTCTTTCCTTTTCTCCTTCTCAGCCTCGTGGTGATGAGTGAGTTAATAAATGGTTTAAGATATTTAAATATTAAATTTTCTAGTGGTGCTTGACTTCCACAACACTCCATAGAATCTTCTAAATGCTCCCAGAATATGCTCATCTGAGACCCAGTGTCGCGACAATGCTTCTCGGCATCGTGGTGTTAACCCCAAACCTACTTATTTTTCCAAAAAAATAGAGAGCTCAACATTGGGGTGTTGGCCCCCCTTGGCATTGTGGTGCCCATATAGTAATTTCTAAACTTAGATTTTCACCTTTTCAACCCCAAACATTGATTATTTTCTACCCCATTCAACATTCTAAGACTCTTAAGTTTCAATTAACTTGAAATTGGGGATTAGTTATAGAAAATCACATATATTTGATGATGGATATTACAGGTTCTTTAGAGGTGGTGCTCAAGTGGATCTCTGAGATTCTTCAAGCCTTAGAGCTCTCTTAAATCTCTAGCCAAGGGTCTCCCTCATGTAGGGAGAGGGGGTATATGTATAAACTTTGTGAGTGGCATGCCCCGTAAAGGAGAAAATCCAAAGCACTTTATCGGATGACCCATATTGATTCCCTTAATACAAGATCCTTTTTTTAACATTTATGTGCCTTAATGATGTATGAATTAAGTGAAATTGGACTCATTTTATTCGCTTCATCAATCCACTTGGTTTTACTGTAAGCATGTCAAATTTGGAGACCATTTGGTCATCCAATCAATGTCTTAAAGTTTCTCACTATACTTCGAGCCCTTGATTTGGGCTCATGTGGACCCAGATAGAACCACTCTTAGTGTCTTTCAGTTCATTTTATGAAGAAGTTTAATTCAAATATAAGTTTGCTAACATCGGAGCTCGGATGATCTATATTTGATTTTGGATGTTTCTAATTCAAATATATATTGAGATTCGTGCCCAATCAAAATAATTTTTATTGACATATCAAAGTTTATTACCAATGACATGTAATCCAAATTGATTAATGGAGAAGATAATTAAATTTTGAGATAATAGCTTTTTCAATGCTTCTTCAAATTGTTTCGCCAAAATAATTTTTATGTTTTGTGTAATTATGTATTTATCGATGAGCCATTTATGTATTATATATCTTAAAAACTTTAATAAAGTAATACCATGATAAAACTTTACACTTTTAGAATCTTATTGTAGCTCTCTAAAATATTGATTGACATCATGTTGTATCAATTTTAAAAGAAAAATACGAGCTATCTGGTCAAAGCCAACTTCGTCCTCTTGATACGTATTTTATCGATGTGCCTATGGAGCTCAACTATTTTATAAATCTTAGAATCCAAGCGATATTCCTCATAATTTTTTTTTTAAACTTTACTGTGATAATCATTGTAATATGATAAGTGCAAGCTTCATAATATGCCACTAGAGAAACAACCGATTAAGCATTAGTGATATTGTCATGTCTACTAAACACCAAGTTTTTCAACGTGCTTATTGATTCCCTTGGTCTAATTATGAAAAGCATTCACAACTCATTTTTTATAATAACAACTATAAATACCATTGGACTGATCGAAGCATTAGTATTTTATGCTACTGCCACGAGAAATCTTCCTCTGCATTATATATTTAAAATATTATATTCACACATAAGATTAGGTAAAATGCACCTTTAAAGTCTTGAACATAAACACCCAATGAAAAATAAAAAGGGGTTTTTACATACATAACACCTAAAACAAGTCTATTTACCTATTTAACACCTAAACTTTCATATTTACCTATATACCACCTTAAAAACCTTAACCTCATCAAAAATAACATTTTGTCGCCTCCCATCAACACCAAACCGCGAAAGAGCGCGGGAACCCCTAACTCGAGCAGAGCAGCTTCCTCTCTTGATTTGAATCGCAAAGTTCGGAGATTTTCAGCTAGTGCGACAAAGGCATTTCTTCTGTCTGAATCACACAGTTCACAAATCCCACCCTCTCATCTTCTCCTTTTCCAAATCTATCCGCTTGGCATGTTCTCCAGCTAGTGGTGACACATGCATTCCTTCTCTTTAGGTATTTTATTCACTTACCATCAAACCTAGAATAGAAAGGCTAGATTAGTAGGGTGTAGGAGGAGGAAGTCTTCTGTTTGGCGTCTTCTCCACTTGTTGAATCAGTGTCAAACTTTTACAACAGAGAAAAAATAGCTTCTGTAGAATCAGTCGAAACTGCAACACCTTCTAATTCCTCTGATATGCTTTTATTAATATGCTTTCTATTTTATAGATATGGAGTGGAGACAAAGCTCCAAATTATAGATTACTGCTATACTCTACTTTTATTAATATGCTTTCTATTTTACCTTGGGTTTAATCTGAATCATTTACTTTAAATCAGCTAAGATGTTAGGTAGTCTTATTCTCTTGAGCTATATCTACATTTACTCATGTACTGTAGTAATCTACATTAAGTTTTACATATGTTATCTTCTCCAGAGCATCTACAATAAATGTATTTTATCATTTATAACTGATTGATATAATTTTTTATTTTACTTATAGATATGGAGTGCAACAATGTGTGCTCTATTGTCTTCAAATATGGAGGATATTGGACTGAGGTGAAGGGCCAAAGTAGGATGAAATATGTTGGTGGAAGTCAGAAAACTTTGAAGTTTGATAGAGGTCACATTAATTTGCCATTTTTGAAAGAACAGACAGAAGCAATTTGCCAGTGGATAAGGGGTCATGCCTACGACCTACATTATCATATTAGTGGAACATCACCTAAAATTTACATGTCAATTAGGAGTGATACATATGTGATGGACATGCTTATAGGTTCTTGCAACGGCAACAAAGTGGAGGTGGTGGTTGTAGTGATAGATCATCAAAAAGATATGACTTATACGGATGGAACTCAGTGTGGCAATGTGCAAGATTTAAGTGCCAAGAACACGGTGAATAATGAAACATTAGATGGTTTGTGTGATGGCTCATTTGCAGTTGAAGTTGAAGAAAAAAATTATTTATGTGTTGGTTCGCATTTTGAGGATTCATCAAGTTTCAAGCAACCTATTCGTTCTAATGCAATATTACAGAACTTTGTTATCAAGATTAAGGCAAGTGACAAATCAAGAGTTATTGCTACATGCACATATCGTGGTTGTCCATGGAGAATACGTGCCTCTTTATTTTCAGATGGTCATTCATTGGAAGTTAGAAAATTACTTTTGACACATTTATGCCCGGGAGTTAATAGAGCTGGGAACAAACAAGCTACCTCAAGATGGATTGCTCATGAAATCAAGGACATTGTGAAAAGGAATCCTGATGTTACTCCAAAGGATATTGGTAATAACTTAGAGACCACTTTTAGTTTATCTTTACCCTACATAAAAATATGGCGTTCAAGGGAATTAGAAAGAGAGCGAATGTTTGGTTCAGTAGATGATAACTACAAGTAGGTGCCCACATTGAGGTCTGAGTTAATGAGAAGGAATCTTGGTTCACATATAACATACCAATGTGATGAACAAAATGGCTCATTTAAGAGGTTCTTTGTCAGTTTCAAGGTCTACATTGATGGTTTCCTTGCCGGTTGAAGATATTTAATTGGCATTGATGCTTGTCATCTAAAATCAAAATATTTAGGTGTGCTCCTTTCCGCTAATTCTTTGGATGGGAATAATAATCTCTTTAATATTGCTTTTGCCATTGTTGAATCTGAATCAAAAAAAAGTTGGGAGTGGTTTTTGATGAATTCGTGCCAAGCTTTTAATGTTGATATAGAACATTTAGCATTCATATCGGATATGGAGAAAGGGCTTGGTGAAGCAATTAAGACTGTCTTTCCTACTACTGAGCACAGAGTTTGTATGCGACACCTTTGGAAAAATATTAAGAAACTTTTTCGCTGTGATGATATCCACAGTTTGCAAAAAATGGTGTGGACTGCCGCAAATTGTTATTGCCCGCATGAGTTTAATTCTAAGCTGCAACAACTATTTAGCATTAGTCCACAAGTTCATTCATACCTAACATCATTAACTTGTAAGTGGTCAAAAGCAACCTTTTCAAACCATATTAAGAACCACTACAACACAAATAACATGGCAGAATCATTTAATTCTTGGCTTGAGGAGGCAAGGAGTAAACCCGTTGTTGATCTAATTGACATGATTAGAGGTATGTTGATGGAACATCGTTCTCATCGAAAGTCAAATGTAATTTCTTAGAGAGGCCTTCTTGTTCCGTGTGTAGAGGAATACATTAGAGATGTCACAACTAGAAAAGGACATTTCATCATACGACAGTCAACTATGACCAGAGCTGAGGTTGAAGGGCTTTCTGAGCAACATGAAGTTGACATAGACAGTCATACGTGCACATGTGGTTTTTGACAGATTTCAAGATTACCATGTTTACATGTAGCAGCATTTGTTGGAACTAAACATCACAATTTGTAGCACACATATGTGGATGAGCAATATTACAGTTATAGGTTTGTAATCTTCCTTCATCAAAAGCTTCGTTAACATTTGCTATCTAAACATCACTATTTTGTGCAGATACAGAATGACATATGAATGAGCCATTTCAACATTGCTAGGGAAAGAGTAGTGGACCTTACAAAGTGATTACCAGTTTGTTTTCCCACATGTTACAATCAGGCCACATGGTAGACCAAAGAAGAGACAAATTAAGAACTTCTTGGAAGGTGCACATAAATAAAAAACAACCCATAAATGTGGTCGATGTAATTCTTGGGGTCACCATAGAATTACTTACAATGAACCTATAAGTTTTGAGGGTGCAGATATTCAGACTGATGTTTGTTCATAATTACCCATTTGGAGGCCAATTATAATTCTGGTCCTGATTAGATTACTGCATTTTGTATGCCTTTTGAGTCAAAGACTTATAATTCTGTTTGCTTTTTGAGTCAAAGACATATTGTTCTATTTATTAAAAAAACTTCAATAAACGTATTTAATCTGAGGTTTTTATTTTTACAGTCATAATTCTAGTTGATAAAAAAAATTCAGCAAATTATAATTCTGCTTGTGATTTCAATTGAATCAGAAAAACTTCTCATTGTTTTATATGATCGCAACTGTGTTGTTCTCATTGTTTTATATTGCGCTAAGAAAGAAACAATGCATATCTATATCACGTACAGGTAGAGTAAGAAAAGAGCAATAGAGAAATGGATATCTATATCATATTGATTTTTATCACATATCAGTTTTACATATGTTGACTGGGAATGGTTGAAGCAGTTTGCCCACATATGCTTGATGGTGATTTGAACTATTTTTTCCATGTGTGTTAACAAATAGAAATTAGGTGCCAAATGGAGATACAATTGAACAATCTCAACTATTCTGCAATATATAAGACAAAAAAACTACCACAAATCTCTAATTCTTTTCAAAAGCATACTGAACTTAAGGTTGCATTGATTGACAAATAAATTACATTGACTCAAAGTGGCATTTACGCATAGCGAAATTTATTTACAGTGAACACTACAATAACATTAAGGAAAATTACTATGACCAACAAGATTTTTATTTGTAATAGCTCGGCTCTAATTGAAGCAATATGCGTTGTACTGCTTTCAGCAACATTTGAACTTCAGAAATTTCTCTCGAATGGAAATTCATTAACTTCATCACACCATCAAAAATAATGGCAATCGCCTTCAGTTCTAAACCGGGAGCATCTGTAGAGTTTTCTTCCTCTACTACGAGATTGGTAAGATGTAAATATCGTGCATTGTAAGTTACAATGACAATATATTTGATTGCTAAAGTTTTGGATTGGCGTTGCCAAGGAACTAGAACTCATTGTAGATTGCCTTGTAGATTGCCTTTATAAAATACACCTAAAAAAATGAATGAAAATGAAGTCATGAGAAGTAAAACAGTTGCCTTTGCATTCCATTCATTCAGAAAATACACCATGGCATTTCCTCAAACACCTATTGTGCATTTCTAAATTTACAAACAAAACATAGTGAATGAAGACTTGAGAAGTTTACCCTAAACAACTAATGGAGAAGATCACTATCAACAATAAAAACTGAAGCTGATTATACATCTGTTAAAAAAAGAAATGGAATGAAGAAGAAAAACCAAATATGTCATATTGCCGACTAAGACTGCCGACCTAAGAGACAACCGTGCCTTCGGATAAGTGGCGAACGGGATGATTATATCTGGAGAAGTCATCACGAAACAGTTGTGTCTTCGGACTGGGAAGTGGTGAATGGGCGGAGGAGCGAAGGGGACGATCATGCTGAAGATGACGGGGCAAACAGAGCGAACTTCCTGAAGACAGAGTGGTATAATTGATTTAAAATGAGTGTTTTAGGTGGTATATTAGTAAATAGATTAGTTTAGGTGTTAAATTTATATTTTCAACATTTTTAGGTGTTATGTATGTAAAAACCCCAAAATAAAAATACTTGAATTCTTACTTTTTAAGTTAAAGATCAATAATTATGCATAAAATTTTCCTACATAACATAATAAGGTAAGATGATAACCTTTAAAAGGATCTTTGGGGGACCCTCTCACATAAGTGATAGCTTGCTCGTAACACCGCCAAGTCTACTCATATGACAAACTAAAGTCGTAGTCTCTATCTATTGCTTCAAATTATGATCAGATACAATGATATTCCTCTTGATTATATATCTAATGAGCCATGATAAAACTTGTCAATGGTATTTTAATCTAACATTTAAAGTATAAGTATGTTTTGATTCATACTTCATGATCTCAATTGTATTTGAGTTTGCCAAGTTTGTTGCTCATAAGCTCTAGAGCATTACTCTAAAATGCAATGGATATATCATACTTTTTTACCTGATATATTCCTATTGAATTAATTTATATATATATACTCTGAAAAAAGATGCTCTGAAAAAAGATGCCCAGCTTCCAAACTAAGGATAAGCTCGAGAGTGAGCCAATGTATTCAACAATCATTGAAATGGAGGCAACTTCAAGTACTAAGCCAGCAAGCCTTATAGGATGAGAGTTATTCATGTTTTTTTATATCTCACATTACAGCTTTTAGCCCTGATATACATGAACAATCAGAAGACCTAACACATTTACTAATTTCAAGTAGAACATAAATTTAGGCGTTAATCTCCATTGATGTTTTAGTATTGAAACATTCATGGAGCTACAATCACTGTAGTTTGTATATCCACAATATCTCATATACATGTGATATGTCAATATCATCACCTACACCATAAAAAAATGGTGAATTGATTGATTTTTCATTATTCTTATCTTTATAAATTTTGCAAATTTTTTTTTTTTGAGAAAAATTAGCACACATATGAGAGATCAGCGTTGACTTAATATAGAATTCTCATTAAAGAAAAAATAATGTCCTAATCGGTTCATAGCTTGAATAATTATTATGGACTGCACTCCATTGAATTGATACTAATAACATCAACTGAATAACCGAACACCACTCAACTTGCAACTAATCCGAAGAGTACACCTGGACTTCTTGAATGTGCCAACATGTCTTCTTGAACTCGGACAGCTCATTCAAAACTCTAACTACCTCAACCACTTACATGCTTACATGTGTACTTTTAGAATGATCTTACTCACATCTATAAATACTTATCTTGTATCTTACATCAGAAATGAATAATCAAGTTTCCTCAAAATGTTCTCTTCTTCACTTTCTACATGGTATCAGAGCTCTGATAACCTCTGCTCTACATGGTGCAATCGTCTTCTTCAAACATAGGAGATCTCTCAGCAGCTACAGCAACCGAAGGTTGTATTATACTTGCATCGCTGAAATTTGTAATCTCCAACATAAGAACTATAGTTCCTACATAGCTTTAAAGCAAAAAATATTCAATCTGGAAGTCTCAGATTCTTAAATTGCTCAAGGCTAATGGCTTCTTAGCATATCTTCTTCCCAATGCCAGTCCACCGGATAGACTCATACAGTCATCTGATGGAATACCACCATAAATCCTCAATACGCTGAATGGAGCCTCATTGATCAGAATCTAGCCGCTGCCATATGCTTCATGGTATCATCCTCCATTCTTCCTTACATCATTCACTAAGATTCTTGCTCTGCCATTTGGAGTACAATTGAAAAATGTTTACAAGCAATGAGTAGATCAAGAGTCATTCAACTCAAGAATGAGCTCCACAACATTGCCATGAAAAACCTGTCAATGACTCAATACTTAACAGACATCAAAGTAATAGTAGATCAAATTGCTGTTGTCGGATCATCTATTGATACCGAAGACATCATCATGTATATAGTCAATGGTCTTCCTTCATCTTATCAAGCATTCAAGACCTCAATTCGTACCAAACTTCATCCTGTAACTTATCTATTAAGTGAAGAGATCAATCTTCAAACTGAATCTTTAAAGAATCTATTGGTAACCAAATTAGCTGCAACACTCTACGCATATAAGAGACGTGGACGTAAAGGACGCAGTTGATCCTCATAATCTAATTCCAGAGTATCGACAACCAATCTTCTAACATGCCAGATATGCAACAAGAGAGGACATTCGGCATCTATATGCTTGCATCATTTAAATTTGAACTACACTCCTTCACCGAATGCTGCACAAACTCAACAAAATTCGAAAGCTATGATGGCAGCAACTAAACAAACAAATTCTGATTGGTATTTGGATTCTGGAGCATCATCTCATATGATGAATTCTATAGATGAAGTTCATCAAGCTCTACCATACAGTGGATCGGATAACAATGCAATAGGAGATGGTCAAACCATCCCAATAGCTCACTCTGGATCCGATATATTACCCACACCCAACAGTAAGTTATGGCTGTCTCAACTTCTTCATATTCCGCAACTTTCTCACAATCTTTTGTCCATTTCCTCTCTTACAAAAGTTAATAACATCTCTATCTCTTTTGATGCTAATGGCTTTATCATCAAGTACTTGAAGATGCATCAAGTTCTTCTAAAGGGACCAAGTTCTAATGGTCTCTATACCATCTCAAACGCAAAACATTCTGCATTGTTGTCTGTTCATCAAGCATCTTCTACATAGCACAGAAGACTCAATCATCCACATTATCAAACACTCAAGATAATCTCCAATAATCACAAGCATCTTCACATTCCATTCACCAAATCTATATGTCACGATTGTTCGATTTCAAAGGGACATAAACTTCCTTTTTCTAAGCATACATCAAAATCATCTCATCCATTAGAACTTTTACATTTAGATGTATGGGGTCCGGCCCTTGTTACCTCACACCAAGGTTTCAGATATTATGTTGTATTCATTGATGATTTTTCTCGATTTACATGGCTTTTTTCTATGCTAAATAAATCCGATGTTGTCTCAATGTTCATCAAATTTAAAAATATGATAGAAAATAAAATACCATACAAAATAAAATGCTTACGGTCTGATGGGGGAAAGGAATACATAAACTCTCAAATGAATTCCTTACTAAGTCATCATGACATTCAGCATCAAGTATCCTGCCCATATACGCCTGAACAAAATGGTTTGGCCGAAAGCAGCTTTAATTACTTAATTTCTCATAAATTGGTTACCATCTCAATTCACAAACCAAAAATCACCTCTTCAAACTCTCTACAACACTAAACCAGATTACTCTACATTTAAAATCTTTGGCTGTGCGTGTTATCCATGGTTGCCGCCAAATCAACATCATAAACTCGCTCCCAAATCAGTGCAATGTATTTTTATAGGCTACTCATCTACTTCAAAAGGCTATAAATGCCTCGATCCAATCACATATAGAGTCTATATATCCCGCCATGTGGTATTTGATGAGAGCACTTTTCCATTCAAAGTCTAGGTATGCTACTTCCAACTTCCCAAAATATCATAAACAATTCATATCCCAACAGCAGTCTTATACACGTTCCAAATGTATCTCCTACCACTAATTCCTATATGATATCTCATGACTTGACTACACTGCAAACTTCCACTCTACTAAATACTGCTCATCCAATGGTTACCAAATCGAAAACATGCAATTTAAAGCCCAAACAAGGGCTCAATCTATTACATGCTCTTCATACTAAATCACTGGATGATCAACCAGATCCCACATGTTATGCAGAGGCAATGAAAACAACACACTGGAGGAAAGCAATGGCTGAAGAATTCTTAGCACTTCAACAACAGGGAATGTGGACTCTTGTACCACCTCTTATTAATACACTAATATTGTGATGCAAATAGACATTTAGAACCAAAAGACACTCAAACGGCTTGGTAGCACGATTCAAAGCTTGGCTAGTAGCTCAAGGTAATCATCAGGAATATGGCATCAATTATTTTGCAATTGTTAGCCTAGTAGCAAAATTCCCAACTATTAGAGCTCTAATCACCATTGCTTTGAATAAAAAATGGCCAATACATCAACTCGATGTGGCCAATGCGTTTCTTCATGGTGATCTTGATGATGCAATTTATATGATCCAACCAAAAGGTTTTGAAGACATACTTAAGCCTAATCATGTTTGCCTTCTCCGTAAAGCTCTCTATGGTCTCAAGCAAGCATCGAGACAATGGTTTAAGATGTTCTCCGGCCATGTCAAGTCGCTCAGATTCCAACACGGAAAAGCGGATTCTTCTCTTCTTACGCTCCACAAAATTGATATACAGATCTACTTGGTGATTTATGTTGATGATATTCTCTTAACAGGCAATGATTCAACAATGCTAGATCATGTTATTCATCAATTAAATCAAAAGTTTGCCATGAAGCATCTAGGCACGATAACCAACTTTCTTGGCATTCAAATCACTCAAAATAATGACTCATGCTTCATGTGTCATCATACTTATGCAAAATCTATTCTTAAGAATATTGGTCTACTTCAATGCAAATCGTTATCGATCAACTCCTATCTCCACTAAACAATCGCAACATATTAGTACCGATCAGTTGTTGTCTGATCCACATATGTACCGTCAAATAACAGGATCCTTACAATATTTGACGATAACTAGACCTGATATCACTTATACAGTAAATTTACTCTGTCAATCAATGCATAATCCGTCATCCGAAAATGTGTGCATGCTCAAAAAGCTATTAAGATATATAAAAGGAACAACTCACTATGGGCTACCTATTTGGCAAGGACCGCTCGATCTTCACTCATTTTCAGATGCCAATTGGGCTAGTGACAAGCAGACCCGTAGATCTACAACTGGACATTACACATATCTTGGAAACACTCTACTTTCTTGGAGTATCAAGAAGCAACACACGGTTGCAAGATCATAAATAGAAGCTGAATATCGAGCATAGGCCACTGCCACTGCAAATATAAAATGGCTCAGAAAACTCCTTCAAGACTTTTGGATTCATCACTCTGATCCAACATATTTAAGCTGTGATAATACATCAGCCATTGTATTAGCCAATAATCCAGTTTTTCATTCAAGAACAAAACATATTGAGATCGATAAACACTTTATTAGAGACCACATTCAATCCAAGACAATCTGCATTGTTCCGGTTATTACAATGGATCAACTTGCAGATATACTAACAAAACGCCTTTCTACTCCTATGCTTCATCTACTTAGGGACAAACTAGGGGGGGGGGGGGGGGTGTGTAATAACATCAACTGAATAACCAAACACCGATCAACTTGCAACCAATCCGAAGAGTACACCTGGACTTCCTAAACGTGCCAACCTGTCTTCTTGTACTCGGTCAGCTCATTCAAAACTCTAACTATCTCAACCACTTACATGCTTACATGTGTACTTTTAGAATGATCTTACTCACATCTATAAATACTCATCTTGTATCTTACATCAGAAATGAATAATCAAGTTTCCTCAAACTGTTCTCTTCTTCACTTTCTACAGATACATCACCTCCAATCTTAAACTAAATTCATTTTTATCAATCTCTATCACTTGTATATTATAAATAAAAGATTTCAATGAAAATATTTCTTTGTACTATTAATTATTTTTCTAATGTCATGATAAATGCCCAAAACAACTTTTTATGTAGTTGAGACAATGACACCAACGAAGAAGCCAAAGCATGGAAGGACTGAACATTGTTCTTTCTATATAGTGAGAATATAAACATAAGAAGGTTATTTTCATCAAAAATAAATTTTCAGATATATTTGGTCAATTTCATGTATTATGAGGCACATAAAGTTAAATTTTTCTAAATAGTTTAAATATTATATGATAATTTGAAAATATTTGATATTTTTTAAATTATTTTACTCATCATATGATTTTTTTTATTGCTTGATGCTATTTGGCTGGCAAGTTGGTTGAGCTCACTCTTTATGTTGAGCTTTAAATATAATAAGCATTCATTTTTATTAGCGATCAAATATTCAAAATTAAAACTAAAATTAGCTTACATTTTTTAAAATGATGAGAGAGAAAGTTATTTTCTTCCTATTTTTATATTATTAATATAGGAGAGAAAATGCAATAAGTAAAACAGTACATATTATATATAAGATTAAATGAATTTGGTTGGATTATATAGACCTGATTTGCCAAAATTTTTTATGGCTTTAGCCTTTATAAAGGATCTTTTCAAAAAAAAAAAAAAAAAATCGAAAATTCTGGCTTGCTTATTCAAATAATTAACAAATAACAAGAAAAAAAAACCCTTTTTGATTGAAAGAAAAATTTATCAAGATCAGAGAAACAACAATCAGCTTGTATCAAACACAAAACCATGATGTCAAGCACATAAATATATATACAAACTCATTCATAAACAAAGTTTTAAATGCATATGATTTATTGTATCAGTCATCACAAATATCCATAGCGCCATGAATTTGATTTGAAAATCATAAATATTTTGATTTATTTTCAGCTTGAATTGAGTTTGAATTAGAAGCTATCCACCAACTAACAATCAAGATCAAATGAAGTCTAAGACTTCGTTTTGTGACGGCTTTCTTACTGCTTTTTAAAACAATTTTTTAGAACAAAATTTTTTATTTTTTTATTAGAAAGCTATTTTAAAAAGCAACAAGAAAGTCTTCCCAAACGAAGCCTAAGTTAAGTCTAGCCATGACAATCGATAGAGATCACAATCGATGTATTTGCTGTCTATATATATATCACCTCATCTGAGTTGAAATCTTAGTTCCATCACTACCATATGTTTAGTTATGCTTGAATACATGCATGTATGATGGAGTAAGAATTCATTTTAGAAGATTCAAAATCAATCCATGGTTGAATCAAAATCTGAATCCCACCTGGAGGAAAGGCTGGGTCTCCCTTATGGTTAACAACTCTATCTGTACAAGCAAAGAAAACTTTCTCCTCAACAATCTCAATTAAAAGGTTGAATCAGATATCCCATGTTGTTTCAAAACCTCACAACTTTGTTTTCCTGCTATGTGAAACAAAAAAAATTTATTTTCCTTGTGAACTCACATCAAGTCACATTCAAAGGAAAATAATACTATGAATCCTTAGACAAATTTTGTTCTTCTTTTCTGTGCCTTGCTTAAAATCTGATCTTCAATAGTCTAAAACTTAAGTTGTCTTCCTATGTGTCTTAAGAACACAGTCACTTCTACAGAGTATGATACTTATTGAGGTTTGCAATATAAAACACAAAAGCAATAGCTTGAATCCCTGCATCTGCTTGAGCTTCTCTTATCAGTATAACTGTCAAAAGTGTATAGTGTATCAGTTTTAGATTTCATTAGGCGCAATGTGTTAGATGCTATGCTGTGTAGAATAAAATATTATGCTCTCATATTACAAGTCATTCTATATAATTTAGTTTATATGCTAGTGTGGCCATTGAGTAGGTGTACATTAGTTCGGCGGTTCGGCCAGCACCATTATTAGGATGTTGCAGTTTATTTTCTTGCATTTCAATTCTTTTGATATTTAATTTGAAGAAAAATTCATATACAAAGTAAATTTTTAGTGATTTGAAAATGCAAGATTTATATTTTTGATGCACTTAGAAATTGCTCAAATCGGAATATTTTCAATTCATATGTTACATCCGCTTTTGATTCCTGCACGTCGCTTCCACCAGCAGTTACTTGCTTGCTACTCCCTATCACCACCATCCACCCACTGATACTATATATACTTTAAACCCAACCAAAAAAACCACTAAACCAGTCCTTCACATGATTGAAAATGTTTTCTAAAAAGTTAAGCAAAGAAGAAAGCAACTAAATGAATCCATATCTATTAATTGCTTAGCACAATTATATCATATATGCCTTTTCATTAAAGCTATTATTGAACCCTTAGAGGCTTCAAAATTTAACTGCTTTGTGCATCCTGAAGATCACCATGATTAAATATCACATTGCTGTGTAGGATTTGAACATGTCAAGGCAAGCTTGACCATACCAAAAGATGCCCTTCCTATTCAAAAGCATGATGACATGAAGACTAGTAAATGTATAGTGAATAAATAAATCAAATTAAACTAAAAACATCAATACATGCATCATTATCTAACAAAAGATACACATCCAATCACTTCAACCTTTCCAAAAAAATAAAAAAAATGAAGAGTTTTGATTGTATGAACTGAAATTCTAATCAATAGCTCATCTCACAAGCACCAAGAACATTAAAAATGTGATGTGTCTCTTCCACCCCTTTAATTTCACAATAAAATGTTCATTTCAAAACCATTTTTCATGATTCAAAGTTCTACTGACTCCTTCACACCTCTACTATCACTTCAAATAAAAAAACCGGGATGAAACAATCAAGCTTTGAAGTAAGAGATCAAAAACCCTAGCAAACTCAGAGAAAACCATGTGCATGACCAATTTTAGTAGAAAATCTGTATTATTTTTAATTCTGAACCAAATGAAGCAATTATAGGCTTGTTGTAAAGCTAAGCTTCGGAGCTTCAAAATGGTCCAATTATTTCTTAAATTGGTTCAGTATAGGTTAAGTTATTCGATGAACAAGAGAGGGGAAAAGCACACCTCAGCTCAGCTGTAAGTCCCTCAATCCCAGCCCACTCTTATCCTTACCTCACATTGGAGAGCATTCGCAACCGTTGATTAGTAAAATATCCAAAGGCCAAAATTTAAAACAATTCCCGAAGGGATCCGCATGAGGTGACTATCATCCAATGGAAAATTTCCACGTGTAATCCGTTTACGCTGCCGCTCGGTATTTAATCGCAATTTCCTCCTTCGTCGTCCCGCACCTCGGCAGATCTCCGACCTTCCTCTTCCTCCTTTCAGTGTATCTGCAAACCCTAATTCTAGCCTCACTTCACGTCCCAATTATTCCCAATGGCTACCGAAGAGACCGTGCAGCCGGTAGTGGAGGAGCCTACTACGGATTCTCCCCCGGCGGAACCCGCTGCCGATAAGCCAGAGGAGGCCGCCGGCGAGGAGAAGAAGGAGGCTGCTCCGAAGAAGACGAAGGCGAAGAAGGCGGCCGCTCCTCGCAAGCCGCGCACTGCTGCCACTCATCCGTCCTATTTTGAGGTAATTCAAATTCTCCAATATGTCTTTCATGTCTTTTATTGCATCGGATCTGATACCGATCTTATCAATGGGTAAATCCTAGATGGTTGGCGATGCGATAACTTCGCTTAAGGAGAAATCTGGATCAAGCCAATACGCCATCACTAAGTTCCTTGAGGAGAAGCATAAAGATCATCTACCTTCCAATTTCAAAAAGTTGCTTCTGGTACAGCTTCGTAATCTCACTGCTAATGGAAAGCTCACAAAGGTGAAAGGCTCATATAAACTCTCTTCTTCCGCGAAAGCTAAGACTAGCAAGCCTACTGTATCTAAGAAGCCCTCTGCAGCGGCTGCAAAGGCCAAGAAGACTACCGCCGTGAAAGCGAAGCCAAAGCCCAAGGCTGCTGCTTCTAAGCCAAAGCCAAAGCCAAAAGCGAAAGCAAAGCCAGCTGCCAAGTCTAAGGCTGTTGCGAAACCAAAGCCGAAGCCTGCTGCCGTTGCAAAGCCCAAACCCGCAGCGAAGCCTAAGCCCGCAGCAGCGAAACCCAAACCGGTTGCTGCCGCGAAGCCAAAGCCAGCGGCGAAAGTTGCGAAGGTTGCGAAACCAAAGCCAAAGACCACAGCCGCTAAGCCCAGCACGCGCCCAGCAAAGGTTGCGAAGACCTCGGTGAAGGACACTCCCGGTAAAAAAGCAGCAGCAGCGGCAGCTGTCAAGAAGCCCGCACCCGTGGCAAAGAAGCCAGCAACTCCAGCAAAGTCTACGAAGGCTGCGAAGCCACCGGCCAAGGCTGCTCCGGCGAAAAAGACTCCGGCCAGGAAGGCCAAGAAGTAGATAGAGATTATGTTATTTTTTCAAGCAAGCGTTTGATTTTTCTTTTTGATTTTCCTTTTTTTGAACTCGTCTCTTGTTTTCTCTGTGCGAAACCAGAATGGCAGTGGATGTAAATTTAAAGATGTTCTTAGGGTATGTTGACATTTCTGTTATATCATTAGTTCCCTTAAAAATCTGTGCTTTGCTACAAGAAATTTTCCTGTTTTTAGCTACGATCGGGGCGAGGGATCGTCCGCTAATGAAATGAATTGTTTTAGTTTGGAAAGGCTAAATTACGTGCAAATGAATTAATCAAACGTTTGATAACGCGTTACGATATTTAATCAAGAAAATTATTTTCTTGATTTGTTGCTTATTAGTATTATGGTTATAAATATTAAAATGAAATTTATTTTTTAAAATAAATATTTTAACTCTAATTGAGAAAGCTTTAGGATTTAAAAGTCCTTGTTGTCAGTGTATATATAGTTAAGCTTTTTTTAATTTTGATTAGGGTGTAAATGAGTTGAGTTGAGTATTTACTTAATTGAGTTAGGTGTTATTGATTTGTTAAAAAATTTATAGACTTGATTTTGTTTAGAAAGTTAGGAGTTTGATTTGATTGTTGAGTTTGATTTTTTTATTTTTAATTAAAAAAATTAATATTTTTATAAATTTTTATTTTAAAATGTAGAATTAATTTAAAATTATTAAAATTAAATAATTGAATTATGGTTGAAATTTTGTGTAGGTTTTTATTAGGCTTTTGTTTTTTCGTGATGTTTTTATTGTGAAATATGAAGATTATTATGTATTAATTATTTATTAATAGAGATTAAAATTATGATCTATTATTTATTTGAAAAGTATTGTAGTGTTAATATTTGGTTTTAAGTTCTTTTCAATATATATTTTTATTATATATTGAATTATGGTTGTATTTTTAATAGAATTTTTGCACTTTAAATTTAATTTAATTTAAATGCTATATGTATATAATAATAATAATAATAATAATAATAATAATTGATTGCATTATCATGATAAAGTTGATGTTGGCATATGATTTTACATCGTATTTAGCATAGAGAAAATTCCTTGATTTGATTGAATTTCTTTTTCAAATACAAAATATTATTTAAAATTCATTATTCACCATCGGGCTTAGTTTGGTTGGTAGGCAAGCATATGATTGTGAATCCTTCAACTCATGTTCGAATTTCTTCTCAAGCGGTTTGTCTCTTTTGAGGTGAGTAGCAAAGCGTGGCCTTGATGCCTGTGGTTGGCTCTGCTAGGTTTTGTTGAGAGATTAGTTAAGTCGTAATGTGCCTTCTAAGGGGATGGCAGTGCGTAGATATCCCTGTTAAAA
This sequence comes from Dendrobium chrysotoxum, assembly GCA_019925795.1. NCBI lineage: Eukaryota > Viridiplantae > Streptophyta > Magnoliopsida > Asparagales > Orchidaceae > Dendrobium > Dendrobium chrysotoxum. Next base: position 89,331,016 of record CM034314.1, on the reverse strand, counting down.
AAAAATCATATTATTTCATTTAAAAGCTATAGAATTGTGATTTGATGAAAAGGTATTTATATGTATAATGGTTTATTGTGCTCATTTATATAATTTGAAAAAAAATTATGGTTCTTTCTAGGTGCACTTCATATAAGTTTATTTGTTTTTGACTCATTATATAAATGAGTTTGTTTAAATAAATAAATTTGAGCTAATTGTTGAGTTAGAAGTGTAACTTAGATTTTGTTTGTGATAGCTTTTAGCTATTATTAATTTGTTATTTTAAAGATATTTTTATATTATAAAAAGTCAATTTTCTTATGAGTCAATTTGTGTTAATCTTAACTCATTAACTCTTTGTAGTGATGATAATTTGGTTTAATTGCAGGTTTTTGTTTTTAATCATGGAAATTTCATCTTGTTTCTGAAAAGTGTATCACTAGGTTGTTTAAATTAGACATCATTTTTTATATGTTGAAGGCGCCATAGGTCGGAAAAATTATTACGTGTGGCGTCCGGAGGCGAACCCGGACACACCACGTCACCTAGGGCCTGGTGCATCCAGGTGATGTGGTGCGTCCAGATTCGCCTCCGGACAGTTCGGACGCTGCACGTAATAATCTCTCCATAAGCTGAGATGAGGAAAAAAAAAAACTAAATGGGTCAACCGGGTCACTTTTGGATTTTCGGGTCAATCCGAATTCGACCCGGTTTTTGAAACGGGTCAACTTGTTGAACCCGAACCCAACCCGTATGTCAAACGGGTTGGCTTGAACCAGAAATTTTTCAGGTCGAATTTCGAATCATGTCAAATATTGACACCCATAATCTCTATTTATGTTGTATTTTTTTTGAAAATTGCACATTTGGTAGTTCCAATCACCATTTTAATGAATCATTTCACGACTGTCTTAGCACCATTTTGCAATATTGATGACAATATTGAAATTGTGAAACTAATCTTTATTTGGATTCATATGGAAGGAGCATCTTGAAAAAAGAATCAATTCATTCTTTAAATATTTAGTAGACACAATAATAACATCAGATAATTCATAATCATATGAGTTCAACCCTACCTTTCCCATTCTCTCTAGTCTTTTCAACTTGCCATTTTCTTCTATTCGAACAATTTCCCTTGAAATACCATCATTCTTTGTGGCAATGGAAATACTTCCTAGATGTCTTTGATTTTAATCAAGATCAACCATGAAAACTCTTGCCATTTCTTACTGAGATCTTCTTCTAACTAGTAAAGCTATCTCCATGCTTTTTATTTCTTGATTTTTGATTGTCTATGTATCTCTTTAGACATAGAAAAATATTTAACCTCAGTCATTGTAAGTTTTTACTTGTCACATAGCATTGCATGAACAATATTTTCATATTTCTTTGGCAAGAAGCTTAGAAGAATGATTGCTTGATCCTCCTCCATCAATTTTTTTTTTGGGAAAATTTGGGGTAATCAAGCCCAATTTCATTCCAAATGAAAGGTTATAAGTAGATTACAATAGTTTTATAAGAAAAAATAATGAAAAAACTTAGAAAACTGAAAAAAGAAATTAAGAAGGCCTTTTAAAAGGCTAATCAATCAAAAAAGGCTCCTTATAAAAGAGAAAAATTACATGAAGAAAATAATAAGACAACCCAACTCAACTAGGCTCTTTAATAACAACTTGCATAAGCAAGCCAGTAAAAGGCAAGAATCATCCAGAGCTTTCTTCAAGGATATCATAGCAAGACTCAAGATGGGGGACCTTCAGCAAAATCTGATTAACTAGCAGGAAAACAACTTCCAAAGCCAGAACAGGAAAACAACTTCTAAAGCCATTCGACAGCTCAAGAACCTGAATCAACCTTCCAACTGCTCCACACATAACCTGAAAGTTCAGCAAAACCAAACAAACAACAACAAATCCACCAAGAAGCTCTAAAACCAATAAGCATCATTTCAACTGCTCCAACAGAAACTTGAATCTAAACACAAAGGATATATAAGAAAAAAAACAAACAAAACCAAAAGATGAAACAATCCAGCAACCCCTACCAACAGGACTCAGGATGGAAAACCTTCAGCAAAACCTGATCAACCAGCAACAACAAAATCATCAACCCCCAAAGAAGGGTTCAGATTCAAACTTCCAAGGATATTGCACTCCATCCCATAAAATGTTAGAAACTCTCTGATTGATTATAGAAATAATAGAAGCAGCTGTAGTGATATTAAAAGGAATATTATTAGGAAAAATCCTTCAATCATCTATGATCCAGTCACCAACAGAACTCTTATTGATCAAATTTTCAAGAATGAAATCCATCAGCTCTTGAAGAGTTCTTCCTCCAAACCAAGGATCCCGATAAAGAGATAAAGAACAATTAGGAGAAATATTGAAATTAATCTTACATTTAATATCTCTAGTAATATTACAAATCTCCTTCCAAAATTTTGAATCCTTTTGAGAACAAGGCTTCCAAAAAGAAATGTACTTGTATTTAACCCAAGAAGCTAAAAAATAAGTACCATTTATAATACGCCAAATAAGAGAGCAGCCAAAAGAAAAATTAAGATCATTAAGATTCGGAATACTAAGACCCCCAACCTTTTTTTTTCTTACAAACCTCTTTCCAAAAAATAATATGAATTTTCCTAGCAGAAGGTTCCCCATAGAAGAGGAAATTGGAACAAGCTTTCTTAATAAATTTAAGACAATCTTTAAGCAAAGAAAGCCCCATAATCCAATAAGAAACAACATTATTAATAGTGAAATTTATAAATTGAACCATTCCAACAAAAGAGAGAATCTTAGTTTTCCACCCAGTAAGAAGAGCAGTAATATTATTAAGTAATGGCTAGAAATTCACAGAAGTAAGCATTTTACAAGAGATAGACAGTTCTAAATATTTCAAAGTATATTGAGAAATAGAAATTCTCAAAATTTGATCAATATCCTAAGAAATAGAATAACTTTTAGAGAAAATGATAAAGCTCTTAGATTGATTAACAAACAACCCAGATGACTTAGAAAAGTAATCCAAAATATCTTTTAACTTTTCAGCATTAGAAATAGAAGTTTTTCTAAAAATAAGAACATCATCCGCATATAATAAATGGGAGATAAAATTCTCACAAGAATTAATCCTCTCAAAATTCATAATATGAGACTCGTCTTCTAAAATATTACATACAATATCCATAATTATGTAAAAAAGATAAGCAGAAAAAGGACAACATTGACGGAGACCAAAAGAAGAATTAAGGAAACCATTAAGCACAATCGAGAAGAAAAAAATATTTGATACACCCTTAAATACAATAAATAAAAATATGAGGAAAACCTTTCTAAACCATTGTATTAAATAGGAAGTCTTTGGAGACAGCATCAAATGCCTTATGAATATCCAAATTGCACAATAAAATTTTTCTTTACCCGAGCAGTTAAAATCTATTAATAATTCAGAAGCAAGGATAATATTATCAGTAGAAAATCTTTTTTTAATAAAACCAGATTAATTAAAGTGAATAATAAAAGGCATAACACCCTGCAATCTGTTAGTCAAACTTTTTGCCACAGTTTTATAGAAGACATTATATAAGGAAATAGGCCTAAAATCAAAAACTTGAGAGGCATTATCATGCTTAGGAATAAGAGCAATAACATTGGCTTTAACAGCCCTTGCCATATACTCAATTTTAAGAAATGCAGAACCGCTTTACAAAAATAAGTCCTCATAATATCCCAGGAGTTCTTAAAGAACTCAAAGGTAAAACCATCAGGACCAGAAAAAATTACCTTTTTAATCTCATCAGAAATAAAAGGGGCAATTAGAGAAGCAATAAGAACATTAGGAATAGTCTTACCAACTGGAATGTCAAAGGAAGAAGTTGAAACTGGTTAGGAGAATTAAAGAAATTCTTAAAATGATTCACAAATGGCTCAGACATACCTCTTGGATCAGAAATAAAGCCATTAGGAGAAAAAATAACCTGAGTCTTATTCTTATGTTGTTTGCAACGAATTTTAGAATAAAGAAAACCTAAGTCATCTTCTCCACAAGAAAGTCATTTTGCTTTTGCTCTCAGAATAATCCAACAGGACCATATAGATAAATTATAACTAAGAAGCCCATTAACCTCTTTAAGGGCCAGATTAAGTTTATGGCCTAAAGGATATCTTGAATTTTCTTTAGTAAGCAATCTTAGATGTCTTTGAAGAGACTCAATATTATTATAAACATACTTAGAAGAATCCCAAGACTATTTCTTAATCAAACTTTTGAGATCACACAATTTAAAATTAAGATCGTTAACATGATTACCAACAGGAGCCTTAACAAAGACATCAATAAGTAAATCCCAGAATTCTGACTTTTTACACCAAAAATTCTTAAAAAGAAATTTATTACTGCAAGGTGCCAAGCTTTTATTACAAACAATAAGAGGAAAATGATCAGAACACATAGGATTATCCACATGTTAATAAGAATAAGGAAATAAATTCAGCCAAAAACTATTAACCAAAAACCTATCCAACTTAATATGAATAGGGCAATCACCACGCTGATTAAACCAAGTAAAGAAATGCCCAACAAAAGAAAGATTTGAAGACCAGTATTAAAAATAAAATTATTAAAATCCCACAATTTGACACTAGGGAGAAAATTACACCTCGATTTCTCATTAGCAAATATGCAACAATTAAAATCTCCTAATAAAATCCAAGGAGAAGAAATATTACTTGCTAAATTAAGAATGTCCTGCAAAAGAGAAATTCATTCAACCACCAAATTCAAAGCACAAATAGTAGTAATAAAAACAGGAGAAGATGAACCAATTTTTATAGAGCCATGAATGAATTAATTAGTAGTAAGAATATTATTGAAAGAAACACAAGACGTGTTCCATTTCAACAAGATCCTCCTCAGATTAGAGAAAATGAAATTATTGGAACTTTCTTCTTGTTGAAAAATTCTATGCTTAGCATCAAACCAAGGATCCTTAATCTGATTTAGCTTAATCTTAGCTTCAAGAATACAAAAGAAATCTATTGCAAATTTATTAACAATATTTTTGCAGGCATTAACTCTATCCAAATTATTAAAACCTCTAACATTCCAGGAAACTATATTAGAAAAAAAACATTTAATGCTTAGTATTTGAACTTGCTGCCTTTTTGGCATTTTTGGATCTAGTAGACTTACCAGATACTAAGGGAACCTTAAGAACAAGTTGCACATTAGCAATATCTTGTGGCAAAGCATTTTCTTTATTTTGGAAACTTAAAGAAGAATCACCTGCCTGTATTTCCACTGTCTGCTCTTCCAAGCATTACAATACCTTAAACTTATTTTGCATATTAGAATCCTTAACCATAACATTGTGAATAGGATAATGAGAATTATTCATAATAGAGGCAGAACTTTCTAATAAATTAGAAGGTGGATCTTCTGTTGGAGAATTTAAATTAGGCAAAATTTCTTTCATGTAAGAAGAATAAACATCTAAATTATCTAATAAAATAGTTACCCATAAATAAACAAATTATCTTACCGTAAATCCATAACCCCAGAAGGCTGAGAAGATTGGAGTTTAGGTTCAGGATAAGGAACAAAATCCGAGTTACCCAGAGGTTGGGTTATTAATTTGGGAATGAGATTTAAGAGGTTGAGAAGTTTTAGAAGGACGAGAAGACACCCTCCAAACCTTCCTGAACCTACTCCCCTTACCAGCTTCAAGAATAACATTTTCCTAAGGTTCTTGAGGCTTAGTCGGACATAAAGCAAAGGGATGAACAATAGAACCACACCCTAAGCGCGGGGATGGCTTCTAATCATACATTACTTTTAAAGAAAAAATATTTCCAGCCACATAAATTTTAACTTCCTTTGGAAGAGGAGAATCTTTATTAATCAAAACGCAAACCCTAGCAAAAATAAGCCTGGCTTGCTCCGCAGTTAAAGCATCTACAACTATAGGGATCCCAACTAAACTTGAAATCTTCAAAATACCTTATTATGTACAACAAACTAAGGCAAGTCTAGGATCTTAATTCAGAGAGGAATAAGAATAAATTCCTCTCGTTTAGGACGGAACAGGAGAGATTAATGCTGAATGCTTACAAAAAAAAAAAGCCAAGGTCCCCCTGACTGAACTAAATCACAATCCTCAGGGCAAAAAAATTTCATCAAGAAAAAACCCTCGCTTAATGTAAAAAGAGTAAGATTACCTTTCAACTTACAGGATTTAAGCAGAACAGAACGTAAAGGTTCAAAATATGGTCTCTTACCCAAGGAGTAACCTATAAGAGTCAACCCCTATTTTTTCGATGCAGCCGACACATCCCCTTCAGAAAAATGAGCAAGATTATCTTAAGAGGGAACAAAAGAAACAAAAAATGGATTAGTAGAAGATTGACGGGAAGTCAATAACCCATTCCAAGCTTTCATGCTAGTCTGAGATTTTTTAGATGAGGAATCTAGGACCTTTGCCGAAGTTAGCGGAGGGAAATCTTTCAAAAAATCCACACAAAAATGAGAGAAGAAGAAGATAGAGACACTCTTCCCTCAAGAAAAACTCTCTAGGGTTTTCAAGAAACCCTAAACCCCATCACCTCCTCCATACGTCAAATTGCTTTCTCCTTGCCATACCTCTGTGTATTTAAACGTATAAAGTGATGGAAGAGGGCAGGCTGGTCATCCTCCTCCATCATCACATTCATATTTTTCAAGATCAAGAATGATCATATTAAAAATATTCATATGCTTTCTCAAATCTTTGGCATGCTCCATATGAAGACTATATGCCTATTCCTTCAAGAACAGCCAGTTTGCCAAAAAGATCACTTCATTAAAAGTCACTCAAGCTTTTACCATGCATCAATGGCCGATTCTTCTTCAACCATACCTCCCTCAAAACTTTTTCACTCAGTGAAAGGAGGATATCACTATGAACTTCCAATTATACTTCCCATGCCTTTGCTTTATTGGCCAACACCACCAATCTTTCTCTCGAAATTGCATCAGATAATTCTTCAAGAACAGGAAGTACTGTCATTTTGACTCTCCACAGACTGAAATCATCTTCATACATAACCCATCAGACAGCCTCTTTCACAGGAAAAATTATTATGTGCGGCGTCCGGATTCGTCCGGAGGCGAATCCGGATGCGCCACGTCGCCCAGGGCCCGATGCATCCGGGTGACATGGCACTTTCGAATTCGCCTCCGGACGGTCCGGACACCGGACGTAATAATCTCTCATTTTACAGGCTCTAATACCAATTATAAAAGGATTTGTTTCGAGAAATTTGATCTATATTGTTCAGTAGCGTAAACAATGCAATGCAAAACTTAGCTTATATACCTCCGTTAATCTCAAGCTCTCAGCTGTGACAAAAGCTCTTCAAAGTGGTTGATTTTACGCAGCTCATTTTGATCTATCATTTGAGAACTTTGACTATCAATCAAAAAATTTTGAATTCAAATTTTATATATGTGATATTTATGTTAATTTATCTTAATTGATCTAAATATTAAAAAAAAAAAAGTCAACTTTTACAAACAGTACACATAAAAGACATTAAAAAATAGATACAAAACTAAAAATAGTATATAAATACCAATTTGCATCAATATCTACATGTAATCATACAACTCCTTAAGAAATTTTATATAACAATTACGGGAGAAGTGTTTGAATTAATTACTAATTTCAATTCTAATTTTCTGAAGATTATCATTAACTTTAGATGCATTCATGATCATGATTATAGAACGTGAATAACAAAAGACAATATAGTGAATTACGAAAGAATTTAATAAAATATTATAATGGATTTTCAAATTGAATAAGAAAAATTAAAATACAATCATTAAAAGATTTCACTAAAAAAAAGCTTTAAGAAAGAAAAATGTCTGCAAATAATTTCCAGAAATATAAACTTAAATAACCATTTTAAAGATTAAGGCTTTATTTAGGACCGCTTTCTTATTGCTTATTAAAACAACTTTCTAATACAAAAATTAATTTTTTTATACTAAAAAATTACTTTAAGAAACAGTAAAAAAGCCGTCACAAACGAAGCCTAAAACTTCATTTGGGATAATTTTCTTATTATTTTCTAAATAATTTTTTTGAAATTTTTATTTCAAAAATTTTTTATACTAATTAAAAAAAAAACCAAAATAACTACCACAAACAAAGCCTCAGTTAAAAAAATTCATACTTTAATAAGCTTGAAAAATAATAATGCATAAGGTAATAATCAGACTAATTTCCATTTTCATGTAGCTAAGAAAACTGAAATGGAGGAGTCAACATTAGGCTCTAGAAAATGCTGAAATGTAATGAAAATTTATGTGTAATTTGCATTCTAAGCCTTTATAAGACTATTCAACATAGAAAATTCTTTTATCTTAAAAGCCAACAGATGATCATCAGTGGTATGCATGGCTTCTCATTTGGGGGATTTTAGGCATAGTTTGGACTGTTTTGTGCACCAAATCACACAATTAAGTTATCAATTAATGTCATCCTTATGTCAAAAGTACAACAATAAATTAAGTGAATATTTTCTTTATATTGTGACAATAAATAGTGCCACCACATACTATACCCTTTTGAATCTTAAACTATGAATATTTCCCTTTCAATTAGTTGAGCTCACCAAAATTCCTCCAGGCTTCAATTGAAGGAAAACCACCAGGTGATAATATGTAAGCTTGTTTAAGCAATTTTGTCGATCAAAATAATTTTCAGCTCAGCTTCATCTGTGCAAACTTCTCTGCAACACCTATAGCCTCAACAACATGAGTTGCATCATTTCCCTGTCATTTAAATATGTTTTTCCACAGTTATTAGCTGTGCTAGGAAAATGTCAGTTCATTGTATATATATATATATATAGATATATCACTGCTAACCTGGCCTTGAGCAATGCCATTCTTCCCTCCACCACCCTTTCCACTGATAGGTTTCATTGCAGCAGTTAGCCACTCCAACACTGCCAGACCTTTCATTGAAGGGTTGTTAGGGACTCCAGCACACACCACAGCTTTGTTCAAATTTTCATCAGTGCTAAATACCATCACTGCCAATCCCTGAGTGAAAAAAAAGGAACATAATAAGTTTTTTTATTTTTTTATTTTATGTAGTGAAATTCATAATTTATATGGTGCCTAATAGAAATGATTCCAGCAGGAAAATGGTACCAAATAAAAGGTAACTTACATAACAAAAGTTTGAAAAGTGCACAGTTTCAGAAGTTCAGAGCTGTGCTCCGCCAACTATGATTCAGTAAAAGATTGATTACATGTGTCAATTAAGGGTCACTAAAGCTAAACAACTGTATCCTGCAATCATAGATATTCATGTCCAAAACAAATTGCATGTTTATGCTCCTCATTTGGAATATCTACGCCATGTCTATTTTCTTTTGCAAGTCCAACATCCAAGCTATAAAGAGAACACTGAAAATTGAGCCCAGTCACGTAAAATTCTAATATAATGTAGGAATCACGGAATATATCAGTGTCAGTAAGCCCAGCCAAATTTTCTTCAGCTTCTGACAAAAAAAAAGGGGTTGTACTTTCTTTGAGCTCAGTTAGTTTTGAAATTTGGAAAAAGAATCAAGCTCAATATGCAGCCCATTTTAACCTGTTTGTTGGAAGCTTAGACATCCAACCTAAAGGTCTTGGGTTTAAGGCCTAAGGTATGCGGTGTGTTTGGGCTTTTGGCTTATATCCCTTCTACTGAAAGAAAGCTCAAACCACTTGTATAGAGAACCAGGGAGGAATGTGAATCTAGCCATTTAACAACCAATCTGAGAGAAATTCCACAGCATCATCATCATTAGCCTTATGTCAATTATTTATGGTTTGCATTATAATCATCATTTTTCATTTGTTCCTATCGGTGCTATAAGAAGTGTTAAATTTATTCTTCGCAAATCATTTTGAACTTCCATACTTCGTATTGAATTCAAATTTGTTCATGATTGACACCACGGCTTTACTAACCAAAGCATAATAAGTTTAAAAGAGAAAAAGAGAAGTTAGATTACAATTGAGATTTCACTAAATTGTCAAAAGTGTATGACTTGCAAATGATGGGATGTGCCTAACTCACCCTCTAAATATCTATTTATAGATTTGGCTTGAGATTTAATGTTGTAAGAAAGATTACATTTGAGTAAAACTACTAAAATTATATAGTAGGGCTTAACCAGTGCTTGTTCTAAAATGAATGAACATAACTAGTTTCCATTTGATCACTTAAGATACAAATATTGATTTCTACAGACGAGTTCATGTGACCTTGCCTACCAACTTGACGAAGGCTTGCTAAGTTCTAGAGAGTAGCTTTTGAGACCTTGGGCTAATAGCTATGGCGAGCTAGGCAAATAGCTTTAGCGAGTGTGTCAACTCTCTAGGCTAATAATACCGGTTAAACTAAATAAATTTGGTAACTTTAACTTGTTGGTGATGTAAATATCCCTTGACTACTTGGCTACTTGAACTCGACGTAGTAAGATGGGCCAACTTGCATCAAATTGCCTATTTGGGTGTACACTTCCAACGCTAATCTTATAAAAAAACATAATGAATGCATTTTCTAAAATTATATGTAGATGTCCAAATCATCTAAAGTCTATTTTTATTACATACTCAATGTAGTGAACAATAATATTTTTAAAATCTAACATTTTGATCCATACAACATCAACTTAATTAGAGTTTTATAAATTTATCATTTAAATCTCAACAATATCCACTTATCGCATAATACTGCTAAAGCATTTCTTCATTTTAAAAACAAACAAGCTCTTAAAAGTTACATCCTCATTTATAACGCTTCTTCAATATAATTAATATAAGCTACTTACACCTATCAAAACAAGTTTAAATGGTTACGATGGATCTTGTCTTTATGTCTTCATATTTGATTAGTTGAGTGGTATCTTTCTCATCCATCATACCAGCTATTTTACACTATGAGACCCCGTCCAATTACAAGCGGTCAAAAACAGCTTATTTGGGAAAGTGCGAACACAAAATTTCAGTACCTCTTCATTCCACATGTGTGCTGCCTGCAACTACATCTTTCATCACACCACAATGCCTTTAACGCTTAACATGAGACTGTAGAATACTTCACTACAGAAAGTGGACTTTAACAGAAATATTTAGATATTAGTATAAAGATCAACATCCTCCTAATGAAGAAAATGATTAAACCTATTTTTAAGGAACCCTAAATTTGTCACAAATAAGTAAGAGCTTGGGCTACTAGAGATTAAGAAAAGGAAATTTTGTTTCGAAACCTAGCCAAGTACATCAAAAGAATTAGGGTGCGTACATTAGCTTCCAAACTTGATTCATTCAATACTTATGTGTTAGACTGGTCCACTGGACCGGTCCAGCCGGTCCAAGCGGGACCGGCTTACGGGCGAAACGGCGGAAATGTCCGCCTCCTGCGCATGCGATCCGACCGCCTGGCTGGAAAACGCTGTTTAGGAAGGATTTTTGAGGGAATTGGAAGGGAAATTTGAATGTAGGGACTGTTTAGGGATTTCCTTTTGATTTGTATGCATTAAATAGTTTGTTTTCCTAGGATTATGGCATCTTGAATTTGGCTGAAATTTGAGACCTCTTAGGTTTCTTTTGGGCTCTAGCGGCGTCTAGAGATTTGGGAGAGATCGATCCTCCTCTCGAATAGAGGATCAATTGTATCTTGCTATTTTCCGTTTCCCTTTCATCAAATAATATAAATTATCTACTGTTTTCGTATTTTTGTGTGGACTTTTGTGGAGTTTTCTCGCTGTTTTTTAAAGATTGATAGGAATTACTTGAGATCTTCAAGTGTTTCCTATCAAATTGATATCAGAGCATTGTCTTGGGACCATCGGTGGCTGAAATTATAAAATTTTAGCGGTGAAATCTCATCCGGAAGAAGATCTTCTCGTGATTCTTGGGAAGAAATATGGCCGGGAAGAAGGTTGAAGTTTTGGAAGGAGAAATTGCGTAACTTAAATCAGAGTTGGAGGAAAAATGGTCTGATTTTCAAAATCAGATTTCATCCAATAATAAAAGGATGGAAGAGAGGTTCGCCGTGATGGAAGAGATGTTGAAGAAATTGCTTGAAGCCAAAACCCAACCAGTGACATCGGAAGCAAAGGAAACTATCGGCGGCCATGGAAGAGATGGGAACCCTAACACGTTTAGGGGAAGGGAAAATCCAGAAGTAGAGATCCTGGATGGAGAAGATGGAATACCTCCTCTAGAACAACTTTCTAGAGAGGAGATGAGCATTGGCTACGCAAGAAGGGGTGCTGAATTTGAAAGGAGAGGGGATGATTTCGATCGCCGGGGTGCTGATTTTGAAAGAAGAAGAGGGGATTTTGATGAAGGGTTTGGTTATGATCGCCGGAGGGAAGATCGTGACAATTGGGGAGCACCTCCTCTTCAAGGAATGGGAGGTTATGGAGGATTTAGGGGAAATTGGTGTGACCCGAGAGTGAGGAAACTGAAGATGCCAATCTTTGAAGGGGAGGATGCGCACGGGTGGATCTATAAGATAGAAAGATATTTTGCCGTCAATGGGTTGACAGAGGAGGAGAGACTGACGGCGGCGGGCCTATGTTTGGAAGGAAAGGCTTTGTCTTGGTATCAGTGGAGGAACATACGACGACGCATACGGAGTTGGAGAGAGTTTAAGGATTGTTTGGTAGAACGTTTCCGAACTGGCAGGGGAGGAGACTTCTACGAGCAGTTGTTTGCCTTGACACAGGAGGGTTCAGTGACGGAGTACTGGGAGAGATTCGAGTACCTTGCTAGCCGATTGGACCGCCTTCCTGAGATAGTGCTCGAGGGAAATTTCATGAAGGGACTGACACCAGAGATCCGGGCAGCGGTTAGAGTAATGAGGCCTCGTGACTTGGGAGAGGCTATGGAACTAGCTCAGTTGGTGGAGGATCAGAGGCACCTGAAGAAAGGGGTGGAAGGTAGCAGCTCAAGAGGCACGTACAGGATGGCCACCACCCTTTTGGCAACCAAGGAGCCGACACCGGATACCTTTCGGGAGACTCCGAAGGAGAAGACTGCCGGCGGAAGACTTAGGGACAACTTCAAGAAACTCACAGAAACAGAATTACAGGAGAAGAGGGCGAAGGAGATCTGTTTCAGATGTGACGAGAGGTATACGTCAGGGCACAGGTGTAAGGATCAAACTCTTCAGGTTCTTACCGTTTGTGATGAAGAAGGAATGGAGGAAGATGTCGTCTTTCCACCTTGCGGACAAGGTGGATCTTTGGGAGGGGAGTATTGTTAGACCGGTCCACTGGACCGGTCCAGCCGGTCCAAGCGGGACCGGCTTACGGGCGAAACGGCGGAAATGTCCGCCTCCTGCGCATGCGATCCGACCGCCTGGCTGGAAAATGCTGTTTATGAAGGATTTTTGAGGGAATTGGGAGGGAAATTTGAATGTAGGGACTGTTTAGGGATTTCCTTTTGATTTGTATGCATTAAATAGTTTGTTTTCCTAGGATTAGGGCATCTTGAATTTGGCTGAAATTTGAGACCTCTTAGGTTTCTTTTGGGCTCTAGCGGCGTCTAGAGATTTGGGAGAGATCGATCCTCCTCTCGAATAGAGGATCAATTGTATCTTGCTATTTTCCGTTTCCCTTTCATCAAATAATATAAATTATCTACTGTTTTTGTGTTTTTGTGTGGACTTTTGTGGAGTTCTCTCGCTGTTTTCTATGTTTTCTAAAGATTGATAGGAATTACTTGAGATCTTCAAGTGTTTCCTATCATTATGTTAAATAATATTTGTTGAAATCATTCATTAAGCCTAGGCAAAGACATCAACGAGCACAAAGTGTAGTTTCTTCGTAACAGTCTCTTCAACTAAACCCCTACAGTAAAGAGAAGTGAAGTTCATTACCTTCTGATCCATAATCCTCAGAACTGCCTCCCGAACAGCTGTGGTATCAAGACCCACAGATACCTGACAGATACAAAAAGGTTTTCCTTTTGATGCTGCTTCCTCCGCAACACTAGTAACTATACCAATAGCCCTTTCAATATTCTCCTCCCCCATCTTCTTTTTGTCCTTTCTGATTTGTCCCTATTTAAATAAAAGAAATAGTTAATGGCAATCATAGTATACAATAACAAATTGCTACTGATTAAAACGACAAAAAGAGGTATACACTACTTTTGGTCAGTTAAAAATAAAAGATGCTAGCTAGACAAGTTGCCAATAATATGGTACCTCCAACTGAGAGATCTTTGCCTTTAAATCAGCCTTTAAAGCTGCTGGAACAGATGCTTTATCTATTCTACTTTTTAGGTCTGCCACTTTCTGCATGTACAAAAGAACAACAAAGATGAATGCCTTTATCTCAGTGCTCCAATTTGTTTGAATAACTGCATTCAACATTAGAAGGTATTGCAAACTGATATAAAAGCACACTATTCAATATAAAACCATATTATCAAGGGAAGTTCTAATTAACGGGGTGAAGAAATTGCCTTAGAAGAAAAATATACCTACTTTTCAAATAGTGGTGAAAGGAGAAGATCAAATCCCCAAATCGAGAATAAAAAATAGTATTGAAAGCTACTTGCACATTTCAATAATTAATAGGATGAGCATTCTCTTTCTGACGAGAAATTATTTTATGCGGAGTCCGGACGGTGAGTACCGTCCTGATTTGCTGCGCTTTTACTGAGTATTTGCTGCGATTTTGCAAATACTCAGTAAAAACGTAGCTAATATTCAATTATGAATTATTGCTGAGTATTTACTGTACTTTTGCTGAGTATTTGCTGCGCTTTTACTGAATATTTACTGAGTTTTGCTGATTTGCTGCGCTTTTACTGAGTATTTGCTGCACTTTTGTATTGAATACGTAGCAAATACTCAGCAATTATTCATAATTGAATATTTACTGCGTTTTTATTGAGTATTTGCAAAAGCGCAGCAAATACTCAGTAAAAGCGCAGCAAATCCGAACGGTTCTCACTGTCCGGACTCCGCACAGAATAATTTCTCCTTTCTGACAGTTATCATTTAATACTTTTGGTTGGAACTATCAATTGATTATAATAGACACTAATTGCATAAAAGTATTACACCAGTTCCCAAATTAGTTCCACCATAAGATAACATAATTGAGTCATTTGGCAATGCATTTTACAAGGAATTAGTAGCAGCCTAGAAGTAACTCAACTTTCAACAGGAATACTCTAGTAACGTACATGCTTGAGCCACAAGATCCGATCTAATCATAATATCAAATCTACTTATCATAGCAACACTAGTAAACTGCAACTCGAAATCATTATTTAGACAATCTCTAAATCTCATCAAGTAACATTTCTCAAATTAACAAAACTTTGGAGATACCTTTTCCTGTAAGGTTCCTTCTAATATGGATGTGGATGCAATCTCAAAATCAAGAGAAGTCGCCAACTCTAATGCTTTGAAAGCATATTCAGATGTGACTGCAGTTACTCTCCGAACACCTTTAGCAATTCCTTCCTCAGAAAGAAGTGCAAATGCTTTCGCTTCTCGAGTGTTCGATATATGAGTCCCTGGTAAGTTGCAAACATCAGCAAAATGTAAATTAAATAGTTGTGCTAAAATTTAAACCTACCTCCACACAGTTCAGTTGATATAGATAACCACTGCTTGTTTTCTGGATCTGCTACAATATCTTCCACTTTTTGACCAACTGACACAACCCTAACTGGGTCAGGATAGACCTATCAAAGACAAAGTGAACATTGGCAGCAATAGGGTACAAACTTCAGAAATAGATGCAAGAAAAGATTTCCTAAACAAAACATCGGATTAAAAGCATACTTCTCCAAACACAGCTCTGAGACCAGCAATTCGCTTTGCTATAGAAAGGCTAGTCTCACTTGCATACACATCCAGTTCATCTTTAATCTGCTGATTCACAATGGCCTCAATCATTCTCAAGTCCTCAGGATGGACAGGTTTCCCTGTTCAAATTAAATGATTATGTAAAACAGTAGTCCCCTTATATTGGATGCAATTAACCAGAGAATTGATACATGATCAGTACCATGGGAGAAATCAAACCGCAATTTTTCAGGAAGAACAATGGAGCCCTTCTGATCAACATGATCGCCAAGGACTTCCTGCATCAATTTGATCAATTTGATTGAAAATAAATAGGAGATACATCACAACTCCCTAAACAGAAGTACTCCTACCCGAAGAGCAAAATTCAGCATGTGCGTGGCAGTATGGTTAGGGGCAATAAGGGTACGCCTTTGGTAGTCAACCTGTTCATTTTAACCAAGAGAGACATACAAAAGCATCTAATGTGAATGATCATTTCAACGTCAGAAGTATTGACTTAAAATTTTAATTCATATTCCACCTTGCAAATTAGCTTTTCACCAACTGATAATGCTCCACTGTCTCCAGGAAAAGCACCAATATGAAGAACATATCCTCCAAAAATTTGAACATTATTGACTTGAAATGATCCGGATTTCCCTTCAAGAGAGCCAGTATCGTAAATCTGAGGAATTTAAACATTCTCTGTCAATTTTCACATTACATTTTCTTAGGACAAATAAAACAATTTAACCGCCAAAACAAGAAGCAGAATAAGTCAATTATCAACAGGTTTTTGAAGGGGGAAAAAGGATAATCAATAACCCCGCTTTTATTTACTTTACCGTGCCAAAAATTCCACCTTATTTAACAATTCAAGCATAATATGTTAACATCATACAAAACCAGGTTTCCCATTCCTTCAAGGGAATGCTTAAATATAAAACAGATGAAGACAGGTTAAAATGGCTGTCTCATCAGGTATGTGCTTGTCCAAAGACCAGCCATAATGAAAACATACACAGCAATGATATTTCATAATCATGGAGTCAGCTTCACCTCAAAGTACAAACTTTGGGTCTTTTAGATCTGAACAAAAATCAACAAGATAGTGGTTTTTTTTCCTTTCCTCAACTAAAGTTCTTTACAATCTAAGACTACTTTAGATAGTTTCTTCTATTCAAACGATACAAGATTTGTGCTCCTAGAATTCTCCTTTGATAGATAGTCAAACTCTTTCAAAGCAAAGTTGAAAAAATCATTCATGATGAGGAGAATAAGAATGAAAGATAGAGAAAAACAAAGGTTGGAAAGAGGACACTAGCTTTGCTCTGATACTACATAAAAAATAACTGCCTAGAAAGCGTGATTTATTTATTCATCATGGGTATTTATACACAAATGATGCCTATAATAATTTAGGAAATAATACAACTCCTAAGAAGAGAAATAATTATAAATAAATTTAAAATAAAAAATTCTCCTTGTATGAAACCTCCCAAGCTAAGCTCGCCATCATACCTACCACGGAATTCCTCTCCAAGTCACCAATCCATGTGAACAAAGCATCCATCTTGGTTTCCACCATGTGTAGGAAGTACATGTCATGAACAGTAGGTTTATGCTTAACAAAAAAAAGTTGATCATAACATTTATTTATATTCTTAGTAGTAAGTCTTCATATGCACTCATATCAAATAAGAAGAGAATTACTACTTAGATAGTAGACTCGAAAATCTCAGCTCATTTAATTGGAGAAAAAAAATACTTATGATCATAACATATGCCAAGAAAATATGATACGGCAACAAGATCGGTCCAGCAGGAGGGAGCAAACTGGGCAGGACCAGAGAAAACCAAGGAAAGCGCTAGCGTGCAACGGTGCGGGGGGACTGTGTGAGCGAGCAAGGGTGGAGGGCGGCCTGGGGGGTGCGGGACCTCGCCATTGTGTGGGTGAGGACCGTGCAGTGTGGGTGTGGACCGTGCAGACAAGGGCGGAGGAACGCCTGGCTAGCGAGACTGCACGAAGCGCTGTGCTCGAGTGCGGGCAGGGCGATGTGAATGGACAGGTAAGACAAACTCGGGTCAAATTTGGGTTACCAGGTTGACCTGGACCCGAACCGATTTTTCAAACAGGTCAAAAATTGAAATCCGAATCCTACCTATTTGTTAAATGGGTCGACCTGAACCCTACCTGTTTGTTAAACGGGTCGACCCGAACTTGGATTTTTTTGGGTTGGGCTCAGGTCAGGTCAATAATTGACACCCCTAGTGGCGTCTAGGTTGTTTGGAAGAGACAATCTACCTCTCTAGGTTGTTGAAGGACCCGGACAATCACCCCGGTTATGCTCTAAGGGGGGAACAACTACTCTCCCAGGGGAGGTTTGTACTCCCATTGTCCTCAAGTTAGATTCTCAAGCTGCTGTAGGAATTTCATGCAAGTGCGATAGGGGGACATTTAGGAGTACAGAAAACATATAGCCGGCTATCTATTGAGCTATATTGGGCGAGGATGCACCGAGGTGTGGAAGACATGGAGGCGAGATGTGATGTGTGCCAGAGGAAAAGTATTTGACTATGGCACCAAAGGGGTTACTGTAACCATTAACTTTACCTGAAAAGGACTAGGAGGAAGTGACCATGGACTTTATTGAGGGTTTGCCATGCTCAGGAGGGATATTCAGTGATATTGGTGGTGGTAGACCGACTGAGCAAGAATGCCCATTTCATTACGCTGAAATATCCCAACATCACTATATCAGTCGCCACAGTCTTTATCTGAGAGATAGTGCACTTACATGGCATTCTAAAATCAATACTATAAGACAAAGACAAAGATAAAGTATTCCTCAACCATTTTTGAAGGGAGCTATTCAAGATGCAGGGGACGATCTTAAAAAGGAGCACAATATATCACCCACAGACGGACGGCCAGACGGAAGTAGTCAACAGGAGCGTGGAGACATCCGTTATTTTATATTTGACACACCAAAACTATGGGCCAAATGGCTAGCATGGGCGGAGTATTGGTATAATACATCCTTGCACAGCCGCACAGACGACTCCTTCAGGATTATATATGGGAGGGACCCACCCCAACTGATACCTATGGGAGGAGCACTATACCAGTTTTCAGTATAGATCAGTACTTGGAGGAGAGGAACAAGATACTAGCAGAACTCAAAGGGCATCTGTTGAGGACTCAATAACTTACGAAAAATAAGGCAGATGAACATAAATGAGAAGTGCAGTTCGAGCCGAGGGGCAGAGTTTATTTGAAACAAAGACCAAATAGAAGACACTGGCCAAGAGAAGGAATCAGAAGCTATCCTTACATTACTTCAGGCCTTATGAGGTGATGTAGCACATTGAGACAATAGCCTATCTTCTGAGGTTACCAGCATCATCAGCCATCCATAAAGTATTCTATGTATCACAACTGAAGTGCACTACGGAAGATCACACACCCTCTTTCTCACTACCGGCAACTTTAACTGAGGACATGGAAGTGATTCTGAAACCTATGGAGATAAGGGGAGCACGGTGGAGATGACAGGAGCAAAGGCGGTCCTTGTTTGATAGAAGGATCTACCTGGCTATGAAGCTGCATGGGAGCCCTATGAGATGATCCAGAGAAGGTTCTCATCCTTCCACCTTGAGGACAAGGTGCATTTTGAGGAGGGGAGTATTGATACAATAACAAGGGCGGTCCAACAGGAGGGGGCGGATCCGGTGGGACCAGTGAAAACTAGGGAAGGTTCAACCCCCTTGTGGGGCCCAACAAAACTATGATTCCATATGTATAGAGAAGGAATAAGGAGGGAAATTAATCATTGTTTAATGCTAAGTTGAATTCAAAATAAAGTAGAGAATTAATTAAGGCAATAAGGCTGTTTTGGGGGGAAATAGGAATAGCTTATTTAAGAGCTAGTTATTTTGTATTAGGGGGAGGTTTGGATTGAGTTTGTTGTAGTCTTTTTCTATGATGGCTTTCTAGCGATGTCTAGGTTATTTGGGAGAGACGATCTAACTCTCTAATCGCACATCATATATCTTGCTTTATAATCCAAAAACTCAGCCACTGTTGGAGTATTCTGCAGTGTTTATCTTCTTTGTTGTTTTCACTTCTAAGGCGTACCAAAATATAATCTAGATTACAATGAGTCAAGTTGTCAAAACAGGTTTTATCATTCTCTAAAAAGATCTAACACTTGACTTTGTATTACTATGCCTAACTTAGCTTGTAGTTTACTATCAAAAACAAACTCACTAGAGATGTTTTGCTATTAATTTTTTTGTATAGTATGTATCACCTTTAGGACTTAAAACTCGAGGAGGATTGTAAATAAGATGTATTTAGGGAGATGATGTCCATTTGTAGCCTTGCCTTTCTAGACATCTCTTTACACTTCATAGTAATTTTATAAGCTTCTCCGTTAAGCAAGCAACAACCTTTCACAGTTTCTCGCGCCATCGAAATCTACCCATTAGCTAAGCTTTCATCTAGACTGAGTTTGACGATGTGATGGCATGGGTCAGTCTCAGTTAATCATATCACCCAATCAAAGTTCAGTAAATATAATATAATGCTCCAACACTTATTTAAATACCAGCCCGATCTATACCCAAACATAATATGTAACAAAGAATGAACCAAGTCCTATTTTCTTGAGCAAGTTAAGAAAAAATGAATACACGTATAAAAATATAAGGCGAAAATAAAAGTGAGATCATAGCCGTCCCTTGGCTTTTGATCCCACGACCATTATGGGGATCCGTAGGAGGCTCACCTAGATCACACCGATCCCCTTCCCTATTTGGGTGGCTGATTTAGAAAGGATTATATTTGGGCAATTATTAATGATTATGAGGTTAATTGTTTCTTTATTAAGATATCTTGTATAGATCTATAAATAGGGATAATTTTATGTAATAATATTAAGATTTTTCCTTCTCCAAATCTTTGAATTTAACATGGTATTAGAGCCTTCATTGCCTTTCCGGAATTTTGAAAATTTTATATTGCCATGCCTTCATTGCCGGCTTTCCCTTGAGAAACCGATAGGGAGGAGGAGAAACCAAGCATCGAGAGCGTGCGTCCATCCAGCCTGAGTGGGATAGCAGAGAAGAGGTCTTCCGTTCTTTTTTTTCTTAGTGCGCTCAAAGGAGTGAGCTTGAGCGGGAAAGATAAAAGACTCCATATCTTCGAATGAGCAGCTGAGAGCAAGAGGGATTGGGGGTTGAAGCTCCTGCGTGCGTACTCCCTGTGTGCGACCGATCCAGAGTAGTCGAGCGATTGGAGCTTCTGTGCTCGAGACCTAGCTAAATCGAGTGACCATTTCAAGCGCCTGGGTCGATTGAACAAGTGCTAGCACCTCTTCGTGCGCGTCTGAGGCCAAAAAGATATGCGATTCACCTGCTTGCGGCTGGGCTTCATTTTGCATGTGGTCTAGCTGAACCAAGAGACGAGGAGGGAGCATCTTCGACATCTTCTCTCCTCGTCTGGAAGCAGCAATCTCTCTGCCTGCGGTTGAAAGGAAGAATCAAGGTTTCTTCTGCTGTCGTGCCTTCATTGTCAGTCTTCTCTTGTTGTGGCTACTACTCCTATAACCAATGCAGCCTTCATTATTATCCTACACCTTGCTGGCTTGATTAATATAGCCTTCATCACTATCCTTTATCGTCACAATGTCTGAAGCTAATTCCTCCCAAAGTTCTATGGAGGACTCTATGGTGCAACAAGGAAGAGATTTGCAAAATATGCAACCGTCTTATCGCTTAAATGGGAAGAATTACTTAAAGTAATCTCAATTTGTGAAGACTTACTTAAAAGGAAAAGGAAAGATGAATCACCTCCTTGGAGTAGGACCAAAAGAAAAAGATCCTAATTTTTGGACATGAGATGAAGCAGACTCCATGATTATTTCATGCTTGTGAAATTCCATGGCTCCAGAAATTAGTGATACTTTCATGTTCTTATCTACTGTAAATGACATATGGGATGATGCGAGACAAACTTTCTCAAAAGCTCGGGATGCTGCTCAAGTCTTTGAAGTTAAGGTCAATGTAGGAAGCATAAAACAAGGAAGCAAGACCGTGACTAAATATGCCACTCTCCTTCAAGGCTTGTGGCAAGAACTTGATTACTACAGTTGTATAGAGACCAAGCGTCCAAAAGATGCTGCTATCATGAAAAACTTTATTGAGAAAGAAAGGGTGTATGATTTTCTTGCAGGATTAAATGCGGAGTTTGACCATGTTAGAGTTCAGATCCTTGGCAAAGAAGAGATGCATTCACTGAATGAGACCATTTCTCTTATTCGTGTGAGGAAAGCCGACGAGGGATAATGCTGGAACTCAAGATTATTGAAGGTTCAACAATGGTGACAACCAAAGAGGCACTACGGAATGAAGGAGATAAGGATTCCTCAAGACCTAAAGATAATAAAGACTCTTTGGTGCAGCTATTGTAAGAAATCGAGACACACAAAAGAGAAACCAGCTGGAAGTTACATGGAAAGCCCCCAAGTAAGGAGTGGAATAAAAAAAAGTGGGCAAAACAAATGGACATTGCAAGCTAACACTACAACAAGTCAACTTAGCCTAGAAACATAGTCCAGCTTTAGAGAACTCAACAAAGAAGATATTGAGAGGCTAAAATAACTCCCGATATCCCTTGAAAAACCACTTGAATATTCTTCTATTGCCTTTCAGGTAAGTTTCCTATATCTATGTGATTAAGTGTCTCTAGAAAGCATTTAAAAGATTTATGGATCATTGACTCATGAGCCACATATCACATAACATACTCCATCACCCACTTCATCAACTACACTCCTTGCCCAAGTGATAAGAAAATCATCATCGATAATGATTCTTTTACCACAGAAGCATACTAAGGAGACATACCATTATCTCTCTCTCTCTCTCTCACTCTAAATATTGTACTCCACATACCTCAATTATCCACAAACCTAATCTCCATTTAAAAACTTACGAGTGACCATAAGTGTCAAGTCCTATTTAACCCTACTTGTTATATATTTCAGGACCAGGGGTCGAGGAAGAAGATTGGACTTGCTAATGAAAAAAATGGACTGTACTACCTAGAAGAGTTGAACAAATCAACTTTATCAATAATAGCTATTCTATGTTATCCCTATCTGATTAAAAATTTACTATTTGACTTCATCATTTTAGATTAGGACATTCATTTTTTGATGTCTTAAAAAACATATATCCAAACTCTTTTTATGAATTGAAAAATGAATCCTTTCATTGTAAAACCTGAGTTAGCAAGTATAAACATGTTTCTTCCCTAAATAAAAAAGAGAGATGTCATATTCCCTTCTACCTTATTCATAGTGATATATGGGGACCCTATAAAATCCCTACCACCTCAGGGGCCCGATGATTTGCATCATTCATTGACGACTACACTCGAATCTCCTAGATCTTTCTCCTCAAAAATAAATCCGATGTTAGCACTATCATCCCTATTTTTTACACCATGATCCATAACCAATTCAGAGTAAAAATAAGAAAATTTCATTCCGACAATGTCAAAGATTACTTTAACCAAACCTTATTCTCCTACTTTCAAAAGGAATGTATCATTCATGAATCTTCATACATTTACACCCCACAACAAAATGGAGTTGCAGAAAGAAAAAATGGCTACCTTCTTGCCTCGACCCGTGTACTTCTATTCCACCATAATGTACCCAAACCCCCTACTAGGGGGAAGCTGTTTTGACTGTCACATATCTCATTAACCGAATAACTTCAAAAATCTTGGGATTAAAAACAACAATAAATATCCTATCCTCCTTTTACCCCGAAGTCAAAACCCATAACAACTTCACACCCAGAATCTTTGAATGCACTGCCTACATTAACATTCACAACCAAAATAGATAAAAATTAGATCCAAAATCACTCCAGTGTATCTTTATTGGATATTCATCCAACCAGAGAGGTTATAAGTGTTATCACCCCTTCACCAAGAAAATCCTTGTATCTGTTGACGTGACTTTTGACGAACAAAAACTCTATTTCACCAAATCTCATCTGCAGGGGGAGACTGAAATTGAGGAAGATGAGGAAAGTAAGCTTGCACCCCTTGACTTCTAAGCTCCACCTCAAACT
Source organism: Dendrobium chrysotoxum (assembly GCA_019925795.1). Lineage (NCBI taxonomy): Eukaryota > Viridiplantae > Streptophyta > Magnoliopsida > Asparagales > Orchidaceae > Dendrobium > Dendrobium chrysotoxum. The sequence continues at coordinate 89,307,015 of CM034314.1, read as the reverse complement.
TGATGTAACCTAAGTTCTTAAACCAAGTAGGAGAATACTAGAAATGCAAATTAAGATACTTCCTTTCAATAAAACATAAGAAAACACAAAAGGAAAGACAAACATTAGAAACGATTTAGAAAAATCACGAAGGAAAGAAAGATACAAAATACATAAACAAAAGCAATCCTCAGAACAACTACGACTAGTCACCTCACATGCAATTAACAAAACTAGGAAAATGCTCAAAGAAAAGGCCAAACTAGAGATCCACCAAAGAAATTATGATCCAACACAAGTCCATGCTCCTCCAACAAATACCAACAAAACAGGGCACAACACATCTTACAACTCAAAATATTTAGAGAAGAAAGGTACAGGTGGAAGGGAAACCATGAAGAGAAGTAGAAAGAAGATCGAGAGGAAGAACTAGGGTTAGAGAGAAGATAGCTCGCAAGCTAAAAGAAGAAACCTTTAGGTTTATATTGTTTTCACTCACCAAAAAATGCTTTTAACTAGAGAAGAAAGATATAGGTGGAAGGGAAACCGTAGAGTGATGTAGAAAGAAGGCCGAGAGGGAGAAATAGCGGTTAGGGATAAGATAGCTCGCAAGCTAAGAAGAAACCCTCAGGTTTTTAAAATGATCACTCTCCAAAAACTCTTCTTTAATTAGAGAAGAAAGATACAGGTGGAAGGAAAATCGTGGAGAGAAGAATTAGAAAGAAGACCGTGATGAAGAAATAGGGGATAGGGAAAGACTAGCTTGCATTAGGGTTACATTTTTTCTTTTCAAAACTCCTTTCCCACAATGAAATTCACCCACAATATATAAGAGAAAGAGAGGGAAAGACCATTTATTTGCTCACATAAATGTGCCATGAAAACAACCAATAAAAGCCACCCAAATCAGCCCACAAGTGGAGAAGCCAAAGCATTCTGCACAAGGAAACAACAAGTGGAAAACTAAGTAGCCAGCAGCAGGAAAACTGAGTGGACATCAAACAAACCGAATAGCCAGCAGGAAAAAAAACCAAGCAACCATCAATCTAAGGGAAGGAATGGGCCAAGCCCAATAAGAAAAAGAAACAACCCACAAATAATCACCCAACTAGCCACTAAGGAGCAAGATCAACACAAGTGGAAAGATAATGGTGTGAACCAACCTGAGAGCACCAAACCCGACATGATCATGGGTTATTTTTCATCATAGGGCCATACAAAATAAAATTAAATAGCGTCCAAAATACAAGAAAATAAAAAAATATAAAATAATAAATCTTGACTACATCAATTCTCCCCTGGGGGAAGAATCTCATCTCCTGATGAGAATGCTTCAGTAATACGCTGGTAGATATCAGGACAACGATTTTGCAACTCAGCTTCAATCCAAGTACAGTCAGTCAGAGGACGACCACTCTACTTAACGAAGAATCGTCCGTGCACTCCATGTCTTATCTGGGTAGTATAGATATCCAAAACATCATCAATAAGATCATCACTGATCTGGACTGGAACAGTAAGGGGCAAAATTTCTATGTCCACAGAATCAATCGGTTCTCCTTCATATGTAGTAAGATCGGCAACTTTATGCAAAACAATCTTTTGAAATATTTCCAGAACCATCTTTTTTTATGAAGGTACTCCTTAGCATCCTATAGTAGAATATCATATTTCCATCTTACCTTCTCTTTTTCTTGTTCACACTCTAACCAAAGTAGTAGTTTCTTATTTTCATGTTTCTTAGTACATGAATACTGCTGTCTTTGCACTCTGAATATTTCATTATGTATTGGATTTGTAGAAATTGCTTCAAGAGGAACCCATTCTATTGATGGAAAGTTATGGATTAATTAGTTCGGTTCATCTGGTTGAATGATAGTGCTTCCCTGATATTCCGAATAAGTTATTTCTAATGGTAGATCTTCATCTTGAATTGGAACTTCGGCTTGTTGATTGTTTTGATTGTCCATTTTCTTTTTGTTTTTGATTTTTAGAGAGAAACAAAGATTTGACCTCAACCCAATGCTCTGATACAAAATTAATAAAACCTAAGGCTCTGATACCAAATTAATGAAACCTAAGGCTCTGATACAAAATTGATGCAACCTAAGTTGTTAAAGAAAGTAGAAGAATACTAGGAATGCAAATTAAGACACTTCCTTTCAATAAAATATAAACAAACACAAACGGAAAGATGCTTAGTAGAAGACAAACATCAGAAACCGTTGAGAAAATTCACATAGGAAAGAAAGATACAAAACACATAAACAAAAGCAACCGTCAGAACAACCACGACTAGTCACCTCATATGCAATTAACAAAACTAGGGAAATGCTCAAAGGAAAGGCCAAACTAGAGATCCACCTAAGAAATTATGATCCAGCACAACTCTATGCAAATACCAATAGAACAGGGCACAACACACCTTACAACTTATAATATTTAGAGAAGAAAGGTACATGTGGAAGAGAAACCGTGGAGAGAAGAAGTAGAAAGAAGACCGAGAGGAAGAACTGAGGTTAGGGAGAAGACAGCTCATAAGCTAAGAAGAAACCTCAGGTTTATATTATTTTCACTCACCAAAAACTATTTTTATCTAGAAAAGAAAGATACATGTGGAATGAAAACTGTGGAGAGAAGAAGTAAAAAGGAGACCAAGAGGAATAAGTAACGGTTAAGGTAAAGACAGCTCGCAAGCTAAGAAAAAACCCTCCGGTTTTTAAAATGATCACTCTCCAAAAACTCCTCTTTAACTATAGAAGAAAGATATAGGTGGAAGGAAAACGATGGAGAGAAGAAGTAGAAAGAAGACCAAGATGAAGAAATAGGAGATAGGGGAAAACTAGCTCGCATGCTAAAAAAACCCTCAGGTTTATATTTTTTCTTTTCAAAACTCCTTTCCCACAATAAAATTCAGCCACTATATATAGGAGAAAGAGGGGGAAAGTGCATTTCTTTGCTCACATAAATGTGCCACCAAAACAGCCAATAAAACCCTCCCAATCAGCCCACAAGTGGAGAAGCCAAAGCATTTTGCACAGGGAAACAACAAGTGGAAAACCGAGCAGCTATCAGTAAGGAAACCGAGTGGATAGTAGGGAAACCGAATAGAAAATAGAGAAACTGAACAGCCAGCAGGAAAAAATACCAAGCAGCCATCAATCTAAGTGAAGGAATGGGCCAAGCCCAGTAAGAAAAAAAAACTCACAAATAATCACCCAACCAGCCACTAAGGAGCAAGATCAACATAAGTGGAAAGACAATGGTGTGAACCGACTTGAGAGCACTAAACCCGGCATGATCATGGGTTGTTTTGCATCATAGGGCCATACAAAATAAAATTACATAGCATTCAAAACAGAAGAAACTAAAAAAACATAAAATAATAAATCTTGAATGCATCAAAACCGATCCTCCTAAACTTGAAACAAAAGCAGGAAAACTAAGGACAAAGCTATTATAAATAACATTAGATTTGGAAAGGTATATTCCAAGCATACAAATCCAAGCTATGCTCCAGAGCAGATCTAAGAATCTGAATTGTCTCCCGAAATTGAGGTAAACACGAGTTTACCTAAAAAACCTCAGTGTATCCCATAACTAACTTCGTATCCTTACATAATTTCTCACCTTTACCCAAAAATTTTCTGGTCACACTAAGTGATATCCATACTTCTAATAATATTTCTGAGACCTTATCTAATGAGAATTGAAAAAATGTCATGAAAGATGAAATGCAGGCTCTAAAGAAAAATAATACCTGGGAGATCATCGACCTACTAGTAGGAAAAAGACCATTCGGCTGCAAATGAGTATTCTCTGTGAAATACGAAGCTAATGGTACACTGGAAAGGTATAAGATAAGATTGGCAGCAAAAGGATAAACTCAGACGTACGACATTGACTACTAGGAAACTTTTGCACCTATGGCCAAGATGAACACCGTAAGGATCTTGCGCTCACTAGTAGCTAATTATAAATGGCATATGGAACAACTGGATGTCAAAAATGCATTCCTACATGGGAACTTGGAGGAAGAAATATTTATGAAGATTCCACCTGAATTTAAAGAGAATTCTGAGGGTGACAAAATGTGTAGGTTAAAAAAAGCTCTATATGGGCTAAAACAGTCACCAAGAGTTTGGTTTGGAAGATTCTCAAAAGTCATGTTATTCAATGCATATTAGCAGAGCCAATGGGACCACACATTATTCTTCAAGCACTCAGACTCAAGGGGAGTTATAGTTTTGTTAATTTGTGGATGATATCATCTTAACTGGAAATGATAAAAAGGAGAAAGTAATTCTAAGGAAATATCTTGCCAAAGAATTTGAGATCAAAGAACTTGGCAGATTGAAATATTTTTTTGGATTTAGAGTGGCCAACTCCAACAGAGGAATCTTCATTTCACAATAGAAATACATTATTGGTCTTCTTAAAGAAACAGGTAAACTAGCTTGTAAACTAGCACCAACACTAGTAGAACCAAATCTTAAATTGGGGGAAGCTAAAGAGGATCCAATCATAAATAAAGGAGCTTACCAGAGACTTGTGGGGAAATTAATCTATCCGTTGAGAAACAAACCTAGGAGGAAGAGAGCTTCTTGAATCTAACTTACTGTTTTGAATGAATCCACCACTGATTCAATCCTCCAGTAACAACACCTTCTCTCCTTTGCACCGATCACCTGCTGCAGCTGCACCTCACCGAGAGCCAACAAGTTCTACTCCCCTGTAGCCTTTCTCCTGCCTGGACCGAGAGTGTACCTGCCTAAAGAATCCTTTCTTCTGCTTGGACCAAGAGCTACACCTGCTCTCTAGCTACCTCCAGAGAGAGAGAGAGAGAGAGAGAGAGAGAGAGAAGAAAGGGGAAAATAGAGGGAGGGAGAGAGAGCTCAAGGATTTTGAAAAGAAAAAAACTGAACTGAATTTTATTCACTCCCTCTCATGTGTGTAAACAATACAAGTTACCCTTATTTAAACTAAAATAATCCAAGGGGGCAAAAAAGTAAAATAGCCTAAAGACTAAAAATAAAACTAGAATTAATATTTCAAAAAAGAATATCTAACACTTTCTTTCCCACACCAGACTAGATAGAGCATTTACTGTAAGCATGGTTAGCCAGTTCATGCAAAATCCAAAGCAGACTCACATGCAAGCAGTAGACAGAATACTGCACTACCTCAAGGGGAATCTAGGAAAAGGGATTCTCTTCAGAAGAAAATGTGGAATAACCCCAAAAGCATATAATGATGCAGATTACGCACGATCACCAATATATAGACGATCTACCTCAGGATATTGCACATTCCTTAGAAGAAACCTTATTACATGGAGGAGCAAGAAATAAAATGTGGTGGCAAGGTCTAGTGCATAAGCAGAGTTCATAGCTATGGCCTTAGGTATATATGAGCTACTATGAGTCAAGATGATTCTAAAAGACCTAAAGATCAAGTGGGAAGAACCCATGAAGCTACACTGTGACAACCAATTAGCAATCAATATAACTCACAATCCAGTTCAGCATGATAGAAGCAAGCACATAGAAGTTAACAGACATTTCATAAAGAAGATATTGGATAGTGGTCTTGCGGACATTCATACCAAGGGACTTGATAAATCTACCTTTCTGGGGCTAATTACCAAACTGGAAATGACAAATTTGTATTCTCCAACTTGAGGGGTAGTATTAGATCACAGCCGTCCCTTGGCTCTTGATCCCACGGCCAACATGGGGCCCTGTGAGAGGCTCACCTGGATCATGCCGATCCCCTTCCCTATTAGGGAGGCTGATTTAGGAAGAGTTATAATAGGATAATTATTGATGATTATGTAGTTATTTATTTCTTTATTAAGATATCTTGTATAGATCTATAAATAGGGGTAGTTTTGTGTAATAATATTTAACTTTTTCCCTCTCCAATTCTCTGAATTTAACAAAAAAGAACCAATGAACCTTGCTCAAAGCTTACATCTATAACTCATTAAAATAAGTATGATTAATTATATATTGCCAAGTACCATCCCGTCCAGTCCTAGACAACATATGTCGTCTGGTCTGGTTAAATGGCCGTACCACTGGAGTAAACCAAAAATTGACTAATAAGTGGCATCAAGCTCACCACCAATCTATTACTTGTCCTTCCCATCTAATGCATGAACCTATTGTTGCATAAGGAAGCCAACTACTAAATAAGCATGCCAATTATGAACGACCAGCAATTTTCATGCCAGAAACTAGGTTCTGTCATTTACCACAATGGCCAAAGGATATATTTATACAATTGCCTTAAAATCTTTTTAATGCAATTAAATAATAAAAAATTGTACTTAATTGCAGAATGAACAAAAGAAATTTTGATAAATTACAGAAAAATTCATATATAGCTCAACATAAATATTCTTTTGACCAAACTACCATGATGACCCCAATATTCTAATTCAAGCATAAACACTATCAACTCAATCACCGGGTCAATCAAGCAAATAGGCCAAGGACTAGAGTTCGATCTTATTATCACCCAATTGATCTATGAGTTTTGTTGAGTCATCATCTCAATATGCGCATTAAAATATAGCTACATAAAAAATCAAATTCAAGTTAAACTTGAGACTAAGCAACATTCTTAATTATTGCTCTCCCACAAGTGGAAGAGGTTATTAAACATGAGAGCTTGCACCTATACGAAGCATCTAGATAAACCTAGCACAACATCAAGCGAAATCTAACAAAAACAAAATGTAATCTAACTCGAGCAAAATCTAGAATTTTCTCTCTTGAACGCTCTGAGGAGAAGGGCTTTTTTTTCCTTGAAAAGAAGGGCTATTTTTTATGAACTATCAATTATTACTAAGCAATTGTCAAGATTTTCACTCAACACACGTCAGATTCAATTGACTCTTCTGAATTTTATGGTCTATCTTACTCAAGTGGCATTGGTATAGCTTATTTTATTTGATATCACCTTTCAGTAATAATTGACATCACCTTTTATGGCCGCAGAGCTTAATTTTCAGACTACCGATATTCCCAGCCCATGCGCAGGGAAGCTGCTAGAAGGCATAAAAGACACAACTAGAACATAAATACGCGACGTGAACATCAATGTAATTAAATAAATTTAACAACTGTGCTAACATATTATTCATTTGCTTACAGATAACAAATAAAGGTAATTAATATCAGCGCATTAAGAAACTAAAACATTTTGCTTAAATTATTGAGCTTTGCAAGTCACCAGTAGTGCTAATTAAGGGTGCACATTCTAATTCTAAACTAAATTAGCAGTGCAATACCTGACCACCAGATTCTGCATAGAAGCTTGTGCTTTCCAGGATAACTCCAAAATCAGAACCAGCATCAGCAGTTTCTACAAATTCAGATCCATTATAGATAGCCTTTACAACAGTTTCATGAGCCTTCAAAGCAAGAAAACTTCAAATTAGCACTGCCTGGATAAAATAGTAGAACGGCAAAGAAAACAGATATAAGGGAGAAAATAGGAAACAGTAAAAAAAATCTCCCCTATGTTCAACCTTGAAAAACACAAGCAAGAGGACTGAGGAACGAATCAGATTGTCATGGAACTTGGAATCAAAAGGCCAGTATAGTAAGGTAAAAAATCATAATTTGATAAAAGAGGAACTGAAGCTAAGAGAGTCTCTACAAGCACAACGACAGTGCAGTAGAACAATGCACAGTAAATTCCAAAAATTACTGAATCAGATAGTGTTAATATACTATTATATGACGTATTCCAATGTAGGGGTGCAAATATTCAAAAGTGACTTAAATTTTGAATCAAATTGAAATGTAAGTCATTTCAAGTCGAGCCCTGCTTACCTAACTTGGGTTCTTATTCGAGTCAAGTTAGAGCCCAATGTAGCTTGCTCTTTTTTTTACTATAAATATAAAAATAATTTTTTAGTTAGCTGAGTGGTTAAGTTAGATCCTTTTTTGGTCATCCATTTGGTTTAGGTTCAATTCTTGGTGTCTCTTTTTTTTTTCCACTAGAAACACGAGTAAAGAAGCGTCAATGCATCACCCAATTGACAGTTCAGCCTCTCCATCTTCATAGAGATCAAATTGTTTCTAATATACAAGAAGGCAACAGTCATGATCCACACAAGGTGGTTAAGTGTCATGAACCCCAAGGCTACGCAATAAACTAAGATTAAGGCTTTCTAGTTTCTTGTATCTCATTCTCTCCTGACATACTCCCATCTCAACAGCACCGAGCTTCTTCTCTTCATTTCCTTTTATAGTTCTGTGGCTTTAAGCTTTTTGATTATCAAAGGAAAAATCCAAAAGCTAAGGAGGAGAACAAAAGGAGACTAGCGCCGGTGCTTGATGATCAAGGGCTTCATTATATAATATCCACAACAATTATATGAAGGATTGATAGGAAACAAGATCAGGATTCACTCAAATATCGCTTCTTTTATGTTGTCGGAATGAAGGTCTCACTATTTATATGAGCATTTGGCTTAACCATTACCACGTTTAAACTATCACTATTCTTAAGTGTCTCTCTCTATTTTCTATCGTTCATAAACTTTCAACTATTGTCCCTCTAGGTCTTTCTTTTTCTTCCTTTCCTTTGGTTTGTTCATTAGGCATGTTCTCCTACGTTCGTATTCTTTAGTTTTTTTTTTTTGTACTTCTTGATTCCATTATTTCATATTATAAAAGTTATTTTAATTTCATTGTGACCTGTGAGACAATATTTTTGTTACTTGCTAGCAAATTCTTCAACCCACATCAGGCATTTACGTGTAAATTTTGAGAGAACTCAATCGATTCAACCCAAATCATAAGCATTTTGAGTGAAGAAGCACAATTTTGAGCCAACTCAGAATAATTTTAAGTTGGTTCAGAATCAAGCCATTGACACAAATTAAACAATTGTTCTAGTCAGAGATGGACTAAACTCAAATATTTCAAGTTCAGTTCAAGCTTAGTTCGCTTGAACTAAACTCGATGCCACCCCTACTCCAATGCAAATCAACAGTAAATATATAAGGATCAAAATGTATAACAAAAACTAGGCCTTCTAACCTGGAACCATTCAAACTTGTGGCTATCATTAGTTGGATTCACTCCTTTTAAATGCAATTCTGATGTAGCCTCAGCATCCAGTGCAATTACATCACCAACTGCCTGCCATATCAATTTAACATTAAATAGAAAGTCATGTGGGATTGGCATCCCAAGTAGCTTACTGTTTACGCTAAATATGGTATCTATGCTGTAATAAAACAAAAAATGAATAGAAAAGTTCAGGTAATCATTTATGTAACAATCAGCATACTTTAACATTTATGTATGCATAAACATCTGATATTTCTAGTGAAATAAAATGATTACTTTACTTCGAACCCGTGAACTTTAATACAAGTATTCAAAGATGCATATTCTGGTATATGCTGATATTTGTTCTCCCTATCAGGTAAAAGGCCGGTTGAATAAAACAAAGAACAAGAATACCAAAGCAAGGAACAAACAAATTTTTTTAAAGAATTCGAACCATAGTTTAAAAGTTTTTCAAAACAGAGAGTTCCGAAAAGTTCCAAGGTGGGGGTTTTGATGCATACTGATAGCAAGATTGTTTCAAGTTTGAAACATTCGCATACAAAGATGCGAGCCCTGCATCCAGCCTCACTTAAACCACTAATACTTGTGCTACCTCATCAATGAAATTTTGCAAGTCAATCCTACCAATGAAAAAAATTAAAGCTCTCCACTCTAGCAATTTGAAGATACAATTTCCAGTGCTTAATAAGAACAAATAACTATTACACAATACACATAGAATTTTTCTCCGTTGACGACCTTTATAGTACCTTCACCATTATCAAAGTTTAACTTTACAGAATTTACACCATTTTCTATTCTCAATTAGCTTATCTTTCTTCATGAGTTTGACACTTCATATTTTTCAACCTCTTAGAACACTTTTAGTAAAAGAAGCATAAATATGTAGAATTGTGTACATGTATTCAGCTTTTTAAATACTGTTAAACAGGGAAAGTCACATGTCCAATAAACTTACTATCGCATAAATAAAGAATGAAAAAAGAAGAATCCAGGTAGTATAGCAGCAATTCAAAAATAAAATAAACAAATATAAGTAACGGAAGCAGACCTTGCTTCGAGCATTTCTTGCTTTCTGTCTGGCGTCCTCCATAGCAACATGGAAACCCTCAACATCTACAATTAGGCCCCTTTCTTCAGCCATCAACTAATAGGAAAGAAAAAGACCTTATTGGAGACTTTCAAATAATCAAATTGATCAAAAGCTATCTTGAAACTTAAGATTAATTTGGCTACACAATCACCTCAGTCAAATCCACTGGAAAACCATAAGTGTCCCACAGAATAAATGCCTCCTGCAAGAAATGGATGGCCTTTGAGTAATAACAGGTGAACAGAATATCAGAAATTAGAAAGCAGAAAAAAAAAGGATATAACCATGCATCAAAATTATTCTCGTCTGCAGAATTAAACTATTTTCATTGGACAATTCAGAAACAATGAGAGTAGGTGGAGGCAATTTGGAGACATTTTGCATCCTTTATTGGTTTCTTACAAATTTCACGCACCTTTTTTAAGATCTGGTTGTTGGAATTCAAGCAAACTACCAAGACAAATACATGTTATGGAAACCAATAAAAAGGATAATTGCAGCAGAAGGAAATCTAAAAGAGGATAATTGCAAGATTATCTAACTAATTGAATGAGCCACCAACAAAATGTATTAACACCATAAGTACCTCAATATTTTACATGGAAATAAAAGATGAGTATATTAACAAAAGAAAACAAATCCTAGCTAGTACACAAAGAAAACACCAAATGATGCTACATAAAAATAATTTAAAAAAAGTCAAAATGATCCATGAACTGTACAAGGCCATTTTAGTCCCTCCGTTGGATTATTTTGGATCATATATAAATCAAGGGACTAAATTGCATATATTAGATAGTCTGGAACTAAAACCCCCTCTCAGAAATAGTCCATAGATCATTTTGACCTTTCTCTAAAGATAATACATCACGAACTACCAAAGTAAATATTCTCATAAAAAACACTATATGTGGTAACCAAGCATGGGCATAAAATGCATATGAAAAAAGGTAAAAAAACACTTGACTAGAGTAGCCAGTTCACAAAGCGTTACAAAAAAACAAAAAAAGGAAATGAGTGATATAAGATGATGCAGGCTAGCACAACAGAAAGCAATAAATAAAGCATAAATACTTGCCTGCCCACTCAATGTATTCCCCTTGAGATCCTGAACTGCCTTCTTAAACTTTTCTATTCCCTGTAAACATAGAAATTTAAATTATATCTATAATAGCAAAATCATCCCTCATAAGGATGCATCATTTCCAAATTATTCAGCATTATTTAGCTAAAAATGTACTGAACAAGCAATGAAGCTTTTAAGAAAATCCCCAAACCCTAACCGTCCATGTCCTCCCCCCTCCTTTTCCCGCACAAGCTAAATCCTTTGTGGGATTCCAAAATTTGGATTGATATTGCCAATATATCAACCAATTTATTTAAAACTGAAAAAATTATTTAGATGGAATTGTCGTTCTCAATAAATGTGTGCAGCATCGAAAATTAAGGATATCTAAGTTGAAAGGCAAACTTTTTTATCCACTGACCAAGCAAGAGCATAGACTCTAACCTAACAGATTCTGATGACTATTAAACACTCGATAGGCAATATAATTGTTAGAAGTGATAAATATGTAGCATATTTTAATCCTCATCCATAAGGTGAAGAGATATCTACTGTGGAAACAACTGGAAATGTGATGTAGGCAAGGGGGGGTCAATTCAAGATGATAATTTTGGGACCTTTTGGTGGCTGTTGGCTCTCGGTTTGGCTTGGGCTGTTTGGGTTTGAGCTTACTTAAGTTGTCCTACTTGGGGTTGTAGCTCATTAATGTTGGAGACTCATTAATACATAAATGTATGTATTTAATTCCTAAAGGTTTAGAGGAGTGGAACTTGTGTCTTCTCGGTTTTGGTGGTTTTTGCTCTTCCCATGTGCTGCTGGTTGGTTTCCCCTTGTTGCCTCCTCGGGTCCCTCATATGGCTGGTTTTCCCAAGCGGTTTTCCCTGGTTTCTTTGTGGCTCTTTGGGTCTTGGCTGGGTGGTTTTCCCATGGCTGCTTGGGGGAGGTTTTCCATGGCTTTGCATTAAATTTTCTTGGTTTCCTGTACCAGAATTAAGGGCTGCTGTTTGGTGACATTTAATAAGGAATTTGAAGAGTTTTTGGGGCTGATTAATGGCAGATTTATGGCTGTTGAGCTGCTTCTTTTCTCCTATATATAGAAGTGATATGTGTATGTAAAAGAGTATGTTATGATGTGAGAAAATATTTGGAAACCTGCGGGTTTGTATTGGAAAAGCTTGCGAGCTTGTTCCACCTCTTCTCCTCTCCTTCTAGGAAAGCTTGCGAGCTTCTCCTCCCTTCGTCTTGGCTTCTAACCTCCTTCTTCTATCCGCAAGTTCGACTCCACCTGTATCCTTCTTCTCCAAAGCAAGTTTAGAATGAAGTTCTTTTAAGTGTGAGATGTATGGTGTTTGTTTTAATTGTCATAAAAAGTTTGTAAGAATCAGTTTTTTATAATATTAAAGTGAAGTTTTATGTTACATGTCATGTTTTATGTATTTGTTAGGAATTTCTTTATCTTTATGTGTTCAAAGGTATAGATAAGAGTTTTTTTTATTTGTAAGCAAAAATTTGGGCTCTTCTCCAAATTTTTGCTTACATCAAAATGTACAGCATATGAAGCAAAAATTGAAATCTCAATTTCATTCAGCATGTAAATAAACGTTTTATTCAGAAAAAGTAGCCCACACAGGGATGTTGATCAAGAATACCTTCACCAATGTTCTTCCAAAGCTAGCCTCCTCCTCCGAAATGATATCTCTAATCTTCTCCTCATGCTGCTTAAGCTCTGGAAAAATGTCTCCCATCACGCTCACCATAACACCTACAAGACTAAGCACCATCGATAATCTTAAGATGGCAATGCCACGTCTGGAAAGAAATATATATCTAGCTTTTCAATAGTAGTGGAAGTAAGAAATTTTTTAATGTAACAAATTCCATGACAAACACTATGAAAAGAGAAAAAAAAGATAGGCAAACAAGACCCGAGCATTATTCATCCAAACACTGTCAACTATGTCCATGGGCATCACGAACCCTTGTCAATTAAGAGTAGGCAAGAAGCAACGGTTCTGATGAATCTTCAAGTGACAATTGCAATTATCATAAATCATCAATAGCACTAAAACGATTAACAAGAAACTAGAATTATTGAAAATAACCAAGCAATCACCTTTGCATCAACACAACATATTATGTACACCAATCACTTCAGCATCCTTTACTAAATGTATACTTCAATCTTTATTATTAAATGATAATGCAGTTTTGACAGAACAATAAGGTCACGCAAATTGCTACAAACTCATAAAAAAATGTTTACCCTAAACAGTCAAGCAAGAGTGGTCCCGGTCTCATCATTGTATGTTTGGATATGCACACTTCGAACATCATGTTGTAGTAGAGAGTCCTACCATGAACCTAAATTCTGGCAGTCTCCGACTCACATTTTGCACTTTTTCACAGATATCCAAACTTTATGTGTTTCAGGTTGGTCAACTATCTTTCTACATGGATTCCATGGTCATCTTACAAATTGAATTTTGATTCAAGAGTACGAAGATGTAAGATCATTACAATGTCACTTCACCAGCAGCACTTACAAATACTACGTTCATTTGATTTCTATGAAAAAAAGAGTTTGCATAACCAAAAATTGAAAAAAAAAAAAATTAACTTGACAGAATCAGAAAAGAACCAAAAGCCTTAAACAGGCCAACTAACATTTAAAACAAAACTATTTCTGCATTATGCTCCCTCAAAATTTAGTCAATAATCCTATTTAGCGAAAGGCAGTAGAGGTATCATTCGAAGGCCATAAATTCTAATATGGTAATGTCATGAATGCTTAAAACTCGAAAATTCATTAGCTCAAGAATGATTGGAAAGAAATATGTGTTAAAGCTAAAAAATTATTGATATGCTAGAACTAAAAGAGAGACAGCAATACAGAGGGAGAAATAATTAGATGGTTGCAGCATCTTTCCACTTATGACCAAGGCCTAGTCTAATTGAGGGCTACAATTTGTGAGAATATTTTCTTTCACATATTAGTGAGCCGATATCTTGTTAATAGTCTTTCTTTGTGTTTTCTAGTAGGCCTAATTGATGTACAAGGGAGATTGGCCGGAATTTTTGCTTCCAATCTGACATGTGATTCCCCTAGCTGCAGACAAGCTGCACGTGATCAAGAAGGCCTCCATACAAGGTTCTCTACTTCAATTTTCGATTATATTAGTATTTTTTTCCAGTAAACAGCCAACAACCAGTGGTATTCTTGACATTTCTTGTAGGTGACAAAATTGGGACACTTTGTGGATTGGAGCTGCTACATTTTGCAATCATCCAATTCTTGAACACAAGAAGTATTCTAGGATCAGTATTGGGGTATTTTTAGCCACCAACGAAGACCGTTTTGGATCCAAACAGCCAATCTGCTGTGGGAATCTGACAGAAATGTTCTAGTGGCTGCAGCATGAGTAAAAGCTCCTACTTCCAACCAAGAAATTTTTGCTTGCAATCTGACATGCGATTCGCCTAGTTGCAGACAAGCTGCTCGTGATTCAAGAAGGCCTCCATAGAAGGCTCTCTACTTCATTTTTTATTACATTAGTATTATTTCGTAGTAAACAGCCAAATACCAGTGGTATTCTTGACATTTCTTGTAGGTGACAGAAATTGGGACAATTTGTGGATTGGAGCTGCTACATTTTGCAAATCATCCAATTATTGAACACAAGAAGTATCCCAAGATCAATATTAGGGTTTTGTAAGCAGTCAATGGAGGCCAATTGTCAGATCCAAATAGCCAATCTGCTGTGGGAACCTGACAGAAATGTTCAGGTGGCTGCAGCATGGGTAAAAGTTCCTTCTACTTCCAACCAAGGCCTAGTCTTTTATATTTCAAATTATGTGGAAGTTGTGATAGCTAAAGATATACATCCAAGATTGTATGTTTCTTTTGGTTCGCTATCAAATTTGTTATCAAAGCCTTAGGTTTAGGATGACGCCTAAAAGAAACCAACCCCACAAAAATCAAGAATTAGCTATGGAGGAAATAAGTTGTGAAATTTAACAAGTACAAATCAGATTAGTCATGTCCGAAAGGCGTGACAGAATCACATTTATTTTATTCGGATGACAACCATTTAAGTCACAAAATGAAAAACTCTTTTCATCGAGAGTTTCAAGAATCATCAAAAGCAGACGAACCTGATCGTAGGAGGAAACCCATAAGACATTATTAAGATTTTGGAGTTAAGATGGACCTACCAGATTTTGAGGGTGAATTAAATCCTCATGACTCTATATATTGGTCACATACAGTGGAGCACGTGCTTGGATATAAAGATATTTCCTATGATGCACCGACACTTCGTTTTAAGAGGGTATGCAGTGTCGGACACGGACACGCGTCCGACACGGCGGGGACACGTGTCGGACACGTTATTAGTGTGTCCAATTTAAAAAAAAAAAAAAAAATCGGACATGCGTGTCTGGCTATTTGATAATTAATTTTTTTTAAAAAAAGAAAAACTCTAGTCCCGCTATTTTATATTAGCCGATTCATGCCCGAGTCTTCATCTTCGCCCTAATCCCGTATTCATATTCGTATTCGTGGTCTTCCCGAGCGATTGAGGCGAGCAGCGGTCAACTGGAGATCTTTCCCGCGAGTAGTGGTTGCCTGGAGATCGCACCCTTAGTCTTCCCTTCCGGCCATAAACAACAAGCCTTCGTTCTTAATTTCTGTGCGCAGCCGAGGAAAGGCGACACCAAACTGCATAAAAATTTTCAAACCTGTAAGTTGATTTCGCCATTTTTTCTCCATTCATCATTTCTAGCCATTTAGATGCCTTTTTGCTACGCTTAAGCTATCCTTTTGCAAAAGCGCAACTAAAGCGCAGCAAAAGGGCAACTAAAGTGCAACAAAAAGAGTAAAATTTTTCCCTTAACTGCGCTTTAGTTGCGCTTTAGGTGCGCTTTAGGTGCCCTTTTGCTCCGGGGGCGCTGCCCCCGGAAACCCCCGCAGGGGCGCTGCCCCTTGACCCCGCAACCTGACCGGGCAGGTCGAACCCCGCCAGGGGGCAGCGCCCCCTTGGACCCCCGGCTGCCCGGCATATTGTTGTATTCATCATCTTTAGGATAAGTGAAACATTATGTTTAGGGGTTTGATATATTGCACTAATTTATTAAGCCTTTATTTTTTCCATTTCACCAGTGTGTTTGAAAGCAAAATGAGCTCTGCTGCTGGTGGGAGTGGATTAGGTGACGGTTCAAAAGAGCTATCTGTAGAAACTGATAAGCCCTTATGGATTCATGTTACAAAGTTAGGAAAAACTTCTGAAGGAGGAGGTAATGTGTCATTCAAATGCAATTATTGTGGAGGCACTTACAAAGGATCTTATTCTAGGGTGAAAGCACATCTACTTAAGATTTCTGGTCATGGAATTAAAATGTGTCCTAAGATTACTACGTCGCAGTTGATTGAATTGAACAGACAAGTTGATGAAGCTGAATTTAGGATCAAAAGGGCACATCCCACAATTCTTCCTCATCTGTTAGAGTTGATCATTCATTATCATATAAAAGTGAATGATATGATTCAAAGAAAAGAAAAGGAGTTGCCAGTGGTGCTTTAGAGAAGGCTTTTAACATGCAGCAACGAGAGGAATTGGATGGTGAAATTGCAAGGATGTTTTTTTCAGTGGGACTTCCTTTCAACCTTGCAAAAAATCCTCATTACAAGAATGCATTTACTTTTGCATGTAATAACAACCTTGCAGGTTATGTTCCACCTGGCTACAATGCAATAAGATCAAAATTATTGGAAAGGGAAAGAGCACATATTGAAACATTGCTTGAACCAACAAAAGGAGTGTGGAAAGAAAAAAAGGTGTCACTTTGATGTGTGATGGTTGGACTGATCCTCAAAGAAGACCACTCATTAATTTCATGGCCGTTACAGAGAATTGCCCCATGTTTATTAAAGCTGTGAATTGTGAAGGAGAATACAAGGATAAATATTTTATTGCCAATTTGATTAAAGAGGTGATAGTCATTATTAGGCCTTCAAATGTTGTGCAGGTTATTACAGATAATGCACCGGTGTGTAGAGCTGCAGGATTGTTGGTGGAACAAACTTATCCTCATATATTCTGGACTCCATGTGTTGTGCACACTTTAAATCTTGCTCTAAAAAATATTTGTGCAGCAAAGAATACAGAGGCAAATGAAATCATCTATGCTGAATGTCATTAGATAACAACAGTTGCAGATGATGCAGTTTTGATCAGAAATTTCATTATGAACCACTCAATGAGACTTTCAATGTTTAATGATTTCTCATATTTGAGAATGTTAGCTGTTGCTGAAACTCGTTTTGCCTCTGTAATAATCATGTTGAGAAGATTCAAACAAATAAAAAGTGTTCTTCAATCTATGGTGATTAGTGAGAAGTGGTCTTGCTATCGAGAATATGATGTTGGGAAGGCAAGGTATGTGAAAGAAAAGGTCTTAGATGATTTGTAGTGGGATAATGTAGATTACATTTTGGCTTTCACTGATCCGATTTATGACATGTTGAGAGAGGCTGACACAGATAAATCATGCCTACATTTGATTTATGAGATGTGGGACTCTATGTTAGCAAAAGTAAAAGAAATTATATACAGACATGAAAGAAAGTCACATAATGAAGACTCAAATTTTTGGAGTATTGTCTATACCATTCTTGAGGATAGGTGGACCAAAAGCAACACACCTCTGCATTGTTTGGCTCATTTCATTAAATCCAAAGTACATTTGTATTCATCTTTTAAATTAATTTTAAATTTCTTAGTAAATGAATAAATAATTTTATATGCTTTGTATTATTTGAAGGTATTCAAGTAAAGAATGGCTTCAACAAGACCCTCAACGTGTCTCACCACAAAAAGATTTAGAGGTGTCAAATATGAGAAAGATATGCTTGAAACGATATTTTCCAAATGAGGAGGAGAGAAGAAAGATTAATATAGAACTTGCAAAGTTCTTTGGATATTTAGAGGATTTTGGTGATCAAGAATCTTTGGTTGATAGATGGAGGATGTATCCAAAAATGTGGTGGTTGATTCATGGAGCTTCAGCACCGCTTCTTCAAACAATAGCAATAAAACTTCTTGGTCAAGTATCATCCTCTTCTTGTTGTGAGAGAAATTAGAGCACATACTCATTTATTCAATCGATGAAGAGGAATAAAATAACTCCACAACGAGCTGAAGATTTAGTTTATGTGCATACAAATCTTCGTCTTCTATCAAGGAAGACCCCACTTTATATGACAGGTGATAACAAGATGTGGGATATTGCTGGAGATGGGTTCGAGTGCCTTGATGATATGGGATTATTAGATGTTGCAAATCTTTCTCTAGATGAACTAGAATTGGAAGCAATGATATTCAATGATGATGATATTGAAGGCCAAAGACCAACCTCTGAATCTAATTTTATCATTCCCTCTATTGAGTAGTTGAACCTTCATGTTGTACTAAATGATTTTTTGCTTATATTTTTGTGATTGTACTAAACATTTTAATGTTATAAGCTAAACAAGTCCTCATGACATTGATTTATTATTGCTTACCATTTTCAATATGGTGTTACCTTTATTTCTATATATTATATTAAAAAAATTATTATGCCGTGTCCACGCCGCACCCGTGTCCTATATTTCTGAAAAATGCCGTGTCCCGTGTCCGTGTCGTGTCGTGTCCGTGTCGCCGTGTCCGTGTCGGTGCATCTTAGGATATTTCTATGGATAAGTGTGTAAAACTTAGCCTTCGAATTAAGGAAAATTACATCCATTTGGCAGGAAAATCTTAAAGAAAGAGTGCGAGAGAGGGTAGGAATAAAATCATCATAGGGAAAAAAATGAAAAAAGAATTACAAAAAAGATACTTGCCCCCTCATTTTAAGCAATACACTTTTATTAAATTGCATGGTTTCAAACAATGAAGTTTGTCTGCAAAAGAATTCATATATGAGTTTTATTGCCTAATTCATAGGTGCTTTACATCCTCATTGCAAATATCATACAATTACAGCAATATCGAACCTTCTCTGATGTCACTAAATTAGCTCAAAGGGTTTAAAGATATGAACTCAATACTAAGAATTTTTCTTCTAGTCTGGGACATAACTTTTGTATAGTTGGTAAGGAACCCCATGATGATACACCCCAAGGCCTCCCAAAAGCAATATCCCAAATCATTCACAAGCGTCAGAAAACAATAAAGCTAATGCGTCCAATAAAAATAACTTGATAATTAAAAAACTTCAAATGTTTAAGTTTTGGGCACATTGCATCAAATTATCCAAATCAATGTGTCGTGTCTTTAGTTGAATAGGCCTCACCTAAAGAAGAGAACGAAATACAAGGATAACACTGAGGATGAGGAGGAAAAATTAATGTATGCGAATGATGGAGAACTTCTTGTGGTTCGAAGGGTTTTGAATACAGCTATAGATTATGAATCTTGCTCGATACAGCATCTTCCATACTAGATGCACCATGCAAAGGAAAGTGTGCAATATAATTATTGATGGGAGAAGTTGATGTAAGCAAAAAAATTAGGAGGCCCCTAATTTTTTTGCTAGAAAAAACATATGCTCATTAGGAAAGAAAAATACCCAAAAGAGACAAGATACATCTAAACAAAATATAACTTTTATAAAGATGACTCTTACAAACTTTGACACTTATAAACTTATGAAATAAAAATCCTAAACTTGCATTCCTTGGATCGAGAAGAAGGATACAATGAGGTGGTCACTTGCGGATTAGAAGAAATAGGTTAGAAGCCGAGAAGAAAGAGGAGAAGCTCGCAAGCTTTCCTAGAAGGGAAGGAGAAGAAGTGGACAAAGCTCGCAAGCTTTTCCAAACAAAACCCTCAGGCTTTAGCTTTCCAAAAATAACATTTTTCACACACACATTCCTCTCCAAAACATTTCAAATTTATAGCCAATAAAGAGGAAACCCAACAGCCACCTCACCTCCAACATTACCAATAGGAAATAGGGAAATGAAGGGCCAACAGCCACATTAAGCAGCAAAGAAAAACAGCACAGGAACCCACAACACAAGCCACGGTTCACCCAGCCAGGGGAGCAACCCGAGAAGCAGCACAGGGAAAACAGCAAGGCAACCACAGGAACCCAGCCAGCAGCCACGGGAAGCCCACCCAGGAGAGGAACCGAGGAGGCAAACACAGGAAACAAGAGCAGGAAACGGTGGGAAACCAGCCAGCATAGGAACCCGAAAAGCCCACACAGGAAAAGCAGCCACATTAACTCTCCAAGAAGAAACCAATGAGGCACACAAGTTCCACTCCCCCAAAACCTTTTGGAAATAAATACACACCTTTATGCATTAATGAGCCTCCAACAATAATGAGCTACAACCCCAAGTAGGACAACTAAAGCAAGCTCCAACCCAAACAGCCCAAGCCAAACCGAAAATAGCAGCAGCCCAAAGGAAGAATTTTTTATGTTGTGGAGACCCCCCCCCTTTTCCTACATAAGAAGAAGTGAAAAAATTGTCAGATCGTTAAAAATTAAGCCTGCCTACTCGGGAGCCTACACCTTATGAAATATACTGGCTACGTAAAGGCAATGAGATAAAAGTATCCAAACGATGTTTAGTGCAGTTTCCATAGGTAAGAAATTGCAAGAAGAATGTGATGCGATGTGATTTATATCGAAATTAGGATGACCATATCAATACGATAAGCATACCATCCATAATGATTTTACAAACATTTATATTGTAGAAAATTTAAGGAAAACAATAGTTTTGATCCCAATGAAAGATGATATTAAGGAAAAGAACATAACCAATATCATAGCTTCTAAATCGATATTCCTAAATCAATGCAAGAAGCTCAATTCAAGTCCCAAAAGTATTTCAACCTTTAATACAACACTTTGAAGATGTGTTCCTCACATAACTACTCCCAAGATTACCTCCCATTACGAGATGTTTAGCACATGATTGACTTCATTTCTGGTGTTGTTAGTCTCCATTGTCTAGCCTATTGGATGCGACCTAAGGAGTATGAAAATTTAGAAAACCAATTAGAAAGCTCTAGGCTAAAGGTTTAATTCGGGAGAGCACTAGCCCTTGTGCAATTCCTGCTTTATTAGTCCCAAATAAAGACTGCACATAACGTATGTGTATAGATAATCAAGTTAACAAAATCATGATAAAATACCATTTTCAATCCCTCGACTAATTGATTTATTTGATCAATTAAATAAAGCTTTTTTACTTTTCTAAAATTCATTTACAAAGCAAGTATCGCCAAATTCGAATGAAGCCAAGGGATGACTGGAAGAAGGCTTTCAAAACACAAGATGGGTTGTATGAGTGGATGATGATGTCATTTAGTTTATCTAATGCTCCCAAAACTTTTATGCAATTGATGAATCAAGTTTGTGGACCCTTCAGGGAAAATTTGTATACATTGATGATATTCTAGTTTATAATTATACTTTGGAGGATCATTTACACAATTTAAAATCCTACAACAAGAAAAGTTTAAAGTTAATCCTAGTAAATGCAATTCTTAGTTAACAAATCAATTTTCTAGGATCAATCATATATAACGATGGAATAGCAGCAGACCAAGCAAAGGTTCAAGCAATTTTAAATGTACGAAGTTTTCATAGCTTGATATCGACGCTTAATTTAGAATTTTAGTTCTATGGTTGCCTCTTTAACTGAAGTACTTAAGGGAAAAAATTTTATTTGGACACCTGCAATCCAATCTAGTTTTGAAAAACTTAAGTAGACTATCACCAACACCATTATCCTTGCCCTTCCTAATTTCGACTACATCTTTAAAGTTAACTGTGATGCCTCTAATGTAGGTATTGGTACCGTGTTAAATCAGAATGTGCATCCAGTTGCCTATTTTAGTGAAAATTTTGAATTAGATCCGACACAAGTACTCCACTCACAACAAGGAATTTTACACGATTGTCTGTTCTTTAAAGCACCAGAATCATTATCTCTTATCCAAAGAGTTCATCTTATATAAGGACCACAAAGCCCTAAAATATATTGATAGTTAGAATAAACTTAAGGGAAGACATGCTAAATGAGTTGAGTTTCTTTCATATTTTTATTACATTTTAAGCATAAGTATGATATTCAAAACAAGGTTGCGGATGCTTTGAGTTGACATTATGCCCTTCTTAGTATCCTTTAGTCTAAATTCATAGGACTGGAAGCAATAAAATATCATTACCCCAAAGATTTGAATATTGGGTAAAAGTCAAAACTTGGTCAAATGCAAACCCATAAATTCTATCAAATTCAAGATAGAAAATTGTTCTTCCATAATCAAGTTTGGATCTATCATTGTTCTTTGAGAGAAGCTATACTATTTAAGTGTCATGAATGAGGATTTGGCTCACATCTCGGTCGTGATAAAAACAATGCCTTAATACAAGAAAATTTTTATTGGTCATCCATTTTGCATGATTTTGAATGTTTTCTTAATAGACACATAGTGTGCCACAGAAAAAACTAAGAATAAAAAAAATAAGTATATACACTCCATTACATGTACCTGAGTCTCCTTGGATAGATGTAAGCATGAATTTTGTGAAAGGACTTCCCAATACCCAATGACATAAGGATCGCTTTTCTAAAATGGCTCCCTTTATTAAATGTCATAAAACTCATTACGCTTCTTATATTGTTGATTTATATTTAAAGAGATTGTTCATTTACATGGAATTCTTAAAACCATAATATCCGATAGAGATAAGTGTTTTCTCAGTCATTTTTGGAGAACTCTATGGGAAAAGTTGGGCTCTAAACTTCAATATAGCTCCACAACTCACCCTCGGACAAATTGTGAGACAAAGGTCGTTAATCGTAGTTTGGGAAACTTATTAAGATGTTTTGTGGGAAAAATATAAAACTGTGGGGCCTTTCTTTGGCTCAGGCTGAGTTTGCTTACAATCAATTCATCAACCAAACTATGGGTCGAAGTCTATTTGAGATCATTTATGGTAAGAGCCCCATCACTCTTTTTACACTTGTCACAAATAGTTCTCCCTTTAGAATATAGTATTGATGGGGATAAACAAACTGCGGAGAGTAAGAAAATGCATCAGCAAGTCCAGTAAATGATTAAGAAGTAGAACACATACTATTAAAAGCAAATTAATAAATCTCGTACTCCAGCTTTTTCAAGAAAAGCAATCATGTTTAGATTCATTTACATAAAAAGCACCTTCCCCCTATACCTTTTGATAAACTTAAGCCAAAAGCTGATGGACCATTTAAAGTAATAAAGCGTATAGGTGAAAATGCCTGTAAAATTATGTACCAAGAAATATGAACATTTCAACCACCTTCAATCTAACAAATCTTTTCCATTACTATGATTTTAAAAGGAATTAGACATCGAGGATGACTCTCCCTCTACTCAGGAAGCATGACATGGTTAACAACTATTAACTTATTTTAGTTTTTTTTGTCTTTTTTTTTATTTCTCTTCTTAGGCTTTTGTTCTATAAGGGTATTTATTAATACTTACTATTTGGTCTTTTGGGTTTCCTATAAATATCTAAGGCTTATTTGGGGAAGGGGTTTTTTGAGAGTTTGTTTTCAGATTATCCAAAAGAGTTAAGGTGGATTTCTTAGTTTTAGCTTAAGAGGTGAGGTGGTGAGGGAATCATAGTAGAGTCCAAGACTTTACCAAGATCTCCTAGCCATTCCGTGTAGCTGTTTTTCTTCTTACGATAGCTTTTTTTCCTACAACTGAACAATGTTAGGCTTGTTTTTGAGGAAGAAGTGCTCAGCCTGCAATCATGGACCAAATTCTAGGGGTATTTGGCCAAAAGTTTTGCTTGCAATCTGAGGTGCAATCATCTAGATGATCCGCCTGGCCGCAGATAAGCTGCTCGTGATTCAAGAAGGCCTCCATATCAAGTTCTTTGCTTCCATTTTCAATTACATTAGTGTTCTTTTCTTGTAAACAACCAACTACCCAGTGGTATTCTTGTCACTTTACCGGGTGACAAAATTGAGACATTTTGTGGATTGGTGTCGCTAAATTTTGCAGATCACAGATCATCCAGTTGTTGAACACGAAGTATTCTAGGATCAATATTTGGGCCTTTTCAGCCACCAGCAAGGACCCCTTGTTCGAACCGAACACCCATTCTCTTTGTTTTCATTTTCTTTTTTCACCTCGCGTGGAGTTATCAGGGTGTAATTCTTTCCAAATCTCTAACTCTCTAAAACGTGTAATCTGTATATCTCAAGTAAAAGAGTTTACACCATTTACAACAACCACGTCCACCACAGCTACACAAATGCTACAACGTCTTTAGTACTAGAAAGATGAACAGGTATGATCAAAACCAAAAGAAGACAAAGCAGGGAACTCAATAACCCAAAGAATGCAGGAGAGAAGTGTAGAGATATTGGAAACCATGAAGTCAACCATTAACTAGGATCGAAAGACTCGAACGATTGATGAAGATCAAATTGGAACTTATATCAAGAAATTCCTCATTTTGAATTTTGTCAAGTAATGGAAGTTGTGGAAAAAGGTTGACGTTGAAGAAGTTCACCCCATTTACCTATCAAGGTGCTCATATTTGTCACCTTGTTATAAAGAGAAGACGTCAAAGTAGAGAGTGTATATCCGAGAGAAGTGATTGTCTTGCAAATAAGAGTAATAAAGAAAGTCACACATCTCTCTAGCAGTCTCTAGAAACACAATTGTGGCAACTATCTAAGATTCAAGGCTATTGAGCATCCAAGTGAAAATCGAATAGTCAAAGGCTTGTCACATTGTATATTTGGTGGCATCTTTTGGTTTGGGAGCTGAAAAGCCATAGGTGATGAAATTTATCAAGAGAGCCAATAAGGAAACGAAAAGCCCAAAAAGCCTGAGGCCACAAGAGATAGTTGGTACCATTGACTTTCGTAGTAATATCAATATTTGAGAGGGGTTTCATTTCGCAGAAAGAGTACGGGAAGCCATCAACAAACACCATAGAAATAAGAAAAGCGAATTGTAATTAGTTGATCATAGATCAAATAGCAACACTTTGACTAGATTGTAAATAAGAAAGCACCAATAATATTTTTAATAAACATGTATGCAATCAGAAGCATGTGAGTGGCACTATGCATGAGCTATACATGAGCAACCCTAAGGCAAGGTGGAAGGGCAAAGAAGGCGATGTCCAATGAGCAACATAATGTCCAATGTGCAACAGGGTGGAAGGGAGGTATAGTAGATGTAGAAAGTGTGGGAAAAAGAGTACCATTTGGCTCGGGCAGCTGTGAGAGTTGACGAGAGTCCAAGTAACAACAAGCGTTGTATATGGACAAACACAAGCAGGAGGCCAAGCGCGGTAGCAAGGAAAATACGCAATCCAATCGGGTGCAATTGCACCGTGAGGGAGCATATAGTGCAACATAAGATGGGTGGAAGCAACAAGCATGACTTGCGGGCAACAAGGTAGTGGCATGACACGAGTAGAGGGCTAGTGCTAGACTAAGGGAAAATGTGAGGGTGAGCAAAGTTAGCAAAGGGCGGAATGGACAAGATGCTTGCAGCTTTATTTGAGAACAGGAAAGGGGAGATCATGTCGATTGAGATGATTAGCCCACTCCAACGAAATGCTGAGAGGTATTTAGAAATAACTTGATTGATTTCTTAATAAAATTGGAGTCTATAGATAGGCAAACACAAACAATAGAAATGAAAAAAAAAATGAACTAAAGTATATTCTAATTAAGAGAATATATTGCAAAATAAAGAAAGAATATCCTCATTACGAACTTTCTGATCTATAAAACCTCTACAATAACAAAAAGGTTAGAAGAATGAAGCTTATTTACACTCAAGCTAGCGTGTTGGTACTATTGCAATTTCATTCTGGACTGACCGGAATGTATTTGTCAAGTGCAGAGAAGTAAAATGCTGGCATACAAACCAAGCAAACAGCAAAGTTCTATACTCAAGAAAATAAATGAAACATATTGCACTAAACATAGCAATTTTGCATTCAAGCTTGAAGAACTAACTCCCCATCCCCATTTCCTTACAAGACCTAAATTTGCATAGAATCAGATAATTCCAATACCAGAGGATTTCAAAGTCTCCAAATATTTCATAACCTGATTTATTAGATCATAAGGGATATGCTTGTTATGCAAAAAGTTGCATACATATGAAGATTACATTACTGGTATATTTCTCAAAAATAATGAACTAAATGCAGTGTCAACATATAGCTTACAAAAAAAAAAAAAAAAAAACTTGTTTATCTCAAATCAAAGGGGAGAAATTTCACGTTTCACCTCCATTCAACAAGTACTTACTGGCTGAAAAATCCTTCTGGGGCTTTTAAAACCTCTGTACCATAACGTACAGCCCTTCGAAGAATGCGCCTCAATACATATTCACGCCCCTCGTTGCCTGAATCACAGAGGTTCCTTCTCAATGCAAGAGCATAAATAAAGACAACTGCATCAACATGTAAAGATAGCAAATGGATTGCAAGATTATAGAAGATATGCATCACATAAGATTTATGATGCAGAAACTATCAATCAATTGCATCCAACTTTTCAAACTGAACCTCTCAAGACAAGTTGAAGGTTGACCCACGCTTTTTAATTGGGCTTAAATTCTAAAATTTTTACAAGGAAAGCCTGATTTGTTAAGCAGACATAATGGCTACTTTGTTCTTATTTTTGCGAGCTGGTCTTGTCATACTTTGTCTTCATAAATTCATTATTTTAATTGAATAAATCGCTAAATTCAGTTTAAAGCAAGGATAAACTCTAAATGAGAAAAAACAAACCAGAAAATATTTCTTTAAAGTTCTATCTAACCGATGTTGCATCAGCTCGCATCATCCATGTTTGAGCATACATTTTCCGAAGAAAAAAAAAATATATAAGACAGGGCTCGGGAAAACTTCAAGAATAGAAAGACATGAAACTTCCACAGGAGAGTTACATTCCTTTATAGCACTGCCCCATAATATGCTAGCACATGAAAGTAAAAATAAAGCACAACACAGAGTGAGAATAGTGCCTTAGAAATGTGCTTTTCTAACACATTGGTCAAAGTGTTGATAATTATATAACTAGTTGAACATGTAATTACCAGGACGAGAACCATCAGCAATAGCAAATGACAGTGTTCTTATATGATCAGCCACCACCCTATAGGCCATGTCAACTTTATCAACATCGTCTGGCCCAACCTTTCCTGAGTATGGTTGAGCTCCAGTCGCCTGATGTTTAAAAAAAAAGGAAAATAGCAAGCATCATGAGTTATACACCTCCTGCAAATGGTTAGATGAGATGAATTACTGGCCTCCAAGTGCAAAGTATTACTTTCAAAAGCATTTGTTTGGCATATGGCATAATAACAACACATTTTTACTAGAAAAATGATAGTGAAATATCTCTTTAAGGAAAATAAAAATAATGGAATAGCACCAAGGTTATGTACATACTTGCTGGATAGCACCAAATATTGGCATGAACACATCAGTGTCATAATTGCTCATTTTATTCTGCAGTATAGAAGTTAAACGCTCAAACCCCATCCCTGTGTCAACATGTTTTGCAGGTAAGGGCTTTAAACTGCCATCACCCTCTCTATTAAACTGAAAAGAAAAAAAAATACGAGTATTGATATCTTAAAACCATAAATAGGCGAATAGTAAACTGCTTGCATAAATAATAAAATGATGTCTATGTAGGTTTTAGCACACTATTTAAACTGGCACATGGAATTCTCATTCAATATACCTGAATAAATACAAGGTTCCATATTTCTATGCATGTTGGATCATCATTATTGACCAAAGCAGAAGCATCACGGTTACCAACACGGTCAAAATGAATTTCAGTACAAGGACCACAGGGGCCAGTATCACCCATCTCCCAGAAGTTGTCCTGTTCATCACATGATCAGCAATCAGAGCCTGATTATGAAAATAAACTAAAATAAAAAAGGTACAAAACAGTTCCCACCAATCATTACTCTGGGAGGAACAGAAAAGCCTACAAGAAAATTAATTGTCAATTTGAACTAAGGAAGGCCTATAATTCAACAAAGGAACTAGTAAACAGTCCACACAAAAATACGAAGTTAAATATTTTCCATGAGAGTGCTAAAGTATACTTAGAAACAGAGTAAAAGCAGAATTGAACAGCTAATAAGAGCACAAGATTGACATTCTCCCCCAAAAACATAATCATTGTTGCTAGCCTTATCGAAATTCTTCCTTTATCCCAACTCTTCCCAAAAGTAACTAAGCCATAACGTTTCTATTCTAGGACTTCAAACTTTTGCAGGTATTTATGCAATGCGCTTAAAGTATCCTATCAATATATATAACTTTGCTCATGCATAAGAAGAATCCCTGAAGACCTAAAGGAAAAGCTAAAAGCATTGGAACTAGAGCTTAGTGATGCTAAAGAAAAACTTACAAAAGAACATGTAACCATGATGCTTAGGAATGTAGTAACAGAGATAAGAACTTAGCATTCTTGACAAAACATTTAAAGAACATGTTTTGTTTATTCCATCCCTTTTAGGCCATGTTGGGTTATATGATGCCTGTGTGATACGAAACTTGTTACAAGAGTGAAATAGGGCATGCATGTCACTTATTGCATTAATGAGTCACGTGCTCCTTTTCCTCTTCAAATGCCAGTGGTTCGGTCGTTGCCTTTTCCATCAAACTCTTGCGTGACTTCGTCCTTAACAGCCGATCCGATCACTGCCTTATCCAACAAGCTCCAATTATGACTGCCCCCTTGCCATTGATCCAGTTGATGTCTTCTCTAACAAGCTCCCACTATGATTTCCCCTTGCCATTGGTCCAATCAATGCCTTCTCTAACAAGCTCCCATCTTGACTTCCACCCTTATCTTGTTGATTTTTTGACAATTTCATATCTAGTGAGCTCACATCCATGCTAACAAACTCCCATCACAAGGGTTTCAAGATTTTGGCTAGAGCTCACAAGTCAAGATTGAGCATGTTGTTTTTCCAGCCAATCGAGCTCGAGCTTGTCCTATGAGCTCAAGTTTGGGCCTACCATTGTGTAGGCGAGCCAAGCTCGAGTTAATAGTAACTCAAGTTCTGTTAGACTCATTTACACCATAGTCATCCATCATCTTGAATGGGTGTCTAGACGTTTGGCATTCCATACTCTCCGTTATGAATAGTTATATTAATGCATATTTTAATAAGAGGAAGACCTTGGATTCACATTAATGTATTCATGCATCTTTCATGAAGGGAGTCCTTTCATCCACTTGTAAATCACCCCCTCTACTTTGGGGCATAGTTTAAGTTTATAATCCTCATTATAATGAAGAAAAGCTTTTTGTTTTGAAGTTCCAGAACTCTCTTCTCTTGTAATACGTATGATTATAAAGAATTCTTTTCCAACTGATCCCTCATATGCTCTCCTTCCCTTCTTCATTTTCGAAGACTATTAAATAATGTGCTTGTACCTTTGGCAGTGAATTCCCACAACTTTGTTTGTAGAATATGCAATGTTAATTCATAGCATTTCATTTTTATAGATAGGGTTAAAAGTATAGTCTTTTCATTTTCACTTTCAAGCATTTCATTCTTATTTGTTTCCTTTAGTTAGAAACATTCCCTACACCCCATTGCACATTGGCATATTGAATGATATGCTTTTTATAATATGATGCTCATTTAACAAATTTTAAAGCAAGTTTTATCTCATATAAACTCTTTCATTGGAAAATTTTAGATTTAGTTATTTTTAGTGCAATAGTCATACGTTGATAATTTATAATTTGGTTTATTTGTATTAATTGTGCAATGTGCAATAAAGAATAATGAGCTCTATTGGTGATAAATCTAAAATGGTGAAGCTTCAATAGAGCCTAATATAAAAGACAATAAGTTATTGTGGAATCATGCAACTAAGTGGGAAAGATCTTCTAAAAGTGGAGGAAATATTACATTTAAATGTAATTATTATAATGTCACATACAAAAGTTTGCATTCAAGAGTGAAAGCCCACTTATTGTTAGTCATAGAATTAAAATTTGCCCTAAAGCAAATGCTTCACAATTGAATGAAATGCAAAAGCAAGTTAATAAAATTGAGTTGAAAATCAAAAAGACTATTCCTAAGGAGATACCATTACCAAGTACTCATAATCATGTCATTTTGCTTCTACTTATATTAGAATTGATGATGTTAATATCAATGTAGGTTCATTTTAGATGGAACAGTATGAGCTTAAGTGAATAAGAGGTATTGTAGGCATTCGTTTAGTAAAGGCATTTAATATGCAAATACGAGAATAGCTAGAAGTGAAATTGCAAGGATGATTTTCTCATTTAGCCTTCCTTTTAACCTTGCAAGAAATCATCATTATAAAAAATGCATTTACTTCTACATGTAATAATATCTTGCAAGTTATGTCCCACCAGGGTATAATAACATCAGATCGAAGTTATTACAAATAGAGATGTAAAATATTAAGAAGTTAATTGAACCTACAAAATGGGCATGGAAAGAGAAAGGTGTGAGTTTGGGATGTGATGGTTGAACAAAACATCAAAGAATACCACTTATCATTTTATGGTAGTATCATCAAATTACCTAATACTCATTAAAGCAGATGTGATAGCTGAACTAACCACCAAAGAATACCACTTATCATTTTATGGTAGTATTAGAAAACTATCTAAAATTCATTAAAGTTGTAAATTGTAAGTAGTGATATAAAGATAAACTATTCATTTCTAATTCGATTAACAAAGTGATGAAGATAGGTGTATAAGGAGGTGGGTAGACATACCATGAAAATAGCAATAAAGATGCAAAATAAGGCATGACTATATTGAGATGAAGGGAAATATGAACAAAAGGTCATATTTAGCTCTGCATCAGCAAAGAGTGCCTCAATCAATGTGGTACAGCCATTCTACATTCTCAAAAAGAAAAATTGTAACCATCAATTTGATTTTCTTGATCACATGGAGGTCTAATCCATGTGTATCCAAAAATTCTCAGGTAATTCAAGCCCTCTTTGCTTGATAATGAACAAGAACGGTTGCCCCCACTTGACAGCTTAGAATTTGAACTAAAGAAAGAATTGGAAAAGACATCATGCTAGAGAAGAAGGCTTTACCACTCCATGATGCATCAAGATAGCATACTGCATCAATATGAAAGGCAAAAAGCTTCAACTGCTCAAACGCATGTCAAACTACTAATATTCATCATCTCATCAACAACAAGATTCACAAGGGCCTACTTCATAAAAAGATGACACGTGATTAAGAGATTTAAATTCGACCAAACACTCCCTTGGCCAAGGGTACCTTCACCTTTGGCATTCTCCACTTTCTTCTTCATGAAAACTTGCATTCCTACAAATTTTAATGTGAGGAAGAATCCATGTTGCCTGCTCGCTAATATATGCATACATTTCATGAAAGAAGACGGTTGCCCCCACCCCCCTCTTTACTCCTCATCCCTCTCCCATATATGAAAGGGTAGGACATAGGTTTTAGGGTATAGTTGTAGTTTATGATCCTCATTCTAAAATTGAAAAGCTTGTTATTTTGAAGTCTCAAAACTCCATTAGCATGTAGTAAGAGTAATTATAATGAATTCTTTTCCTTACCAATCCTCGAATGATCTTCTTCCTCTATTAACCAAAAACATCAAGCCCTCTTCATTGGGTACATAGCAACATCCTTAAAAGAATTCTCTGACTCATTTGCTAACTCGCCAACCCTCCTGTCATCTGGAACTCTTTCTTGGCTTTTTCTCATACCATATAAGAATTAACTAAGAACAATGAGATAATGTTGAAACAAAAAATGATTGCAAGCATTGCGCTTGGCTAGGGACAAGTGAAATCCTATCATTTGAGGATAAGAGAAGACCAAGAGACACAAAGGAGACTAAGAGCCTCTCTTTACTGGAAATGAATTCTCTCCAAGCCCCTAATTTACTTGGCCGCTCCATCAAATGAACAATATCCGCAAACCTCAATTTATTCTGAATCACCATGCCTCAAAGAAGGATTGAATAAATAGTTGCAACCTTAAAGAAGAAAATCCCTAACACCTATAGTTGAATTAGACATTGAAATATATTTGTATTGTTGCCCGACTCTTCACCAAACCAAGAAGGTTCATTTTCTTCCAATCATCCACGTTAAATAAAGAAAACAAAATCCTTCGAGTGAGCATTTGTCATAAAGTCCATATCTTATTTCTTAGGAATATTCCAATTATCTGGACTACTATCATGCAAAACCAACAAAAGCCATCAAATAATTAAGCAACACCCACAAAAAGAGAACTCTCATCAACTGTCCTATTTGTCGGCTACATAATCCTTGAGCTCATCCTCACCATAAAGCAACATTCTAGATAATATTCCTTTCTTTCCATATCTTATGCAAACCAAAAGCCACCAGATTCATGCATAAATATTGGCGAGAAAAGTACTACAATGTTTCTTAGTCATGTACAACACAGGTTACACCAAACAGAAAATAATATTTGGACAACTTTAACATACAATAACCTATGATTTTCCTCATACACATGCACCATAAATGCTAAGTATAAACTAATTGGCGGCCAAAAGAATTCCAATTATCATTTCATATATTTGAAGCTACTAAGTTTCACTCCATAATCTCAAAATATCAACCCATAGAAAGTTTAACTTTGTTTCTCTACAATGAGTGATGCAATCATGTTTTATTATTTTATGTCTTTTATGTTTTTTTTTTTAATTTTCTTATATTTTTTGATGCTATGTAAGTTTATTTTGTATGTCCCTATGATAGAAAACAACTCATGATCATGCTTGGGTTTGGTGCACTTAGGTAGGTTCACTCCATTGGCTTTCCACTTATGTTTTCTTGCTCCTTTTCTCTTGTGTTTTTTCGTTTTCCCTGCTGTCCACTCGATTTCTCTATTGTCTTTTCCTTTTTCCTGTTGTCTTCTCATTTTCTCTGTTGCCTACTCGTTTTCCCTGCTGACTGTTTGAATTCCCTGCTATTGTTTGGTTTCCCCATATGGCTTTTTGGTCTTCTCATGATGGTTGTTTGGTTTCCCCATATGGTTGCTCAGTTTCCCTGTTGTTTTCTTGGTTTCCCTACTATTGGCTGCTCGGTTTCTTCCCCCTGCTGATCCCTATGTTGTTTGCTTTGACTTCTCTATGAATAGGTTGATTTAGAGAGGTTTTAGTGGTTGCTTTGATAGCATATTTATGTGGGATAATAAATGTCCTTCCCCCTTCTTTCCCCTATAAATGGGGGCTGAATTCCTTTGTGCGAAAAAAATTTTGGAGGGTGTGATCATGTAAAAAACCTGAGAGTTTTCTTAGCTTGCGAGCTATCTTCTCCCTATCTTCTAATACTTCGTCTCGGACTTCTTTCTACTTCTTCTCTCCATGGTTCTCATTCCATCTGTATCTTTCTTCTCTAAACTATTATGAGAACCTGAGGGTTTCTTATAAACTTGCGAGCTGTCTTCTACCTTCCCTCTACTAATTCGTCTTGGGCTTCTTTCTATTTCTTCTCTCCACGGTGACCCTTCCACCTGTATCTTTCTTCTCAAAAAAATTGTGAGCTAAACGGTTTTGTTGAGCTCTGTTTTGCTGGTATTTTCCGGAGGAGCACTGATTGTGCTGGATCATAATTCCTGTGGTGGATCTCTGGTCTATCCTTTCCTTTGAGCACCTTTTCCGATTTTGTAATTTACATGTGAGGTGGCCATTCATGGTTGTTCTGAGGGTATTTTAATTTAGTTGTTTGGTCTCTTGTGTCTTCCTAGCTATTTTCTAAGCTTTGTTTCATACTTAGTTTCCATCATTTGTGTTTGTTTATGTGATATTGAAAGGACGTGTCATAATTTGCATTCCTAGTGTTCCCTTACTTGATTTTAGAACCTAGGTTGCATCAATTAATTTAAAATAAATTGAAGGAAAGGACAAAAACAAAAATGGATGCTTCTACAAGCATAATAATAATTAATTTAAAATATAAGAATGCACAAAAAAAATAATCCTTAAGAGTTATGGTAACATTAAGTGGTGTTAAAAAAATCAGAGTAACACTACAATTTGAGAAAAGATATAACGGCAACCAATTTCATCGCATCCTAAGACTTGCAGAGTTTAAAATGAGGGACATGCAGTAGCTAAATAACAAGGAATGAAACCATTGATAATAAACATCCATGAAGGCTTTCCCATGCAAACATGTTAGGTGTTTATCTCATGAAATAGTTGAAACTATATTGGCTTTCAAGCCTCACTAACCTTGCAGCCAAAAGGCAACACTCGTTCAGCTGGTAAAAACTCTAGCCATATGTTTTTTGCTTCATTATCAGGAAGAAGACCAGCCTTTTCATCTCCTCCGAAATATGTGGCATAAATACGATTTTTAGGCAAAGCATACACCTACACAGCAGAAAGTGTACCACATGAAATTAGTCCATATTTCAAACACGGAACAAAATTTAGCAAATTCAAGAGTTTGACCAAATCCAACCATATCATCTTTTAAGGCTTCCTTAAATCATGATCACTATATCCTAATGATGAAGTATCTAGTGGATACTAATTGTGTGCTTATCAACTATCATTTACCATTTATCAATCGCCACATTTAATTGCACCACCACTCAACCAAATCTCGCACCAGAAATCACCTCATTTAATTGGCCAAAGGGACTATATTGCTATAAAAGGCTTAGACATGTAAGGGGTTTGGAGAGGCTTAAGAATGAGATGGTGAGAGTTTTTTTTTTCCTAATGCAATGGGTACAAGTGAATGCCCTTTGGGTAAGTGATTTCCCTAGTTAATATAGGCAATAGTCCCCGTAATTTTGGGTGAGTGATTTCGCTAGTTGATATGGGTAATAGTTCCCGTAATTTTGGGTGAGTGAATCCCCAATTATGTCACAAAGTTTACTTTTATAATAATGAAATCCACCTTCCTATCTAATGAGGACTGCGCTTCTTTATATTGGCTGCATCACCTGCCCCTGGCATAATTCAAGGGATGTAAATCCTCTTACTTTGATCTAGTTTAGCTGTTAAGTAACAAAAACACAGAAGATTTTTTATGATTTGACAACCCCCGAAATTGACTAAAGCCCATTTCACTATAATCCAAACTACTACCATACACCCCTAAAATTTAACTAGATCAAAGAAAAACCTCTGTCAGAAGCTCCCAGGCCCAGGGGATTGCCTCCCTCTTGAAGTAATCACCAAATGACCAGTTTCCAAGCATCTCAAAGAAGGTGTGGTGGTAAGTATCTTTCCCAACGTCATCTAAGTCGTTGTGCTTGCCGCCAGCACGGATGCACTTCTGGGTGTTGCAGGCGCGTGTGAGCTTGCCAAGAGGCGTACTGGGGTTTACAGTTCCAAGAAAAATGGGCTTAAACTGGTTCATCCCGGCGTTGGCAAAGAGAAGCGTTGGATCGTCGAGGGGAACCACGGGGCTCGAAAGCCAATTGACGTGACCTTTCCCTTCGAAGAAGCTCACAAACGTCTCCCTCACCTTCTTCGCCGGCCACTCCATGGGCGCCGCCACTTGTTCTTTCGTCATCCTTGCTGCTCGTCCCAAAACCCTAGTGTTACTCGCAATCGTTCCACGGGGTATAAGGGAGTGCCGGCGGAGGGAGCCGAGGGCGGGGATCATCTCTTGGCCAAATATTTTAATTTACTGATTAACCAGCGCCACGATTAAGCTACACGTGTGGCAATAAACGCACGTACAAGAACATCAAAATATTCGATAATTTGTTAAAAACTAGTATAAATACACGCCGCTAAAAATGAATATAGATAATATAGTCATGCCATCAAAATTTTCAATAACGAGCAATAAGTAAAAATAAAGATAAAAGAGACCAAAAAGACTCTTTACAAAAATATAAAAATATATAACTAAATGATAATATGATAAAAATATTTTTATTCTACTATTTATTGAGCTTTAACATTTCTAATTTCTTATGCAGTATCTAGATTGAAAGAATTGAAGTAAAATATAAATGAACATGATAATAAAATTGAATTGAAATTAAAAAAAAAAATCATAACTTGTGGTTTTATAAAATTAACCATTAGTTTATCTTGTTATTTATTCTCCACTAGTAAAAATGCACGTGCATTAAATGCACACGACTAAATAATTAAAAATAAAAATTTATATAATAAATATTTTAATTATATTATCATTAGTAAGACAAAAAAATTAATTATTATAAATAATTATAATCATTATGATAAGTTTGGTATGATTAGGTAAATAGTTTTATATGATATGGATTTTCTATTATTCATGAATCATTTTGGTATTAAATTCTGTTTATTAGTTAATAAACAAACTATTTATTTTTTAAGTCCAATTTTCTTGAAAGTTATAAGTTCTTTTTTTAATTGCACGTTAATTAAATTTTAAACCTTAATAACAAATGAAAAAAAATTTAACTGAAAATATTTGGGAGAAAATTACTTATTTATTCATTATATTTCATTTAAAATAATAATTTCATTTTATAATTTTTTTGCTACAAATAATTTTAAAATCAAATTACCAATGAGAAAATTGATAATATAATATACTTGATATGAGTAAACTTCATTTGTGAGTTTTTTTATCATGATTGGAATCAATATAAAACATTATTCTCTTTATATGATATAAGTTTTTATATGATATAAGTTTTGAAAATGTTTATCTTTTATCCCATCGACTTAAATTTAAATATTAAAAAATAAAAAATTAGTTTATAAATTTTAGTTTTCTTTTTAAATAGAGAAGCAAGTATAACTATACCCAAACAATGAACATTCGAATAATTATTATAATTGATACATCATCAAAAAATTATCTTGATCGGGCACGAATCTCAAGACAATCAAGTTGGAAACTTTCAAAATTAAAATTGGGATCATCTAAACTCCTATTTCAGTAAACTTACAGTCAAACTGAGCATCTCGGAAATACGAACCCAACGACACCAAATTCGATTCAATCTGAGCCTGAATGGGTCCAAATCGAAGACTCAAAGCACTTTTGGAAGGTTCAAACAATAATTTGGATTACCAAACGAATTCCAAATATGACATGCTTATAGTCCAATCGAGCGGCTCGACGAGACGAATCCAACGAACCTAAGATCATCAAATTCTGATAACATTAAGGCATTCAAATGACCAGTAAACAGTTCATGATTAAGAGGATCAATATCAACCGTCCATACAAATCACTCCCAACATGCCCTCGATCTTCTCCATATTTACAAGTCATGCCATTCTCAAAAAACTATAAATATGCCTCATTCTTCTCATGAGAGGGAGGAGGAAAAAGGTGAAAGAGAAGAGAAGAATTTGGGAGCTTGCTTGCCGCCGACCACCACCAGACTTCTGTCAGCCACCGTTGGAGTTCTTCCGGACCATCGCCGTACTTTCGCCCGTTCTTCGACCACCTCCGGAGTTCTTCCCGATCACCACCGGACTTCAACTACGGTTCTCCCGACCTCCTTCGCCCATCGACTACGGTCCTTCCGACCACCGTAGCCCACCGACTACAGTCATTCCGACCACCATCGCCCAACTACGATCCTCCCGACCTCCGTCGCCCGTTGACTACAGTCATTCTAATGACCATCGTCAACTATGGTAATTCCGACCACCGTCGCCCAACTACGGTCCTCTCAACCTCCATCGCCGGCCGACTACGGTCCTTCCAATGATCATCGTCAACTACGGTCCTTTCAACCACCGTCGCCTAACTACAGTCCTTCCAATGACCATCATCAACTATGGTCCTTCTGACCTCCATCTCTCTCCGACTACGATCCTTCCGACTGTCGTCGCCCCCCGACTACAATCCTTTTGCCAACTATGGTCCTTCTGGCCACCGTTGTCTGACTACGATCTTTTCGACCTCCATCGCCCGACTATGGTCCTTCTAACTACCGTCATCTGACTATGGTCCTTCCAACCTACATCGCTCGCCGATTATGGCCCTGCCGCCCAAACGAATATATCAACACTGATTCTTCCAACTCTCACCATATAATGCACTCTATATGATTATATTTGCTACATCGAGCCAATACCTTCCTCCTAAGGAAGGGCCTCATTTGTAATTAATTGCAAACACTAGTGAATTTATTCAAACTGGGCCAGACCACATTATTTTTTTCCTTCTCTGGGGTTTCCACATAAAAATTATGGTGTCCCTTATAAACGCTATAACAATACTCTCTTATCTGTTTGTGTGCTGAATCTTCATTCAAAGCTAAGACTCTAAACTATATCACTCTCTACCGCCACAAATATTCCAGGATGCAACAGTTTGGCACCGTCTATGAGAAAATCGTTTCTAATTGGGGGCAACTATTGCTCCAATCTTGTTGCATCAATTTCATGGAATCAGATGCGGACTGGGGGGAACCTTTACTGCAACTGTGGTCAAGAAGATTCCTCTAACGCCTCTAATATCCAAGACAATATCTTAGGAAACTATCTTTCATAAAGTTTCTAACAAATGTAAGGATTCTTCCAATAGATTGTAAGCTTTGACTGGACTTCTACTCATTAGGAAAGGTATTAATCTCAAACTCAAAAATGCAGTAACAATATAAAGATATATCATTCTTCATCTTTGATTCATGATAGACGTGCCATTCGCCCCCTCCCAATCAAGGCACAATCGATCCCAGGGGGATTCGATCCAACCTCTTCCATACAGGTTAACGTCATCAAGCAACGCTTTGACAAATAACTTCGGATAGGTTATACATCCTTGATGAATTCTCTCAACTTCTTCCATATAGGTTAACATCATCGAGCAATGCTCTGACAAATAAGCTCGG
Organism: Dendrobium chrysotoxum; assembly: GCA_019925795.1. NCBI lineage: Eukaryota > Viridiplantae > Streptophyta > Magnoliopsida > Asparagales > Orchidaceae > Dendrobium > Dendrobium chrysotoxum. The sequence continues at coordinate 89,267,881 of CM034314.1, read as the reverse complement.
ATAGGTCATACATCCTTGGTGGATTCTCTCGACCTCTTCCACATAGGTTAATGTCATCGAGCAATACTTTGACAAACAATCTCGGATAAGTCATACATCCTTAATGGATTCTCTTGACCTCCTCCACATAGGTTAATGTCATTGAGCAACCTCTGACAAATAATCTCAAATATGTCATACATCATTGGTGGATTCTCTCGACCTCTTCTACACAGTTTAACGTCATCGAGCAACACTCTAATAAATAATCTAGGATAGGTCATACATCCTTGGTGGATTCTCTCGACCTCTTCCACACAGGTTAATGTCATCAAGTAAAGCTATAACAAATAACCTCGGATAGGTCAAACATTCTTAGTGGATTCCCTTAAGTTCTTTTACATAGGTTAAAGTCAGTGAGAAACACCCTAACAAACAATCTTGGATAGGACAAACACTCTTGCATCAACATCCTTGGCAGATCCCATCAACCTCTTCCACATAGTATTTTGAAACATCTTTCTCAGCTCCTTCAAAGAAGGATAGAAAACCATCAAGCCTCCACTTTGTTGACATCATTAGTGTGTCATTAGAAAGTTATGGTCGACACAATGTTTGACCCCCTCCATCAAATTTCTAGTTATCTGCGCCTGCTAGCATAAATATCTTCTATCGTCAACAAGATGCAGCCCGATCGTCACTATCAGTTCACCGTCTGAGTACCAATCATCACTAGAAATCCATCTGTTTGTTGACTATCATCAAATCTCCTCCTAATCATTACTGCTATTGGATCTCCTTTATGGTGTTGTTATCGCCATAAAGATTTAAAATTATTTAGGGAAAGTTTGGATCGGTCTTTACTGGAAATTGACGGTCTTGCAACTCCTTCAAGGCGTCCTTCAGACAAAGACTGGAGCCCACATCGGAGGACCTGTCCTTTATCGTTATTGACAGTTTTGCGACTCCTTCAGGATGACATGCAGATAAAGATCGGAGCCCACATAGGAGGATCGGGCCTTTATCATTATTGATGGTTTTGCGACTCCTTCAGGACAGCCTTCAGACGAAGACTGAAGCCCACATCGAATGACCGAGGCTTTATCGTTATTGACGGTCTTGCGATTCCTTCAGGACGACCTTCAAACGAAGGCCATAGCCCACATCGAAGGACCGAGCCTTTCTCGATTTTGCCAGTCCCCAAATTTTTTTTAGTCCATTTCTCTTTCAATTTACAAGAGAAATTTTAGATTGGCTTGGAAGAACTGTGCTTTTCTCCTTACCCTCAAGGTTGTATTTATAGTTGCATGAGGGAAGAGAAAGAGTCTTTCTAGAAATTTCTAAAATTTTTAAAATAAAAAATTAATATAATTTTTGAAATTTTAAGAGATAAAAATTAATTGTTTAAAAGGAGAATTAAAAAAGTTCTTTAGAATTTTCCATTTTCTAGAATTCTCCATAAATTTTTAGAAATTTTCATTAATGTTTTGAAATTTTAAAAGCCAAAAAAATAAATTTTTTTATTAAAAAAATATATATTAATTAATATTTTCTTCAAATCAAGGCATCATTAGGTAGATAAAAAGTCAATCTAGAATTTTCTAGAATTTTGTTTTCTGAAAACCACTCATTTTTATGCAAAATTTTCAAGAATTTTTCATAATTCCTTTAAGGTTTTTTTTTTGAGAGTTTTAAAAGCCAAAAACCACTCCGCAATAGTTTCGCCGGATATTAATATAAATATATATTAATACATGTTAACCGACATAACAGCCTTTGTTATGATTAAATATATATAAGAATAGTCTAATATATAATAACGTAATGATATTAAATTTTCCACTACTTTTTATATAATTAATATAGTAAAAATTCGCTTTCAATATTTTTTAACTTTGGCATTTGGCAAGTAACTCTGTCTGTTGTAGACACAACAATTTCAATATCACCTGAATTATTATTGTTGCGGACTCAAATATACGTGGCGATAGATTTTAATTTCCCGTCTTAGCGTTGTACGTATATTCAGCACACAAACAGAATCGAAATAGTAACACCAGGATTTTTACGTGGAAAACCCTGAAAAGGGAAAAAACCACGGGGCCACACCCAGTTGAAAGAGTTCCACTAGTGTCGTTTGAAGTACACGAGGCTGATCCGTCCTTTAAATTCAGGACGATCAGATTACAATGAGTATCAGTTACAAGGACAAGCAGAGTTTCGACGTCACTCGGGGTGTCGAGCAGAATTCCGGCGTCACTTGGAAAGAAGTCCGGCGTCACTTAGAAAGAAGTCCGGCGTCGGGTAGAATTCCGGCGTCGGGCAGAATTCTGACGTTGCTCCCGTGTCGGGCAGAGCTCCGGCGTCCCTCGGGCGCCTGGTGGTGCTTCGGTGGTGTTCCGGCAGTGTTCCGGCGGTGTTCCGACGGTGGTCGAGGAGGAGTTATTCCCTCCTAGACTTCTCTCCTCTTCTTCTTCTCTTTCTTCTCTTCTTCTCTTCTTGGCTTGGGTCCCCTCTTAAGAGAAATGAGGGGCTATTTATAGTTTTTCTGGAGTGGCATAGCCCGTAAATATGTGAGGGATCAAGGGCAAATAAGGAGTGATCCGGATGAACGGTCGATATTGAATCCCTTGATCGTGAACCGTTTATCAAGCATTTGAAGGTCTTAATGATATTCGAATTCTGCGATCTTGGACTCGTTGGATTTGTCTCGTCGAGCCGCTCGATTTGAGTATAAGCTCGTCAAAATCGGAGACCGTTTGGTAACTCAAATTGCTGTTTGATGCTTCCAACAACACTTCGGGAACTTGATTTGGACTCGTTTGGGCTCGGATTGAGTCAAATTTGGTGTTGTTGGATTCGTATTTCCGAGACGCTCAGTTCGACTGTAAGCTTGCTAAAATTGAAGTTTAAATAGTCTCTGAATTAATTTTTGAAGTTTCCAACTTGAGTTTTTCCTCGAGATTCGTGCCCGATCAAGATAATTTTCCGATGACGTATCAGTTGCCCCCCTATTTTTGGACGACAAAGCTCCAGGAGTCCAAAAATATATGTGTCGGCTTTTCACTTTGGCAAAATCGCAAAAATTTGCGTTCCAAAAATTAAATGTTTGCTCGAACTTGATCATAGAGGCCCCGTTGAGCTCCGAAAGTGTCAAAATTGAGTCCGGAACGTCGAAAAACGTGTCTGGAGACCCCAAAAACGTCGAATTTGGACCGTCCGGGCCCGAAATCGGAGCCCGGGAATGCGTAGGCGGCCGAACCGGCCGGCCGGCCGGCCGGTCGCCGCCCGCCGCCGCCCGCGCCAACCGGCGCGTCGGCGCGCAGAACCGCGCGGAACCGCGCGGTTATAACTGCGTGGGGCGCGATTAATTTTTAAATATATATATATATATATTTTTTTTTTAAGTGGCGGGGCCCAAAAAATTCCGAAAAAATCCCAAAAAATTCTGAAAAATTTGAAAAAATTCAGGGAATTTAATAAAATTTTGGAATCCTCCCCCCCTCAAAAATAATATAAATAGACCCCCAGGGCCTAGGAGAAACTCGCCCCTTCTTCCTTTCTCCCTCTAGCTTTTGGCATTTTGAGGCTTTCCGCCGTTTTTGAGTAGGTGACTTTCCCTACTTAACTCGGCGCCCCTCCCTTTGCGCAGAAGTTAGAGTATTCCTCTCTTCTCCGCTCTAGTTTCTGGCATTTTGAGGCCTTCCGCCATTTTTGAGTAGGTGACTTTCCCTACTTAACTCGGCGCCCCTCCTTTTGCACAGAAGTTAGAGTATTCATCTCTTCTCCCCTCTAGTTTCTGGCATTTTGAGGCCTTCCGCCGTTTTTGAGTAGGTGACTTTCCCTACTTAACTCGGCGCCCCTCCTTTTGTACAGAAGTTAGCGGTTTTCCCTCTTTTTTCTCTCATTCTAGCTTTCTGACAGTTGAGGCATTCCGTTGTTATTCAGTAGGTGATTTTCCCTACTTGAGACAACGCCCCTCCTCTTGTACAAGAGTTAGAAATTTCTTTTCTTTTTCATTCCTTCATGTGGAGGTGAGATGCTAGTCGGAGGGAGTCTGAAGATGGTCGGAAGTCAGGCGTCGGGAAGAAGTACGGCGTCGGGTAGAACTCCGACGAAAATCCATCGGCGGGAAGAAGTCCTATGACGGGTAGAAATTCGGTGTCAGGTAGAAGCTCAACAAACATCCGGCGATGGGTAGAAGTCCGACGTCGGGAAGAATTACAGCGTCGGGTTGAAGTCCGACGAGGGTCCGACGACGGGCATAAGTCCGGTGTCGGGTAGAAGTTCGACGAAAGTCACGCGACTGACAGAAGTCTTTCAACGGGAGGAAGTTCGGTGTCAGACAGAAGTCTGATGAAAGTCCCGCGATTGGCAGAAGTCCTGCGTCGAGTGGAAGTACGGTGTCGGGCAGAAGTCCGACGAAAATATTGGGCAAAATTCCAACGAAAGTCCGGCGACGGGCAGAGACCCAGCAACGGGAAGAAGCTCGTCGTCGGGTAGAAGTCCGATGAAAGTCCCTCGACGGGCATAAGTACAACGTCGGGTAGATATCCGAGGCAAGTCACGCAACTGGCAGAAATACAACGTTGGGTAGAAATTCGACGAGGGTCTGGCGACGGGCAGATGATGGCCGGCGTCCAGTAACATTGTGTTAAGGCAATATTCATCCATACTGAAGTGTGCCAATATTAGATATTACTGAATCAAGAGGCCGAAGTAGTGTGACATGCCAATATTCTGGCAATACACTAACACTGTCAACTGAGTGGAGGTCTGATGATGATCCAGTTATGTCCTTTCTTTAAAGGAGCAGTTGTAGGAGATGCTTGCGTGCAGTAAGGGAGAAGTCACTTAAATCCACCAAGGATATTTGACTGTGTTAAAGTTACTTGTTACTGGATGATACTAGCTTGTATGAGTGTCACCAGTGTACCTTTTGATTTCAACTTCTGGCGAGAAGAAATGTATATTTGAATCTGAATTAATGTAACTCCAATGATATTGTATATGAAATGAGGATTTGTCCCCTAGAGGGACCTGAATTGTTATTGCATCTGTAAGACATGCTTTGTGCTTTTGATGTATTATTAGTTTGAACGAATGTGAGAGACATCCTTTTAGGATGTTTGACATATCTGAGACTGTAAGTCAAAGCTCTTGCTTGATGACGTTAAGGGAAGATGTTAGATTAAATCTCCCCAATAATGATCTTCCAATGATTGGGATACAAGACATCATCTAATGACATTTGACCTATATGAGGTTGTATGTCAGAGCCCTGCTCGACGACGTTAACCTTTATGGAAGAGGTCGAGAGAATCCACCAAGGATGTGAGACCTATCCGAGGTTGTATGTCGGAGCCTTTGCTCGACGACGTTAACCTGTATGGAAGAGGTCGAGAGAATCCACCAAGGATGTGAGACCTATCCGAGGTTGTATGTCGGAGCCTTTGCTCGACGACGTTAACCTGTATGGAAGAGGTCGAGAGAATCCACCAAGGATGTGAGACCTATCCGAGGTTGTATATCGGAGCCTTTGCTCGACGACGTTAACCTGTGTGGAAGAGGTCAGATCGAATCCCCCTGGGATTGATCATCCAGTGATTGAGACACAATAAAGATTGTGTATTTCTCGAATCAAGGATAAAGAGACTATATTTGTCAGTAGTTTTTCATTATCATTTATATTCTTTTTTTTTAAAGAAAGAGACAATATCAAAACTGGACGAACAACACATTATATTACTGTAAGACAATACAATAATTCCCTTGTACAACAAAAGAGATACATATAGGGACAACCACATCATTTGACTTGGTAGAAATACTAAGAACATTAGAGTGACATCCTACTGATCATAGAAGAGATACATGGTGACACATGACAAGTAGTATTACTAACACAAAGGTTCAAGTTGCAGCATTACTCAATCTCACCAACCATTTGAATATTATTCAATGGTTGTCTTTGTTGTTGTTGATTTTGCCCCCCAGTGGGGCGAGCTTCTTCTCGGGTAGGTGGGTTCCCAATAAACTGTCGAAGATAGCCCTGGCGGATAAGTCTTTCAATCTCATCCTTAAGTTGCCAACATGCTTCAGTAGTGTGGCCACGACTACGATGAAAGTGACAGTACTGATCTTGATTTTCTGTATTTGGCTTCAAAGGATGCGGCCATTTCACTTTTTCCTGATCTTGAATCGCCATTAACATATTTGCTCGAGATGTGTTGAGCGGAGTGTACTCTTTCTCCTGCCGAGGTTCTCGTTGTGGTAATGGGGGCCTAGAAGGTAGATTGCTATTCCCTTGCTTTTTCCATTGTGATGAGGGAATTTCCACCTCAGGTGCTCCCTTGCGCTTCCCAGTGGTTTGCTCGAACTGTTTTCTATGAGCATTTATTGCCTCATCTGCAGATATCTGCGCATCCACACGATGGATCAGATCGGCATATGAATGAACAGTGTCACGCATAAGTGCCGAATAGAAAGGACCAGGACGAAGGCCTCCAAGGAAGACCCCTCGGAGCAATTCTGAGTTTAGTCCTGGAATCTGTCGTGCCTCGGTGGAAAATCGCTGAAAGTACTCTTTTAACGATTCTCCCTCGTTTTGACGAATCCCGGAGATGTGGGAAGAATCTTTAGCAATTCTTCGATTGGCTACAAACTGTTCAACGAAGGCTTTGGCCAATTTGACGAATGAAGGGATCGTTCCAGATGGAAGAGAATAGAACCATGTTCGCGCCTGTCCTTTGAGTGTAGTAGGAAAAACCTGACATAGGAGGGCATCTGAAGCTCGCTGGATATGCATGATGGTTCTATAATGATCGATGTGCTCGTACGGGTCGGATGTCCCGTCGTAGGAATCGATGCTTGGTAGTTTAAATCCTGCTGGAATAGCTTGTTGAAGAATAGCTTCTGTCAAGGGTGACGACTCCTGCAAGTCCCACTGACGAAGGGGTTGCCTTATGCCTCCTGTAGGGAACTCTTCTCGGACCAATCGTCGCAGTTCGTGGCGAAGGGCATTGCGAGGGAGCTCAGCAATGTGTGGTCGGGCTAACTCTTCGGGGAGGTCCAAAGGAATACGAGGTTGCCGACCTGTGTGCGAAGGATGGGTAGAACTTGCTGTATCAGCCAGCTCATTATCTTGATGCGACTGCGAACGCCTCCTGAGTGGAGGAAGAGGAATCTCGTCTTGAAGATGTTCGATTTGAACAGCTTCGACACGTGGTGGATCTCGAGGGAGAAGAACCTCCTCCTGAGGTGCTAGGGTCGGTTGTCGAGTCTCTCGCAAGAGTTGTAGGATCTCGTTTTGAGATTCTTCCATCTTTTGAATTCTCTCTTCTAGGGAGGGTCCCGAGGTCCCTTCTCCAGGTGCGTTTTGCCCCCCGGGGTATAAAGAGGCAGATATCGGGCGTCTATGATTCATAGACTGATTCCTGGATTGATGAGAGTGAGAGCGGGAGGCTCCTATGAGGCGACTGCTACGCCTGTTGACCATCGTAGCAATACTTGAAGTTGTGGGATAAGATTCCCACAGACGGCGCCAAACTGTTGCGGACTCAAATATACGCGGCGATAGATTTTAATTTCCCGTCTTAGCGTTGTACGTATATTCAGCACACAAACAGAATCGAAATAGTAACACCAGGATTTTTACGTGGAAAACCCTGGAAAGGGAAAAAACCACGGGGCCACGCCCAGTTGAAAGAGTTCCACTAGTGTCGTTTGAAGTACACGAGGCTGATCCGTCCTTTAAATTCAGGACGATCAGATTACAATGAGTATCAGTTACAAGGACAAGCAGAGTTCCGACGTCACTCGGGGTGTCGAGCAGAATTCCGGCGTCACTTGGAAAGAAGTCCGGCGTCACTTAGAAAGAAGTCCGGCGTCGGGTAGAATTCCGGCGTCGGGCAGAATTCTGACGTTGCTCCCGTGTCGGGCAGAGCTCCGGCGTCCCTCGGGCGCCTGGTGGTGCTTCGGTGGTGTTCCGGCAGTGTTCCGGCGGAGTTCCGGCGGTGTTCCGGCGGTGGTCGAGGAGGAGTTATTCCCTCCTAGACTTCTCTCCTCTTCTTCTTCTCTTTCTTCTCTTCTTCTCTTCTTGGCTTGGGTCCCCTCTTAAGAGAAATGAGGGGTTATTTATAGTTTTTCTGGAGTGGCATAGCCCATAAATATGTGAGGGATCAAGGGCAAATAAGGAGTGATCCGGATGAACGGTCGATATTGAATCCCTTGATCGTGAACCGTTTATCAAGCATTTGAAGGTCTTAATGATATCTGAATTCTGCGATCTTAGACTCGTTGGATTCGTCTCGTCGAGCCGCTCGATTTGAGTATAAGCTCGTCAAAATCGGAGACCGTTTGGTAACTCAAATTGCTATTTGATGCTTCCAACAGCACTTCGGGTACTTGATTTGGACTCGTTTGGGCTCGGATTGAGTCAAATTTGGTGTTGTTGGATTCGTATTTCCGAGACGCTCAGTTCGACTGTAAGCTTGCTGAAATCGAAGTTTAAATAGTCTCTGAATTAATTTTTGAAGTTTCCAACTTGAGTTTTTCCTCGAGATTCGTGCCCGATCAAGATAATTTTCCGATGACGTATCAATTATATTGATCATGTGAAAGTTATATTTAATAAAAATTATCGGAGGATTTGTATAAATTCAAGTCTTAACTCTAATTTTTCCTGATCTTATTCAAGTATCCATTACTCTTCAAAAACTTCGGCACATATTTTCGGACTTTTGGAACTTTGACGTCAGAAAATAGGGGGGGGGGCAACTGATATATCATCAAAAAATTTATCGTGATTGAGCACGAATCTCGATGCAAATATGAGATTGAGGCTTCAAAAATTAAATATAGGACCATCCAAATTCTGATTTTCGCAAAATTATTGTCGACCTGAACGTCTCAGAAAGACAAACCCAACAACACCAAGTTCGACTTAATCTGAGCTCAATTGGGTCCAAATTGAAGACTCAAAGCACTTTTGAAAGGTTTAAACCATAATTTGGATTACCAAACGAATTCCAAACATGATATGCTTATAGTCAAATCGAGCGGCTTGACGAGACGAATCCAATGAGCCAAAGATCATCAAATTCTGATAACGTTAAGGCATTCAAATGACCAGTAAATAATCCACGATTAAGGGGATCAATATTAGCCGTCCATACAAACCACTCCCAACATGCCCTCGATCTTCTCCATATTTATAAGTTATACCACTCTCAAAAAATTATAAATAGGCCTCATTCTTCTCATGAGAGGGAGGAGGAAAAAGGAGGAAGAGAAGTGAAGAATTTGGGAGCTTGCTTGCTACCGACCATCGCCGGACTTCTGTCGGCCACCGTTGGAGTTCTTCCCAACCACCGATGGACTTCTGCCTGTTCGTCTACCACTGTCGGACTTCCGCATGTTCTTCGACCACAGTCGGAGTTCTTCCCGATCACCGCCAGACTTCAACTGTGATCCTCCCGACCTCCGTCGCCCGTCGACTATGATCCTTCCGACCATCGTAGCCCACCAACTACGGTCATTCCGATCATCGTCGCCCAACTACGGTCCTCCCGACCTCTGTCGACCACCGACTACTATCCTTCTAACAACCATCGTTAACTACGGTCATTCTGACCACCGTCACCGAACTACGGACCTCTTGACCTCCATCGCCGGCCGACTACGGTCCTTCCAACAATCATCGTCAACTACGATTCTTTCGACCACTATCGTCTAACTACGGTCCTTCCAATGACCATCATCAACTACGGTCCTTCTGACCTCCATCTCTCACCGACTACAGTCCTTCTGACCGTCGTTGCCCGCCGACTACAATCCTTCTGTCAACTACGGTCTTTCTGGCCACCGTTGCCTGATTACAATTTTTTTGACCTCCGTCGCCCGACTACGATCCTTCCGACTACCGTCATCCAACTACGGTTCTTCCAACATTCATCGCTCGCCATCTGTGGCCCTGCTGCCCAAACGAATATATCAACACTGATTCTTCCAACTCCCACCATATAATGCACTCTATATGATGTATATTTGCTACATCGAGCCAAAACCTTCCTCCTAAGGAAGGGCCTCATTTGTAATCAATTGTAAACACTAGTGGATTCATTCAAACTGGGTCAGACCCCGTTGTTTTTCTCCTTTTCAAGGGTTTCCACATAAAAATTATGGTGTCCCTTATAAACACTATAACCATACTCTCTTATCTGTTTGTGTGATGGATCTTCGTTCAAAGCTAAAATGCTAAACTATATCACTCTCTACCGTCATGAATATTCCAAGACGCAACAGGAATATTAGCTCAACTTGATAAAAGAATGCCTCTAGTTAAAATGAAGAAATGTTATGACAACTCGTCCTAATTACTCCTGATATTAGTGGCATTATTTCATATAAGAAAGCAAGTTTATGTTCATTACTAGAAGAGAAAAGTTAACCAACAAGATAGCCTAAATGTTGTAATTTAGCAAATGAGATTTATGTTTCGTTTGTGATAGCTTTCTTACTGCTGTCTAAATTGATTTTTTAGTACAAAAATTTATTGAACTGAAAATTTTTTGTGCTAAAAACTACTTTAGAAAGCATAAAGAAAACTATCCCAAACAAGTCTTAGAATCTCACCACTTAAGCAAACTACACCATTCATGAACGTAGGTGTTAATGCAAAGATATATCCTATTTTATTTCTTCTTTGACCTAGCATAAGAGCATTGACTATATGATGACTCATAAATCTAATAATAATTATTATCCAAAATGATTGGTTAAATGTCAATACACCATATCCAAATCATTATTTATGCAATTATTTTGCTCTGGTGAGGCATATAGGACAAGTTCATTCAATTTTAAATATTGATCAAGAGAGTAATCATGCATTATTTTACTTGAAAAACTTAAGATTAGTTTTACTTGTGCTTAATTTAATGGAAGAAAAGTCAACCTTAAGGGCTTTACACAAAGTAATAAAATATAAATCATTATAACAATCATGAAAGTAGCAAATAAACATTTACATTGAATAGTAAACAATAGAAAGCGAGAAATTTATTCATTTAACTCAGTGGTCAATTGGGTTCTACTTAATACACCCTTAAAAAAAGTAACTCAACTTTGCAAAATATCAATGTTATTTGTGTTTATATTGTTACATGCTAGAATATTCATAGTGATAACGAGAAAATACTTAATATATTAGCTTTGTGCGACGACTCATCACATACACAGACAGAATAAAAGTTGTAAGAGATACGAAAGTTTTTAAGTAAAAATTTTGAAAGAAAATTTTATATATTCATTGTATCATTGTATCACATCAGAACATGATAATATTCATCTCATAACTAAGGATACCTGAGAGATCTTCTACATATCACTTGTGTTGATTTGTAAGTCATTTTTAAGAGTTTTATCTACATTACCTATGAAAAGAGTTATATTTATGTTCATTTGGGATGACAGTAGCTTTTTATAAAAGTGGTTGTAAAGTTATTGTAAATAAAGTAAGTTTTTTTAAAGCTGCTATAGAAAGCAGTTTCCTAGCAGTAATTGTTTTTAAAAATAATGAGAGAATAGTGGCCAAACAAAAATTGTGGTTCTAATTTGAAAAGCAAAACAATAAGAAAATTATCTCAAAGGAAACATTAGTGCACATAAGGCACAAAATGCATGCCAAATATTGAGCCAAATGAGCATAGAGTTGTGTTGGTGTGTTAATTGGGTGCAAAATATTTTAGTTTAAAATTTACCTAATTAATAAAATTTTTGTAAGTTTTGGTTAAAATAAAGAAATTAGTCACAATATAAGAAATATTTATGAAAATTAATTTTTCTTATATATAACCTATTTGTATGAAGCTATTTATATGAAACTTTTTGCTAATTGTTTTAAATAAAAAAATCTTAATTAATATTTTGATTATATATCTAATTGTTGGCATTATTAAATTTCATTTGAGTGGTGATCCGTCACCAAAAATCTTGATCGTGCATGAATCTCGAAATATATTCAAATTGAAAACTTTTAAAATTAAATTCGGGGTCATATGAGCTCCAATTTCAGCAAAGTTATAGTCAAATTGAATGTCTCGAAGAGACAAACCCAACGACACTAAAATCGGTCCAATTCGAGCCAAAATGGGTCCAAATCGGGGGCCCAAAGCTTGTTTAGAAGGTTAAAAATCTAAATTGGATGACCAAATGATATCGAAATATAACATGCTTATTATCGAATCAAGTGGCTTGACGAGACGAATCCAACGAGCCTAAGATCACTTAATTCTAACATGATTTTGGGCACTTAAATGCTTGACAAACGCTCTATAATTGAGGGGATTAATATGGGCCATCTGATGGAGCACTCCAAATCTGCTCCAGATCTTCTTCATATTAACGGGGCATGCCACTAAAAAATTTATAAATAGACCCTCACTTCTCACATAAAAGGGGAGCTTGAGATTTGGAGATTTGGCTGGAGATTTGAGAGAGCTCGGAAGCTTCAAGAGCTCCAGCAAACACATCTATATAAGTGAAAGTGATGATGAAATAATGATTTCTAAAATTAAAAAATTATATATTCTGACATTTATTTTAATGTTTAATTGTCATTATATATTTTCTAAAATTTTATTTGAAAATAACGAAAATGCATGTCTAATGTTGTCACTAAATCCAAATGACACCATAAGAATCCTAAAGAAAAAAATGCCATTAAAGGGCTTAAAATGAATTAAGAGATATTAAGTGATATTTAATAATATTTATTGATGTTTGCTCATTTCAAAATATACGGAAAATACATGCCATGTGACTTACAAAATATGTAATTGATTTTAATTTTCAATAAATATATCTAAGTAAAAATGTATTTTTATAATTTTAGAAAAATATTTCATTAACTTAACCAAAATTTTAGAAAACATTAATATTTTAAATTGGGTGAAAAGAATGATATGTGTGTGTGTGTATATATATATATATATATATATATATATATATATTATTATTATTATTATTATTATTATGAAAATTTCTATATATTTTTCCTGAATTAATGGAATTTGTCTCACTTTGTTGAATAAGATATAAAATTTTAACAAATGACAAAATCAAACAAATCCATGAAAAGCTTTTAAAATAATTATCCACTCATTAGCTAACTAAAGATTTGTTTGGGACGGCTTTCTTAATGCTTCTTAAATCAGGTTTTTAGTTAAAAATTAAAAATTTTTATTAGAAAAATGCTTTAAGAAGCAGTAAGAAAGCTGTCCCAAACGAAGCCTAAGTGTTCTTTTGGGACGGCTACATCTTTTTATAAAGTTGATTGTAAAGCTACTGACAACAAAATATATTTTTTGTTAGCTGTTGTAGATAGCAGATTCCTAATACAAAATTTTTTTAAAAGCAATGAAAAATTAATGATTAAATAAAAATTATGATTACAATCTGAAAAATAAAGCAGGTAGAAAGTTGTCGATCCCAAATGAAGTCTAAGAAGTGCATGTGACAAGCTTAAAACCCTAAAATTTCGATCACATGAGGAAAGGCATAGGCCAAAGATTGACAAATGTATTTTCAATCATTGTGTACATGTTCAACAATACCAAATTAGTGCATATAAGGAGTCACTTCACACTTGAGCTAAAGGCCATCAATAGATGGTGAGGTAAGTGATCATTAATAATAAATCAAAAAATGGACCTAATGCAATAACTCATAATTTCATAAAATAAACTTATTTAAAAATAGGGAAATTTACATACATACCACTTTATACTAACCTATTTACATATCTAACACCTAAAATTTTAATATTACATGCATACCACCCTATATTATTTTAATATTAAATATACCACTTATGTTTCTTTCCTACCACTCATATATTTCATTTCTACCACTCATATTTGATATTAAAATGAACTAAGGGTGGTATATATGTAATATTAAAGTTTCAGGTGTTAAATATATAAATAGAGCAGTATAAAGTAGTATGTATGTAAATCTCCCTTAAAAATATGCATTGCAGCATTGCGGTTTTGAGATTGAGATCGCGGCTTCGTCATGCTCTCTATTCTATGACAACGTTGCGGTTTGTGACACTAGCACTAAAACGTATGTGTGTGTGTGTGTATATATATATATATATATATATATATATATATATATATATATATATATATATATATATATATATATATATAAGTATCCCTCACCACCTAAACCATTCTCTATCTCATTTCACCGCCTTATCGGGGAAGAAAAGAAAGGAGAAGGAGAAGGAGAAGAGAGGGAGAGAGAAAAGGAGAGAGAGAAGAGAGAGAAAGTCTTCGAGGACTTTTTTGTCAGTCACTTCTGTTACAAAAATTATTCAGCTCATAGTAAGTTACATATACAATTATTTTTAATAGTTTTAAGTTTAGTATATTTCTCTCTCCTAAATTGGTAAAAGTACAATAACTTATATTAAGGTGATCAATTTTCATCTTATAATTTTTTACATGTGGTAGATATTATTATTCTAAATATTTTGATTGGTTTATATTAAAATTTCATCGGTTGGTTTGGTATATATGACATTTTATTTGAAATAGGGAGAGTTATACTGGGTGCAAAACAATCAGGAGCTAATGTCCTAAATCTGGATATGAGATACACGATATGCATATGATTATTATTTATTTGATATAATATATATTTTGGCATAATACATGTATTTTGATGAGCACAATGTATAGATCTACATGTTATGATAATTAAATATGATATTTACATGGTGCCTGTTATTTGGATATATATGATATGAATGATGTGATATATGTAAAATCAGCAAAATGACTAAACTTATGTGCTAGATAAGACAAATGGGATTGATATTGATATGATTGAGAAGATTAATGACTTATATGTGAATGATGAGAGACTGCTAATAAATATGATTGATAAGATAGATGATAAATAAAACCAATGTCAGATGATAGATATGACCGATAATAGATAAGATTGATGACATATGATATCTAAGATAGTTGACAGATGATAGATAAGACATATGACAAATAAAAATAATAATAAATAAGACTTATGATAGATAAGATTGTTGACAAATGATATATAAGACCGATGATAAATGATATATAAGATAGATAGCAAATAATATATATGATTAATAACATCAATGATGGATAAGATCCATAACATATGATAGATTATATTGATGATACGTAAGACTAATGATAGATACGATTGATGACTAATTAGACTGATTGATTGAATGAATAATATAAAAGACATGATGATATGCAGCTAGACTGATATGGTACTGATATGAATAGATGATATATGATGCATGTTATAAGATTCGTCCATTTGATATAGGAATGACATATGAATATGATTTTTACATGCATATCATTTTTGTTTTGTGCATTGATTTTAGTTATAGATTTTGGTAATTTCCTGGGCTTTTATGCTCATTATGTGACTTTATATATTTTCAAATAAGAGTAAAGAACACATGGAGTGAGATTGATCTGAGCGGCGGGCTTATAATTTCTTTATGCATCTGTTGGTCTTTTTTTGTGGTTATGATATGCTTTATTGATGGGCTATCTTTTGGTTAAATATCATGACTATCATATATGTTATTTTTGGGTTGGACCAATAAGTAAATATTTGATGAATAGTATTGTATTTATATTTTTTTATTGTTTATATTATATGGATAAAATTAGTAAGCTCTGGTTGATGTTTTAAAGATAAAAATTATATAATTTTTCTAATTTAAATCTTGGGGTGTCACACGTGATTAGTGGCGGAGCCAGAAAATTTATCAAGGAGGGGCCTAAATTATTTTATTAAAATTTTTCTCAACTTTTTTCATCCGGGCTTAAGATCGGCATATGCAGTTTTAAAATTTTTTTATTAATAATTATCCAAAAATATATGATATTAAATTAATATAAGATAGCAAACAACTTACAATTTATACGTCTACTCTTCATATTCTGCAAGAGTTGAATGATTAGTTCATTATCAATAGAATCCAAAATTTCTTTTTTAACATAAGCAATTAATAAATCATTCATCCATTGATCGTCAATCCTATTTCACAGTCGATTTTTTATAATATTCATGACAAAAAATGCTCTTTTAACGCCTGCTGTAGCAACGGGTAATACCAATGCCAATTCCAGTAGTCTAAAAATAATAGGATATATTATATCCTTCATACTTTGGATCAATTTCTCAGCAAGACTTTCAATATCTTTTAATGAGGTGAATTGATCATCAGATCGCATATCCATGATATAAGTATCCAATTGATTTTCAAGAACCGCCTGATCAAGAAGACTAAAATCAGTTGGATAAAACTGTCATTCGAATCAACTTGTCTTTGTTGAATGCATGAAATCCACTATTAGGATTCAAACATGCCATGCACAAAAGTAGTTCGGTATTTACTTCTGTAAACCGATTGTTTAACTCCTGAAGCTGCATATCAAGCACTGTGTAAAAAATTTTAACCTGGAAATAATATAAATTTGTTGTTTCTTGAGCTCTACGACGTGGCCGACCACGAGCAACCCATTTGTCATCCATATGTGGAACATTGATTTTCTGTTGCTCATAGAAAGAGATTACATTACTAATGAAGTCAATCCACTTGTTATCTCTCATATCATGCAGTCTTTTTTTACATATACGCACCAAAGATATAGCATTAATAATATCTTATTCTCCTCTCTATAAAGCTTGTGATAGTTCATTAGTGATACCAAGAACATCTTTCATAAAATGTAGGCAAAAGATAAACTCAAAGGTTTGTAACAATTCTAATAAAGCATATGCCTCACCTTTTTATTCTAAGCTTAAGCCATCTTCCAAAATAATTTTCAGAACATCAATTACTGTAGAGAACATTGTAAATAATCTTAAAATTGATTCATACCCCACCGCATCTCACCAGCATGCATAAGGGTTATTTCTTGATTTAAGCCTTGCCCAGATAAAAGATTTTCACTATGTAATTCATTTATTGTCTTCTCACATTGTATTTCTCGTACTTGGTCGCGACGCTTGCAAGAAACACCCACAAGATTCATTACACTCGAAATGATAGTAAATAATAAAGCAATATGAACATGACTTTTCGTAATTGCCACCAATGCTAATTGAAGCTGATGTGGGAAGCAATGAATATAATGTGCAGATTGATTTTCGTTCAGAAATAGAGCTTTTAGACCATTAAACTTTCCTCTCATATTACTAGCACCATCATAGCCTTGACCCCGTATTCTACATATGCTCAAACCATATGTTGATAGGAGTTGTTCAGTCGCCAATTTAAGACTATTTGCAGTAGTATCTGATACATGAGAAATCCCCAAAAAAATGTTCCATTATCTCGCCTTTTTTATTAACAAAACGGACTACGATTGCCATTTGCTCCTTAGCCGATGTGTCACGTGATTCATCAACTAAAACTGAGTAAAATTTATCACCAATCTCCTTAGATATAAACTTTGTAATAGCAATAGCGAATGCTCTGGTAATATCTTTTTGAATATCAGGTGCAATTAACTTTAAATTTTCAGGAGCATTCTTTAAAACCACATCAGCTATGTCTTTGTTATGTTCAGCCAAAAATTGCACAAGTTCAAGAAAATTATCCTAATTTTTGGATGTAGAAGACTAGTCATGTCCTCGGAAAGCTAGCCCTTGCTTCAAAAGAAATCTTATGCAATCAACAGAAGTGAGGCGGATACGGTATGCAGATGTAGCTTGATCTGTTTGCTTTTGGAGCACAAACCCAATGTGTTGACTCTATTTCAGTAGGTCTTCAGAACTACGTCTAGCATTATTATGCGCACTGTTATGACCTCCTACATGAAGATCAGATTTGTTTGTTTTTTCCAATTCAAAAATCCATTTTTATTAAATGCATCTTCCTCTTCATTGCCTCTACCTGGTTTTCTAAACATATAACAATAAAGACAATATGATTTGTCTTTGCTTATGCTATACTCTAGCCAATCAGAGTACTTGTCAAACCAAGTAGGATTAAATCGTCTGTCTTTCATCCCAAATTTAGTTTTTGGAAAATCATGACAACGAGGTTGAAATGGCCCTCGTTGTAAATATATTCTCCAAACTTCATCCCGAATATTAGGATTAAAGTCAACAATGGGAATTTGTAGTCCTGGATCAGATGGAAGACTTTCAACACTTACTTCTATATTGTTGGGTAAATCAACATCCACTCGAATACGCTTTTAGTTATGATCTTCAACCTGATTACTATTATCATTTGATGTTTTTGGAATTGAAGATCGTTTGAAATATCTCTCCATAATATTCAAACTCAAAGATGCCTTAAGATTAATCTGATTATATATCTATTAAGAAATCAAACAAGAAATAAAAAATAAAACTTATAAAATCAAAGATCTCACAACAAAATGAAAATAAAGCATTGAAGTAGGAAGATCTTTGCAAGGAACTAGTCTATTTTAGAGAACAAATGATATAATACCATATTATAACTTATAAAATAAAAAAAAAACCTCTCTGCTGATGGCTATAATCCGTTCGAGCAAGCTGACGTAAAAGGCCTTCGTGCCGAGGTCGTCGGGGCGAGGTAGGGGAGGAGAAGGCACGCCGGCTTTGCCCGCAGTTCGCCACCGCCGGTCGCCGCTGGGAGTGGGAGGAAAAGCCTTCGCGACGGTGTGAGTGTGAGAGAAGCTGCGAAACCCTTCGCGTGATGGTGCGGCTGCGATCGGGAATGGGCGAATAGCTGAACCGGTAAACCTAAAACTTCTAAAACTCAAGGCTTAAACCATTTTTTTTTTATTTTTTATTTTTGGGTGGGCCCCCCTCCCCCTCTCCATCCGCCTTTGCACGTGATGCTTGTGAAGCCCATCGATAATGCATCAATTTAATAGATTAGATTATTGTATGAAACATAGTGGCTATCATATCAAGATGCTTTATATAAACTTTAAGAGGACATATCTGAGCAATGCAAGCATCTTTTTGGATGATTCAAAATCCTAAATTAATAATTTGGCAAGAGAAGTTGTATAGGCATGGATAAGAAAAAACATGATAATGATGTTAGTTTTCATCTCATACAAGAATAAGGATGGCTTAAGTTTCATATTGGTTACCTCAATTGGGGTTGTAATCACTTAGTTTCTCATGATATGGAGCATCACTTAAGGTAGATGAATGTAATAGTAGCTTTCTTATGCCTTGTTGTAACTTGGAATGCCACCCTGACCGCCGCTACCTTGGATATGGATGCTTGAGAGGGTCACTAAAGTGATAATAAGGCTTGGGATCGCCTAGACTAGGTGTGTAAATTTATGAATAGCATTCCTAATAACTATTGGATGTATAGGATAAGATCAATTGAGATATTGGCTCAAAGAGAGCTCAAAGAATATGGATTGATCAAAGCTTAATAAGACTTTGTCAAAAGATGTAATAGACTAAAGAAAGGTTAAGAACAAGTATAAAGTAGTCTTATTCCACAAGAATTGCTATGGCAGGGGAATTAAGTGCGTTATGGATCAAATCCTCTTAGGTATGACTTTGTTCACTTAGCACACCTAAACTAAGCATATCAATAAATAAATAAGGTTTTAGGTGATTTCCAAGGATCAATGATCGATGAGTCCTTAAGGGATGATTGTGCTGATTAAATTCAATCAAATGATTTAGGATTTAGCTTGGCATGGTTTAGATTTGACTTGGATTGGGCTAAACATTTAGGCCTCGAATCAAATCCTAAGATCACTAAGGATCAGAACATGGATGGTTAGGTTGACTAAATCAGGGTCAAGTGTACCCAACTTCGAGATTTGAATCCAATTTAGGTTAGCCCAAATCTTGATGTTTAATTAAGTTTAATTGACCTTCTAAGTTAGTGTTAGCTCCTAGGACACATAATGGCTCCATGAATTATGCTAAAGTTAAGTCAATTGAGGAGAATTAAATTGAATGAATGTTTGGGTTAAAGCATTTTTTATTGGACCAAGCTAGCCACATAGGGGTGTATTAGGCTATGCTGTTTAATTGGTTAGTTAATTTAAGTTTTTGTTTGGTCAATTAAACCATCTTGAATAAAAAAGCATAATTAGATTAATTTAAGATCTAAATAGTTTATAATTGGGACCTATGAATGATTTAGGTTAAGATCAAGCTAACTCAAGTAAACCAAGGTCCATCATAGGGTATTAAGTTACTTTTTCTAGTTTAATTATGAGTTTAGAGCTAAGTCAACTTAGTAGACTAGAGCTTGATAAGCATGCTAGGATACAATTAGTCAACTGTGGCCATCTTAAGGTTGGTGGGTATTCTATTGATCTAAATGACCATATTATTATCTCAAATCAAGAAGAAAATATATGGCTACTTGTTTTCATTAGTGAAGAAGCAAGTGTTATATTGATCTTATTGATTTAAGGTATCAAAGAGTTGCTCAAGTGCTTCTCTTCCCAATTCTTCTCATAACAACACTTGTCTTCTGTTGTTTTATCGAACACCTCCTCCATAAAATATTTTTTCTCTAGTAATTGATATTTTTTTTTATGTGAGACACACTTCGAATGTCACTTAGGCTTCATTTGGGATGACTTTTTTACTATTTTGTAAAGCTACTTTTTAGTTAAAAAATCTCTTAAAAGCAGGAAAAAAAATAATGGTATAAAGCTGTCCCAAATGAAGCCTTAGAGATGATATTTTTAAATAAGAGAATACATAAACATGAAAACTTCGTAACCACTCATACCAGAAATAAAATCTCACAACCCTCATAAAATTGATTGCATGATTATAAGGTTATTTTATTTCCTAAAAATAATTTAAATCAAACAACAACAAAAAATCTCTCACATCTCACAAAATAAATAGAATATTCTCTCAAATTATTTTCTTAAAAAAACCAAATTAAGCCTCAATAAAATATTTTACACTAATAATAAAATTACATGATCTATTTGAAGAGGTCAATGCAAAAAATATATATATTCTCATATATCACCTAACACAATTTTATTTATACTGATAATCATATCTTTTCAACCATTCCAAAAAATTTGAAAACTTTTTTTGGTTCTTATTTCATATTAATGTTAACTTCCAAATTAACAAGTGGAATGCATGCATTAATTTCTATGTTTATATTATAATATTAATTTCATATTCCTTTTTATTGTTTGTTCTATGCAATGCTGGTTGAAAATTCCAATATATATATATATATATATATATATATATATATATATATATATATATATATATATATATATATATATATATATTCTTCTTCAAACGTAGCAAGCTAGAAGACATATGGCATAGCCAAATATGAATATTACTGACGAGGTCTAATTCATAGAGTTTGATATATTATTTTTTGCGGAGTCTGGACGTAGCTCTACGTCCGGACTCCAATTAAATGCTAACACATATTTAGACACTTTTTGTTCTTTGACCTGATGAACCGGCCCAACTCCAACCATGCATTTTTAAAATTTGTGAAATCTGTGAAACCTTCCAAATATTTCAAGTGAAGAAAGGGGGGAAAACGTTCAAAGCTCCCAAATATTTCAGGTGAAGAAATGGAAGAAAAAATTCAGAAAAATCATTTTTTTTATTTGTTTTGCTTGGTCGTCGAAGGAGAGGGAATGAGGAAAACGTTAAAACATGGAGATTTATGGCTGCCGATGGAGTTCATTGGCGAGGGTTTTTTTTTTAAGTTCATCGCCGAGGGTCTCTTTCATGAGAAAAGATGAGCAACAACTTTAATGAAAGATATCAAAAAGGGAAGCGATTTGGTGCGAGAGAATGCAAGCCTTGCAAATATCAAAAGTTGATGCTTTGCGATGAAGATGTAATATCAATTTTGATACCTATTAAGAGAGAAAAATGAGAAACAGACGATGAAGATGCAATGATTTTGAATAGTTTTTGCGTTGTTTTTATTCATTTTAAATCTTTTTGAGCTTGTGTAGAGTTGTGTATAAGAAATATTTTTTTTGAAAATATTATTTTTTTCCTAATCTTTTGAGCTTGTTTACAACTGTGTATTGGTGTGTATTGGTATATTTATGTGTATTGGTGTGTATTAGTGTGTATTGTTGTGCATTAGTATGCATTTGTGTGTTTGGTATGCATTGCTATGTATTATTCTGGATTGATGTTTATTGATGCGTATTATTGTGAATTGGTATGTATTTTACTGTGTATTTCTTTGTATTACTATGTATTAGTATGTATTATTATGTACTGCTATGTATTGATGTGTATTACTGTATATTATTATGTATTACTGTGTATTATTGTGTACTTTACTATGTATTGCTATGTATTTTATTGTGTATTGCTATTTATTTTATTATATATTACTGTGTATTGGTGTGTATTATTATGTATTACTGTGTATTATTGTGTATTACTGTGTATTGATGTATACTGGTGTGTATTAGTATGTATTGCTATATACTGATGTATATTGGTGTGTATTAGTGTTTATTGTTATGTATTACTGTGTATTATTATGTATTGCTATGTATTTTACTTTATATTTTACTGTGTATTGGTGTGTATTTATGTGTATTGTTGCATTTGTTGTGTTTTGATGTGTGTTGGTGTGTATTGGTGTGTATTGCCATGTATTGATGTGTATTAGTATTTGTTATGTATTGCTATGTATTATTATGTATTTTATTTTGTATTGTTGTGTATTGCAGTGTATTTTACTGTATATAGCTGTGTATTGCTATTGTGAATTACTATGTATTTTGCTGTGTATTACTATATATTTTACCGTGTATTGCTATACATTCAAGCTTATATAAATACAAAATATTTTATTTGATCATTTGAAAGCTTTTTAAGCCTTTACATAGCTATGTATTAGATAAATTATATTGAAAATGTAATTTTTTGATGTTACGAATTTTTTCATTTGATGTAAGCTTTATAAGTTTTTTTGTAGGGGCATGAGATTCTAGAATAAAATTATTTGGGATAGTTACATAAGAAACATTTAGTGAAAATACAAACATGCATGCAAATAATCACCTTTATTATATTCTTATTGTATAATATTAGCATCTTTTATATGACTAGTCAATTAATCAACTCTCATATTATTCTCATCTTAAAATAAATTCAATCTCAAAAAACTTATTTTGATCAAATTTGACTAGACCTATGCAATACTATACAATAATACATAGTGTGTATTATCAAAAAATTATAATTTTTAACATAATTTTTATAATACACAGTTGTGTAAAAGCTCAAAAAAAATTCAAATGAAAAAAATAAAATATTGTGTATTCATATAATTAAGCTAGAATACTTAACAATACACAACAATACCTAGCAATATATAGTGCATATTAGCAAAAAAATTATATTTTTTTAATATAATTTCATTAATACACTGCTCTGTACAAGTTCAAAAAGCTTTCAAATAAAAAAATAAAATATTGTGGATTCATATAAGTCTTAATACTTAATAATACATAGTAATAACTAGCAATACATAATACGTATATGCAAAAAAATCATATTTTTAAACATAATATTTCTAATACACAATTATATAAAAGCTCAAAAAGCTTTCAAATGATTAAATAAAATATTTTGTATTCATATAAACTTGAATACATAGTCATAAACAGCTATATATAGTAAAATATACAGCAATATATATCGATACACAGTAAAATACATAACAATATACAACAATACATACTAATACACATCAATACATATCAATACACACCAATACATAATAATACACACCAATACACAGTAATACATATCAATACACATCAATATACACCAATGCATAATAATACACATCAATATACAGTAAAATACATAGCAAAATATACAGTAATACACATCAATTCACAATAATACACATCAATATATAGCAGTACTTAGCAATACACAATAATATATAGTAATACGCATCAATACACAATAAAATACATAGCAATACACAACAAAATACATACCAATATATTGTAATGTATGCACAACAATATATACCAATATACACAAATACATAGCAATACACTACAATATACACCAATACACACCATACAATGTATTTTAGCAAGAAGATATATTTTTTAATATAATTTTTTTAATACACGGCTGTGTAAAAGCTCAAATAACTTTCAAATGAACAAATAAAATATTGCGTATTCATATAAGCTTGAATACACACCAATACATAATAATACATAATACGTTATAGCAAAAAATATATTTTTTTAATATAATTTCTTTAATACACAATTGTGTAAAAGCCCGAAAAGCTTTCAAATGAACAAATAAAGCATTGTGTATTTATATAAGCTTGAATACACACCAATACACAGTACGATTTATCAAAGAAATCATATGTTTCAATATAATTATGAGGCATTCGATATATAAATTTTTTAAGAGTACATTCTAAGTTAATGCATGTTAAACATCTCAAAATCACATAAATCATTGCTGCCCAGTTCATAAATTCCTCGTTGAAGATGTCAGGCTTGTTTGAGAACTTAATCTGCCATGATGGTGAACAAAGTTCTGTTGTATTTATCTCTATGATAAATTTTTTCTTAAAAAATTAAGCTCAGCAAAAAATATATTGCCTCATAGTATACATTGAAAAGCAATTATTACATAAGTAAGTTTTATCTTACTCTTGAGCTTTTTCTTCTTTTTCAATGGCCTTTCAGAGAATGTAACATCCTCAAAAGCCAATCTTCATCTTCATCACCTGTTTCTCATTTTTTTTTCTCAATAGGTACCAAAATTTTTATTATGCAAAAACCCTAAATATTTGAGAGCTTTTGAGGGTTTCTTTTTTAAAAGCATAAAATGAGTGGTTTATCACAATTTCAAAATTTTTGCGACTAGGCTGGATCGGGTCGTCGGGTCGTAAGGAAAAAAATATATAGCACTAAGAAATTCACATGCCTTAATTTAATTGGAGTCTGGACGAAGAGCTACGTCCGGACTCTCTTCGTCCAGACTCTGCACAAAATAATTTCTCCTGTTTGAGACAGCTTTTTCTCCGCATAGAATAATTTCTCCATAATTTCAAAATATGTAGCTTTTTCTCTTATAGCACTAAGAAATAATAATTTTATTTAACTACTACTTTTTTGCTGCTTGTTCATTGCTCTTCAGAAATTTTTATGATGAAAAGCTACTTTTATAAGAGCAATTAAATTACTTTATCTACAGTAATTTTTTAATCAACTTTATAAAATGCTATAATTGTTTCAAACATATTTTTTATTTACTGTATTTTAAATATTATTATTCATTCTATAATAAGAATTCTATATTAAAAAAAGGGTATATATTTAAAAAATATTTTTATTTTTTAAAGAAAATTTATTTTAAATGATTTTTTTTGAAATATCTTGTCTAGCAAAATACCAAGTATCTATAATTTAATCTACGATCTAAGGTTTTTTGGGTTTGAAGAAATTGTGATAATGCAAAATCATTTATTGCTTAATTTATATTAGGTGTTTGAGTCAAATATAATTAATAAGAAATTAGTTTAACTAAAATGTTAATAAATGTTGCGTCGAAACTTACACCGAGGAAAACAAAGATCGCAAAGGCTTTAGGAGAACTATTGGGACGAACTACATGTAAATCAACAAAATTTGGAATGATTGAATGATGTAGCATCGATATTTAGGGTCAGTTTGGGAAGGTTGCAGCATTTTATAAAGTTGGTTGTGAATTTGTTGTGGCTAATATAACATAGCTGTTCTGATTGTAAAAAGCAGCTTTTTATCACATAAATTTTTGAAGAATAGGAAGAAAGCAGTAGTCAAATGAAATTGTAATTGATATCTAGAAAACAAAGAAGTTAAAAAATGTCCCAAATAGACCCTTATACTGAGGAGGGGTCATGGGAGAAATGTCAAAATTGCGTCAAAGTTTATATTGGATCTGACAAAATTTATGAAACCATACAAGAAGCTAAATGTTATATCTCAACCATTCAAAAAAAAAAGATTGCCACACTGTATGTTTCAAAAATCTTAGCCAGATGCATTTGATAAAGCCAGGAGAAAGTCTCTGTAGTTGTCATCATCATGAACTCTCTCAACAATGGCATCTTCAAGCTTCACCTTATACCTCATTTGAAATGTTTCCTTCACCTTGTTCATGCCGACCTCCACACTGCCTATCATCACTCTTGTCAAAACCACCTTCTTGTCTACCTCAGCGACCAAACTCATATATATCATCTAACAAAATTAAGTCCAAGACATAAAGTTAAATCACAAAAGATCAAATGATCAGAAGATAAAAGAATTAACCATGCTATTCCCAGTTGTACCTCAGAGTAGTACTTGTAAGGGGCACACATGCATTGTATGACAACTCTCAGGGAGTCTTCAAAGTCCCCACTTTTATTTTCAAGTGCCTGAAAGTTTCTCATGAATAGTTATCTATTTGATTACTTAGGGGTTCTAAAAAGTTATGCTCATTGTTATAGTTTTTTTTTTAGTTGATGAAGTGGCTATTCAAATGCTAGAAACCATTAAAGTTATTTTTTTTTTCTCATTAGTTTCATGTAGTAACTAAGCTATAGCTCATAATAAGGGTAAGCAAAGTTTGTATGAAGCTCCTCATAACATAGAAAAAATTCTCATAGTAGTATATATGTAGAAGAGCTTCTCCAATGAAGTGAAAAATAGATTGGGGACACTTGAACAGTTGGTACATAGTGAAGTGTCAATGATTGTGGCTGTTCAAAACTAAGTGATAATTAGTTCAGGTTATACTCAGAAGATTTGTCTATTCAAATAGTAGTGATGTTAGCCACAAATTCCTCCCCATCTCCTTCTAATATGATATCTAAGAGAATTTGTGCTTCGGTGTATTCTGGGAGTGAATTGCCTGACATCATTCTTATCGTGGAAATCCCCTATAGAAAATCTTGGTTCAAACCATTAAGCCTTAGCATTTTTTACTTAGATTTTCTACCCAACTACTTAATCATACTTTCAACACATTTATATGAAGGCATAGATACTACTCAATCACCTCAATATAATCATTCCCATATATATGCCTGTAACAAGAGAATGCCAGCCTCAGTTGCGGTATGCTTCTCTTGCTGAAGATCTCTATAATAGAAGATTCATCCATTCCTCCATCACTTTTCTTCAATGCCTCATTCAGCCTCTTAGCATCACAATTGGCAATGTGTTGGCTGATCACTTCGTCATGGTGGGATCTATGTGAAGTTGAAAGAGCTGCAAGAATCTGTTGACATTGCAAAAATGTCACCAATATTTCAACGTGATTTTAATATTGAGTGATCACCAACCTTTGGTCCCGGGTGTTCTGGTTCCACAGAAAGGATATCTTTGTCCATATGACTTCTGCACTTAGCAAAATACGCCTGCTTGCTGGCAAAGAGATGGCTCGACTTTCTGCGCACATAGATTTCGACTATTGTCTTGTAATCATTGGCACTTCCCCGTTCTATAGCATCCTTCGCCACCACTGCGTCACGCTCCGGTGGCTCCATCATCCATAGCCACAACCCAAAGTAAACTGGCTGCACATGAAGATCGCAAACTGTTAAACATCAAGTTGCATTTGTTATAATGTAACATGTAAAGTACTGTAACATATGTATGAGCATTACTTCACTTTCTGGATTGGCTTCCTTAATCCTAAGAAGGTGTTCGACAAGTTCTTCGCCATACATAGCTCGATAAACCTCTTTAGTCTGCCGTCTCTCATCTGAAGATTGTCGTGCCAAGACAAGAACAAGATGATTCGGCTGATTCTGGTTCATAAAAATTTCTCGACAAACTCTCTCATCATATCGGTCGACCGTGACTGAGGAGGAAGGAGCCATGATTGGTAGAGTTGTGGTGTAGCTTTGAGAACTAATGAACATTTTCTCAAAGAAGTTGTGATTTTTCTCAGGCCTTAGGCGCTTTATCTAGTGTGAAGTCTTCTGCAAGTACTGTAACTTTAAGTTGGGGTGTTTCAGCTTGAGTTGTTTCCAGCAATGAGAGAGTATTTGTGCGTTTGGTTTGAGGGAAAAGATGTTTGGGAAGGAGTTGGCTTTATTGAAATCCAACTAGATTCTGAGTGTGATGCTTGCTCTTTTTTGTATGCGCTAGCGTTGGTTTTTGCCTTTATAGCAGATTTGGGTGCTGTGGGGGGTTTGGCAAATTTCGTCCTCATGCTGTGGTGATCAAAGAGCAAGTAAAATGTGGGCCTATGATGATTGTGATTGTTCTAATGTATCTGAATTTTTGGTCACATGTTGCTTATTTACTTATTGTAGTCATAAAAGTTTCAACAATAAAATTTTGATTTTTCATATATTTGTTTTAATTTTTTATGAGTTATTTTTTTAATTAATTTGAGTTAAATTCAAGCCAAGCACGAGCTGCACTCGAACAAATGAATTCAAGATGAATCAAACATGAATATATATGCTAACCACAGATAATTTCTAGTATGAGCCGAACTCGAAAGAACAAAATTTTAAATAAGCAGAACACGAACAAAGAGTAAGCTCGCTAAAGCTCGGCTTATTTACAGCTCTAACCACTATTAAATATAAAACTTCTAAAAAAATTAGAATTTTATAATTTTTCATGATTTAAATTAATATGGATCAAACTTATTTTTGTAATTAAGAAAAAGATTAAAACAGTCCAATGACTCTATGAATGATCAAATTAGTCTTTCCTTATATTAAAATACTATTTTGCTCTCTCAAGTCCTGCAAATGAATCAAAATAGTTCTATCGTGAGACTATTTTAATTCTTCTTTAAAAAGTTGAGAGATTAAAATATTCTTTTAATATAGTTGAAGACTATTTTGATTATTCATAAAGAGTCAGATGACCATTTTCGTCATTTCTCTTTTTTAACTCAAAAGTTTTATCTCATATGTGATAGCTAATCAAATGATATTTGCTCATCATCAAATTTTTAAACAATGTGATTTGAGACTAATAATTTGTTTAAGACAATTGCAATTTTTTGTGAACATGATTATAAAATTATTATTGGGAAATTAATTTTTTTTTTGAAAGCTACTATAAAAAATAGTTTTCCAACATAAATTTTTTTTGAAAGCAACAAAAAAAATAGCAGTCAAACATAAACTATGATTATAAACTAAAAAGCAAAGCAATAAAAAAGCTATCCCAAACGAAATTTAACCAAAAGCCTCATCCTTGGCTGAACCCATTTTAGACTCTAAACCAAAATGATAGTTGATATGAAGTGCTCATACACAAAAAAATTATTAAAGCACGTGAGGCTTTAAAACTAACCTCATATTGTATAAATAAAAAATATATTTGTATAAAAATAATAAGAAGCCAAAATTTTTTTAAGGGAAGCTCATTATGTATCATCTATCGATTAAAAGCCTACTAAATCATATGATCATACTATGGGAATCTCTCGCCCTTATATCAACTGAGAAATATATATAAAGTCAATTTTTTTATGTTTGATAATGTTTCTCTTAAAGCTTAACAATCTACGGGATCTTATTGTGAAAATTGATATTATATTTATATAAAAAAATAATGACTAAACTTTAAATAATAGCGGTCTTTATAATAAATCCTAATAGTACAGCTCGAACTTTATTTGTTAAAAAGCATAGTTTCATACAAATAATTATCGCAAGAATAAAAATTTTGTTGATTTTATTTTGGCACAAAGTATGAGCCCCAATGAGAGATGATCCCATTAAAAGCACAATACTAATGCTTCTTATCACGATACTCGCCACTATTATCTGATCTGAGACATTTAAGCTTCAAACCTGTCTCAAGTTTAACCATGGTCTTCTACTTCTTAAAAGCATCAAACACATATGACTTATGTTTTAAGAAGTACACACTTACTTTCCTACTATGATCAGCAATAGATGTTAGAAAATATAAAGATCCTCCTATAGAAGTAACTGGAGCAGGACCCATACATCAGTATGCAGTAACTCCAACTTCTTTGACTTAAGCTTTGAACCAATATTTAAAAATTTCACTCTATGTTGCTTGCCATATACACAGTCTTTGCAAAAATCTAAATCTATAGATTTTAAACCATGAAGTTTTCCTCTAGTAAGAAGTGAATGCATACCTTTCTTACTCATATGATCAAGCCTCCGATGCCAAAGACCTTAATCAACATCTGAATCTACTCTTCTATTGATAACATACATGGTGCCTTAAATATTGCCACGAGCTATAATCATAACCTCTTTTATCACCTTCCACGTATCTCTCATAAATAATGTCATATGCCCTGAGTTTGAAAGGTGACTCACAGAAATTAAACTCCTCTTCAGACAAGGAACGTGCCTAATATTCTTGAGTCTCCAAATTGACCCATCCGACATTCTGACATCAACATCTACATGTCCAACAATGTTGCAGGACTTGTTATCTTCGAGATACACTTTATCTAAATCATCTTGAGTATAATTTTTGAATGCGTCCTTGTTAGGGCTTGTATGAAAAGAATCATCTGAATCTATCACACAAGATTTAGAATTGTCTAGAGATAAAATCAAAGAATATGACTGGCATTCTTCTGCAGATATATTTGTAGAATGATTTTTGTCTTGACCTCCACCACTGCCCTTCTTTGAAACTGTACAGTCCTTCTTCAAGTGGTCTTTCTTTCCATAACTCCACCAGACAACTGTTTCTCTACATGAAGTAGACTTTCCTCTCCTTGATTTAGATCACCCTCTACTGTGATTTCTCTCTAAACCCCTTTCTCTTGCTTCAACATTCAGAGCAAAATTTGAATATTCACCATTCTCCCTCTTGTGAACCTCTTCATCAAGCATAAATCCCAAAATGTCCTCAAAGTTCAGCTTTGAACTTCCTAAAAATTTACTCACAGCAGTAACAAGCCTATCCCAGCTTTCTGGCAATGAAGATAACAACAACAATAATGCCCTCACCTAATCATCAAAGTTGATGCCAAATGAACATAATTGACTCATCATAGTGTTCATATTATTTAGGTGTTCCATCATTAGGGTGTTGTCAAACATCTACATACTAAATAACTTCTTCATCAAGAACACTTTATTTGAGACCGATGACTTCTCATATATCTTAGTCTGCACGGCCATTAGATTGACTGTAGTCTTCTCATTTACGATGTTAAATGCAACAAATGAGGAAAGTGCAAGTCGTATCAAACCTAGTGCAGTCCGATCAAGAACCTTCCATTCCTCCAAAGTCATAGAATCTGGCTTCTTGGTAATTCCTTCCAAATATAAATACAACTTCTTCTGATACAACAAATCTTTAATTTGCATCCTCCATAATGCGAAGTTCAAATCATTGAACTTTTCAATCTTATACCTTGCTTCGTCCATCATTACTCTCACTCGATCTGAAGAAACTTTCTCGAATATCAGTTATTGGGGATGAGGAGTAAACACCACAATGAAAAAATAAGAAAGAAACTAAAAACAGCAAAAAATAAAGGACACCAGGATTTGACGTGGAAAAATCCAAAATAGGAAAAAAAACTATAGAGCCACACCGCACAAAGAAATCCACTTCAAAAATTAGGAGAAATAAGTACATATCTCTTCTCTCTCGCTCTCTCCTTAATTCTCTTCTCACATGCACTGTTCTCAATATCTTTCTACTCAAAATACAAGAGAAAATCAAATAAATAACCCCAAGGGATGCAACCCTTCACAAAAATGAGAAAGAAAACTGTCCAGTCAGTCTTGCAGCACTGCAGCTCTAGTTTAAGGCGCTGCGACGCTCAAATCTCTATCTTGATCTACTACAACGCCATATCTGGACCATTGCGGCGCTCCATTCTCTGTCATTTAGAGGAGCTCAGGAACGTAGCGCTGGGGCACTTGGGTACGCAGCGTCAGTGCGCTATAAAACCCCTGCACCCCCCAGCGAGCACGAGAAACTTGATGTCCGAAGCAATAGAACAATCCAATTGATCAATACAATCAGATTCCACATATAACAAGAACTGATGGATATTGATCTTAATAATCTTTTAGCTGATTACGGGCTTTTATTTTTTTATTTGGAGTTATGATGCCCATAAAAAAATAGAATTTGAAAAGCATATTTGGTGAAGGGACCTCATTAGCCAAAAAATCATAACTTCCCTAGAGGGTAATGGGAAAATGTTGCTCGGAGATTTACTAGTTATTTTACGATGTAGTTTATATGCGTCTTCATAAGCTGAATAATTATTTCTTTGAAGTTAATACTGAGTTGTTGTTTTATTGTCATGCTTAAATTAAAAAAAATACAAAATAAGTTAAAAATTTTGCAAGCATAACTTAATTCTTCAATTATAATCAAATGCAAGCTTTTACTTTAAAATGTATCATCCTTTTTCTTTTTAAAATATTTATTTATTTAGATAATAAATTCACCCACCCTTGAAAAGAAGGTTAGTTCTACCCCTGTACTTGCTCACTACACTTTAGTCTTCTTATTGTTAGTTCCGTGTAAAATTTGATTGTGTAGGGTCATACAATTAACTCAAACATCAATTTTGTAGGTTAAGCTTGACGAGGAGCTCGCGGGCAAGTTTTAGAGGGCATCGCAGCCAACTGTATAGCGCCGCAGCGCTGTATGCAGCATGACCAGTTGTAGAGAGTTGCAATGCTTCAAGCTTGGGTTGGAGAGACAAAGAGAGGAGCGTTGCAGCTTGCCAACCCTAGCATTGTGGCGTTGCGAATTAGGCTGAAGATAAAGTGTGGAGTGTTGCGGCGGTTCAAACCCCAGCACCACGACACTATGAGTAGGGCTGAGTAGTTTTTCTTCTTTCTTTATTTCTCTTGAAGGGTTGTGTCCTTTGGACGTGTTTAAGCACGTCTCTTATATGTTTTAAGAGATTATTATGTCTGAAGTTAAGGGAAAAAAAGAGAGCGAGTGAGAAGAGAGATTTGAACAATTTCTTCCAATTTTTTAGTGGATTTTTTGTTGTTGGGTGATTTCATCATTTTTTAATTTTTTTCACATTAAATGTTGGTATTCTTTCTTCTTCGTTGTACTTTTATTTTTCTTGTTGTTTGGCTGTGTGATTATACTTTTCAACACTTTAACCCATCTCTTGTTCAAAAGAAGAAAAAACTGG
The DNA here is from genome assembly GCA_019925795.1 of Dendrobium chrysotoxum. NCBI lineage: Eukaryota > Viridiplantae > Streptophyta > Magnoliopsida > Asparagales > Orchidaceae > Dendrobium > Dendrobium chrysotoxum. The sequence continues at coordinate 89,234,698 of CM034314.1, read as the reverse complement.
AATTTGCATGGCTAAAGGTTTTGGTACTTTGGGAGCAGGAAATATTATTGCTGGAACTAATATTTTCCATGAAGGAAGAAAATAGAGCGTACACATTTGAGTGTGGAGATTTAAGACCCAAATTTATTCAGATAGATCACAATGTCATTGAATTAGAATGTTAGAGGGGTTAGATTATGATATACTAACTCAATTTGATTATGATATACATAAGACTCGAGTCCAAAATCTCTTAGCTGGTAGACAGATCAAGATGGCCCAAACTTAGCTAAATACATTGAAGTTAACATAATCAGGCAAGTAAAAAAAAAAACGCCTAAGATATACTAACTCAAATTTGATTATGATATGTTCATAAGCATTGAATTTGCTTATACTCCAGCAATAAACGGCTCTACAAAGTACAAACATAATAACATTTTTGAATTTGCTTATAATTATGTGATAGAAACATAAATATTCAAGAATAATAATTACAAGGCAAAGGTCTTTTCAATGGACATTTTAAACTTCAAACAAGGATTGAAAAAACCTAAATACAAATTATATGATGAAAAATTCTGTTTCTGAATATTCTATCTTGAATTTGATCATGAAAAATTTTGTGGCCATTAATTTGCTTTGAAATAAATACAATATAAAATTGATTGCATTCATCTTCAAACAAATCTAATAATTTCAAACACATTCTGATCAAATTTGAAGACAATATCCTGACTTATTTCTCCTTATCACATCATATAGCAGGATTAAATTCTAGAAGTGAGGGATGCAGATGCAGCAAAAAATGAGCCAGAACTAGATCCAAGCTAAGCATTATCGCTTCTTCTATTTAACTTAGGCTTCGTTTGGAACAGCTTTCTTACTATTTTTTTAAATAATTTTTTATTTTATATAAAAAACTACTTTAAAAGACGTAAGAAAGTCGTCCCAAATGAAGCGTCCCATGCTTAGGCAGCTTCCTGCTAGTTCAGAACAAAACACATACCAATTTATATATTACAACTCCTCCACTTGAATGGAGAATCCGCAAGGACATCGCTTTGTCCGAACCAAACTCTCATCATCCAGACTCTGATTCTCCAAAGAGAAAACATGCTCATGCTCATGCTCATAGTCTTCATAAGGCGATCTACTAACTTTTATATCATCTCCTTGGATTTCTCTCTCCAAACTTTGACCACCATTAAGAAGACGGAGGATGGAAGGAGGTTCATTCGAGTTTTTTGCAGCAAAGGAAGCAGCATAAGAACTCTCTAAGCGCTGCCTGGTAATGATAGATGAGAGTAATTGAAACCATCTTGAAAGAGCATCTGCTTCATTCCTCCTTTTCTCCTCAGCTTCTCTCCTCTCTTCCTCCTCAGCGTATGCCTAGAAGATTCACAACAGAAAAAGATCAAAAGAAATATATTAATTATGTAGAAATAAACTCCAAAAGCATCCAGCTTAATACTTATTAGACTATATCGTACAGGGATTTTTACCTCCATGATTGCATCTCTGAACTCTGTGCAAACAACGATCCCTTCATAAACAGGATACGACCGGCCATTACGGAATTCAAAACCAACCATGGCATTTGCAAAATCAATTTCAAGCCTCCGTGCAACAGTAGCCAATCTGGGTAGCCTCAAATGCACAGTGCCATGCGGGAGGCACTTCTCAGACCATGCATCCACCCGACCATACTCATTCTACACTAAATGAAAACAAAGTTAGTGCTTCTCAAAAGATAAGATAAAATGATTTTAATATTTATATATGCTTATGGCTACATAACATGGAGCAAATATGGCAATAATTGTTTAATTGGATAATAGCTTAAATGGCCAACGAATCTTGATATTTGGGTTTTACAAACTTCAACCAGAGATATTTAAGCACCCTTAGTGTTCAAGCAGACGCACAAGAAAATAGATTTCTAGAAATATTGAAGTAATTCAGACTTTATTTGTCTGTATTTTCGAACATACGCACAAGCAAGAAGATATATTACTTGACAGGTAATGCACACCTCTTCCACAACTCTCAGGTCTATTTGGGCAAGCCACAGTTGCCTATAAAAACAATTGTAGAATTATTCAAAAAAAAAAAGAATTTTTGAAATTTAATGGTGCATTACAGGTTTTTTTATCTGAAAAATAACTTTATTATACTAGCTGATTTGATTATAAAAAACTACTCATAAAAAATGTCAAAAAAAAAAAAAAAGAAACAAGAATAATGTAGCTATATAGAGGGGTGACTAGAAAGATTATGAGAAAACCACCCCAAATGGACCTTTGAGGTAATTCAAACAGAACATTCATAAGCAAGTGCTATTGTATAATTCTTTCAGTCCATGATCTGCAATGGAATTTAATAAATTTTCCTTTTTTCTTCTTCATGCAAATTCTACAAACTCAGGTAGTCCTGACCAGATTGAGCATGGATAGAAAAAAGTTTTTATAGCGGAAGATACTATAGTCATGCCAATTATAATTTATATCATTTTCAAAATTAACGGGTTACAAATTACTCCATTATCCCCACCCACTAAAGTAAAGCAAAATCAAGTATATACAAGACCTGGGCAACTTCACTCTCCATTAACATACAATACCAACACAAATACATGCAGAGACATAAAATCTCATGGAAGTGTCGAGCACGATAATAATCCATCCAGTGTCTATTTCTTTCTGATCTATCCCTCCACATCTTAATATTATGAGGTAAGACGATTATGAAGATCTTACTTCTTACGTCAAATGCCTGAGTTTAAGTAAAATAAAATACAAGTATGTATAAAACGGTTGAAAGCAACATAAAAAAGGTGCTATCTTACCTTGGGTACGACTCCATTTACAGCATGAGGAAGTTGCAACGGTTCCACTTGCCACTTGCCAAACAATTCAATGCTCTTTTCTCCATCTTCAGCAAAACCAACATCAAATATTTGATCATTTTCTGTCTTCTTTGAGCGCTTTATAACCTGGAAAATTTTAGCATCTCTCAACACTGATAAAGATTATAATAGACCAAAAATTATTATTTTCCATAATCCTATGTATCTCACCTTAGCTGGAATTTCATTTTCTCTAATTTGCATTCCCTCACGTACCCATTTTTGTCTTGTCTGTACTGTCTGAACACAGGATCTGGGATACACGGGATGACCAGAGCAATAACCAACGATAGGACCCTTTGGATGGAGCGTTTGATACTTGGTCAGCCATTTTTCAATCGCATAAAGGTGGTGACTTTTATATGCCTGATGAGGAAGAATAAAAAATACTTGAGCAAGCAAAATTGCAGATCATTCAGCATGATACTACTTCAACTTAATACCAGTTGATTGGTTGGAAGTGGTTCAGTTAGTGCCCTAGTTTCCAGTTCCATATCCTCGAGAGAATTTCTAGTGGAAAGATTTGGTTTTTTAAGTGGAGTTTGAATATCATTTGCAACTCTAATTTGCTTGGAAGCCACTCTATTCTCCAAATTTACATGATCGGGGCCTCCTTGAGAAGCAGAACCTTCAGATGTTTTACTGAGCTGTGGCTTTAGATGATGGATTTCATAACTCCCTTTCATAACATCAGAAACATTTTCTTGAAGTTCTTCCAAATGAACGATAGCTCCTGTTTCACTAGACTCCAGCTCCTTCAGAGGTGCCAACACTGTATCCCACCAATGTGAATTGATTCGTTGTGGTGTAATCCTATACCAATGCTTGCAATACCTGAATATTCATGGAAAATTTAATTCCAGTGGCAGGCACCATTTCACCATAAGATGCTTATCAGGAATAGATTTTTAACAGTTCAGCTAAATTCTAGACAACATGAGAGACTCTAATAAGATAGTTTCTAAGTAGGCAGATCGAGTAACAGGTGCTTCACAACCAACTTCATGTTTTCCATGCAAAAGTTCAAACCTGTCATAAAAGCAGGAACATGATCTAGTTACTTCTCCTAGTGTTAAAGGAAGGGTACAATCTAAATTGAAGAATCTAGAGCTTTGATGTGTTCTTATATTTCACCATTCCTAGCCAACCAGCATACCATCGACACCAAAAAAAGCCGTGTTATGTGAATAATTCAAATAAATTGAGAAACATGATTTAATTCATAAAATAAAGATATTCTCGCAAGGATGATGGACTCGGTGCCAATTTTAGAACCTCCATCTACAGTCTTCCCTAAGGCTATTGAGTATTTAGTGTACAATATTTAAGGTGTATTGAGTAGAATTCAGATTCTACTGTGCATGTTATCTCTAACATGTGCATAAGCCACATTATTGACTCTAATAGAAGATGGATCAAAACAGTACCTCTCCTTCACCTAGCACAAAACACAAGAATAACCCCCAATTACAAGCTATCATACAGTACAACACAACAACAACAACAAGCCTTTATCCCACTATGTGGGGTTGGCTACATGAATCCTTTTTCTCCATTGTGTCCTAGTAAGAGTCAAATTCTCATCTAAATCTAAAAAAGAAAGGTCATTTCTAATATTTTCTAACCAAGTCTTTTTAGGTCAACCTCTACGTTTCTTAACATAAGTCAAATCTAATACATCTACTTTCCTAACCGGGTCATTGGAAGACCGTCATTTTATGTGACCAAACCATCTAAGGTGACTCTCTCTAATCTTATCTTCCACTGGAGCTACTCCAACCTTTTCACGTATATGCTTATTTCGTATCCTATCTTTAAGAGAAAAGCCACTCATCCACCTGAGCATCCTCATCTCTACGACACTTAACTTAATATTATGCTTCTCTTTTAATGGCCAACATTATGCACACAAGCTATCATACAGTAATGAACAAAAAATCAGGCTCAAGAGACATAAGTTCAATTTAGAACAATAAGTGAGAGTGAAATCAAAAAGATTTTGAACCAAAGCTGCAGCTGACAAGCACAATGCCACAATATGATGCGTTTCCATTTATACTGCAAGCTAACAAGATGAAAAATGTCTAGGTAGACGCCTGGGCATATTCTTGAAATAGGTCTTCTCTTACTGATTAAGGAATAAATCAGGATCTCTGTACCAGCAGCAGGTATAAATGAGTGACAAAAATGCGAGGCTAAACACTAGCTTGCTTCATTATTAATTTCATTCATTTTCACCCACCCTCGCACAGTTTCTTCTTGATTTTGCAGCTTTTTCAACCCAACTTTCCAATCCAAATATTTCCAATGTACAAAGAGGCTTCGCAAAGACAGGATGATGTAGGACAGTTAAATTTATAAGTTTTGTCAATGTTGATTCATAACCAACCCCTCAACATTATTACATATGCCTGAAAAGAGAGGATAGAATGATTAGAAAAGTTTTAAGAACTGTTTTGAAGATTCTCTAATAGTCGGCAGCCTTTTCAAAGCCAATTTGCAAAGAAAAAGAAGACCAATGATAAACATAATGACAACAAGGCAAGCAGGTAGACTTGTCAATGTAAGCTAATAATTCTTGTTGTTGATGTTGGTTTTCCCCCTTGAAGAAAAGAGAAGTCCATCTCTTACTACTTGGGTAAAGAAGGTGACATGTAACCTAATCTTAAACTTCGATCTCATGTTTCTAGAAAATGTCTGGTTGCATTTTTATTTTTTCTAGACCCTTAAGTTGTTGGGTTATGAAGCCTTGTGATGAAGCTTGGGCGTGTAAGGAAATTAGGATTGGGATCTGCAAAAGGGTTGCAAGAAGGGTGCAAGATAGCACATGGGAGTAACGAAAGCTAGAAACAGGATTAACCTGCTTTGATACCATGCTGATGGAAAAGGAAATTGTGTCTTATTCAGTAGGAGAGTGATGCGTCTTGGAAATAAAACATCAAAGGAGATAAGAAATAAATGCAGGAATACCAATTTAGAGGCTGAATTTCGATTTCTTTTTAAAAAATAATGCAAGATACAATTGATCTACTATTCGAGAGGTTAAATCATCTCTCCCAGAACCCTAGATGTCGTTAGGAAACTCACAACGTACCCTAGAATAAACTTCAGCAAAACATAACCTCAAACCCTAGACAAACTCTCTATTAAATAGCCATAACATATAAGAAATAGAATTGGAAGCTTCCTAATCCCTAATCCAATCCTTCCTAACATATAATAAACATAATTGGAAGCTATAATAATAATAATAATAATAATAATAATAATAATAATAATAATAATAATAATAATAATAATAATAATAAAATAACATAATTAAAACCTCCCTAATTAAATTATTCCTAACATATAATAAACATAATTGGAAACCTTCTTAAATAGTTCCCCTTAATTAGAAACCTTCATAAACAACTCCCCCTTGATTAGGAATTTTCCTAAACAGCTTCCCCTTAATTCCTCCTTCTCACATAATGAATAATAGCTCCCCTAGGCCCTACAAGACGGCCCCCCTGGTGTATCAATACTTCCCTCCCAAAGAGCCACCTTGTCCTCAAGGTGGAACAAAGGATTGTTCATCAAGAAGTCCTCATTGAGCCATTGCCATGTATTTGTGCCTTTGACAGATACAGCAGCTGGCCACCATCTCCTCCACATCTTTCTGGTGGAGCATTCTAGAATCCCTAAAAATATACGACATATTTGTTTTTGAGTCATATTCTAGCTGAGAATAAGTTGGATCTGCAGGGAGTTCCCATACTTCAGATGATGTATACTCATACAGAATACCCCCAACACAATGAAATATGTGCTCTTTGACATCCTTACCTTGATGAACTTCCAGGATGACCTTCTGGAAGTAGAAGGTAGATCCCCATCACAAACAAATTCCTTTCTCAGTGCTTCTTCAACATTTTTCTCAATTCTAAACAATTTCAAACATGAACTAATTGGATGATCTACCAATCCGTATATTATTTCATTTAACACAAACTGTTATACTTTTCTGGCGAAGCAACTGTCTTGAATTACATTGGGAATACCAAGGTTGCGAGCTCTTTTTATTGTATCCTTTCATTCTGACTTCAGAAATGAGTTTTCACATGTTACAAAAGATTATCAATGAGGTCTAGTAAAGATACGTCGCTTTTGCTCCCTATCGTTAATGATAGACTAATGAGTCTAAGAATTCTAGCAAGAGCTAGGTACAATTTTTGACTCTCAACATTTAAGAACCAAGGAGGCATGCGAGGAAACCTGTACTCACTGGGCATGCTCTCTGAAGGACTTTCAATGGACAACTAAAAGACAAGAGGCAAATCATCAACATTAATAACACGGCTTACACCACTAGAAAGAGAGCTAGCCTTTAGCTCAATAATTGAGAGTAGGTAACCCACTGAGATTGGTTTAGATGAAATTAACTTATCAATGGAGCCACTAAACTATAAATTGTGACAAAAAAAGAGCATTAAAAAAATCCAAGAAACGAGCTGCCTTCAAAGGCGAGCAGAAAATGTGATCATCTACAAGCTCTAGACCTGCATAATACATTAATGTAAGCAATCTCCGTGCATGTGAGAGTGTAGCTACTTTTTCACTTCTTAGAATTACTTTTTGAAGTCTTTCTAGTAAGCTCATAAATAATTCAGAGAAGTCCGTTTCTCTTAGAATTTGCCTGCCAGAAATGAAGAGAGACTTGAGAGAATCTTCAGCAGTACTCGACACAACATTTGAATCATCACGAACAAGAACACACAAACACCATAAATGCATTAATTTGCTCCTCCGCAAAGTAAAAGTGCAGTATGACGATAGGCCCATGATACCATCAACAAGTGCTTTGCTAACCTTCTCAACAGGATGAAAACAAAGATGCGGAAAGGTGGAAAACCATAACGTATCAACATGAGTAGAAGTTTGATCTACCCAATCCTTTGACTGTTGCATATATAATGACCTTGCTCCAGAAAAAGTATCATGATTTTTCACCTTACTCTCATATATTTTTCTAGTCTGTACTGATTGACACATTGAATCTTTTGATTGATTATGAAGACTGGTAGGCCATTAACGGATCACATCCAGAACTATTTGGGTTGATCCATTCTAGTTCTGATAACTGCACGTAATCTTGCTAGTGGACATCTGCAATCCACAGAGGTTTACATTATCCCTTAAAACTACTATCAAGAACTCAGATAACCCAAGAACTGCATGCTCAATGCCCCCAACATTTCTTGCAGCTCCACTTATCATAAGAAAAGATTTGTGAAGCGACTAACCATACCCGAAAGGAAAAAAAAGCAAGTGCATCAAAAGTTCCAACCTGAATTTCATCATTTGAACCTTCCGGCTTAATCAATTCGATGTCAACTTTGTCCTTTGAGATCTCTGTATTAGCTATCTCCTGTGTCTCAACCTCAACATTTCCATCTTAAAAAATACCCACATCAGTAGAAATCAAAGGTGTTTTTACTTGTCTTCTTTCATTCTCAGATGTTGGTTTGGTTTAAGTGTCTTTCAAATCTTCATTTTTGGATTCTGAAAACACAGTTTCTTGGGATGTGGATGTCTCGGCAGAATCACTTTACACAGGACTTAGATTTTGATCAGCACCATCAACTTCGCTTTGCGAGTTTATTTCTTTGCTCTCTTTATTCACATTTTTCTCCTTGTCGATCAATTTATCCTTAGAAGCCGCTTGTGTTTCACTTATTGAACTCTCACTCTTCTCCTCAATCATTCACACTTCAACTTTCTCACCCTAAGATCACCACCGCCTCAATAGCTTCTTCCTCCTCCAATATAGCGGTTGTCATGATCCCTTCATGTTTCCCTCCTATATCGAGGGTGGGAATCCCACCTTTCTTCCATTCGCCTCCCATGATCCAATCCCCATGGCTCTACTCGTCCATCTCCTTTTCCAGTTGTCCACTCCCCTTGTCCAAACAACCTCCCATAGTGGTCGGTCACCCTACCACCTCCATCATAAAACTCCCTTTCTGCTGTCCCCCATCCGAAAACCCTATTTCGCTGCTTATCAGAGCCCTAGGAGGTGACTCTTGATGAAAGGAGCTCTTTTCGTCGAACTCTTCCCATATGATCTCTTTTCCTTTAGATTCGGCCAAGAGAATCCTGATCAAATCATGGTGGGGGAGAGCAATCGGAACCGTCGGTGGAGTTTTTGATTGCATCTCAATGAGCTTCTTCAGCATCTCCTCTAATCGTTCAAATCGGCTCTCCATCCGATTTTCCCACCCCAAATTTGATTTGCTCCATTTTGCCTTTCCACGTATCCACCTTCTTTGGTGTCATCTCTCCAAAAACCTCGCTCTGATACCAATTTGACACGTCTTGGAAATAAAAACAACAAAGGAGATAAGCAATAAATGCAGGAATACCAATTTAGGGGCTAAATTTGGATTTATTTTTCAAAAACAATGCAACATACAATTGATCTACTATTCAAAAGTAGATTAGCTCTCCCACAAACCCTAGATGTCGCTAGAAAACTCACAACAAACCCTAAAATAAACTTCAGCAAAACATAACCTCAAACCATAGACAAACTCCCTCTTAAATAGCCATAACACATAAGAAATATAATTAGAAGCTTCCTAATTAAAACCTCCCTAATTAAATCATTCATAACATATAATAAACATAATTGGAAACCTTCCAAATAGTTTCCCTTAATTAGAACCTTCCTAAACAGCTCCCCATTGATTAGGAACCTTCCAAAACAGCTTCCCCTTGATTCCTCCTCCTTATGTAATGAATAATAGCTCCCCAGAGCCCCACAAGGTGGGCCCCCCTGGTGTATCAAAGAGAACCTTATTATAATAAGGAAACAAATAATAGGTCTTAAAGGACACCCAAATAAACAAAGTCCTACTAACTCTAAATAAGCATCTTCCCTAAAATTATAATGCCAACACTAATAGGTTACATGTAGAACAAATACCAAAATTTCCGTCTACATAAAAGAAAAGCCATCGAATTTTATTTTCTTAAGAAAAACAAGCACCTTAAGTTAAATTCAAATTTTGGAGGATACTAAGATGAGGGAAGAAAAAGACAACTGAAGTATTACATCATCAAACAAATTAAGCCCTCAGCAGTATCTACTCGTTTCATACAAGTGTAATGGAGTGACGTGAGAGAACAATGATATACTGTTAATTGTCTGAAATTTCCAGACATAATGATGCCGCATGCTCATCATAACAGTTGTTTGTTGTTCCGTTATTAGGACCAGCTTAATGAAGTCTTCTAGATACTTGTGTAAGAATCTAGAAAACCAGCCTATTGATAAGTGTTATCAGCTATTAGAGTTGGAAGTTTATTCTCTTAATCTAATAAACATCATAGCTTTTGCACTAGTATTCAAAATTTTATTGTCCCCATCTGATTATTGAGCTTTCTAATAAAACAAACTTTTGAGTTTAGAGTTCGTTTGGGCAATTGTCTGTAAAAGTAGTCTTACAATTGGTATGGGGAAGTTAACTTTTTGAAAGTGGTGGATATTACAATTTTTTTTGGAAAAAAAAAAACAAATGATAACTTTCTCATGGTAACCATACTAGCAAATTTGACTGTTAAAGGATGCTTCTCATCACAAAATTTCTAAAAAATAACAAAAAAAATTATAGCTAAACAGACATGTGACAGCTTTCTAAAATTGCAAAGCATTGAAAAGCTACTCCTAATGAACACTTACTCGCTCTCTTATTTTCTCCTCAAAGGAATAATCTATATGCAAGTTTCAAAGAAACACAGCTTCCGCTTGCACATTTACCGCAAGCTGTACAATCTTACAGAAGTCTAGGATTGGCAAACTTATAACTTTTACTACTGTTAACAGGCATATATACACTCATTTCACAAGCATTGTTCTTAAAATCAAACAAACAAAGGTATACCTTCGAGTCACATCTTTAGCACCATTACCAGCAAAAGCAACCACATATCTCATTGGCTTTTTACAAACAGCGGCAGCAGGTTCTACATTTTCAACGTCATCAACTAAACCATTAGCAGCATCAACGTGCACCCATCTTCCAGCCACTGTTTCATCACTACAGTAAACTTCTGCCCAATACAAGGGAGGCCCATTTTTCCTCGACCAAACAGCACCAGAGCTACGAGTACTTGAAAACAAAGATTCTCCAGTCTTTGCGATCCTCATTTTCTTCATATGGGAACTGGAAGTTGATGAGTTATGTAATTCATCCATATCCAGGCTTTTCGTTGTTGTTGCAGTAGCTGAGAGAGCCATTGCCAGCTGCAACTCAAATTCTAAATCACCTTTCCTTTTTGATCCTTCATCATATTTGGTGGTACAAGAACCTACATTCTCAGCACCTCCTTGGCTCATTGAAGCATGCTTATCATCTTTTAAGCTACTAGCAACAGCTAAGCCTCTGCGGACGTTCTTATTCCAGGGTGCGTTGGGGAGCTTGCTACTATTTGTAGTGTTAGGGTGAATGGCTTCATCTCTGGAATCTGATAAATGATCATCGTCAGGAGTATGGATTTTAGTAGGACTTGAAACAGCACTAATAGAAGAAGATATCTTCGTATTCAAACGAGGAGTATTAATGCTTGAATTTCCAGGCACGTCAACATCTGGCTTTAGAGAAGCCACGTCCATATTCGAGACAAACCTAGAAGTAAAAAAGAAAAATAATATTTCAATTCTGATCTGCTTCCATGATGTCAATATTGCTCTCTGAAAAGTGATGAAAATAGATAATTTACATGATTAATTTTTTTCAACAATAAAGCGCCAAAACACTTATCAAGTACCTCAGCATAAAAACAATAGGCATTGATTAAACTGAAGTGTTTTTCAAAAGGATCAAAAGAGCTACTAGCGACGAGAAAATTTACTCAGATAAGTTAGGATTATTTCCATTAATCAAATCTAAAAAGCATTTTTGCATATTTTTCGGGTTATAGATTATGATGCACCGATACTTCTCCTCGAAGAGGTGTGCAGTGTCTTACATGTATCCGACACGACACCCGTCTGACATGTCTCCGACGCGTGTCGGACATGCTGAAAACATATCCGATTAAAAAAATATTAAATACAAATCGGACATGTGTCTTAAACATTTTATGAATTTTTTATAATAAAATGTTTGGTATTTAAAATTTTTATTTATTTAAAATATAAAAACTAAATTTCTTATTTCCGATCCGCAACACCAAATCAATCACCCGCACTCAATACACCATCCATTGAATATTTTTATTTTCATTTATTTTTGGCGGGTTGAGACTTTGGTTTCACAACAATGTCCGATGTCATCTCAACATCACCGTCTGACGTCGTTACAACATCGACATTTCAAAACCATCTCAACATAAAAGTCTGACACTATCTTGACATTGATGCTCGACGCTAGCAATTTCTACACCCACAACTTGATAGCTCATCTTTGTTCGACGTCGTCTTAACATCAACGACCAACACCCTCTCAACATCGACGTCCTATACTTGCTGCATAACATCGATGCCCAACTCTCGACAGCATTGTTGTATCCTCTCTCGATGCCGTCAACTCTCGACATCTTAATATTAATCATTTTGAGCACAAATTCTAGTTAAATGACTTATTATTTCTAAATTATTTTTAATATTATATTTATTCAATTTCTATACAATATTTTTAAAATGTATAAATTATAATACCATATCCAACCTGTGTCCGTGTCCTATATTTTTAATAATTGACCTATCCCGTGTCTATGTCGTGTCGTATCCGTGTCGCAGTATTTATGTCTGTGCATCATATAGGTTATAGACGTCGAGGCAAAAATATGCTTTAGTTAGACAACCTTTAGAACCCATTTTATTAAGTAATATAATGCATTATTTCAACATAAGAGTGACAAATACTAGTTTTGTACTAGTAAAGGCTTTGAATGCCAACCAAATACAAGCACAAAGTTGGCACTTAAACCCATTATGGAATTATATATATATATATATATAACCATCTAGCATATTTGATCATGCTTCAATTAACTGTGAAGTGCATCTAACAGAGGTTAAACTATGTTTTTCACTACATACTGACCGACCAGCTCATGCAACCTAACTAAGAAGAGTATCCCCCCCCCCCCCCCCCCCCCCCACACACACATTGTAACGTGCAGACACATTAAAGAATAGAAAGGCTGCAGGTATGCATGGACATGGGATGACAATATTTGAACTAAGTATAGAAACTGCAATTGAGAAATTATATTTGAACAAATCAATATATGAACATCATCAACATTAGTGGCCTTATCAGAACTATTTGGGGTTGTTTTTATGAATTCTCATTTTTTATATATTCCTGTTCAACGTAGCATGAGGTGGCAAACATATTCATTGAAATTTCTTTTAAACAACTTCTATCCAATTTATCTTAAATATTCTTAATCCTTTGACCCTAATTATAATTACTAGTCCAATTCTCTTAGAAAAATAATTAACAGAAGCTTCAATTAAAATTAAAGTCAGATAACAACTTTTCAAAATTTCCATATAGTTTTAGCTGATATCACAAATTTTCCAACTCATGATTTTAATCATCATTTGGCCTATTTTGACAATTTCTGCCCAAATGTGCTGAAAATCTAGTCATATGAGCCTCACTTACGACATAAAGATACTTGGTGACAGACATCCCAAAAAAAATTTATCAAATGTGGCTTTGAGTTCCACTATTTCTAGACTTTGCGCATCTTAGTTCTGAAATTTGCAAGCTGCATCCCTTAGCTTTCCCATTACACTAGTCTGTCACTGATAGTTGGAAGTGGTGACTAGCGATTGGTCAAAATGATATCCTTGCAAGAAAGGGCAAGTTATCAACCCTCCAAATGCACCCACAAACTACTCAAAATGAGATGGGAAGAGAGAGAGAGACCCTTACCCACTACAATACTCTAAAATGTGCCAAAAGGAGCCAATAAGTAGTGGAGACAACATCTATGCATGAATGGTGGCCCAGTTGCTGGCCAACCATTGCACCGTAGAAAGAGGGACAATGGCTGCAAACCAAGCACTTGGCACCACTCCTCAATTCACTCTTAAGTGAGAGAAAGAGAAGATAAATAGAGGTTTGATGATGCACTCATAATTTTTAGGCCATTTTGGTATTTTAAATAGAAATTATAATATAAAAACCAAAGTAGTTTGACTTTAGAAGTAAAGGGACCAAAGTGGAGAGTTGCGGAAAATCATAGACCTAAATAGGACCTTGAAAAATGATCTTTCCATCCATGCTAAATTTTATAAACATTATTAGCAGCAGGATCAATGATGCAAGCACTCCAGCCACAAAATGCCTACAATCATAACAATTGTGGCACAGAAGAAAGTAAGGGAGCGGATTATGTAATTATGCTCGTAAAAAAGATTAGACATTCCATGATCCTCAAACCTAAACAAAACAACTACCATGATAATAACAGCAGTTGACAATGGTTAGGCTTCCGACAAGCCAAAGCAATCAAGTATTCTTCATTATTTTGAAAACAAGTCAGGGAATTTATTATAGCTAGGGCGAAATAATCAAAGTTAATAATAGGTTTAGAAAAATTATGCAGTTTAGACAAAGATAAATAAATAAAGATCCAAATGATAGTTAATGATAGTGGAAGGTGTTGCTCTTAGATAGCTTGAACCATGTTAAATCCTAGCCTCTCATTCCCATATTAATCCTATAGCTACGAATAGAGATCCGAGGGATGATATGCTCACGTTGGGTACCTTCCTAGTTAGGCAGCAGATTTAGGAAGGATTTTATTGCTTATTATTCTATAATTATTTGTTTCTCTATTAAAGCTCTTGTATAGATCTATAAATAGGGAGTATGATGTATAATAAAATTCAAGCTTTTCCCTCTCAAACTCCTTATTTCAACATGGTATCAAAGCCAACGGCCTTCATTGCCGTTGAAGAACGATCGTAGATCATCGGAGGAGGAAAAGAAGAAGAAAAAGAAAAAGAAGAAGAAGGGATCAGAGCTATCAGATGGGGCCGACGCCTTCTCCAGTCGCGGCTTCCTCACTCTAGGCACGCAAAAACTCGATCCGGCATTCATACGCGAGAAGGGCCGCTCGACTCTCGGTCACCCTAGCCCTCGGTCGAACTCACGAGAGCAGCAAGGAAGGTCGTTCGGTCTGCCCAAACGGAGGACCAGAAGACGGAGCCCAGCCAACAGGAAGACACGCACGCGGAATTGTGCGGAAGAACCGAGCATTGCGGGACAAAGCCGATCTCCTGCTTGCGACTTAAGGGGCGGAATGGTGCAAAAGAACCGGCTCTGTGCGTGCCCTAGCTACCCAATCCGATTCTTTTTTTAAGACTTGGCTTGGCCGGTTATTTAAACCGAGAAGTTTAAAAAAAAACCATCGGCATTTATTACCGTAATTAAAGATCAGAGGGATCTTTTTTTTTTGGAAGCCTTCATTACTATCCAGGATCAAACATATAATTTTCATTACTATCATTTGACACAACAATGTCAGAAATTAATTCTTCCCAGAGCACTGCCAATTTGAGGATCCTATGGTGCACCAAGGATGGGGTGACCTCCAAAGCATGCAACCTTCCTATCGTCTAAATGGGAAGAATTATCTAAAGTGATCTCAATTTGTGAAGACCTACTTAAAAGGGAAAGAAAAATTACATCACCTCCTCGGAAGGAGGATCAAAAGAAGGAGATCATAATTTTTGGGTATAAGATGAAGCAGACTCCATGATTATGTCATGGTTGTGGAATTTCATGACTCCAGAAATTAGCGAAACATTTATGTTTCTTTCCACTGCAAAGGACATATGGGATGCCGCCAAACAAACATTTTCAAAAGCTCGGAACGCTGCTCAAATCTTTGAAATCAAGGTCAAAGTAAGAAGCACAAACCAAAGAAGCAATACCGTGACGGAGTATGCCACTGTTCTACAAAACCTATGGCAAGAACTTGATCACTACAGATGCATAGAGACCAAGTGTCCAAAAGATGCTGCTATCCTAAAAAACTTTATTGAAAAGATAGAATTTATGATTTTCTTGCAGGACTTAATGCGGAATTTGATCAGCTGAGAGTCCAGATCCTTGGCAAAGAGGAGACACCATCATTAAATGACACCATTTATCTCATTCGTGCGAAAGAAAGCTGATGAGAAATAATGTTAGAACCAAAAGTTGTTGAAAGCTCAGCAATGGTGATGACCAAAGAAGCACAATGGAAGGACAAATGTAAGGACTCCTCAAAATTTAAGGATAAAGACTCTCTTTGGTACAGTTATTGCAAGAAGTCAAGACACAAAGGAGACGTGCCGAAAGATATATGGAAAACCCCCCAGTAAGGAGTGGAATCAAAGAAGTACACCATAGGCCAACAATACAACATTTCAGCCTAACCCAGAAACACAGTCCAGCTTTAGAAAATTCAATAAGGAAGATATTGATAAACTAAAACAACTCCTAGTATCTCTTGAAAAACCAAACGCATTTTCCTCTCTTGCACTTTCAGGTAAGTTTCCTCTTTCCATTGGTTTAAGTGTCTCTAGAAATCATTTAAAAGGATTATGGATCATTGACTCAGGAGCCACAGATCACATGACACATTCCCCTACCCACTTCGTCAATTATACTCCTTGCCCAAGTAACAAAACAATCATCACTGTTGATGGTTCTCTGACCACAGTAGCAGGCCAAGGAAACATACCCCTATCTCTCTCCCTCACCCTAAAAAATGTGCTCCACATATCTCAATTGTCCACAAACCTAATATCTATACAGAAACTTACCAAAGACCATCCTTGTTAAGTAATATTTAACCCTGCTTATTGCTTATTTCAGGACCAGAGTTCGGGGAAGACGATTGGACGTGCTAAGGAGAGAGCTGGACTGTACTACTTGGAAGAGCTGAACAAATCTAAAAATAGCTACTCTATGTTATCTCTAATTGATAGGAAATCCACTATATGACTTCAACATTATAGATTAGGACATCTCTCTTTTGATATCCTAAAACATATGTATCTAAAATTTTTTCAAAAGTTAGAAAATAAACATTTTCATTGTGAAACTTGTGAGTTAGTTAAACATAAAATAGCTTCATTCCCAAATAAAAATGCGAGATGTGATACTCCTTTCTATCTTATTCATAGTGATATATGAGGACCCTCAAAAATCCCCAACATCTCTGGGGCACGCTGGTTTGTATCGTTCATTGATGATTGCACTCGAGTCTCTTGGATCTATCTCCTCAAAAATAAATTCGACGTTAGCAACATTCTTCCCATTTTTCACACAATGATCCAGACTCAATTCGGGGTAAAAATAAGAAAATTTCATTCTGACAATGCTAAAGACTATTTCAACCAAACCTTATCCTCCTACGTCCAAAGTGAAGGTATCATCCATGAGTCCTCTTGCGTTCACACCCCACAACAGAATGGGGTAGCGGAAAGGAAAAATGGTCACCTTCTAACCACCACTCGTGCCTTCCTATTCCACCACAGTACACCCAAATCCTATTGGGGAGAGGCCCTCCTAACTGCCACTTACCTCATAAACTGACTAGTTTCATCAGCCCTGGGACTAAAATCTCCAATGGATATCCTCTCCTCCTTTTAGCCCGAGTTTTGTACCCGTAGTAACTTTACACCCAGAATCTTTGGGTGCACTGCCTATGTTCATATTTACAGTCAAAGTAGAGGAAAATTATATCCAAGAGCACTCAAATACATCTTTGTTAGATATTCAGCTATCCAAAAAGGGTACAAGCGCTATCATCCCCCTGTTGATGTTAACTTTGACGAACAAAACTCCTACTTTCCCAAACCACATCTTCAGGGGGAGACAAATTGAGGAAGATGAGGAAAACGAGCTTGTCCCCCCTGCCCTTCCTCCACCACCTCAAACCAATCCTCTTGAACTCAAAATTAGGGAAACTAAGGAAAAAGCTGTCAGTAGATTTGGAAATGTTTACTCCAGGCGTACAAGTTAAAACTATGCTCCAAAACAGATCCAGGAATCTAAACCATCTCCTGAAATTAAGGTAAATACAACCTGACCACCTACCTTGTAACCCATAACTAACTCTATTTCTTTCAATAATTTTTTATCCTCACACAAAAACTTCCTAGTTACACTAGAAGATATTCATATTCCTAATAATGTTTCTGAGGCCTTCTAATAAAAATTGAAAAAATGTCATGAAAGATGAAATGTAGGCCCTAGAGGAAAACAATATATGGGAAATCATCAACCTTCCAAAAGGGAAAAAATCAGTCGGCTGCAAATGGGTGTTCTCTGTAAAGTACAAAACTGATGGTACACTAGAAAGGTACAAAGCAAGACTAGTGGCGAAAGGGTATACTCAAATATATGGCATTGACTACCAGGAAATCTTTGCACCTATAGCCAAAATGAACACTGTCAAGATCCTACACTCACTAGCAGCTAAGTACAACTGGCATCTAGAATAATTAGATGTAAAAAATGCATTTCTACGAGGGGACTTGGAGGAAGAGATATTTATGGAGATACCACAAAGATTTAAGAAAAAATCAGGAAGTGACAAGGTGTGCAGGTTAAGAAAAGCCCTATATGGGCTAAAAACAATCACCTAGGGTCTAGTTTGGAAGATTCTCAAAATTCATGCTTCTTAATGGGTATCGACAGAGTCAAGGGGATCATACACTATTCTTTAAACACTCAGACTCAAGGGGAGTCACAATATTATTAGTATATGTGGATGATATTATCTTGACTGGGAATAATGAAGAAGAGAAAGTTAGTCTAAGGAAAAGTCTTACCAAAGAATTTGACATTAAAGAATTTGGTAGACTAAAACACTTTCTCAGAATTGAAGTAGCCCACTCCAGCAAAGAAATCTTCATTTTACAGCAAAAATATATTAAAGATCTTCTGAAAAAAACATGTAAACTAGCTTGCAAACCAGCACCAACACCTGTTGAACCAAACCTTAAATTGGGGGACGCCATAGAAGATCTAGATGTAGATAAAGGGGCTTACCAAAGACTCATAGGGAATATAATCTACCTCTCCCACACCAGACCAGATATCGCATTTGCTGTAAGTATGGTTAGTCAGTTTATGCAGAATACAAACCAGGCTCATATGCAAGCAGTAGACAGAATACTGCACTACCTGAAATGAAATCCAAGGAAAGGGATTCTCTTTAGAAGAGACCACGGAATAACCCTAGAAGCATACACTGATGTGGATTATGCAAGATCACCAATAGACAAAAGATCTACATCTGGATACTGCACATTCCTAGGAGGAAACCTAGTTACATGGAGAAACAAAAAACAGAATGTGGTGACAAGATCTAGTGCAAAAGTAGAGTATAAAGCTATGGTTTTGAGAATATGTAAGTTACTATGGATCAAAATGATTCTAGAAGACCTAAGGATCAAATGGGACAAACCCATGAAACTACATTGTGACAATAAATCAGCAATCAACATAGCCCACAATTCAATCCAGCATGACAGGACTAAGCACATAGAAATGGACAGACATTTTATTAAAGAAAAATTAGACAATGGTCTAATATGTATCAACCATGTATCATCAAAGGATCAATTTATAGATATCCTTACTAAAGGATTGGACAGCTCCGCTTTTCTCAGAATGATTGCCAAGCTGGGAATGACAGATCCATATTCCCCAGCTTGAGGGGGAGTGTTAAATCCTAGCCTCTCATTCCCATATTAATCCTACAGCTACGAATAGAGATCCGTGGGATGATATGCTCATGTTGAGTACCTTCCTTAGTTAGGCAGTAGGTTTAGGAAGGATTTTATTGCTTATTATTCTGTAATTATTTGTTTCTCTATTAAAGCTCTTGTATAGATCTATAAATAGGGTGTATGATGTATAATAAAATTCAAGCTTTTCTCTCTCAAACTCCTTATTTCAAGAAAACACTATTTTTCTTTCCACTGAAGTGGAAAATAGCTATCTGATTATAACAGCAAAAGCAAGTCAATCATCATATGACCTTAGCAAGGACCATTCTGAAATATTTACACTATAAAGGGTGTACATAATTCACGAGGCTTCCAGGAAAGCATCGCATGAGAACAAGATAATGCAAACTATTTCAATGCAAGCAAGGATGACATGATTCCACAAATCAGTATTATTTTAATTGAATATGGGCTAAATTTGTTGTTTTGGCAGACCAGTACCGACCATGACATAATTACTGTTACAAAAATCTTTCAGATCGCTCCAGAAGTATGGCAGTTTCCTAAAACAGAGAAAATGATGCTCTTTCATACAATAAAAAAAGAATATAGAATCAATATATCAAACATTTATTTGTCAACCAAAAAGATTCACATCTAATATTATGGTAATGAACATACTCACCTAGTTGTTAGGTTGAGAGCTCTGAAAAGCGCCACTGATAGAGCAGCAATCTAGGTACATAATACCATATGAGAAACATTAAATCCTTGTTCCAAATATAATAAGTCGAAATCTGAATGAAGTCAGGATAACTCAGCATAAAAAAAGAAATATTTATTAAGCTGAAAAAGCATAAAAAAACCATGTTAACCATCGAAATGGGGAAAAACCATAAAATCTAGACTGTGTAACAAAAATGAGGGGAGTTTATCTATCAACTAGAACAGAAGGCTAATATTGCAAGATGGTATGTACATGACAGAAAAAAAAATTATTTATGAATAATTATGAATTACATCATGTGTGTTGTGCAGTATGCGAATATCATGCAGACTCAAAACAGAAATTTTATAAAAGTACAATTGGACCCGTCATGTTACATGGATTTGATTGTTGAGCATCAAAGAAGACAACAGACAATGTTGAGTGCAGCTAAAATGATAATGTTAAGATAAATGTTTGGTTAAATTAGAAAGAATGGAATGAAAGATGTTTATATCAAAAAGATTATGCAATACACCTATCAACATAAGATAATGAAAATTAAATTTGTGGTTTGGGCATGAATAAAGATGAAACAAATAGGGTAGATAGATTAAATTAATTCAAAAGAACAAGAAAAAAAAGGATAGACCATAAATAACATGTCTGAAAGTTCTATTGTGATTATAGATAACATGCAAAATATCTATCATGATTAGAATTAACACCTCGTGCAACCCTGCAAAGGATAAATGAAAAATAATCCATTAAGCTGACTTTAAATAGTAGAGAAAAGTAATAATGAAAATAAATAAACAAAGAGCAATCCAATCAATAGAAAGACGCATTGCAGCTGTGCAAGATAAATTATGACATATTCAGTGTCTTCTTTTAAATAATAAAAATTTTCTTGTCATTTATCATATAATGTTTTACTCAAAGGTAATATGCCATAGTATAAGAGCTGAACAATTAAAAAAGGGATTGTGCTGGATCGTATTTTTAAGGACTTATTTTTGTCGTATTTGCTTTTATATAGCAATAAAAATTGGCCAAGTCAGCAACCATGATTAATTAGGGTGATTCTTATATTCTAATAGACCCTATAAAATATTTTATAAAACAAATTATAAATGTAATTAAAATTTAAAAATTTTATCATGCAACTTTTTTTCCAAAACATTGGAAAATGAGATGCTTTCTTCTTCTAAAGAGTGATTTTATGAACCATATTAGAACGAGGCTAACAAGTACTGTGCTTGAATATAGATCTAAAATCCAAAGAATCAAGAAACCAAGGGTCCATTAAATGACCCAAAGTCATAGATAAAATAGTAGTAAGGAATTATGGATGAATTCATAGATGATATCTTCTCTTCCTTGTCTTCTCTATGCCCCTTTTTTCTCTTTGATAGAGACATTGCTTTCCAAACAATGAAATTACTGCTATTGGTATTTTTTTTGTATCCCGGTAACTTCCTAAGCATACTCCACTTTCTTAGTGAACGTTCTTATTTACTAGCTCTCGATATGACTGAAAACGAAGGAAAAAGGGAGAAATTCAATTCCTTATACTACTCCCCTTATGGCAGACGACGGTGAGACAGAGAGAGAGGGTGATAGTTAAGAGATAGGGATCCAAATCTCAAATTTAAAAAAAAAAATAATCTAATTCAAATCCCAATCAATTGCAAGAATCAAAGATAGAATATCACCTAAGATTTTGAATTTTAAACCCAACTAAGATTTTAGTCAACAAACTTCTAAATACAAGGTTTTGGCTAGTTCATGAACCAAAAATTAGGAACAGATAAAAAGTAATAATAACCAAAATTGAAATAGAAGACAATCAATCGGACCAACTATGGGCCTAAACTACATGCCCCTTAAGGGACAAGCCTTCTTTTTCTAGGCAGTCTACCACCAGTCACTACATTTTACTAATGTAATGCTTTGATTTTTTGTGTTTGGTGATCTCATGCCTTGTTCCGATTTTTTCAACATAATTTTATATTGGTTTTCTGATTGTTACTGAGTTCAGACAAATTGGCTATAACTAGGTTTCCAATTGCAGTGCGAATTACAGTTGAGTTGTGGTTTTGGTGATTTTAAATTTAATATTGAATTTCTTTGATTTGGACAATCATTTATTTATCATTTGGCACATATTTCTCTTTTTCTCAGGTTTACATAAAAATAATCTAGTTTTAAATGGTGGCATTTGAAATTGTGAATTTTAAATTAGAGTTATGTGATTTCAAACATTGCATCATCTAATTGTACGAACCCTAGCCCCCAATGCATCCTACATCAAAGATGCAGAAAATTTATCAAACATTTTGGTCTTGACATTCCTGAACTCCATGCATCTCT
This sequence comes from Dendrobium chrysotoxum, assembly GCA_019925795.1. Taxonomy (NCBI): domain Eukaryota; kingdom Viridiplantae; phylum Streptophyta; class Magnoliopsida; order Asparagales; family Orchidaceae; genus Dendrobium; species Dendrobium chrysotoxum. The sequence goes on along the minus strand of CM034314.1, from coordinate 89,211,994 downwards.
ACCATTAGCTAGTGATTAGCTGGCTTGATATAGCATTACTCTTCCAACCATACCATTGACAAAGTACTCCAATTTCAGAAAATTATGAATTCTTTATAAATTAGACATAAATGGGTTTCTGATGATAACTAATTTGCCTAATTATAATGTCCTACTGATCCAACCTGAAATTTTAAAACATTTAGTTAAACTTCTTCAGTTTTCATGACAAATCTGAACCTTAAGACTATAACTATTGATATAGTTCGAGAGCCTGCAATCATTATAAATCAAAATAAGAGCTGATAAGGTTTGCAAATGTATATAATTTGGCTTATATTTGGTTCATCACTATTGCTTACATATTGCATTTGAAGTCAGCTACACATCTACTTGCCAAAACCGAATCAAAACAAGACATGCTGAAAGAAGGAGCTGACCACTCAAAACAAAACATAACCTGTAGTTTTAGAGATATTTGCCACTTAAATGAAAATTATGAGCATTCATGAGCCATACACGAAATTTTGAATAGCTTGTCATATGAATCTTTCTACTAATCTTTTACTTGCTCTAAAAGATCCCAAACCAAACATCATAAACTGACCTAATATCAAAGCATTTCACAAATGGTGATTAGTGATATATAACAGAAGCGCCCTTCGAAATGCAAGTCACTTTATGGATTTGGCAAAGGAGAAAATCAATATAGAGTCAAATTCATATAACTCTCTTCCACTCTTCTTCCGTTTTTTTTGCTTCTAATTTGTCCGCTCTGCTTATTTCACATTAAGGTTGTATCCCAATAAATTTCGTAGAATAAAAAAAGGGCGCTTTATGAGATTGAGACAGGTAGTGTGAGGCTTGGGACAGCTCGTTTATAGTGTAATCATTTTATATATAAACATATGGATCGGTGAAAATTGAGTAATAATATTATAAAACCGACATATATTCAAATGAGCATAAAAACAAAAAATAATGTCAGCAATGGGAAAGAGTTTTTTTTTTTAAACCTCTTCACTTGTTCCCTCCTGAGTCTCCAAAGCAAAGGCAAGGTTTGATTTAAAGCATCCTCGGTCAATACTTTCACTTTTAAGACGAAAACTATTGCGGAACTGTAAGAAGCAGCCACGTGTTAATTGAATGAAAGTAAATGTTAGAATTGTATAAATAAAATAAATAACCTATCCTATAAAAGAAAAACACCTAATTCAAGTTAAAATGCTTTCGAAAAGCTAAATAGCATGAAAGTACCCAATCTACAAGAGGCCCCAGCTCATTAGCAGTCAATCTTGAAACTTCCGCTATTTTTAACAAGTTCAATGGTAGAAGCGAAAGCAACGAAGCCTGTACAATTTATGAAACTTATTAGTCCACCAATGACACAATCCATATATTTTTAAGCATTGACAGCGAAAAAAAAAAAGAGTAAATTCTAGGACTATATACAGTGGTATGCACACAAAAGCATACATAAATTATGCAAGGCTATCAATTTAATGTTTGATATTATGATACTTGCATGTGCGTGCACATGTTAAATGGATGTGTTTTAAGTCAGCCGGGATAAGGGGATGAGCATGGCTTTCATCAACATTTTAAGTTTGTGTTAACAATAGGAAAATATTAAAAAATAAAATAGAAATGTCAGCCTATCTATAAATACCAATCCATGTCTTTTTTCACGCAATACATTAAAAATATTGCAGCACCTAAAAGCAGTATGTAGTTAAATCAAAAGGCTAACCATATGAATAGATACAGGCGTATAATTTTCAACAATTCCATGATAAATGAAAAAAATGAATTGAAATAAATGTACACAGCATATCATACGACATACATTAAGGAGGCGATGGGGCGGAGTGCAGAGGCAGAAAATTTTTTAACATTCATATAATCAGCTCAGTACTAAGGAAAGAGCAAAGGGATATATTAAAAATAGCTAAGGCAAGATATAAGACATTTAGATACTTTGATTAATTTAAATGCATTAAAAGGAAAAATAATAGGATCTCATTTAAAGATGAAGACATCAAGTAAAGATGAAATGCTACTTTGAGATATTATTACATGGAGATATTAGGATAAAATTATTTTGGAAGAGCATAATGACTAAAATAATGAGGTAAATTATCGCTAGATACCAAAAAGTGAAGTAGAATTCGATCAAACAAAAATGCATAAAAATAAAGCTTTAGATCCATAGGAATAGGATAATTATTGAGACTTGAAGAATTATAAGAGAATATTGCAATGATATTGTTAATAAATAATTTTAATGAATATCAATAATTAAAAACAAACAAGATGTTCAAAATTGTACCAATTATGAAGGAATCAAACTTATGCGTCATACAATGGAGGTATTTTGTAATTAAACAAAGACAAAAAAAATTTATGTCAATTTAGAAGAATCAATATAATTTTATGCAAACAAGATTAATTAATAGAATAGCTTTTATGCAAAGATAATTAATGCTAAAGTATAAAGAGCAGAGAAATGATCTTCATAAGATTTTGTCATATGATCAAGTACTATGAGAATAATTTGGAAATGAGTATCAATAATAGCATGCTGAAGTTATTAAAAATATATAGGATAAAACACTGACTACTGACTAGCATTAAAATTAATTATAAAGAGACCAATGAATTTATAATTTAGTAAGATATATTAAGGATCTACATTGAATCTTTATTTATTTTATTGATTGTGAAAAATGCTTATAACTGTATTTAAAGTGAGGTGTCTTTGGTGTATGTTTGTTCATGGATGAAAAAATTCTAATGATAAAAGATCTTATAAAATAAGCGGAAAGTTAGAATAATGGAAACAATATAGAGAAGATAGATGACTTTGAATAGCAAAACAAAAATTGTGCATATAATATATCATTTTAATGAGTGTATATTAATAATTATCAGTATATATTATTAAAAGATAAAGTGACACATTGGTGTGAAAATTATAAATATCAATTCATTATACAAAATAATGTCATGACAAGCGAACATTCGGATTGTTGAGAAGAGGAAAATATAGTATATGAGAAAAATTGAGGAGATGAACAAATAAAAGGGATTCAGAAGATTGGACTATTTATGCCTTAAAGGGGGGCATGAGACAGAGTATGAAGAAATCCCAAAAGAGTGGATTGGTCCCAAAGAAGATGAAAAAACTAAAAAGAAAAGACTTTTTATAAAAAGTAAGGGACCATTTTTTGTCCTTTTCTTTTTCTGAGAAAAGGATCAAAATTGTCCCTTTCTTTATGAAAGGCCAAATAGTCACCAACTATATTAAAGGACCATTTTGAGCCTTAACTTCTTAAAGAGAAGCCAAAATGGTCTCACTATGAGAAGATTTTGATTCTCTTTAAAGACTTAAGGGACCAAAATGGTCCTTTAATATAATTGGGAACTATTTTGATCTTTCATAAAGAATTAAGGGACAATTTTGGTCATTTTCTCTTTTTTTTATTACAACTTCAACTTATTGAGAAGTATCTATTAAGATTTTTATGGAAAATGACAAAATCATCCCTAAATAAATCTAAAAATGACAAAATAGTCTAAATATTAAACAACATTTCTACCACTAATAATTAAATTAATGACAAATAAGGATGGCTACAAGATACATTGATTACATGAATCTTAAAAATGCAATCTCATGACTAAGAATTGAGGTAGACTTGCATTGCACATCATTTCCCCTCGATAGCAAAACTCTACTATGGACAACTAAAATGTTCCTAAATGAAGAACTTAAGAGTTTTTAATACACTGCAAAGTTAGGAAAATCAATTCCAAATAATAAAAAAGAAAGGGAAATGCATCCAAAAAAATTGAAGAATTGGGAAACCCGTTGATAGGAAGTGGATGCACTTTTATAAAAATCAACGGATGAAACACAAAAAATTGGGAAGAAGACGCCCCAAAATAATTTTTATTGAAAGAACTATAAAGATAAATGCAAGATACAATTGGATCTTCAATTTTAGAGGAATATCCGACTCTCTCAAATCCCTAGCCTTTGGCTAGAGCCCAAATAACCTAAGAATACCTAAATTCAGCAAACTCCCAAAATATCTCCTGAAATCACCCCATAGTTAGCCTTAAATAGGCTCCCATAATTCCCTCCCAAATCAGCCCCCTTTCCCTAAATAAATCCCTTTCATATTTGAATACAAATTAGATTTATTTCTCTTACTTCCCTCCCAATTGTAATTAAAACTTTCCTAAACAATCCCCCTTAATTCCTCCTCATTTTCCCTAAATAATTCCCTCTTAGATTTTGAATTAAAATTAGATATCTTGCCCTAAATAATTCTCTACCAATTATAATTAAAAAATTTCCTGAGCAATTCCCCTTTGATTAAGAACCTTCCTAAATAGTTTCCTCTTGATTAGGAAACTTCATAATTTCCTCTCAATCAAATCGGCCGGTCCATCAATGCTCCCCTCCCCAAGTTCCACCTTGTCCTCAAGGTGCAATGAAGGAAACTGCTATTGAAGCACTAGACTAAAAAATGGACTGTCACTAGGTCGAATGATCCCTGCCTCTAGCATCTCCCTAATCAATCCCTTCATCTCATCCTCCTGGAGTTGGGGAGAATGATACAGACGAACAGTCATATGTGAGACTCATAGAAAGTGGATGCACTTTTCACAAAAATCAGCAGAAGAAACACGAAAAATTGGGAAGAATGACACCCCAAAAAAAATTTTATTGAAAGAACGATAAAGAGAAATGCAAGATATAGTTGGATCTTCAACTGGAGAGGAAGATTCGGCTCTCCCAAATCCCTAGCCGCTGGCTAGAGCCCAAATAACCTAAGAATAAACTAATTTAGCAAACTCCCAAAATATCCCCTGAAATCACCTCATATTTAACCTTAAATAGGCTCCCATAATTCTCTCCCAAATCAACACCCTTTTCCTAAATAAATCCCTCTCAAATTTGAATTCAAATTAGATTTATTTCCCTAATTAATTCCCTCCCAATTGTAATTAATAATTTCCTAAACAATCTCCCCTTAATTCCTTCTCATTTTTCCTAAATAATTCCCTCTTAGATTTTGAATTCAAATTAGATCTCTTGTCCTAAATAATTCCCTCCCAATTGTAATTAAAAATTTTCTTAAATAATTCCCCTTTGATTAAGAACCTTCATAAACAGTTCACTCTTGATTAGGAAACTTCCTAATTACCTTCCAAATAAATCGGCGGGTTCATCAATGCTCCCTTCCCAAAGTGTCACCTAATCCTCAAGGTGGAACGAAGGAAAGTGTTGTTGAAGCACTGGACTAATATCACTAGACTAAAAAATAGACTGTCACTAGGTCAAATGATCCCTGCCTCCAGCATCTCCCTGATCAATCTCTCCATCTCTTCCTCCTGGAGTTAGGGAGAATGGTACAGACGAACACTGATATGTGAGACTCCGTCATTCCAAATGATAGCATGCTCGAGTTCCTGCGAAGGAAGCAACCCATGAACTGATTGGAACACCTCTCGATATTCCTATAGGAGTGGCTAAACCATGTCTGGTGCTTCTATCTTCTCCTTATATTCTTTTCCTTACAAACTCTGTAGCTCCATCAAAAATCTTACTCCATCATTTCCCCTCCTTGGAAGTAGTTCCAAAGATGGCATCTCCTCTTCTTCCCCCAAAATTTTCACCTCCTGATTCTCCCTCATCATCCCTATATTAGGGTTTCTCCCATTTTCTTGTCCGGTCAACGATGCTCTCACCTACGATATTGTTAGTTTGGTTTGACCCTCAAGCAGGTTCTTTACCATCTCCTCAATGATGAAAAATTTCTCATCAATCTTCTCATGGATGGCTGAAAATTATTTTTCAAAACCTAAAATATTTTCTACAAAATCAAATTTTAATTGTCTGATCTCCCTTTTCAACACTTCTAGCTTTCTTCCCGCCATAGGTACTCAGATCTAGACTCAGATACCAATTTGATAGGAAGTGGATGCACTTTTCAGAAAAATCAGTGGATGAAACACGAAAAATTGGGAAGAAGAACGCCCCAAAATATTTTTTGAAAGAAGTATAAACAGAAATGCAAGATACAATTGGATCTTCAATTGGAGAGGAAGATCTGGCTTTCCCAAATCTCTAGCCGCCGGCTAGAGCCAAATAACCTAAGAATAAACTTAAATTCAGCAAACTCCTAAAACATCCCATGAAATCACCCCGTATTTAAACTTAAATAGGCTCTCATAATTCCCTCCCAAGTCAACCCTCTTTCCCTAAACAAATCCCTCTCATATTTGAATTCAAAATATATCTATTTCCCTAATTAATTCCCTCACAATTATGATTAAAACTTTCCTAAACAATCTCCCTTAATTCCTCCTCATTTTCCCTAAATAATTCTCTCTTAGATTTTGAATTCAAATTAAATCTCTTGCTCTAAATAATTCCCTCCCAATTGTAATTAAAAAATTTCCTAAACAACTCCCCTTTGATTAAGAACCTTCCTAAATATTTCCCTCTTGATTAGGAAACTTTCTAATTCCCTCCCAATCAAATCGGCCGGTCCATCACCCATCTCAAGGAATAACACGTACAAGGATGATGGGATTCAGGCTATACACAACATAATGACTTGTGGAAGAAGTTGCATTTCATGTTGGGAGTTGAGGTAAACAGTTGGTGGGGGTTGTGAGTCTAGCAACTGTAATTGGCACAACTGAGATGCAAGCAAATAGGCACAAGGAAAATAGTGAAATGCCTCCGAAAAGATGGAAGTGATTGAGAGGATTAGATGAATGAACGTCTCAAAAAAATTGAGGCATAAGGTAGAAAGGAAGAAAGCATAAATAAATTATGCAATGGAGAATCTATGCTCAGTGAAATTCCAAAGCAATAGAATTTTCTTTATTCCATTTGCAACTTACCCAATTATAAGATAATGGGCACTATGTATAAAAATATGCAAAATTAGCTCTAAATAAATATAAAAATAACAAAATAATCATAAATATCAAATGAACTTTTAATTAATAATAATTAACTTACTAACAAATAAGGATGACAACAAGATACACTAAAAAATACTAAAAATAGACTATTGACAAGGGTTGAGGTAAACTTACATGCATTAAATGGGTATAAAAATGAAGTTATAATTGCTATAGTTAAAGCTATGTGGTTGTAATGAGAATTGTCTTAAGAATGTTATGAGATAATATGATATCATGAATGCTTAAAGGTAGATTTTATAAAACTACAATTAGGCTGAAAATTTTATATGGATTCCAATTTTGGGTAGTAAAGAAGTTTTTGATAGCTAATTTGATGGTGAAAATGAGATAGTTATGAAGAATATGTGGCAGAACTAGAAAAGATTAAATTGGGGAAATACTATATTAAGAGTAGTTGGAATGATATTTATTAAATAAAATAGTTGAAAAATGAAGACTTAGAAGTGAAATGGTATAAGCATGTACAATTATGGGTAGAAAATGAATCAATTATACAAATAGATAAAGTTAGTGTCATGATTAGAAAGGAAAAGATTTGGATCTAAGATGGCATGGATCAAAGATATTCAAAATAATCTAAGAGGATTACTTTCAACACCTCGAGCATCACTTAATAAAAATAAATGAAAAATGAGGATTCATAGGGCTGACTCAAAATAGTTGAGATCAATCCAATGATTTAGACAACAAGAACAATGGTTTCTTACAACTTGTTGAACATATGTAGTGTTATCCAAATGAATTGAGGTTCACATTGACCTCATTATTTTAATATTATGAAAAACATTCCCCATTGCAAGAAATTATAAATCAAAACCCAACAAAACTGAAATAGAAATCTTAGTTTATAATTTATATTCGATAATATGCATTCTCATGCACATGATCATAGTGAAAAATGACTTGGCTCTTCTTAATGTGTCTTAGTGAAAATATATGGTTCTCTTTTATGGTTGATGTTAGAAACAAAAAATTTAACCACCATAATGATGCGGACATCCAACCGTCCATGCCTATCCGAGGAGGAGACGAAGATCGACGACCGAGATCACTCCATTTTTATCTTAGTTTATTAATTGTATTTTAATTTTAATCATGCATTTTTCATTTTTGCCCTTATTTAAGAGTCTTGTCTTATATAAGCCCAATGGGCAAAGTTGTCGTTTTTAGTTTCTTTTATTTTAAGGCCTATATATAGAGGCCATTGCTCTTGTATTAGGTATGATGAATTTTTAATAAAATTTTGTTTGCATTTGCGTTCTTTGGAGAGAACTTTGGTGAGATCCCTATAGGAGGGAAGCGTAGTTTTCACCAACCGCAGGATGGGTCCAGGCTCGTGGTTTGAAGTCCCTTGGTGAAGGGCAACGCAATACCCGTCAGCCGCAGGAAGCGTCCGGACTCACGGTTTTATCTTTTTCTCTTTGTTTCTCCTTATTTTTTTCTAACCTCCACATCCTCCTTCCTCCCCCCTTCCAAGCCGCCGACCCCACAAACATCCAAGCGGCCGGCTCCAAGGCTTCCCCCCTCCCCTTAACCGCCGGCCACCTCCTCCCTCTTCCTTTGGCTCCACAAATTCCATCTTGCATTCAAAGCCCTTCTTATTTTGGCCTTCTTAATTTGGTAACAAATTTGAATTTAAAATTCAAACAATTTTGAATTTGAATTTGTTTCCTAAATAAGAATCCCTATTTTAGGAAAGTTATTTAAATTAGATCTAATTAAATTTTTAATTGGATTTGATTTAAATTATTTTTTCTAATTAGTAAATCTCTTTTAGGAAACCCCCCAAATCTCTCTCAATCTAAAATTAACTGGAATTAATTCTAATTTCCATGTTCAGTGAACCTAGACACATTCATCGAGCCTGGACACTTCTTCCCCCCTCTTAATTAATTAATTCTCTATTTGGATATCCCATTATGGAAATTATTTAATCAGCCCCTTTCTCCCCTCCTCTCTCTCCTATCCCACTTAATGACCACCAATTAAGCCCAATCCCTTTTAATTTAGCCGACCCCCCCCCTTTTTTATTTAATTGAAATTTAAATTTCAAATGACGCCCTCCCCCTATATCTGTTCTACATCACATAACTATAAGTTCCTCTTCATATATTAGCTCGCGTGGATATGCAAAAGACTTGAATTCATAAACACTAACTCCGCACATATTCCTCCCTCCCTCTTCCATCATTCATATCCCAAGCCTTGTAAACTACAATATGATCTTACATCCTTTGATGAAAAGGTAACAAATATTATTAAAACTCAAATAAACAATAAAACAGAAAAAAAAATGTCAAGCTGAATCCTCACTTATTCCCGCGTTTAATCTCCAGTGTCATGATCTATAAAACCCACAAAGAGAAAAGGTGATGAACACTTCTAAATCTCCAAAATAAGAAGAACAAAACAGTAAAAGTCCAAACAGCAATGCCCTAATTAGTTTTATGCCTTAATGAAAAAGGGATAAAAGGTTAAATTGTTACTAGAGGACAAACATTAACCCCAATTTGTCAAACTATGATTCAAAGTCGCCTTGAATAATTTTTTGAGATAAACAATGACACCACAGAAGTAATTTTATAATGATGAAAAATAACTTAGGTTCTTGTAGTCAAGATATAAAAGCTTTGACGAAAAAAATGACAATTTTTAAATTTGAAATATAATATAATAATTAGAGTGATCAATAGAAAAAAAAAATTCTTTTAAGAAAAGTAATGGTAGTAGATGAGTATGGTTCCAATAAACTGTTAGAAGCAATTCAACAAAAATGATGAGCATGAAAGAGAGTGAGAGAGACTAGTTGCCCAAGTATTTTACACATTTTTTTTTGTACAGTTTTGTAATCTGCTGCTTTTTTGCAAAAAAGAAAAAAAAATGAAAAAGGTTAAGAAACCCAAAACAAACCACAATTAATTTAAACGTTATGATAATCATGTATGTGAAATCTACTTAAAAGATATCCAATGATACATTCATTTTTTTATAAGTACAAGCATTGATGTATTCACAGAACTGAAAGATATGCAAAGAATGAAGACTTGAAAAAATGAAATAACTGAAAATTGCTTTAATAAAGTTATATTAATACTGAATTATGACAAGAACGTGAAAGTGAAACTTAGAGGTGAGTAAATAAGATAAATTGCGGCATAGGTGAACATAGTGCAATGCCAGAAAGAACCTGAATTAGAGGATCATTGCAGGCACTGTCAACTAACCTACCACGTGCTAGTAGGCACAACAAATGAACCTTGTGCACAACCTCAGCTAAATCCTACAAAAATAATGTCTTCAGGGATTTACTTTTATGATGTAAATAAGTTAAATACGGCAAATTAGCCATTGCAACTAACCTTATCTTCAACAGATAACCTCCGAGGATGCCTCGTTTTTGCAGAAGGAGACTCGGAGAATTCAATTGTCACCTCCTTTCCAAGTTCATGAGAATATCCATCTCTTGATTCGGAAAAAGGAATCATTCCCTCTTCCCAGTCCACTTCATTTGCATTGGACTGAACATTTTTCTCGAAATGTTTATCTTTCATCAGCATGGTTCCATCTGCATCACCAATAACATGATCTACTACATTGGATCCAGGCATAAGCTCCTCATCAGCCTTTCTTTTACCATTACCCAACTCTGTCATCTGTGAAAAGCAAAACCGAAGTTATTGCTATTAAATAAATAATGTTAAATTTATATCCAAAACCTGCTACAACAACTACTTCTACGGAAGAATTATAAGGATTTTGCCCCCTCCAAAATTTTTTGACACCTCTAATATGTCACTACTATGTCATATATAAGATAAAGTACAACTAATTACCATTCAAGGGCCACTAATCATAGAAAAATTCAACAATCAAATTTGCATTGTAAGAATGTTCAAGATTCACTAAGTTCACAAAAAGAGATAACAAGTTTCATTCAACAAAGTCAAAACAAAGGCAAATGTTGACCAGATTTAATGATAAAAGAAAATGTAAATACTTCAAATGACTTCTAAAATAAAAAACAAGGGGATTTCTTGACGAGAGAATAGAAGGAAACATTGGCAGGAGATTTTCTATAATGAATCATGGTTTCAAGAGGACGAAGCTAACACGATTGAAAATACTCCTCCGCTGAACTCTGAAAACACAAGTTATGGGTATTTCAACCACAACCGTAAGTCAATTCATAAGAGGAAGGTGTTTCGGGAAATAAGTAAATGCCATGTGCTTGCTTAGGTTTGTGTATACCTACATTGAGTCCATGTATTTATACTTATAAATATGCTTACAAAGCCTACTCAAAATGAGATGTATTGGAGTCTGCTTTTTTTGCGAGTAACATCATTTGAATCAACAAGACATCTATTAAAATAAGTAAAGAGCTAGAACAATGGGAAAAATACTTAAGAAGTAGAAGAATTAAAATAAGTTAAACAATGATGGAGCATATGGTGTGTAATTTTAGTGGTGTGATGTTGATAATTATTGATCAATATCATTAGAATATAAAATGATACCTAGTTACAATAGATTTAATTGTGTTGGATCTAATACAAATAAAAATGGGGATACAAATGAGGAGATAATTTCTATAGTTATGATTAGGCAGTTAAAAATAGATAAGCGTCTCAATATTCAATAGGAGGATATCATGAAAACTTGAAGTTAAATTTTATTAAAAAGCAATTAGTCTAGTTACATCCTATGGAGTCGAGCATAAGTCATTAAACAAATCATAGATAGCTAAGTTGAGTTTAACAAAAAATGAATGCTATTATAAATATTTGAAAAAACAAGGATATATTAAGGAATGATAATATTAAAAGGTCAATTGGAGTGCCATCTATTAACGATAATGTGGTTAAAAATATTCATGATTGGTTTGGATAAATACAACAAACGATAGAAAGTGCATTCATTTGAATGGTTCAAAAAATTAGGATCAATGGATTAGGTAGAAATAAAGGTTAAACTAAAATGACATGGATAGTAATTGTTTAATATTCACAAATAATAGATTTATCACTTCATACAACACACGGTAAGAATGACTAAAAAATATGAATTTATAAAACCAAACACAAAAAATTGGGATAAAATTAATGATTATTCATACTATGTGATAAAATGAATCTCAATGGATGACTTATATTGCATGAAGATGTACCTATGTTTTAAATGTGCATAAATTGTCAAATGGTTATAAATTAAATATATGACGTCATTGATGATATTTTGAGTATGTTTGATCATTTTGATATGTGAAATGCATGGATAAAACAAGACCTTAATTAGACTGCTATATATCACATGGTCGTCCATCTTTCATGTGCTTGATGAAGGACAATTATTTTGAAAATTAATGAAACTAGGTTTATTATTTGCATGTTGCAGATGACAATCAACTGAGTGATCCTTTGTTTGAATATCATATAAACTAATACATCAACAACAACATCAAGCTTTTGTCCCACTACGTGGGGTCGGCTACATGAATCCTTTTTCTCCATTGTGTCATGTTAAAAGTCAAATCCTCGTTTAAATCTAATAAATACAAATCATTTATAATATTTTCTAACCAAGTCTTTTTAGGTCTGCCTCTACGTTTCTTAACATAAGTCAAATCTAATACCTATACTTTCCTAACTGGGTCATCGGAAGGCCGCCGTTTTATGTGACCAAACCATCTAAGAGGACTCTCTAATCCTATCTTCCACTGGAGCTACTCCAACCTTTTCACGTATATGCTCATTTCGTATCCTATCTCTAAAGGTAAAGCCACTCATCCACCTGAGCATCCTCATCTCTGCAACACTTACCTTAGTATTATGCTTCTCTTCTAATGACCAACATTCGGCACCATAAAGCATTGCAGGTCTCACCACCATCTTATAGAATTTTCCCTTAAGTTTGAGCGGGACTTTTCTATCACACAATAAGCCCGATGCATTCCTCCACTTCAACCATCCAACTTGAATTCTGCTGATAATATCCCCATCTATTTCACCATCACTCTGAACAATAGATCCAAAATATCTAAAACGTGTACTCTTATTAATGACTTGATTGCCCAAAGTCACAATTCCCTCACTAGGTCTATTACTACTAAAATTACACTCCACATATTCAATTTTAGATCTACTCAAGCGAAGACCTTTAGACTCTAAGGTTGACCTCCATAATTCAAGTTTACCTTCAACTCCCTCTCTAGTCTTATCAAAAAGAAGAATATCATATAAAATAATAAATACAAAAAATAAAATCAAGAAGAGAATATAACAACAATAATACAAAGCATTTATCCCACTATGTGGGGTCGGCTATATGAATCTTTTTTTTTATTGTGTCCTATTAAGAGTCAAATTCTCATTTAAATCTAATAAAAAAAGGTCATTTCTAATGTTTTCTAACCAAGTCTTTTTAGGTCTACCTCTACCTTTTTTAAAATATGTCAAATCTAATACATCTACTCTCCTAACTTGGTGATCTGAAGGCCACTGTTTGATGTGACCAAACCGTCTAAGGCGACTCTCTCTAATCTTATCGTCCACTGGAGCTACTCCAACCTTATCACGAATATGCTCATTTCATATCCTGTCTCTACGAGTACAGCCACAAAACCACCTGAGCATCATCATCTCTGCAACACTTAACTTAATATTATGCTTCTCCTTTAATGGCCAACATTCTGCTCCATAAAGCATTGCAGGCCTCACCACCATCTTATAGAATTTTCCCTTAAATTTGAGGGGGACTTTCCTATCACACAACAAGCCCAATGCATTCCTCCACTTCAACCATCCAACTTGAATTCTACTAATAATATCCCTATCTATTTCACCATCACTCTGAATAATAGACCCAAGATATCTAAAACGTGCAAATCTTATTAATGACTTGATCGCTCAAAGTCATAATCCCCTCACTAGATCTATTACTACTAAAATTACACTCCATATATTCAGTTTTAGATCTACTCAAACGAAAACCTTTAGACTCTAAGATTGACCTCCATACATTAGCAAAAGCATACACTAGGGTACAACCTCTTGCAAATGTCTAATGAGAACATCCATGACTAAAGAAAAAAGATATGGGCTTAAGGTTGATCCTTGATGTAATCCAACAGAAATAGGAAAATACTTGGTTAAACCACCTTGTGTTTGAACACAAGTAACAGCTCCTGCATACATATCCTTAATGACTTGAATATAAGCATTATTAACCTCTTTCTTTTCTAGAACTCTCCATAGCAGTTCTCTTGGAACTTTATCATATGCTTTCTCTAAATCAATAAATATCATATGTAGATCCTCCTTATTCTCTCTATACTTATCTATCAAACCTCTCAATAAATGTATAGCCTCCACAGTAGACCTACTCGTTATGAATCCAAATTGATTTTGAGAAACATTAGTATCTTGTCGTAACCTATGCTCCAAACTCTCTCCCATAGTTTTAAAGTATGACACATCAACTAAATTCCTTTATAATTCGCACAATCTTGTGCATCAACTTTATTCTTAAAAATAAGAATCAATACACTCATTCTCCACTCATCTGCAATCTTTTTAGTCTTCAAAATAATATTAAAAAGTTTAGTAAGCCAAGAAATTCCTTGATCTCCCAAGCATTTTCACACCTCTATTGAGATATCATCAAGTCCAACTGCTTTTCCACACTTCATTTTCTTTAAAGTCCATCTAACTTCGATTTTACTAATACGCTAATAAAAATAAAAATCTTTATTTTTATTTAGAACGCTAAAATCACTAAATTCATTTGTGTTCTCACAATCTTCATTGAAAAGTTTAGCAAAATATCTCATCCACATTTATCGAATATCCTCTTCTAATAAAAACACTTTTTGATCTTCATCATTTATTCACTTCACTTGAACTAAATCCTTACTACTCCTATGTCTTTGTTTGACTAACTTATACATATATCTTTCACCCTCTTTAGTATCTAATCTACTATATAAATCATTAAAAGTTAAAATCAAGAAGAGAATGAATGAAAGAAAAATATTTTTATGATGAAATGTACTTCAAGAAAGCTCATTTGCTTCAAAATGGACAGATTAACATTCAGGATTGCACCTTTTCTTCACTGCCTCTGAGATCCCGAATTTTAAATTAAGTCAAGTTAAATCATAGTCATGCAAAATCTACATCAAAGGTGGACGGGGTGGTTAAAAGCTATATAAAAGAGCTCTGCTTTCCATACACACACAAAATCAGTATATTTTCAACACAAGCATGTGTATCACTTCACATACAAAATAGCTCGATATATGAAAAGGGGGTGGACCAACATCATATATTTTCAATATGTATAACTTAGGTTGAAAATACATTGACAAATGTGGGTGAACAAGAGGGCCTTCTCCACATAGAATCTAGATGGTTTCGACCGTGAAAACAAAAGAAGAATCCAACCTAGAAAGTGAAATGCCAATTTTCAACAATGCAAAAACAAAGTAGAATCCTAGTTTCAACAAATACAACCGCACACAAGAGAGACTCGCAAAACCAGTAAGTTCAATTTTTCAGAGACATAGCAAGCCAAGAATAACGACTTTCAAAACTCGCGCGTAAGACACTTCATTAGCCGAAGCTAAACAGCAGTATTGACCTTGTCCCTAGACTCCCAAGAAGTATAATGACCTTCAGACCGAGGGCGGCCTCTATTAGACCCTGAAAGTTTCCGAGAGTTAGCCCTCTTAAGAAGCCTTCCCACAGCTTCCTCTGAGATGGCATTGATAGAGCCTGTAAAGCAAAATAAGAACTTCATGGAAGTACAAGATTCCTCTCTGGCGTAAATATAGAGCTCGAAATGAGAAAGCAAGACATCAAAAACAGCAAACCTTCACCATGGACCGATCCAGCCACTCCTCCGTGCCCCGCTTGCTCCTTTGAAACACCCGCGCCTTTCCATAAGAAGATTACAACAGCAACCGGAAGCATTAGCATATACATTGTAATGTCGAAATAATGGAAGAAGAAATCGATTAAAGAAGGCGAACCGCTCAGGAATTCTTCATGGCGCTTGGTTTGGTTCCTCGTTCGCATTTGTGCTCCACCACTTTACAATTTCGTATCGAAGGCAGCGGGAATCGATTCGAGGGTTCGCGGGTTAGCGCCTCTTTCGTCTGCTTGTAACCCTTCTTTGCCCCAAAGTCTGTGATGGCGCTGGGGAACCAAGTAACATAGAAGTTCGGGTTAGCGTGTCCTGTTCGTGACCATGGGTTGCCTATATGGCTAGATGTTCATCCGGTCAATTGTATAAGATCTTTATAAGGATGAATACAACATTATAAGAAATCAATAGATTGACACCAATTTCGAGGTATTTTTTGAATTAGAAACTTCAAAAATCAACGAAATGAATATATCGATACTATAAATAATCTGATTCTATTCTAAATGAGCTCAAATCAAATACTTAAATTATGTGTTGAAAATTTTTTAATATTAATTAATAGACCAAATGATCAATTATAGCACGCTTTTAATCGAATCGAGATTCGACTAGGCGAATCTAATAAGTTCAAGATCACTTGATTTTAACATTATTAAATCATTCAAATATTTGATGAATGATCTATGATCAAGAGGGTCAATATGGACCAAATGATATAATATTTTGGATTCAAGCCAAATTTACCAAAATGCATATGGCCCATATTCTATTAAAAGGGAGGTTCAAGTGCTGAGATAACTAATAAGCTCTATTATATTTTTCAATCATCATTGTCAATGACCACCGCTGGCAATGAAAAGTTTCAATGCCAACAGAATAAATTTGATATAGATGAATGTTAATCTCAAAATCTGAAACAAATAAACTAATAACATACATTCACTTAGTTTCAGTCAATTTTTATTAATTAAAATTATTCATTTTGTTAGGAAAAGCTATTGACGTAATTTATTTATTTATTTTTGACATATAAAAATATAAATAAAAACTTCATTTATATTTTCATTGAGTTTTAGTTGTTTTAATAGCACTTCAATAATTTCTTTTGAATTTAGCAACATCAAACGTAACGTTTTGACAATTTTGATAGTTTACACATATTTTTAATTTAAATTTCATTGAGGGTCTTGCCTCAGTAATCTCTCGAGAGGGGCGAATTATTAGGTCTGGTCATCGGACCGTCCGGAGATGAATCCTGATGCGCCACATCACCCAAATGCATTGGGCCCGGGTGATGTGGCGCATCCGAATTCGTCTCCGGACGAATCCGGACACCGGACCTAATAATTTTCCCTCAAGAGGATGCACTCAGTAGTTAAGTTCTATGTTTATAAGTTCTTTGTGGCTTGGAGAAAATACTAAAAAGCTGGTTTTGAAAATTAGTAAGAAAGATGTCTCAAAGGTTTCGTTTGGGACGATTTTTTTACTGTTTCTTAAAATCTTTTTTTAGTACAAAAGTTTTAAATCTTGTAAAAAAAATTATTCTAAGAAGCAGAAAAAAAGCCGTCCCAAACGAAGTATTTCCTCTACTTGGATGAATTATTTCTTGGTGATGGGTTATTGAATTTTCATTCCAAGTAACTCTTCCTCATATTGTTTTTCTTTATTTTGTTATTATAATGCTTGATTTCAGTCATAGTAATTAATTCTGTCTCACTATATATTTTAAAATGCTAGATTCAAATATATTTGTGGACAACATACCCATGAAATTTATTGACAATATTGACCAAAAAATAATAGAATAAGAAAGAGAATACGGAGAGAAGGCCATTGATTTTACTATTATGTCAAAAAGAATAAGACTTTAGATAATTATAAGTGTCCTAGGCATGCCCTTTGACCTTCTATTTATTGGTGGAGGTCAAAGTATATCTTTATAGAAAATATTACATTTAAGGATGAATTGTCATAAAATTAAGATTTGCTACCCTATAGATATCAATTTCATTAAATGAATATTGTGATTTCTAAATGAGGAGCAAGCTGGTCGAGTTATAATGTGTAGTCATGCTAAGAGACTAGAGCGACTTGAATTATTTTGTTTTTGTTGCGGGCTAGAAGATTCGCGGCGGCAGAGTGAGTAAATGTTTCGTCTTAGCGATGCACGAATATCCAGCACACAAACAGAAAGAAAGAAGTGAAACACCTGATCTTTTTTACGTGGGAAGCCCGAAAGGGGAAAAACCACAGGGCATTGCCCAAGCGAAAAGATTCCACTAAACTTGAGAGAATTACAAGGGTTGATCCGTCCCTCGACTTAGAGGCAGTCAAATTACAGTAGCTTGGAGAGTTAAAGCAAAATCTGACGATGTTCGGGCGAAAGTCCGACGGCGTCCGGGTAGAAGTTTAGCTAACGGGGAATGATCCGACAAAGGTCGGGCGGAAGTCCGGTGGCAGTCGGTGGCCGGGTGGAAGTCCAGCTGCTGTCGGCAGTTGGGTGGTGGTCCGACGAAGGTTGGGTAGAGGTCCGGGCCGGTCGGTAACCAGGCGGTGGTCCGACGAAGGTTAGGCTGAAATCCGGAGGCGGTCGGTTGCCGGGTGGAAGTCCGGCGGTGGTCGGCGACCGGGTGGAAGTCTCGCGGCGGCCGGCAGCTGGGTGGAGGTCCGACGAAGGTCGGGTAGAGGTTCGGCGGCGGTCGGTGGCCGGGTGGTGGTCCGACGAAGGTCGAGATGAAGTCCGACGGCGGTCGGAGGTCGGCGGCCGGGTGGAAGTTCGGCAGCAGTCGGCGGCCAGGTGGAAGTCTGGCGGAGGTCGGCGGCCGGGTAGAAGTCTGGTAGTGGTCAGCAGCCGGGCGGTGGTCCGACGAAGGTCCGACAACGGTGGGTGGAAGTCCGGTGGTGGTCTGACAAATGTCGGGCTGAAGTCGGGCGACGATCGGAGGCCGGGTGGAAGTTCAGGGCGGTCGGCGGCCGGGCGGTGGTCCGATGAAGGTCGGGCTGAAGTCCGGCAGCGGTCGGCGACCAGGTAGAAGTCCGGCGGCAGTCGGCGACCAGGTAGAAGTCCGGCGGCGGTCGCCGACCGGGTGGAAGTTCCGCGACTGTCGGCGGCCTGGTGGAGATTCGGCGGAGGTCGGGTTGAAGTCCGGCAGCGGTCGGCTGAAGTCCGGCGGCGGTCGGCGGCCGGGCGATGGTGCGACGAAGATCGACGGGGATTTGTCGGTGGTGGCACTGGAGCTCCGAAAGCCTTAGAGCTCTCTCCAATTTCCAGCAAAAGGTCCCCCTCATGTAGAGAATGGGGGTCTATTTATAGATTTTCATAAGTGGCACACCCTGTAAATATAGAGAAGATCCATGGCAGATTCAGAGTGTTCTATCGGATGGCTCGTATTGATTCCCCTGATCATAGAGAGTTTTTCAACTATTTAAGTACCTAAATGATGTCAGAATTTAGCGATCTTGGGCTCGCTGGATTCGTCTCGCCAAGCCGCTCGATTTGACTATAGGCATGCCATATTTGGATATCATTTCATCATCCAAATAATACTTTGAACCTTCCAAACGTGGTTCGGGCTCCTGATTTGGATCCATTTGGGCTTGGGTTGGACCGATTTTGGCATCTTTAGGTTCGTCTCTTTGAGATGTTCAGTTTGACTATAAGTTTGTTGAAATTGGAGTTGAGATGATACCGAATTTAATATTAAAAGTTTCCAACTTGAATACGCCTCGAGATTCGTGCATGATCAAGACAATTTTTGGCGACGTATCAGTTCTTATTGTCAGTGAACCTAAGAATCTTCTTTGAACACTTGATCAAAATTATGTTCTTTGTTCATCGAAGAGAACTTGATTGATCAAGAGTCGAATTTTATTTTAATCAGGAGTTTGAATAAGTTCAAACAAGACTAAAATGCATGAAAGTTGATTCTAAGTATTACTAAATGAAGTTGATTAAGAGATTTGAGGATTAAATAATTCTTATTTATATTGGATTAATATAAATAATAATGCTTATCATTATTATATATCATGTGCATCAATTTTTTATTTCATTAACTTAATAGATGTTGTAGCATGGATGATGTGGATGAATTTATTGTTTAGTTTATAGAGCCTGGATGGTGTAACATAGATGAATTTACAAATCAATTTATCAAATTATTGTGGTCTTGTTGTTCGGGGCTGGATGGAGATTCGGCAGCGATCGAGCTGAAGTCCGGCAGCGGTCGGCGGCCGGGCGGTGGTCCGACGATGGTCGGCCTGAAGTCTAGCGGCGGTCGGCGGTCGGCGGTCGGCGGTCGGCGGTCGGCGGTCGGCGGCCGGGCGATGGAGCTCCGGAAGCCTTAGAGCTCTCCCCAATTTCCAGCAAAAGGTCCCCCTGATGTAGAGAGTGGGGGTCTATTTATAGATTTTCATGAGTGGCACACCCTGTAAATATAGAGAAGATCCAGGGCAGATTCAGAGTGTTCCATCGGATGGCTCGTATTGATTCTCTTGATCATAGAGACTTCTTTAACTATTTAAGTGCCTTAATGATGTCAGAATTTAGCAATCTTGGGCTCGTTGGATTTGTCTCGTCGAGCTGCTCGATTTGACTATAGGCATGCCATATTTGGATATTATTTCATCATCCAAATAATACTTTGAACCTTCCAAATGTGGTTCGGGCTCCTGATTTGGACCCATTTGGGCTCGGGTTGGACCGATTTTGGCGTCGTTAGGTTCGTCTCTTTGAGATGTTCAGTTTGACTATAAGTTTGTTGAAATTGGAGTTGAGAAGATCCCAAATTTAATATTAAAAGTTTCCAACTTTAATACGCCTCGAGATTCATGTATGATCAAGACGATTTTTGGTGACGTATCAATTCTTATTGTCAGTGCACCTAGGAATCTTCTTTGAACACTTGATCAAAATTATGCTCGATGTTCATCGAAGAGAACTTGATTGATCAAGAGTCAAATATTGTTTTAATCAGGAGTTCGAATAAGTTCAAACAAGACTAAATGAAGTTGATTAAGAGATTAGAGGATTAAATAATGCTTATTTATATTGGATTAATATAAATAATAATGCTTATCATTATAATATATCATGTGGATCAATTTTTTATTTCATTAAATTAATAGATGTTGTAGCATGGATGATGTGGATGAATTTATTGTTTAGTTTATAGAGCCTGGATGGTGTAACATAGATGAATTTACAAATCAATTTATCAAATTATTGTGGTCTTGTTGTTCGGGGCTGGATGGAGATTCGGCAGCGATCGAGCTGAAGTCCGGCAGTGGTCGGCGGCCGGGCGGTGGTCCGACGATGGTCGGCCTGAAGTCTAGCGGCGGTCGGCGGTCGGCGGTCGGCGGTCGGCGGTCGGCGGTCGGCGGCCGGGCGATGGAGCTCCGGAAGCCTTAGAGCTCTCCCCAATTTCCAGCAAAAGGTCCCCCTGATGTAGAGAGTGGGGGTCTATTTATAGATTTTCATGAGTGGCACACCCTATAAATATAGAGAAGATCCAGGGCAGATTCAGAGTGTTCCATCGGATGGCTCGTATTGATTCTCTTGATCATAGAGACTTCTTTAACTATTTAAGTGCCTTAATGATGTCAGAATTTAGCAATCTTGGGCTCGTTGGATTTGTCTCGTCGAGCTGCTCGATTTGACTATAGGCATGCCATATTTGGATATTATTTCATCATCCAAATAATACTTTGAACCTTCCAAATGTGGTTCGGGCTCCTGATTTGGACCCATTTGGGCTCGGGTTGGACCGATTTTGGCGTCGTTAGGTTCGTCTCTTTGAAATGTTCAGTTTGACTATAAGTTTGTTGAAATTGGAGTTGAGAAGATCCCAAATTTAATATTAAAAGTTTCCAACTTTAATACGCCTCGAGATTCATGTATGATCAAGACGATTTTTGGTGACGTATCAATTCTTATTGTCAGTGCACCTAGGAATCTTCTTTGAACACTTGATCAAAATTATGCTCGATGTTCATCGAAGAGAACTTGATTGATCAAGAGTCGAATATTGTTTTAATCAGGAGTTCGAATAAGTTCAAACAAGACTAAATGAAGTTGATTAAGAGATTAGAGGATTAAATAATGCTTATTTATATTGGATTAATATAAATAATAATGCTTATCATTATAATATATCATGTGGATCAATTTTTTATTTCATTAAATTAATAGATGTTGTAGCATGGATGATGTGGATGAATTTATTGTTTAGTTTATAGAGCCTGGATGGTGTAACATAGATGAATTTACAAATCAATTTATCAAATTGTTGTGGTCTTGCTGTTCGGCGGCTGTCGGCGGCCGGGTGGAGATTCGGCGGCATTCGAGCTGAAGTCCGGCAGTGGTCGGCGGCCGGGCGGTGGTCCGACGAAGGTCGGGCTGAAGTCCGGCTGCGGTCGGCGGCCGGGCGGTGGTCCGACGAAGGTCGGGCTGAAGTCCGGCTGCGGTCGGCGGCCGGGCAATGGTCCGACGAAGATCGACGGGGGTTCGTCGGTGGTGGCGCTGGAGCTCCGG
This sequence comes from Dendrobium chrysotoxum, assembly GCA_019925795.1. Taxonomy (NCBI): domain Eukaryota; kingdom Viridiplantae; phylum Streptophyta; class Magnoliopsida; order Asparagales; family Orchidaceae; genus Dendrobium; species Dendrobium chrysotoxum. The sequence continues at coordinate 89,189,547 of CM034314.1, read as the reverse complement.
AAGCCTTAGAGCTCTCTCCAATTTCCAGCCAAAGGTCACCCTCATGTAGAGAGTGGGGGTATATTTATAGATTTTCATGAGTGGCACACTCTGTAAATATAGAGAAGATCTAGGGTAGATTCAAAGTGTTCCATCGGATGGCTCGTATTGATTCTCTTGATCATAGAGAGTTTTTCAACTATTTAAGTGCCTTAATGATGTCAGAATTTAGCGATCTTAGGCTCGTTGGATTCATCTCGCCGAGCCGCTCGATTTGACTATAGGCATGCCATATTTGGATATCATTTCATCATCCAAATAATACTTTGAACCTTCCAAACGTGGTTCGGGCTCCTGATTTGGACCCATTTGGGCTCGGGTTGGACCGATTTTGCCGTCGTTAGGTTCGTCTCTTTGAGATGTTCAGTTTGACTATAAGTTTGTTGAAATTGGAGTTGAGACGATCCTGAATTTAATATTAAAACTTTTCCAACTTGAATATGCCTCGAGATTCGTGCATGATCAAGACGATTTTTGGCGACGTATCAGTTCTTATTGTCAGTGCACCTAAGAATCTTCTTTGAACACTTGATCAAAATTATGTTCTTTGTTCATCGAAGAGAACTTGATTGATCAAGAGTCGAATTTTATTTTAATCAGGAGTTTGAATAAGTTCAAACAAGACTAAAATGCATGAAAGTTGATTCTAAATATTACTAAATGAAGTTGATTAATAGATTTGAGGATTAAATAATGCTTATTTATATTGGATTAATATAAATAATAATTCTTATCATTATTATATATCATGTGCATCAATTTTTTATTTCATTAAATTAATAGATGTTGTAGCATGGATGATGTGGATGAATTTATTGTTTAATTTATAGAGCCTGGATGGTGTAACATAGATGAATTTACAAATCAATTAATCAAATTGTTGCGGTCTTGCTGTTCGGCAGCTGTCGGCGGCCGGGTAGAGATTCGACGGCGGTCGGGCTGAAGTCCGGTAGCGGTCGGCGGCCGGGCGGTGGTCCGACGAAGGTCGGGCTGAAGTCCGACGGCAGTCGGCGGCCGGGCGATGGTCCGAAGAAGATCTATGGGGGTTCGCCGGTGGTGGCACTAGAGCTCCGAAAGCCTTAGAGCTCTCTCCAATTTCCAGCAAAAGGTCCCCATCATATAGAGAGTGAGGGTATATTTATATATTTTCATGAGTGGCACTCCCTATAAATATAGAGAAGATCCAAGGCAGATTCAGAGAGTTCCATCGGATGGTTCGTATTGATTCTCCTGATCATAGAGAGATTTTCAACTATTTAAGTGCCTTAATGATGTCGGAATTTAGCGATCTTGGGCTCGTTGGATTCGTCTCATCGAGCTGCTCGATTTGATTATACGCATGCCATATTTGGATATCATTTCATCATCCAAATAATACTTTGAATCTTTCAAACGTGGTTCGGGCTCCTGATTTGGACCCATTTAGGCTCGGGTTGGACTGATTTTCGCGTCGTTAGGTTCGTCTCTTTGAGATGTTCAGTTTGACTATAAGTTTGTTGAAATTGGAGTTGAGACGATCCCGAATTTAATATTAAAAGTTTCCAACTTGAATACGCCTCTAGATTCGTGCATGATCAAGATGATTTTTAGCGACGTATCAGTTCTTATTATCAGTGCACCTAAGAATCTTCTTTGAACACTTGATCAAAATTATATTCGATGTTCATCGAAGAGAACTTGATTGATCAAGAGTCGAATATTATTTTAATCAGGAGTTCGAATAAGTTCAAACAAGACTAAAATGCATGAAAGTGGATTCTAAGTATTACTAAATGAAGTTGATTAAGAGATTTGAGGATTAAATAATGCTTATTATATTGGATTAATATAAATAATAATGATTATCATTATTATATATCATGTGGATCAATTTTTTATTTCTTTAAATTAATAGATGTTGTAGCATGGATGATGTGGATGAATTTATTGTTTAGTTTATAGAGCCTGGATGGTGTAACATAGATGAATTTACAAATCAATTTATCAAATTGTTGTGGTCTTGCTTTTCGGCGGCCGGGTGGAGATTCGGCGGCGGTCGAGCTGAAGTCCGGCAGTGGTCGGCTTCTTGGCGATGGTCAGACGAAGGTCGGGCTGAAGTCCGTGAGCAGTCGGCGGCCGGGCGGTGGTCCGACGAAGGTCGGGCTGAAGCCCGGCTACGGTCAGCGGTCGGGCGATGGTCCGACGAAGATCGACGGGGGTTCACCGGTGGTGGCGCTGGAGCTCCGGAAGCCTTAGAGCTCTCTCCAATTTCCAGCAAAAGGCCCCCCTTCTGTAGAGAGTGGGGGTCTATTTATAGATTTTCATGAGTTGCACACACTGTAAAAATAGAGAAGATCCATGGCAGATTCAAAGTGTTCCATCGGATGGCTCGTATTGATTCTCCAGATCATAGAGAGTTTTTCAACTATTTAAGTGCATTAATGATGTCAGAATTTAGCAATCTTGGGCTCGTTGGATTCGCCTCGCCGAGCCACTCGATTTGACTATAGGCATGCCATATTTGGATATCATTTCTTCATCCAAATAATACTTTGAACCTTCCAAACGTGGTTCAGGCTCCTGATTTGGACCCATTTGGGCTCAGGTTGGACCGATTTTGGCGTCGTTAGGTTCGTCTCTTTCAGATGTTCAGTTTGACTATAAGTTTGTTGAAATTGGAGTTGAGGCGATCTCGAATTTAATATTAAAAGTTTCCAACTTGAATACGCCTCGAGATTCGTGCATGATCAAGAATATTTTTGGGGACGTATCAGTTCTTATTGTCAGTGCACCTAAGAATCTTCTTTGAACACTTGATCAAAATTATGTTTGATGTTCATCGAAGAGAACTTGATTGATCAAGAGTTGAATATTATTATAATCAGGAGTTCGAATAAGTTCAAACTAGACTAAAATGCATGAAAGTTGATTCTAAGTATTACTAAATGAAGTTGATTAATAGATTTGAGGATTAAATAATGCTTATTTATATTGGATTAATATAAATAATAATGCTTATCATTATTATATATCATGTGCATCAATTTTTTATTTCATTAAATTAATAGATGTTGTAGCATGGATGATGCGGATGAATTTATTGTTTAGTTTATAGAGCCTGGATGGTGTAACATATATGAATTTACAAATAATTTTATCAAATTGTTGCGGTCTTACTGTTCGGCAGCTGTCGGCGGCCCGGTGGAGATTCAGCGGCTGTCGGCGGCCCGGTGGAGATTCGGCGGCGATCGGCGGCCGGGCGATGGTCCGACCAAGATCGACGGGAGTCCGCCGGTGGTGGCGCTGGAGCTCCGGAAGCCTTAGGAGCTGTTTGGTATGCGGATTTAGGCCGGATTTAAGGCCGGATTTGGGCGAAATCCAGCCAAATGGCCTAAAATGCAAATCCAAATCTCACGGTAACTGAAAGCCGCGGTAGACGGAAAAAGAGCACTTCTCGCGGTAAATCCCGGATTTCGCAAATCCATCGATTCGGCGGATTTAACTTGCCATTGGCGCGAGAGGAAGAAGTCTGAACCTCCAGCTGTTATTTCTTATCTCTTCACTGGCTCCTCTTCACAACAGCTCACACGGTATGGTCGCCCACACTCCCTCAGCTCACACAGCTCGATCGCCCACACTCCCTCAGCTCTACCTCTTGCTATTATAAAGCAACTGTTCGCTCCTTCTATTCGCACAGCACAACGAGTCGCACAACAGGAAACCAGCGGCGTGAACATCATCGGCAGTAGTAGGTATGAGTCGTAACTCGCATATCTAAATTTTATTCTAGGGTATCCACGGTTAGGCTTTTATTCATCCTATTTTTCTACTTTTTGCATATTGTTAATTTTTTTTTCGATTCATGATTCTCGCCTGCTGCACTTGTTCTTGTTCGCACATGCTTATTATGTATCTGTGTTGTGAAATTTCATTTGCTAGAGTGGTGTGATAATACGACGTTGTGTTAATAATATGATCCTTGAAGAAGATGTGGCTAGTAGTGGGACTTACTCAGATATTGATTGTAAACAATCATCTTTACTCCCTGATCATATTAGTTTTGCACTGGATAAATCGAGTCGATTGACAACGAATGACAACGAATCCTCAAACATGAATTACATACCTTCTACTCGGAATAAAAAAAGTAAAATTCATTTCCCAAATTGTAATCATGCACATTACAAATGGTAGTTATAAATGCCAAATGGCCTCCATCGTTACTATTGAAATTTATTCCTTGAAATTTGTACAGCAAAAAGGAAACGTTTTTTGAAAGGCAAAGTGGCTCAACGGTCATCGATGAATATTCAAGGGGACATTATGGATGATTTAGAAGTGAAGTTAGGGAACACTAATAAAAATGTTTTGAGGACACCTAGGTGGCCAGATCAACATAATGAAGTCTTCGGAGAGTTGTTGTTCGAGCAGTATTTGTGTGCCAATATTAATGATGGCATATTAAGGAGGGACATGTGGAAGGATTTGGTCAGTGTACTAAATTGCCGAGTTGATGGAAAGTACACTGAAAGCAGTGCACAAATTAGGTTCAAAAATATGAAAGCTGATTTTCGTGCTGTTTTCCAACTATCCCATCAAAGTAGATGGGGTTGGGATGAAAATCTTCATTTGCCCGTTGCCACCGATGAAATATGGGATGAAATAATACAGGTATATATTATCTAATGTAATTTGATAATCTGTTTTTAACCTTCACATTCATGTCTTTATTATATTCATGTTTATTTTTTTACTAGGAAAACCCAAAGCTGGTAAAGTACCGTCGTAATCCATTCCACCAATATGAAATTTTTGAGAAAATATGTGGAGATAATATTGTTGTCGGAACATTAGCAAGGTCATCAAGACAAACAAATAATACAATACAAGATGGGGTAATAGGAGAAGATGTAGAGGAGGATTTGTTCTTATCCGGTAACGAGGTCAGTTTTGTACAAATTGATTTACAAACCAACCAAATTCTTGAGGGAGAAAACACAGAGGAACCCCCAACTATTCCAATGAGCCGTAGCAAGTGTTCGAGTGATGATGATATTCGCAAAAGTAGGCGCCCCAGGAGAAGAGCTGAGAAAGAAAAGTTAACCAACGTACTGGACAAGCATTGCAATAAGACCGATAAGATTATTGAGAAGATTGATAAAATATGTCCATACACAACCACACAATGCCTCACAAAACTTGGTAGCATAGAAAACATTTCAATGGAAGCTATAATAGCTGTTCATGAAGCTTTGATAGAATGTAACAACCACAAGATTGCATTTATGACTTGGGATGGGCCATTACTCCGTGGGTGGATTGAATATATACTTCATTGCCACCCAAAATTTTCAGGATGCTCAGCTTGGTTACCAAATTGATGTGTCGTTGGGTATCACCTCAGGATGTTGTGTTTCAATTTTAGCCAGTTAATTTTAAACTATTTCCTTTCCTTTGAGTTAGGTGTACCTGCTTGTTAGGTTGAGTTTTATTTCACTTTTTCTGTAGTTCTCGTTATTTAAACCTGTAACTGTTTGCTTTCCTTTGAATGTAGTTGTAACTTTTTTCATCAAAATGGCTATGCTGAACTGATTATGGCTATGATGAACTGATGCAGTTTTAGATTTTCATAAAATGCATAACTGTAAGAACTTCAATTTTTATTGCTTTTTTAACTCTAGATGAAGATTCCAGAGAAGGTAATATTCACATAGTTTTTGGGTATTTGCTTTAATTTTATGACATCTATTTTAATGGCGTATAAATGATTTGCTAATAATTTATGCCTTGAATCTTGGCTTCACATTTTGATTGAATCATCTATTTGGATTGAGTGGAATCAAGGCAATATGGGTGCAGAAAAATCAATAGCCAAATTGATTTTATAATAACCATTGTACACTTGCTACTATTATAATTTTTTCCCCAACTTTATCAAAGCTACTCAGCAGTTTAATATAATGTCTGATGGGCATGCTGCTTGTTTAGTAAGATTCCGATTTTTTTTCTTCACCTGGTAGTTATAATTTTTTTCATGCTAGCACGTAATATATTATTGAACTTCTAAAACCAATTTATGCAGCACAACATGCCTCATTTTCTGCATGGAGTTTTTCTTGAGGAGTTATGCGAACTGATAGATGAGCATGTGCAGTTGAGCAATGCAATTCAGAATATTGCACCAACTCTTTTAAGTGATAGTAGCTCATCCGACGAAGAAACGAACATACCTAGACCGATGTTCAATAGAAGTTACACAGGCGAACAGTACGTAATTGATTTACTTTCTGGGCATCCATTACGTGCTTACAACTCTTTTAGAATTTCTGCAGATGTGTTTCATCAACTAAGAGAGTTGTTAGAAAGTCGTTCTCTACTTAGTAATACAAAAAATGTTTTAGTTCAAGAGCAATTGGCAATTTTCCTGTGGGGTATAGCACATGCACATAGTTACAGACAGTTATGCAAGTTCTTTCAACATTCTTTTGAAACTATTAGTCGCTATTTCAATTTGGTTCTGCGTGCCATAGTTTCTTTAGCTAATGAGTTTATAATGATGCCAAGTGCGGAAGCAGAATGCCACCCTTATGTGCGTTTGAATAATCTTTTTTATCCTTTCTTCGAGAATGCTATTGGAGCTATTGATGGGACTCACATTCCAGCAGTTGTTAATAGAAACATGCAAAATCGGTATCGCAATAGGAAGGGGTTCACTTCTCAGAACGTCATTGCTGTAGTATCATTTGATAGGTAATTTGTCTATGTGGGTTTCGGTTGGGAAGGATCAGCTGCAGATATGAGAGTCTTACGATGGGCAATCGAGGAAGGTGATTTTAAAGTTCATGCTGGTAAATATTTCCTGGTTGATTCCGGATATACAAACACAGATAAACTAATTGCACCATTTAGAGGGTATCAATATCACTTGTCTGAATTGTTGCAAATCTGGTTTTGATGATGACAAACATGTCTCTATTATGATTTTGCTTGGCTAATCCGTTTCAGGCGCAAAAGATCACAAGCAACTCAAGCCAACTCAAGATCGGGTCCAAGTGTGTCCAATGTACTATTTTCCTTTTTCTTGAGTTAATTGTAATGTAACTGATCCCCTAGCTAAGTAACCTTGCACACACACACTCAGGGGGAGAGCTTGAGTGAGTTAGAGTTTATGTTCATTTTTTGTTCAGATCGTCATGGACGATATTCCCATCATCCTCGACGATCCAGTAAAAATAGAAACCCTAATTAGGGCGACCAAGTTAAGTGCGTCTGATTAAGCAGATCATCCTGGACGATAGTTTCATCGTACGGGACGATATGCTCAAATCAGAAACTCTCAGCTGCCAGATCAAGCTAGGCAAGTTTTTATTTTAAGATATTTGGTCTGATCGTCTTGGACGATACGTGTATCGTCCCGGACGATCCAGAACAATCATGCCTAAATTAGTCTGATAATAAAGGAAAGCAATTAATACTTGATTGATACGATCATATCGTCCAGGATGATCACAGGATCATCCTGGACGATCATGATCGTCTAGTGCATTTCAGCTGTACGTCCTGAACTGTGTTCAGAACGATTTGGGCACTTTTTGAACTAATCGTACAGGACGATATACCGATCATCTTGGACGATTAAGTCATTTTTGAGTCGTCCAGCATAAGTTTCTCTGGACGACCCGAACTGTCTTCTGGACGAAATTCCTCAATTTACACTAATCATCCCGGATGATCGCAGAATCGTACGTGACCATTGAACTATTGCAATTCTGGTTTTGATGATGACAAATATGTCTCTATTGTGTTTTGTTTGGCTAACCCGTTTCATGCACAAAAGATCACGAGCAACTCAAGACAACTCAAGATCAGGTCCAAGTGTGTCCAATGTACTATTTTCCTTTTTCTTGAGTCAATTATAATGTAACTGATCCCTTAGCTAAGTAACCTTGCACACACACACTCAGGAGGAGAGCTTGAGTGAATTAGAGTTTCTGTTTAAATTTTTATTCAAATCATCCTGGACGATAGTCACATCATCCTGGACGATCCAGTAAAAATAGAAACCCTAATTAGGGCGACCAAGTTAAGAGGGTCTGATTAAGCAGATCATCCTGGACGATATTTGGATCGTACAGGACGATATGCTCAAATAAGAAACTCTCAACCGCCAAATCAAGTTAGGCAAGTTTTTATTTTAAGATATTTGGTCTGATCGTCCCGGACGATACGTGTATCATCCTAGACGATCCAGTGCAATCATACCTAAATTAATCTTGTAATTATGGAAAGCAATTAATACTTAATTGATACGATCATATTGTCCTGGACGATCGTAGGATCGTCCTGGCCGAACATGATCGTTTAGTGCATTTCAGCTGTACGACCCGAACTGTGCAGGACGATTTTGGCACTTTTTGAACTAATCATACATGACGATACCCGTATCATCCCGGACGATCAAGTCATTTTTTGGTCGTCCAGCACAGGTTTCTCATGACGACCCGAACTGTCTTCTGGACGATATTCCTCGATTTATACTAATCATCCGGACGATCGTAAAATTGTACGGGATGATATGAATAACTTTTTGAACTGATCGTCTATAAGAGCCAGATCATCCAGGCTGAATCAGCTGATTTTGAACTGATCGTACAGGACGATCGCTAAGGACGATCTAGCGATCGTCCTAGACGATCTTAGCCAACCAGTTGAGATTTAGGACAAATTTTAAGCCCTCTTATAAAAGAACTTTTTCTTGAAACAAGAAAAAACTTTTGCCACTTTCCTTCCCAGAGAAACCCTACAGAGAGAGAGAGAGTTTGGGAGAGAGAGAAAGGATCTTGTGAGGGGGAGTTAGTGAGGGATTCACTAAGGTTGCTCCTAGCACGGATCAGAGTCGTCTTCTCTGCTCGTCGTCTTTCGTCGTGTCAGTGTTCTTTGGGAGAGGATCGTCGGCAAGAAGATCCGAGGTTCTCTGCCTGCTTCAGGAGGAAGTAAAAGGACATTGGGTTCTCTGCCCGCTTCAGGTGGAAGCAAAAGGAGGTTAGGTTCTCTGCCTCACCGGGTGGTGGAAAGGAGGTTCTTTGTACATGCTTCTCCGCCTTGCTGTGGGAGCAAAAGGAGAGTCACTTTTTGTTTAGTGCAATACCCGGAGGGGAGGCTCCGGGGAGTGGACGTAGGTCAAGTTGATCGAACCACTATAAAATTTGGTTTACTTTTCTGATTCTGTTCTGCACTTTACTTTTCTGATATTAACTGCTTGGGTGAATATCTGTGATTGATCTTTTCGTTCTTATTTACTTATTTTTGCTGCAAAGTATCGAAAAGATTTTTTCTATTCCTCATGAAATTTTTAAATAACCAATTCACCCCCCCTCTTGGTTAGCCTCGGGACTAGTTCACTAGGGCTTAACATCCCTATCGAACTTTCAAGTGGTATCAGAGCGGTATTCAAAAATTAAGTTTAAAAACTTTTAAATTTGATCCATAGCTAACCATAATAATCGTAATACTGCTGAAGGTTATTCTATTACAAGACCATCATTGTTTGATAACATTCCTTTTGATTTTTGGAAAACACGCATGTCTACTTTTCTTCAATCAATCTATTATCGTATGTGGATGTTAATTAAAGATGGTTATGAAGCACCACATAGACTTGTTAACGGTATTAAAACTGAACTCCTGTTTGCAGATTGGACTTTTGATGATCGTGATTTAGCACAGTTAAATGCAAAATGTTTGAACTGTTTCTTTTGTGCTTTAAAATCTGAAGACTGTATGCGTATTTCTACTTGTACAACGGGTAAAAAAATCTGGGATAGATTGTGTATAACATATGAAGGTATAACTGAAGTCAAACAGTCTAGGTTAAACATCTTGTTACATGATTATGAACTTTTTCGCATGAAATCTAGTGAGACGATTTCAGAAATGTACACAAGGTTCACTTAAATCATTACCTCTTTGCATGCTCTAGGAAGAGAACTAACTAATTACGAAATAGTAAATAAAATTCTTAGATGTTTGCCTTCTTAATACGATGATAAGATTACTGTGATTACGGAATCTAAAGATTTAAATACTTACTTTATTGACAGCTTACTTGGATCACTCATTGCTTACGAGCAAGGTGTGAACTAAAGATAACTTGAAGCAGGTGAACGAAAGAAAGAGAAGACAGTGGCGCTAAAGGCCAAAGATTCAGATGCTAGCACTTCCGGGTCTGATAGCGATGATGTTGCCTTAATCACAAGGTAATTAAAGAGCTTTCTAAGGAAGAAGAATAAGAATTTTCAAAAGTGGAACAAATGTAAGACCAGTAGAAACTTTAAAGGTTCATCTGAATCTGTTTGTTTTGAATGCAGGAAGCCTGGACACATAAAAGTGGATTATCCTACACTCAAGGCTCACCTGAGCAAGGAGAAGGGTGAGGAGAAACCAAAGTTTAGAAAGGATAAGAAGCGGATACAAAAGGCGTTCTGGGCAGACTCTGCATCCGACTCCTCTGAGACTGAAGCTAAAGAGGAGGAAACAAACTTGTGTCTGATGGCTGATGATCACCCTGGTCAGTCGGACCAGGAAGAGATATGTGAGCTTACTTATGATCAATTACTTGAAGTATCTGAAAAAATTCATGCATCGTATAGGAAGCTTAAGAAAACCCATGCTAACTTGAAACTGGATTATTTGACTTTGCAAAAAGAGCATGATGTTTTGATTAAAGATCATTCAACTATTGATAGCAATCACATGTCTTTACTTGATGAGTTTGATGAACTGAATAAAAAGCATTCTGATTTAATTGTTGAGCATGATGCATTAAAAATATTGCATGTTGAATTAGAAGCTTCTTTTAAAGAATTAGATACTATGGCATGTGAAGTAGAAAGTAGCAACGGTGCTTTAAAAATTGAAATTACAAGTTTAAATAAAGAGAATGAATTTTTGAAAGTGAAAATCAGTGCTTTTGAGAAAAACCAAACACCTCCTACTTTTGTACAGTTTTATGCACCGCCACCCTTTGAAAAATCTGTTGCAAGTTCATCAAAGCATGTTTCATATACTTCTAGGAAGAGGCACTATCACTCACGTAGATTAATTAACCCTTTTCCTGGTGTTAGATGTTTTTGATGTGGCATGTTAGGACAAATTTCCCACACCTGCACTATTCACCGTAGTACACATTGGGTGTGGAGGCCCAAACTGCCTATTTCACAGCACAACATGCATGCATTGCATTCTTCTTTTCATAAGAAGGAACCCAAACCTGTTTGGGTTCTTAAGACTGACGTTTGATATTTTTGTAGGTGCGCTCTCACACAAGACCTCGTGAGAGCATGTGGTACCTGGATAGCAGATATTTTAGACACATGACTGGAGATGCAAATCAGTTCATTTCACTGGAGGCCAGAGCTGGAGGTAAGGTTACACTTGGAGATAACACCACCAGGAAGGTGGTAGGCACATGTATAATTGGTGATTCAAAAAAAATTATGATTGATAATGTTTTGGTTGTAGATGGACTGAAATACAACTTGCTGAGCATCAGTCAACTTTATGACAAAGGATACAGCATCAAATTCCTGCCCACTAGCTGCATTTTAAGCTTAAATGATGAAGTTGTTTTGCAGGGGCAAAGGATCAACAACGTCTATAAGCTGGATGTAAGTTGCATTAAATCTGAGAATTCAATTTGCTTAAAAACTGCTGCTGATGAGTCATGGTTGTGGCATAGGAGATTGTGTCATGCCAGTATGAAAACCCTTAGGAGAGTCACCCAAAAGGACTTAGTTAGAGGTGTGCCCAAGCTTAAGTTCACTAAGGATCACCTGTGTGATGCCTGTCAGTTAGGAAAGCAAGTCCAGTCCTCTTTTCACTCTGTTAAGGACATTAGCACCTCTAAACCTTTAGAAGTTCTTCACATGGACCTCTTTGGACCCATTAGCACTGCCAGCTTAGGGGGGAAAGTCTATGGTTTTGTGATTGTAGATGACTACTCGAGGTTCACTTGGATTAAATTCTTGTCACATAAATCTGAGTCATTTGATGAGTTTAAGTCTTTCTCCACTTGGATTCAGAGGAAGTTAAGTTGTAAGATCCTGATAATTCATAGTGATCATGGTGGAGAGTTTAAAAATATAAAATTTGGAAGTCTTTGTGAGGAGCAAGGGATTAGTCACAAGTTTTTAGCTCCTAGGACCCCTCAGCAGAACGGGGTAGCTAAAAGGAAGAACAGGACCTTAGTGGAAGCTGCTAGAGCCATGCTTACTGAGTATTCACTTCCAAAATACTTTTGGGCTGAAGCGGTGAACACTGCCTGTTATGTGCTGAATAGGGTGAATATGAGATCTAAACTGAACAAAACACCGTATGAGATCATTAAGGGTAGAACTCCAAACCTGTCCCACCTCGATGTCTTTGGCTGTAAGGTTTTCATTCTGAACAACGGGAAATCACCCTTAGGAAAGTTTGACCCCAAATATGATGAAGGAGTGTTCTTAGGCTATTCTAGTGTGGGGAAATCTTTTAGGGTGTTCAATAAAAGGACTTTGGTGGTGGAAAAAACAACTCATGTGGTGTTTGATGAATCTGATCCTAAGGTGAATAGAATTGGGGAAGATGAAGAGGTAGAGAAAATTACCCAAGGGATTGGAAATGCAAATCTGGAGGAGAGGGTGGAACCTCAAACCACACTGCCTAGAGATTAGAGATATTCTTCGAGTCATCCTAAAGAACTGATCTTAGGAGACCCTTCTGAAGGTGTTAGGACTAGGCATGGACTTAGGAAGGAAGTAAACCATTCTGCCTTTATCTCAATGACTGAACCCACCAACATCAATTGTGTTTTGCTTGGCTAACCCGTTTCAGGCACAAAAGATCACGAGCAACTAGAGCCAACTCAAGATCGGGTCCAAGTGTGTCCATTGTACTATTTTTCTTTTTTTTGAGTCAATTATAATGTAACTGATCCCCTAGCTAAGTAGCCTTGCGCACACACACTCAGGAGGAGAGCTTAAGTTAATTAGAGTTTCTGTTCAAATTTTTGTTCAGATCGTCCTGGATGATAGTCACATCATCCTGGACAATCCAGTAAAAACAAAAACCCTAATTAGGATAACCAAGTTAAGAGGGTCTGATTAAGCAGATCGTCCTGGATGATATTTTGATCGTACGGGACGATATGCTCAAATCAGAAACTCTCAGCCGCTAGATCAAGTTAGGAAAGTTTTTATTTTAAGATATTTGGACTGATCGTCCCGGACGATACGTGTATCGTTCTGGACGATCCAGTGCAATCATGCCTAAATTAGTCTGATAATTAAGGAAAGTAATTAATACTTAATTGATACGATCATATCATCCTGGATGATCGCAGGATCATCCTGGCTGATCATGATCGTCTAGTGCATTTCAGCTGTACGACCCGAACTGTGTTCAGGATGATTTTGGCACTTTTTGAACTAATCGTACAGGATGATACCCGTATCGTCCCGGATGATCAAGTCATTTTTTGGTCGTCCAGCACAGTTTGCTCTGGACGACCCGAACTATCTTCTGGACGATATTCCTCGATTTACACTAATCGTCCCAAACGATCGCAAAATCGTACGGGATGATATGAACAAATTTTTGAATTGATCATCCAGAAGAGCCAGATCGTCCAAGTTAAATTAGCTGATTTTGAACTGATCGTACAGGACGATCTAGCGATCGTCTTGGACGATCTTTGCCGACCAGTTGAGATTTAGGGCAAATTTTAAGCCCTCCTATAAAAGAACTTTTTCTTGAAATAAGAAAAATCTTTTGCCACTTTCCTTCCCAGAGAAACCCTAGAGAGAGAGAGAGAGTTTGGGAGAGAGAGAAAGGATCTTGTGAGGGGGAGTTAGTGAGGGATTCACTAAGATTGCTCCAAGAACGGATCAGAGTCGTCTTCTTCGCTCGTCGTCTTTCGTCGTGTCGGTGTTCTTTGGGAGAGGATCGTCGGCAAGAAGATCTGAGGTTCTCTGCCTGCTTCAGGAGGAAGCAAAAGGACGTTGGGTTCTCTGCCCGCTTCAGGTGGAAGCAAAAGGAGGTTAGGTTCTCTGCCTCACCGGGTGGTGGAAAGGAGGTTCTTTGTACAGGCTTCTCCGCCTTGCTGTGGGAGCCAAAAAAGAGTCACTTTTTGTTTAGTGCAATACCCGGAGGGGAGGCTCTGGGGAGTGGACGTATGTCAAGTTGACCGAACCACTATAAAATCTGGTTTGCTTTTCTGATTCTATTCTGCACTTTACTTTTTTGATATTAACTGCTTGGGTGAATATCTATGATTGATCTTTTCGTTCTTGTTTACTTGTTTCCGCTGCAAAGTATTGAAAAGATTTTTTCCGTTTCTCGTGAAATTTTTAAATAACCAATTCACCCCCCCTCTTGGTTAGCCTCGGGACTAATTCATTAGGGCTTAACATCCCTATCGAACTTTCATGAATAACTTTTTGAACTGATCGTCCAGGCTGAATCAGCTGATTTTGAACTAATCGTACATGACGATCTTAGCTGACCAGTTGAGATTTAGGGCAAATTTTAAGCCCTCATATAAAAGAACTTTTTCTTGGAACAAGAAAAATCTTTTGCCACTTTCCTTTCCAGAGAAAACCTAGAGAGAGAGTTTGAGAGAGAGAGAGAGGATCTTGTGAGGGGGAGTTCGTGAGGGGTTCACAAAGGTTGCTCCAAGCAAGGATCAGAGTCTTCTTCTCAGCTCGTAGTCTTTCGTTGTGTCGGTGTTCTTTGGGAGAGGATCGTTGGCAAGAAGATCCGAGATTCTCTGCCTGCTTCAAGAGAAAGCAAAAGGACGTTGGGTTCTCTACCCGCTTCAGGTGGAAGCAAAAGGAGGTTAGGTTCTCTGCCTCACCGGGTGGTGGAAAGGAGATTTTTTGTATAGGCTTCTCCGCTTTATTATGGGAGCAAAAAGAGAGTCACTTTTTATTTAGTGCAATACCCGGAGGGGAGGCTCCGGGGAGTGGACGTAGGTCAAGTTGACCGAACCACTATAAAATCTGGTTTACTTTTCTGATTCTGTTATGCACTTTACTTTTCTGATATTAACTACTTGGGTGAATATCTGTGATTGATCTTTTCGTTCTTGTTTACTTGTTTCCACTGCAAAGTATCGAAAATATTTTTTTTTATTCCTCGTAAAATTTTAAATAACCAATTCACCCCCCTCTTGGTTAGCCTCGGGACTAGTTCACTAGGGCTTAACATCCCTATCGAACTTTTAAGTGGTATCAGAGCGGGATTCAAAATTTAAGTTTAAAAACTTTTGAATTTGATCCATGGCTAACTATAACAATCGTAATATTGCTGAATGTTATTCTATTACAAGACCACCGTTGTTTGATAACATTCCTTTTGATTTTTGAAAAATACGCATGTTTACTTTTCTTCAGTCAATCGATTATCGTATGTGGATGTTAGTTAAAGATGGTTATGAAGCACCACATAGACTTGTTAACGGTATTAAAACTGAACTTCCGTTTGCATATTGGACTTTTGATGATCGTGATTTATCACAGTTAAATGCAAAATGTTTGAACTATTTCTTTTGTGCTTTAAAATCTGAAGACTATATGCGTGTTTCTACTTATACAACGGGTAAAGAAATCTGGGATAGATTGTGTATAACATATGAAGGTACAACTGAAGTCAAACAGTCTAGGTTAAACATCTTATTACATGATTATGAACTCTTTCGCATGAAACCTAGTGAGACAATTTCAGAAATGTACATAAGGTTCACTCAAATCGTTACCTCTTTGCATGCTCTAGGAAGAGAACTAACTAATTACGAAAGAGTGAACAAATTTCTTAGATGTTTGCCTTCTTCATACGATGCTAAGATTACTACGATCATGGAATCCAAAGATATAAATACTTACTCTATTAACAGCTTACTTGGATCACTCATTGCTTACGAGTAAGGGTTGAACCAAAGACAACTTGATGCAGGTGAATGAAAGAAGGAGAAAACAGTGGCGCTAAAGGCCAATGATTCAGATGCTAGTACTTCCGGGTCTGATAGCGATGATGTTGCCTTAATCACAAGGCAATTCAAGAGATTTCTAAGGAAGAAGAATAAGAATTTTCAAAAGTGGAACAAAGGTAAGACCAGTAGAAACTTTAAAGGTTCATCTGAATCTGTTTGTTTTGAATGCAGGAAGCCTGGACACATAAAGACAGATTATCCTACACTCAAGGCCCACCCAAGCAAGGAGAAGGGTGAGGAGAAACCAAAGTTTAGAAAGGACAAGAAGTGGATACAAAAGGTGTTCTGGGCAAACTCTGTATCCGACTCCTCTTAGACTGAAGCTGAAGATGAGGAAATAAATTTGTGTCTGATGGCTGATGATCACCCTGGTCAGTCGGACCAGGAAGAGGTATGTGAGCTTACTTAGTATAGGAAGCTTAAGAAAACCCATGCTAACTTGAAACTGGATTATTTGACTTTGCAAAAAGAGCATGATGTTTTGATTAAGGATAATTCCACTGTTGATAGCAATCACATATCTTTACTTGATGAGTTTGATGAATTGAATAAAAAATATTCTGATTTAGTTACTGTGCATGATTCATTGAAAATCACTCATGTTGATTTGGAGAGAGCTTTTAAAAAATTAGATACTATGACATGTGAAGTTGAAAGTAGCAATGGTGCTTTAAAATTTGAAATTACAAGTTTAAAGAAAGAGAATAAATTTTTGAAAGTGAAAATCAGTGCTTTTGAGAAAAATCAAACACCTCCTACTTTTGCTCAATTTTATGCACCTCCACCTTTTGTAGATTCAGATTTAAAATCATCAAAGCATGTTTCATATAAACCTAGGAAGAGATACTATCACTCACATAGATTAGTTAACCCCTTTTCCTGGTGTTAGATGTTATTCATGTGGCATGTTAGGACACATTTTTCACACATGCACTGTTCACCGTAGTACACATTGGGTGTGGAGGCCCAAACTGTCTGTTTCATAGCACAGCACGCATGCATTGCATTCTTCTTTTCATAAGAAGGAACCCAAACCTGTTTGGGTTCCTAAGACTGACGTTTGATATTTTTGTAGGTGTGCTCTCACATATGACCTCGTGAGAGCATGTGGTACATGGACAACGGATGTTCTAGACACATGACTGGAGATGCAAATCAGTTCATTTTGCTGGAGGCCAGAGCTGGAGGCATGGTTACACTTGGAGATAACACCACCAGGAAGGTGGTAGACATAGGTATAATTGGTAATTCAAAGAATTTCATGATTGATAATGGTTTGCTTGTTGATGGACTGAAACACAACTTGCTGAGCATCAGTCAACTTTGTGACAAAGGATACAGCATCAAATTCCTGCATACTGGCTGCATTTTAAGCTTAAATGATAAAGTTGTTTTACAGGGGCAAAGGATCAATAACGTCTACAAGCTGGATGTAAGTTGCATTAAATCTGAGAATTCAATTTGCTTAAAAACTGCTGCTGATGAGTCTTGGTTGTGGCATAGGAGATTGTGTCATGCAAGTATGAAAACCCTTAGGAGAGTCACCCAAAAGGACTTAGTTAGAGGTGTGCCCAAGCTTAAGTTCACTAAGGATCACCTGTGTGATGCCTGTCAGTTAGGGAAGCAAGTGCAGTCCTCTTTTCACTCTGTTAAGGATATTAGCACCTCTAGACCTTTAGAAGTTCTTCACATGGACCTCTTCAGACCCATTAGCACTGCCAGCTTAGGGGGGAGAGTCTATGATTTTGTGATTGTAGATGACTACTCGAGGTTCACTTGGATTAAATTCTTGTCATATAAATCTCAGTCATTTGATGAGTTTAAGTCCTTCTCCACTTGGATTCAGAGGAAGTTAGGTTGTGAGATCCTGACTATTCATAGTGATCATGGTGGAGAGTTTGAGAATGTGAAGTTTGAAAGTTTTTGTGAGGAGCAAGGGATTAGTCACAATTTTTCAGCTCCTAGGACCCCTCAGCAGAACGGGGTAGCTGAAAGGAAGAACAAGACCTTAGTGGAAGCCGCTAGAGCCATGCTTACTGAGTATTCACTTCCAAAATACTTTTGGGCTGAAGCGGTGAACACTGCATGTTATGTGCTGAATAGGGTGAATGTGAGATCTATACTGAACAAAACACCTTATGAGATCATTAAGGGTATAACTCCAAACCTGTCTCACCTCCATGTCTTTGGCTGTAAGGTTTTCATTCTGAATAACGGGAAATTATCCTTAGGAAAGTTTGACCTCAAATCTCATGAAGGAGTGTTCTTAGGCTATTCTAGTGTGGGGAAATCCTTTAGGGTGTTCAATAAAAGGAAAGGTGGTGGAAAAAACAACTCATGTGGTGTTTGATGAATCTGATCCTAAGGTGAATAGAATTAGGGAAGATGAAGAGGTAGAGAAAATTACCCAAGGGATTGGAAATGCAAATCTGGAGGAGAGGGTAGAACCTCAAACCACACTACCTAGAGATTGGAGATATTCTTCGAGTCATCCTAAAGAACTGATCTTAGGAGACCCTTCTGAAGGTGTTAGGACTAGGCATAGACTTATGAAGGAAGTAAACCATTCTGCCTTTATCTCAATGACTGAACCCACCAACATCAATCAAGCCCCTGTAGCTAGATTGGAAGCCATTACAGTGCTACTAGCCTTTGCCTGTTATAAGGGATTCAAGATGTTTCAAATGGATGCCAAGAGTGCCTTTTTAAATGGGGTAATAAAAGAGGATATTTTTGTAGAACAACCCCCAGGTTTTGAGAGTTCCCAATATCCGAATCATGTTTACAAATTAAAAAAGGCCTTATATGGATTGAAATAAGCACCCAGAGCTTGGTATGAGAGGCTTAACACATTCTTGTTAGAAAGAGAGTTTGTTAAGGGGAGCGTAGACACCACCCTTTTTCTGAGGAGAATAGGGGATGACTTACTCATTGTCCAGATCTATATTGATGATATAATTTTTGGATCTTCTGATAAATATTTATGTGATGAGTTTTCTAAAATAATGAGTAAGGAGTTTGAGATGAGTATGATGGGAGAATTGTCCTACTTCTTGGGGTTTAGGATAAGGCAAACGGATGATGAAACCTTTCTCAATCAATCTAAATACACTAAAGATATTTTGAAGAAATATAAAATGGACAAAGCCAAGCCAATCAATACTCCCATGAGCTCCTCTATTTAGTTAGATAAGGATTCAAGTGAAAAATCTGTTGATCAGAAAAAGTATATAGGAATAATAGGATCACTACTTTACCTGACTGCTAGCCGACCTGATATCATGTTTAGTGTCTGTCTTTGTGCTTGGTTTCAGGCTGATCCTAAAGAGTCCCACCTGACTACTGTTAAGAGAATTCTTAGATATCTTTTAGGGACCCCAAACTTAGGAATCTGGTACCCTAGGCACAGCACCTCTTTTGAGATCATTGGATATTCTGATTCTGACTTTGCGGGGTGTAGGGTGGATAGAAAGAGCACTTTTGGAACTTGTCAATTCATAGGACAGTCTCTAGTCTCCTGGTCCAATAGAAAATAGAACTCAGTTGCACTTTCCACTGCTAAAGCTGAGTATATTGCCTTATGAAGTTGTGTGGCCCAAGTTCTTTGGTTAAGGCAACAAGTTTTGGACTTAGGTTTACCTGTTGGCACAATTTCTGTCATGTGTGATAATACAAGTGTCATCTGCATCTCTAAGAATCCAATCCAACATTCTAGGACCAAACACATTGACATAAGGCATCACTTCATTAGGAACCATGTTACAAAAGGGGACATTGAGCTATATCATGTAGCAACTGAAAATCAGCTGGCTGACATATTCACTAAACCACTGGCCTTTGACTCTTTCAGCATTTTGAGAATCAGATTAGGAGTGATTGATATAAATGCTTGATTCTGATGACTGCTGATTTCTGATTGTTTTTGATTTTTATTTTGTTTCTGTTAGTTAGTTTTTTGATTTGCTTATTTGCTTTCAGTTATTTTTATTGTTTCTTCGTCTGCTGATTTCTGTGTTATCCTTGCTGTTAGTTTGATTTGAGTATTTACTTTGATGTGATTTTCTACCTGTTTTTATTCACTGGTTCATCTCTTTTATTTACTGTTTTATGCTTTTTAAAATCAGATCACTGCTCACTACTTCTGCTAAACTGAATTTCTGACTAAGAGTTTTACCTTATTTTTATTTGGAAGCCGGTAAGCAGTGATTGATTCCACTGAATCTGTTAAAGGGAAGAAACATTGATGATTATTTCTCTTCCTCTAACTCCTTTACTGGTGTATTATTTCTTTTGGATAAAAATCTTCTTTAAAATTAAAATATTAGTTTTTAAAATAGAGATTTATTTTATCTTCCTACAGTAATCTACCTCATATGAATAGTGTTTTCAAAGTCTTGACTCATTGTTATGATTTTCTAAACCAAGTGATTGTACTTATCATACGACATATGGCTTTTGTTTTGTGAATTACTCTTCCTTATTGTGGAGAGCATCTCATATATCTGGAAGATAATTTCACATATGAGACTCTTTAACGATTATGAATAGAAAAAAGCTTACAAAAGATGCGCAGTGCGCCAAATCAATTGAAAAAGAGACATAAAATGAGCCCAAAGCTAAAAAAATACGAAATATCGCCAAATAAAAAGATACACAAAGTGTATCAAAAATCAAAAGATGCACAAAGCGCCAAATAAATTGAAAAAGAGGCACAAAATGAGCCCAACCAAGCTTTCTTTCCTTTCCGATAGTTAAATGTCTTAGAAAAATCCATGCGCCACTTAATATTTTCAAAAGCTTGAGTTTGAAAATCCTGAAGTCTTATTTTTTACTTTGTAACACTATTATATCAGATATTTTTCTGGAACGAGGCTTGAAAGGATCTCTTTAGAATCTAATTTCTTTTCTTTTGAATTGAATTTTTATTTTGAAAGAGATTTGCATCGATGAGGTGCCCGAGGTGGGAGTTACGAAAGTTGATTTTTCTAACTTTTTCTGGTTTTTAGCGCTGTTAATCGTCTCCTTATTGGTTTTTGAATTTGAAATCAAGGAAGAATTCTGATTTACTGGAGCATTTTGATAAAAAAAATATTGATTTTATGTGTTTTCACTGTGAGTTTTATTCATTTTTTGTTTTGTTTTAGTTTCATGATTGTGTCTTTGGGATCCTGATTTATCACCTCCATCCTTCATCTTTTTCTATTTTTCTTCACATCATCCTAGACGATTCCCCAATCGTCCTGGACGATCGTCTTCATCCTGGACGATCCATAAATCGTCCTGGATGATCCGTTCAAAAACTATCCCCAGTCTGATCCTGCTGCTGAGAAACACCAATCATTGGTGATCGTCCTGGACGATCTATGAATCATCCTGGATGATATGATCCATATCTTCCTGATCTGATCAAACGGCTGATATTGCACTAATTATTGGCCATCATCCTGGACGATCCACCTTATCGTCCTGGATGATCCACCTTATCGTCCTGGACGATCCACATGTCAAGCCGCCGGACGATTCGAATTCGGCCAGTCCGACATATTTATTGCATATCATCATGGACTATCCACCTAATCGTCCGGGATGATACTTTTTGTCAACGGTCATCCAACCTGAGTCCTCAGGACGATCACGTGTGTCTAATCGTCCTGGATGATCTCTGATCGTCCTGGACGATCGGACCGCTTTTTTGACCAATCGTCCTGGCCGTAATTATTGCACCTATCGTCCTGGACGATCTCGCGATCGTATGGGACGATCAAGACAAATTCTATTTAAACAGTCGAATTCTTAAGATTTTTTCATCCTTTCTTTCACACATCTCCCTCTACCTTCCTTCACTGTTGATTTCTAATGGCTGGTGGCAAACGTTCGCGGCAAAAGGGTGCAAGTTCCTCCCGGGGGCCTGTTGATCCTCACTTCCCCAATGCAGTCGATCAGGCTGCCTACGAGCGCTATCGTGAGGTGGGGATCACACCGTCAAAAATAGTAAATCCCCGCACTCTTACTTATCCTGTTCTTGATCTCTTCGCACACACCTCCCTCACTTTCATCATGACTCTCGCCTTTCCTTTTAGCACGGAACTTCTTCAAGTTTTCTTTGCCAATTTGCGTATTTCTGCTGATTATTCCACCCTCCGCTTGTATGTAAATCAGCGTCCCGTCGAACTCACTTACCAGGACTTTCATAACATTCTCCAACTTTCTGTCACTAGCGACAAACTCCATACTCTTATCACTAACCCTAACTATGATTAGAGTGTTGCCAATCACTTCCTTCGTAATACGAACGCACCCTACCATGACAATGCTTGCACTTCCCTTCTTAAGGACACACGGACCATTCAGCATGTCCTTCGTTCCTCCGTCATTCCAAAGGCGGGGGACCGAATTCACATCACCCCAGTACTATCCTTGACCACATACTACATCTTGGCCCATAGGGAATTTAATGCCACTGACCTTATTATCCGATACATCGAGCACCTCACCACTATTAGAGATCCAGGTCATCGCCGTCGTCCCAATCTAGCCTTAGGACATATCATTGCCTATGCCTTAGAAACCAAATATGACCTGCAGTATCCCGTAGCTCCAAATATCCCTCCTTCCTTCTTCACCAATAATTTCTTCCATGTCCTACACAGCACCCGACTACATCCGGAGCCCGCCCCAGATGTTGAGGAGGAAGAGGAATAGGCTATTCCAGTTCCTACTGCACCCGATGCACCTGCTCCCCTTCGCATTGCCTCTCCCTTTGACCACCTAGTGCAGCGCTTTGATCAGTGGGAGGCCAGATTCGACTCCTATGTGGACATTGAGGACCTCCAGCGCTTCACTAACTATGCTGCGCAGCAGCAACAGCAGCATGATCAGGACATTGCCTGGATTGGAGCCCACTTTCAAGCCATTCACGGTTACTTCAACCCACCACCGCCACCTCCTCCTTTTGATCAGGATCCGCCTCCGTTCTAGTTTTCTATTTTGTAGTTGTTTTCTTTTCTGTGTTGTACTGATGTTTCAGTGTTTCTGTTTTCCCTCCTCCTTTTTGTGATGTCAAAAGGGGGAGTCAGTTGTAGTTGTTTCTGTTTTTGTTATGTGTTAAGTTTCCTGTATCAATTTGGTTGTTAAATGAAAATTTTAAAAAAAAATTATTTTTCGATCTTCTAGTTATTTTTCAAACTACTGTATAAATATTTGCCATCATCAAAAAGGAGGAGATTGTTGCAAATCTGGTTTTGATGATGATAAACATGTCTCTATTATGATTTTGCTTGGCTAACCCATTTCAGGCGCAAAAGATCACAAGCAACTCAAGCCAACTCAAGATCGGGTCCAAGTGTGTCCAATGTACTATTTTCCTTTTTCTTGGGTCAATTATAATGTAACTGATCCCCTAGCTAAGTAACCTTGCACACACACACTCAGGGGGAGAGCTTGAGTGAGTTAGAGTTTCTGTTCATTTTTTATTCAGATCGTCCTGGACGATATTCACATCATCCTGGATGATCTAGTAAAAACAGAAACCCTAATTAAGGCGACCAAGTTAAGTGCGTCTGATTAAGCAGATCGTCCTGGACGATAGTTTCATCGTACGGGACGATATGCTCAAATCAGAAACTCTCAGCTGCCAGATCAAGCTAGGCAAGTTTTTATTTTAAGATATTTGGTATGATCGTCCTGGACGATACGTGTATCGTCCTAGACGATCCAGAACAATTATGCATAAATTAGTCTAGTAATAAAGGAAAGCAATTAATACTTGATTGATACGATCATATCATCCCGGACGATCGCAGGATCGTCCTGGACGATCATGATCGTCTAGTGCATTTCAGTTGTACGTCCCGAACTGTGTTCAGGATGATTTGGGCACTTTTTGAACTAATCGTACATGACGATATACCGATCATCCTGGATCATCAAGACATTTTTGAGTCGTACAGCACAAGTTTCTCTGGATGACCCGAACTGTCTTCTAGACGAAATTCCTCAATTTACACTAATCGTCCCGGACGATCGCAGAATCGTACGGGACGATATGAACAACTTTTTGAACTGATCGTCGTGAAGAGCCATATCGTCCAGGCTGAAACAGCTGATTTTAAACTGATCGTCCTGGACGATCTTGGCCGACCAGTTGAGATTTATGGTAAATTTTAAGCCCTCCTATAGAAGAACTTTTTCTTGGAATAAAAAAAATCTTTTGCCACTTTCCTTTCCATAGAAATCCTAGAGAGAGAGAGAGTTTGGGAGAGAGAGAGAGGATCTTATGAGGGGGAGTTCGTGAGGGGTTCACGAATGTTGCTCCAAGCAAGGATCAGAGTCTTCTTCTCTGCTCGTCGTCTTTCATCGTGTCGGTGTTCTTTGGGAGAGGATCGTCGGTAAGAAGATCCGAGGTTCTCTGCCTGCTTCAGGAGGAAGCAAAAGGATGTTGGGTTCTTTGCCCGCTTCAGGTGGAAGTAAATGGAGGTTAGGTTCTCTGCCTCACCGGGTGGTGGAAAGGAGGTTTTTTGTATAGGCTTCTCCGCCTTGCTGTGGGAGCAAAAGGAGAGTCACTTTTTGTTTAGTGCAATACCCGGAGGGGAGGCTCCGGGGAGTGGACGTAGGTCAAGTTGACCGAACCACTATAAAATCTTGTTTGCTTTTCTGATTCTGTTCTGTACTTTACTTTTCTGATATTAACTGCTTGGGTGAATATCTGTGATTGATCCTTTCATTCTTGTTTACTTGTTTCCACTGTAAAGTATCGAAAAGATTTTTTCTATTCCTCGTGAAATTTTTAAATAACCAATTCACCCCCCTCTTGGTTAGCCTCGGGATTAGTTCACTAGGGCTTAACATCCCTATCGAACTTTCATGTATACCATGCAGATGCTTCTCGAAGGTACTCGGTCACACAAGAGCTATATAACCATCGTCATGCCCAACTACGAAATGTAGTTGAGAGGACATTCGGCATATGGAAAGAAAGATTCCAAGTTCTGACTCACATGCGTCAATTTCCACTTGCGGTTCAGGCTGATATTATTATGGCATGTGCAGTCTTGCATAACTTTATCGGGCGTTATCACAGCCATGATATTTACTTCAATATGTCACAAACTGAAATGCATCATGATAGTGAATTGGGTGAGGTTCAAGCCATTGACGAAGACCCAAATTTATATGCAGGTGCTGGAGAAAGAGTACTGGGTGATGGTTTAAGACATTTAATTGCAACAAATATGTGGGAGGCCCGTGTAAGTCTTTCTGGTATTAAGCTTAAAATCTTTATATTTTTCATAATTTAAACTTCTAACAAGCAACTTCATTTGCAGGTAGCAAGCCAGCGAAGTCGTTCAACTGGATAATCTGCAATTTTGAACACATTGAAGATGCAATCAAATTTAGTTTATTTGCAATTTAGTCTATGTTATTGTTGTATTTCAAATGAAAATTTGTTGAATTTTATTTGAACATTGCTTATTCTGCTTTAATTTATGAAAAATGTCTACTTTAATTATTGAAGAAATGAATGTTACATCTTTAACCGCCTTAAATCCTAACTTGCATAGCAAAACAGTCACACATGATTTAACTGGATTTATCATGAATGTTACCAAACAGTTTTCAGGATTTAACCCCCTCAGGATTTCGTAAATCCGGATTTGAAGGATTTACAAAATCCTACATTCTACCAAACAGCCCCTTAGAGCTCTCTCCAATTTCCAGCAAAAGGTCCCCCTCATGTAGAGAGTGGGGGTCTATTTATAGATTTTCATGAGTGGCACACCCTGTAAATATAGAGAAGATCCAGGGCAGATTCAGAGTGTTCCATCGGAAGGCTCGTATTGATTCCCCTAATCATAGAGAGTTTTCAACTATTTAAGTGCCTTAATGATGTCAGAATTTAGCGATCTTGGGCTCGTTGTATTCATCTCGCTGAGACGCTCGATTTGACTATAGGCATGCTATATTTGGATATCATCTCATCATCCAAATAATACTTTGAACCTCCTAAATGTCGTTCGGGCTCCTGATTTGGGCCCATTTGGGCTCAGGTTGGACCGATTTTGCCGTCGTTAGGTTCGTCTCTTTGAGATGTTTAGTTTGACTATAAGTTTGTTGAAATTGGAGTTGAGACGATCCTGAATTTAATATTAAAAGTTTCTAACTTGAATATGCCTCGAGATTTGTGCATGATCAAGACGATTTTTAGCGACGTATCAATTCTTATTGTCAGTGCACCTAAGAATCTTCTTTGAACACTTGATCAAAATTATGTTCGATGTTCATTCAAGAGAACTTGATTGATCAAGAGTTGAATATTATTTTAATCAGGAGTTCGAATAAGTTCAAACAAGACTAAAATGCATGAAAGTTGATTCTAAGTATTACTAAATGAAGTTGATTAAGAGATTTGAGGATTAAATAATGCTTATTTATATTAGATTAATATAAATAATAATGCTTATCATTATTATATATCATGTGCATCAATTTTTTATTTCATTAAATTAATAGATGTTGTAGCTTGGATGATGTGGATGAATTTATTGTTTAATTTATAGAGCCTGGATGGTGTAACATAGATGAATTTACAAATCAATTTATCAAATTATTGTGATCTTGCTATTCGGTGGCTGTCGGCGGCCGGGTGGAGATTCGGCGGCGGTCAGGCTGAAGTCCGACAGTGGTCGGCGGCCGGGCGGTGGTTCGACAAAGGTCGGGCTGAAGTCCGGCGGCAGTCGGCGACCGGGCGATGGTCCGACGAAGATCGACTGGAGTTCGCCGGTGTTGGCACTGGAGCTCCGAAAGCCTTAGAGCTCTCTCCAATTTCAAGTAAAAGGTCGCCCTCATGTAGAGAGTGGGGGTATATTTATATATTTTCATAAGTGGCACACCCTATAAATATAGAGAAGATCCAGGGCAGATTCAAAGTGTTCCATCGGATGGCTCGTATTGATTCCCCTGATCATAGAGAGTTTTTCAACTATTTAAGTGCATTAATGATGTCGGAATTTAGCGATCTTGGGCTCGTTGGATTCGTCTCATCGAGCTACTTGTTTGATTGAAAAAATATGTTTTGAAAAAGTGTTTAATTTTCTTTGGAAAATATTTAATTTCTGGAATTTTTAATTTTAAAATTGAACTCTCATTATGAATGATAAATCACCTTGAGAGGTGAACATATCATTCCCTAATGGGTTCAAATTTCAAATCCTTGGATTTATTTTGATTATCATAATCAAACTCAAGGAGAAATGACATTCGGTCTCGAAAGATCAGAATGATATTTAATCAACTGTTTGATTATGTTAATCTGAATAAAAAGGATCAATAATTTTATAATAAAAAATATAATTGTAATTGATATATCTCTCCGAAGAAAGAAGATATCAATTACTATCCATAATTTGAATATGACGATAATGATCGACAGTTTTGAATTTCCCAAAGATAATTAATTAAGGGTTTTGAAAAGTTTGATTTTGAAAATCTGATCTGGGTTTCTAAATCTCCTACGAGCGTAAGCCCTCGTAGTTAATTACTTCGTAGGAAACCAAAAAATTTCCTACGAATACTCTCGATTAAAATAGCGATACGAATTTCATTTTTGAATTCAAAGTTTGATGTCAAAGGAGGTAGGGACTGAAATTTCAACAGGGATTGGTTCAAGGTTGAACAGTTCTTTCTGGGGGTTAAAGGAAGAAGGGCAGGAGGCACCTGGGATTCTGAAATACTTCAGGAACACCTCAAACTATCGTAAGTGTTGGGCTTGAATTAGATTGAAAGAGATTTAATATTTGAGTGATCAATTCTATTAAAAAGTTGGGACTTATATTCTCGATCACCAGATCAGGAGAATGCCCAGGAGGTGAGGGTGGAGACTAACCTGCCAAATGGGTATGACGTCTCCGGTCAAGATCCCATGGTCTTTCATCGTCCCGGGTTCGTCGGTATCCTTAGCCTACTTAGTCGCATGCCGATCAAAGGATCCTTGTTAGCAACCATGAGTTACCTCATTCAAGGGGACCTCGTAGGCCAAGGGGCTGGGGTCATAATCCTAGGCTGAGAAATAGGAGGTGCACAGGTCTATAAGTAGTGAACATATGTCTATGTTATCTAACCTAGGATGCCACTCTCATTTTGTGTGCATATTAACATATCTCAAAAATAGAAAGGAACATCGGCCTAACCTAAAGCTAGAGTTCGTGTCCTAACAAATTAATCTAGGTGTGTGTAGCAGGTTGCGTGGTTAGGGGTATGTCCTATATCAGGTAATTGGTTAAAGTTGTTTAATGTTCTGGTTGGTTAAAAGGCTTAAGGGAAGATTTTGGTTAAAGTTTAAGTCTTAATGATTTGAAATTAATTTTAAGATCGATTATTAATTATTTGGTGGATACCACCTTTGTTGCTCACCGAGGCCGTGAAGTTTATTTCACCTTCCTTAGGGCTAATTTAATAGCCTCGTAGGCCTAGGTTACCTAGTGGTACTCGGTATAATTAAATGAATCAGATTTAATTTAAGATTTGAAATTTGATGAACTCAATTAAGGTTGATTGATTGCTTGTTTTAAAGTTAGATTGAAATTTTCTGGATTTTTAAATCAAGTATTTAATTTTTTAAGTTATTTGAATTATTTAATGTACTTAATTAAAGGGGTTAAAATTTGAATTTTAAATTAAGAATGATTTCTGGAAAATTAATATTTTATTAAAATATTAGACCTTATGACGATCAGTTAGACCATAAGTATGTTGGATTTGGATTTTATTTGAATTAGTTATGAATTTTTCAAGTTTGATTGTTTATTGAAATTATTTATTTATCTTAATTAGAGAGATTTTGATGTTTTGAATCCAAATTGATTCCAAACTCCTTGTAATCAACTTCAAAGGTCAAATATGACCCAAGGATAGATTTCCAAGTGTTTAAGAATTTTCTGGAATTTTTAATTATTTTTAATCAATTAAATTAATTAAATATTAACTTTCAATTAAAATTCAATTAAGCTTAAATTTAATGTCCAATCAAAGGGGTTTTAATTTTCATGTATTAAGGGTTCAATTTTGATTAATTTGAGATATTATGTATATTTTTGTGTTTTAAATTTGATTTGTTAAATTTCTTGAAGTTTTAAGGGCTTAATTAAGGCTCAATCTTAAGGGGTTTAAAGGGTTCAAATTTTAGTGAGAGTTTTCCCTAGAGCAGGGAAGGTCACTAAATTCAAGGGGTTTAAATTTCAAGTCAATTGGATTGATAGAAGTTTTGAGGCTTAACTAAGGGTTTAACTTTAATTAAATCAATGAAGTGGTTTAACGATTAATCGATTGATTTAAGTTTGATTGAGGTCAAGTTTGATAGTGTACACTAATCCTAAGGTACGGTGTCACTAAGTTTTCTATGTTTGTTGTTTGATCCCTAAAGGATATAAGTGTGAATCCTAAGATTTTTCTAAGTTCTCTAAAACTCGTCCTTGATTATTGTCCTTAAATGACACTAATATTGTAATGGGTTTGCAATCAGTGTCTCTAACCCTTGTACAAACAAATGAATGTGATCAAGCTACATTGATAAGTTTTGGATTTGTAAAAGAAGACTATAAATATAAATCAAATACAGGAGTTACTGTAAGAATTTAAGGCTGGGAAAAAAATAGCTCAATAGGAAAATAAAGGAGCCCTATGGTCTTCTAAGTTTTAAGAAAACTTACCTGATCACTGGAGCTATTCAACAGTGATTCCGGCCGTAGCACTCCATTTGAAAGAAATGTGGTGACTGAAGCTCCTTGGCTCTGCCCTCCAATCAGCTCCATCAGTACCTCGCGAAAAGGCGAAGAGAGAAGGAGGTGTCAGGTATCATGCATTCAAATATTCAAATTTATATGTATATAAAAGAAAAAAATATGTGAGCAAATAAATTTATTAGAATAAGTACATGCAAGAATATGTAAGAGCTTAATCAATTAATGAGGGTAAGTTTCTTGGTTGGTGTATAGACTATGTACATGCTTCAATAAAGGAAAATAAATAAACTCAAAAGCTCGTAAAAGATGGGCTATGGCAGAATCAAGTAATGTGATGAAAATGTCATAAGAGTCATGACAAACTTAAGTAAATAATATTAGCAATCTAGTTCATTAAAGAATGTCATAAAATAAGATTGGAAAAGCAAGTAGATATGGCACTATGATTAGCGATATAAATCAAAATAAATTAGTCACCTCATCTGGAGATTTGTACAAACTTGCTAACAAACATAGATTTCCAAATCAACCTTTCGCCGGATTCCATCAATCACCAATTAACATATGTATATTTAATTTAAGAATGAATATAGTGATCGTGGAAGACAATACATTTAGAAGATCAAATAAATAAACACATAGAACACAATGATGCTCACACAGATTCACTCATACAATACCTGTACATGGCAATGCATATATACAATTTATTTATATATTTTAATAGTATCAATGTTGTCAAATTCCACAAGCAAATAACTTGAACCCAAAAGTAGGCTCTTATATTATCACAACAAAGAACTATAATCAGAATAGAAGCATGACTATACTAATCAGATTTCAATTGAGATATCACATGTCTCCAAAAATGGAGTGAAGCAAAAACTTCAATTCTCAATTAATGGTAACCTGAAGTCTTGCTCTAAAAGAAAATTTCACAATATATCATCTTAAGGTGTTTAAATCAAACGAAATCAAACTTTGTATTGAAATATGCAATCAGCTTATAGAAGTGCAACCATGTTATTCAAAGGAAATCCTAGATGGAGCAAACCATATCAATTTCCTGAGAAAGTAATTTTGTTCATGTCTCTCATAATGCTCGAGACAAGTTCCAAAACTAAACTATTACAGATATGTTAACCAATCAAAAATTTAGAATGGAGAAATTACACTCAGCAGTTATTGTTTCCATATGATAAATATGATTTATTTAGACATGCTTTACTCGTTTGACATATATCAGATTTTACAAAATAGTGTATGTCACCATGATATGTGATTATGCTAAAAGGAAGAGAATTAAATGGAGAACTGTAACAGCATTTGAGAGCATCTATTTCAATTATATAGTTTAGTAGTTTACCTTGTATTGAGCAATACAAGCTTCCTTAACATCAGTTGTATCGGAATTGATCCTTGTAACATCTCCAATGTAACCGCGGCACTGAACAGAACCACATACACATTTCTTAGCAGCAGCACTAACCACCTCTAATTAAACGTGACTTGTTTAACCCTTCTTGATATCTCGAGTAGCAAACATGCCAATACACATCTCTCCATTAACCATCCACTTTTCAGTTTGACAATCAAGATCGCAACTCTACAAGCATAATATCTTAGCTGTTCTTGATAAGCAGCTAGATCAAGCACCTCCCCAACATATTCAAGGAGAAACTGTCCTCTCAAAGCAGCCTCTTCTAACTACAACCCAAACTTCCATTTGGAGGGTCTTCACGGCAAAGAAACAACATTAGAACTGGATGGCCAAAATTTGGTATAAAGGCCGGTTGAAGTCTGTTGTACAAGGAAAATGGTGGCCGAATCTTTGGATAGATCTCCTCTCTTGAACATAGTACCCAACCAGCAGCTTTCTCCCTTCACCAAAATCTGCTATGGCTTGGAGTCATATGGGAGTTTGCTTAGCCGGCAGCAGCAGTCTTCTCGCCTTCAGCAATTAGTAGATCATCGAGCAGCACACCACCAAGAGTCCCTCTAAATATATGAAGCTGATAGTCACTGCTGCAGCCACCTTCTTGGGAGATTCGACAACAACTCTTCTTGCTCCTCTTACTTTTCCTGGTTTGGGCTGGGGTGTAAGGAAGAGAGCTCTCGGTGGTCATGCTCTTGTTTGGACGGATTGAGAAGAAGAGAGAGCTGTTGCTAGGAGACGTGAGAGGGATGGGAATCGTGAGGTAGATAGCTTTCTTTTGTCTCTTGGCCGGCCCTAGTAGCTTCAAGAACGGTGAGAGAGAGATCTTGAGATGAGAGCAGCCCTTTTCTTCAACCGGTCCTAGTAATAGATATATCAAAAGGGCGGCTGGTTGTTGGAATGAAACTGGATTCCTCTCCTAATGTCCTCAGAGCAGCTGAAGGTTTGCTAGTGTATATCATACACACTCCCTTCCTTGTACTGATCCCAAAGTTCTCCAAGAGTAAAGAACTTGACCTCTTCCTTATCATTTGGCTGCCAGATACCGTTCAGATCTCTAATGCATGACTTAGGGAGAGATTTAGAATCTTTTTGGATGAATGAAGAGCTAGAGAGCAAAGCTGGAAATGAATCGTGAAAGAAGATCCAAGAAGAAGCTCTTAGCCATCCCTAACCTTCTTACTCTTCTTTCCTGAATGGATGAAGGGATCAAAGGAACGAAAGAGGGAGGCTTTGCGGCTGGCCGGCCCTAGCAGCAGGAATGGATGGGAGCAGCTGCTTGTGGGAAAATGGGATCGTGTCTCTCTCTCTCTCTCTCAGTCACAGCCAACCCTAGCTCCCTTTTTTAATCTAAAAAATAAACTCCAACCAATTGTCAATCTTGCCCTTAGAAACCCTTGATCCAAAGGTTGGGAAGAGGGCTTATTCTCCTTCTTTTATTATTAACACCAAGGGCTAATATTAAAGCCATAATTGTAGTGATTAGACTAAAATAATTGAATCAAATAAACCAATTTCATTAAGTCTTGCATTCACACTAATTTGATTGAAAGTATTCAGGTTAATGCCACTTTGAATTATATCACATCGAGATAGGTTAAATTGTGTCGATCAAAGCCGTCTAGCTTTAAATTAAATATGAATGGGTCGACTCAATTCTATATCACTTGATTGAATTTGATTTAGAGTTTGATTGATGATTGATTGAAAATTGGATGTTCGAAGCTTAAATTAAAATTGGGCTGAAGTGTGATCGAAGATTCGAGTGAAGTGTAGATTGCAGACTAGATTGGAATGTGACCAAAAATTGATTAAAAATTGATTGAAAGTTGATTGTAAGCTTGATTGATTGAAGGATGGATATTTGATTGAGGTTTGACTTGAAACTTTGGACTAAGGTCCTGATTAGATTATAAAGGTTGATTGAGATATATGACGAGAGGTTAAATGATTAGATTTGATTGATGTTTGCTTGAAGATTAATTGGGATTTGATTGGAGATCAAATTGAGGTGTGGCTGAATTGGAGCTTGGATTGGAGTTAAGATTGAGATTTGAATTTGATTGAAATTTAGATTTGATTAAAGTTTGAAGGTTGGATTTGATTGAAGACCAGATTTGATTAAATGTTGGATTTGATTAAAGTTTGAAGGCTGGATTTAAAACTGGATTGACTAAGTCTGGGTTTGATCTGGAGTTTGAATTCTAAGAATATCCTAAGGTTTAAAGTTTAGGAATATCCTAGGGTCTGGGATCTAGACTGTGTGGACCTCCGAAAGGACACAAAACAAGCACCGCCCCACGGGGGGAAGACCGTATTGTTGCCAATGGGAGGGTAGATTTGATCACACATATGATTAACCATTGAGGATATTGGCTCTCACCAGCACACCCCGATGGGTAACAATATATGTGACCTTATCATCACAACGGGTTTCCCCCACCCGATGCATCAGCTCGAGTGAGATTTATTTGAAAGTGGGATTCAATTTCCCACGGGCACAAGCCCCCGTGGTTAATTACATCTCAAGCCGGGGCTTGAGAAAACTCTCGATTAAGGATTCTATATTATACTCTCAAATGGGATCAACATATAGGACGAAGACTAGGAAATCCTACTCAAAGGGAAAGAAAGGTTCAACTAGGCTTAGTCAACATGCACGGCTCAATCAACATCCGGAGGGACTAAGGTAGTGAGAAGAAACTGGAGAAAATAAATAAATCACACACTTGAAGCATATAGGAGAGAAGGATAGAGGTGGCGTCATCTGTGTGACGCAGATAGGTAGGGTTTATAATCTTTGGACGATAGAAGACTTACCTACTAATGAGGTATAATATGAAATAATAGTAGCCTTGAATCCTAAATCTAATGGGTTTAGTGTTCTAAGCACAACACCAACACCCGTGTCCTAGCTAATGCAATGCAAAATCTGGACTTACCCCTCCCTGGATTGGGGAGCCAGCTAACCACCTAAGCGTATAAAATCTATGATGTCCAGTCTTTATGAAAGATGGGTGGGTAGGTAAATTCTTGAAAGTGAGGCCGACGTCTAGAGAATTTCCTAATTGGCCTCGGACTCATGTAGGGTGATTGCTCCTAGAGCTAATGCAATTAAAATTTTAATTTAGTTAGTTTCTAATGCAATACATGCTGGTTCAAGTATCTAAATCAAATATGCATAGAATTTTAAAAAGGCTTATAAAAATAATAATTTTCTTTAGAAAAGAGTAGACTTTCCCAGATCCAGCACCTCATCCTCATAGGTCAGATTATCTGGACTCTACCTGCAGGCAGGGAAGTGTCTTATAGCAAGGAGGGAGAGAATGCATTGATATGCATGCGACTCCGGACTATTTTGGCTATTCCCTAGATCGTTAAGTTTCTATGTTATTTAATTCTTAGAGTTTTAAATAATGGTTATGAGTATAAAAATTTTATTCCTAAAGAGCCTAGCGAAATCAGGTCAAGCACATGCAAGAAATAAACCTAGAAAAGCATGCACGCACACAAAGTAAACGCATCAATATAAATCCATAGAACAAAGTAGAGAAAAGTCCACAGTCCACGGCAAGTGCCGTATAAGTACAACACAGGGTCTGTAGAAAAGTAATGGCGGCCAGGCCCCACCAACAACATCCTGGATTCTAATCCTACTGAATGACGTAAGTCTTAAATACAAGGCATTTTGTCTTCCAGTCTTCATCTTCAAGTAGATCATCTTGCTTCAGGTCATCCTCCTTTTGGATCATCTTTCTCCAAATCGTCCTTCGAAAGTGTACCCAAATGAATAAGAAATTTCCTGTGAAGGGCCATTCTTTTTCTCTTTGGGTACCGAGTATTTGAAATGCCTTGCCTTTAAAGATTTTCACAACTCGATATGAATTACAAATTACATTATGAAAAATAAAATCTAGACTCAAACTGAACCTGTAAGGTTATCCTAATAAAAATCTCAAGTAGTTTAATATATCACATCACAAGCAATTATATCAGTACAGAAAAGTAAACACACTTGGCCACACTCTTATTCATTTGGGGGCTAAGCGTTGTGGAGTACCTATAGCAAGCATTTATAATTTATGATTTATCATATTAGCCCCCACTTATTTTAGCGTTTCATGAGCGTGGCCACCTGCATAAGATTAGGTTAGTATAAATCATCCCTAGCCTAGGGGTAATCCTAACGCACAATCAATCATATCATAGATAAAGTATAATGCAATAATAAAATAAACAAACACAGCAAGTCAACACAAACAGCACACGTGCCACATGCAAGAGCGATCACAACACAAAAAATAACTAAGAAAGAAAACACCGGCCTAACCTAGATCCAGAAGTGGTGCTCTAGTAAATAATTCTATGTGTGTGTAAAAGGTTTGTGTGGCATTAGATAGATCATATATTGGGTAGTTAGTTCGAGTTATTTTGTGTTAACATTTATTTAAGGTTTGAAAAGGGGAGAGTTTGATTGAAGTTTATATATTAGTAAATTAGGGTCCATTTTTTGTTAGTTTGGTCTGTGGATCTATTTTAATACTTAGGGTGGTAATCTTTAAAGTTTAAGTTATATTAGCGGGTTTTAGAAGGTTTGAGGTCTGCCTATCCACTAAGTTAAGGAGGTCTAAAAGGTCACTATTATAAATAGGTTAGGTTTTAGAGTTCTAGCATTTTCATTAAATATTAGATCCTACCACGAGTAATTAGACTATTAGTTTGCCGGATTTGGAATTTTCTAGGTTTCGGAAGTTCGGGCCCTAGTTATTAAATTACGATTGACCGGAGAGTTGACTTTTTAATTTAAGTTAATTTTTGGAAAGTTAATATTTTTAATAAATAGTAGACTTTAATTAGAGTTGAGTGCTTTTTAATTCACTTGATTTGAATTTTTCTGTAATTAGTTAAGAATTTTTAAAGTTTGGGTATTATAAGGTCTTTTAGGTTCGAGTTAGATTTGTTTCCCAATTTTATAACTCCTAGAATTTGAGTTTATTTTGATGAATTTTATTTAGTTAATATTTAATTAAGGGGTGATAAGTGGGTTAGTTAGATTTAGTACAAGTTCACATTCAAATTTTATCTCCTAGTGATTTCGTATGCTGGTTATAATTTGATTGAGAGTTAAGGATTTGAATCTTTTAATTCAGATTATAATTAGTTTTATTGCTTAATTATTAATGAATTAAAGCAAACTAATCTTAAGATAATGTGTCATTAAGTTTTTTTATGTTTTATGTCTATATCCTAAAGGAGCATGCATCATGAGTCTAAGTTTTCTAAGACTCAGTCCTTAACTTTTATCCTTATGTGTCACTAGTGTTGTAGGAGATGAATATATATTTTATTTCTAACCCCTTAGACATTCGCATATGTGTAAATGGGTTTAGGGCTTTATAATAAAATAAAAAAAGAAAATTACCTAAGAATTAAAGTTTCTACAGGGCCCTAAAGGTAGGGGAACGTACACACAGATGGGCTCCATAGAGGCTATCTAAGTTTTAAGAAGAACTCACAACACCGGGGGCTATGACCTGGTGGTATCGCCCGTAGCACCCCCACCAGAATGAATGGGGGCGACTGATGCTTGGATCTAATTGTCCAAGCTCCTTTGTCTAGTGCTCCTAAAAAGCTCCTTCTTTGCTTCCCCACATGTACCTCGCAAAAGCACAAAGACAAGAAAGAAAATTGGGTGAGAGCAGGATCATGTTCAATATGCAAATAATCAAAATAAAATACTATTAAATAAAAATATACATTTTCTTTTGTCTGGATATGAAACCCACCACAATTTTTCGATGCAAAAAGGATAACAAATTTCTTTATCGTGGGGTAAATTCATGAAAATTCTCCAACAAGAAAATTTCGTAAAGCTTTTCATTGTAAAACATTCACAAAGCTTTTCTAACACATATAACTCCTAAAACTCTATAATCATAAAGCAATTCGTAAAGCCTTCTAACAAGTCAAGAAATCATCACCTTTTTACCATAGACTTGAAACTCAATGCTTTAGTGAAAATGTAAACATTAGAAAGGAATTTTGATGTTATCTCACTTTCCCCAAATGTTAGAAAACAATACTCCAACAACCTAGGTAACATCACATTAAGTCTATAAAAGCACATACATATTCTCCTACAAGTTTTTTTTTACTTCCATGCTACATGCCTTCAGATATCCAAGAGAAGCTTGCGAATACATAAATTAGAGAACAATTTGTATATGAGGATATCCTTCCAATGCACTAAATTCCCATGCTCACAACAATGCTTTATGTTATAATGATAAAACTTACATCCAGATAAAATAAGAGGTAGAAGACAAAAGCTCCAACCCAAGAGAAGGCAATAACAACGAGAATCCCTCAAAAGTCAAATCTCATCACGTGTTAATATGACGTAAGAACATAATAAAAAAAATTTGGTACCACAAAGTACAAAGGAGAACCATACATAAAACAAATGAAAGCTTACAGACACAGCTGAAAATCTCTACAACATAATCATAAACATATATGAGGGACTTTCACATTCACCCAAAATCATTACATAGCAGATCCCATTTAACAAAGACAAATTCATTTGCTTGACAAAGCAATATATGACCAATAAAGCAGTTGTCGTTTGTAGGCTTCAAAGAGTTATTCTAACATAATCACAAGCTTTTCGTTGGATATTCAAATATGAAGTTATGGTATAAAATGCAAGTGTATGT
Source organism: Dendrobium chrysotoxum (assembly GCA_019925795.1). NCBI lineage: Eukaryota > Viridiplantae > Streptophyta > Magnoliopsida > Asparagales > Orchidaceae > Dendrobium > Dendrobium chrysotoxum. Next base: position 89,151,618 of record CM034314.1, on the reverse strand, counting down.
ACAATTTAATGAAACCATGAATCTTTGACCCTCACAAATCATTACTGGTAGGATGTGCGTTTCACTTATAGCTAGATCATGAAGAAGACTTCTCTTTTTTTTATTAAGCATGATGCATATGTATTAAGAGACCCTCACTCTATTGATTCAAATAATTACAAAAGGAAATAGTTCTATGGAGATACCTGCTCTAAGCATGAATCATGAAATGAGATGCTATTTGCTAAGAACCAATGATCAACACTGTTTACCACTAATTTAGCCAACAATTTTCATAACTGACAAGTAGTTTTGAGGTAGAAGGTGGCAATTTTATCTCCCTTGCCAAATTAATACAAATAGAGAAAAATAATAAAGAACAAATGTGGCAGGAAAGTCATGAATTCATCAACTCAATATACTTGACATGTATTCATCGCATCATCATAACTAAGAGAGGTTTATTAGATAAAAAAAAAACATCACATTCCGTTGCCTAAGAAAATAAATCACAATCACCACATGTCACTAGTGATAGCATAAGCATTTGATTCATAGTTAGAGCTTAAAGAAGCTCCTCCCCCTACAAGCCTTCAATAGTACATGTTCATGCATATAATACCAATCAAATTTCTCCAGAACACACATGAATCTCTTATTCTTTGACGGGAAAAGGAATGAGGTCTTGCTGATTTCAAATTTAGATGAAGACAAAATAGTTTAAGAACATTCTTGAATATATCAACACAATGATGCATTCAAAGTAACAATGTATGTTTCAATATCTCACCCAAAACCAGAACACAAACAAATGCATAGTGCTAGGGCTTATGAATACACATAGACACTCCATCATCACTTTTTTTTGTCTACACATGTAACTTTCCCATGGGCATTATCACAAACATCATATGTGCATGCTTTAGCGGAAGATCAAAATAGCCCCTTTTGCCCTTCCGTAGTTCACACCTAAAACTCTAAGTCATGTGACGTAAAGCAAGTGTAAGTCTCACATAACAACTATCTATTCTAAAATAAGACAAATCAATATATTGTGGCTGTTTATAACATGGCTATCACAAGCTTGTGAGGCATGAATGCAATTACTAAGAACAAACTAACTAGAGATGTGATGACATATACACCATGAAAGTCTCATCCAAAACTTCAATTTCATGTAATGAAGGTTCTACCATGGATCCATAGTAACTCAAAGGCAATCTACACAACATTCATGCCAACTTGAAGCAACAAGCTATCATGCACTTGTACAGATATTCATATGATGCTTACAATATCAAACCAATGAATAGAGATCCCAATTATTGAGTAGAACTTTCACACGTCTTCATGACTCAAGGCGAGGGGAATCATTTTAAGACACCATTAGAAGGGACACACATTCGTATAAACCTCAACTTGATTATTTAAAGGAATAACTAAGAGCATGCGTACAAATTTTAATTAGATGTTATGCCATAGAGTGATGAGAATCAATCATAGAACCAAAGTATGAATATATGTGTTGATTTAGACATGCTTTTACAAGATGGAAACACCCCTAATATCATTGGCATTGACCATTAAATCCAAATTTACAAGTGGCCATAGTTTCCTTTTAGTGACATTTCATCGAATAGTTACTGTGCAACATTCACAAAATCATTCAAAACAAATCAATATGAACGTTCTCATCTCCACGATCAAACGTTTTCATTAAACACTTAACAATGAGTATTGCATTCATTATAACGTAAGAAAACTATCATCTCATAAAAGAATGGAAAAGACCAAGTGATAGTACTTTGATCTCTCAGATTTGTCAACAAGCTAATTATTCCACCTAGCATTGCAATCTTTTATCACCATTCAACTTATACATTAGGGAAAGTAAAGCACATGAATAGAATTCATCATCCTGCACATTGAATCTTCCCAAATCTAGACATCTCAATATCTTTTAAGTATCATGAATGAAGTAATGAACTAGACTAGTCATAACAAAAATTGCTCTCATACAAGAAGGAAGGAAAACGAGAAGAAGAAGAAGAATACGGAGAGGAAGAAGACTATGTACTTGCTCGTAAGGGGGAGAGAAGCCGACGGACCGGAGCCAGTAGTCAGAATCGGGTCCGACTGCAAGCCGAAGAGGAGTCAGGTCCGGCTAGGGCAGGTCGCGAACTGGATCGGGCATGGAGTCCGACGGGAGCAGGGTTGCGGTCTTGCTGGGTTTCGCGAATAGAATCGACGAGAGAGAGGGGGAGCTGGGCTTCGTAAATGCCAGAGATAGGCGAGCTAGGGATCTCCATCTGGGTCTACGAACACAGGGAGAGGGAGGGCCCTTGGGTATCTTCCCAATCAGAGGAGATCCGGTGGGCTCCTGCTCTTGCCCCCTTTTTTTTCGAATCCGTGAGATCTACCTTCATATGGAGTAAATACCTGTCAAAACAAAGGAGAAAGTCTTCAAAATCACGCCATACACGCTCCTTGCTCGACGCCATAACCGCCAATTTTTTTTTTATTTAGGAAATGATTCAAATTGTTTAGGAAGCCAATTAAACTTCAATTAGAATCAATTTAAATGCATTGAATTAAAATTGAGTTCAAATATTGGATCCGATTAGGGTTAATTTGGGTTTAATTGGGCTTAATCAGGGCTCGACCAAATTTAATTAATGAAATTAAATCATAACCAATGCAAAGTTTATTTGAATCGAGCTCGACAAGGCTCAAGTGTATCGATCAAGGCTAATTAAACCTCGTCAGGTCTAATTCGACTCGATTTGAGTCAACTCGAGCTCAAATTGGACTCGGTGAGGTGTAATTAAATCGATCAAAGGTGCTTGAGGGCCTAAGTGTGAAAAAAATGAGGTCAACAGAGTGAACTTAGGATTTAGGTAGATCTAGGATCTAGAGTCTATGGAGAATCCTAGGATCTGGAGTCTAGGAGGAATCTTAGGGTTTAAAATCTAGAAGCATTCTAAGACCTCAATAGATCATAAGTCTAGAATTTAAAAGGATCCTAGTATTTGGAATAGATCCTAGGATCCTGGATAGGTCTGGAGATTAGATTGATCTAGAAGAATCCTAGGGTTTAGATAATTCCTAGGGTATGGATTTAATTTAGGGTCTAAATTGATCCTAAATTCTGGAGTCTGGTGGAATCCTAGGGTCTAGAATAGATCCTAGGGTCTGGGTTCTAGGATGATCCTAGAGTCTAGATTGATCTAGGAGTTAAATTGATATGGGGTCAGGATTGATCTAAGATCAGAATGATCCTAAGGTCTAGATTGGTCCTACTGACCTCATACAAAAATGAGGTCAACACTGCTCGATTTGACTATAGGCATGCCATATTTAGATATCATTTCATCATCCAAATAATACTTTAAACCTTCCAAATGTGGTTTGGGCTCCTGATTTGGACCCATTTGGGCTTGGGTTGGACCGATTTTGGCGTCGTTAGGTTCGTCTCTTTGAGATGTTCAGTTTGACTTTAAGTTTGTTAAAATTGTAGTTGAGACGATCCCGAATTTAATATTAAAAGTTTCCAACTTGAATACGCCTGGAGGTTCGTGCATGATCAAGACGATTTTTGGCGACATAACAGTTCTTATTGTCAGTGCACCTAAGAATCTTCTTTGAACACTTGATCAAAATTATGTTCGATGTTCATCGAAGAGAACTTGATTGATCAAGAGTAGAATATTCTTTTAATCAGGAGTTCGAATAAGTTCAAACAAGACTAAAATGCATGAAAGTTGATTCTTAGTATTACTAAATGAAGTTGATTAAGAGATTTGAGGATTAAATAATGCTTATTTATATTGGATTAATATAAATAATAATGCTTATCATTATTATATATCATGTGCATCAATTTTTTATTTCATTAAATTAATAGATGTTGTAGCATGGATAATGTGGATGAATTTATTATTTAGTTTATAGAGCCTGGATGGTGTAACATATATGAATATACAAATCAATTTATCAAATTGTTGCGGTCTTGCTATTTATATATTGTACTATTATTATATATAAATTTTACTATTTCTGCACTAATTCAATGATCATATGAATGCTACTATTATAATTTGATTGTTTACGTGCATGTTGCTCCTTTACCATGCTTTAAATTTAGTTATAGGTTTTATGGGTAGATGGATAGTTTTAGGTGCATTATTTTGCATACATAGTTGTATTTGTGTATTAATCAAATCATACTAAACTATGTAGGTGAAAAGTTAAATGGATCATCCAGCGTCAAATGTACCAAATAAGCAATATAGTATAGCTCTAGTGCCATTAAAAAGTATCATGCAGTTGGCTACTATTATAACACAGGTAATGGGGGATGCACAAAGTAAGTCAGCTGGGAGCAAAGAAGAAGAGGGAGACAAGCACTTACTGACATTTCATTAGCTGAAGCCTCCATTTTTTAATGGAATTGTAGTACCTTTGGCTACAGAAGATTGGTTAATGAGGATAGAAAAGAACTTTGACCGCATGCAGTGTTTGGAGAGTCGAAAGGTACCATTGCTTGTGTTCCTCTTTGAAGGAGAGGCTGAGAGATGGTAAGTTGGCCAAGAGAGAGAGAAATTTCAAGGGAAGATAAATGTTGAGATCACTTGGGATGAGTTCACTACAGTATTTAGGATGTAGTTTGTACCTCCGTCAGCCTGACGACAGATGCATGAAGCTTTTATTAAGCTGGAGCAAGGACGTAATATAGTGATGTAGTATGAGGTTGAGTTTACTGCTTTTGCTAGGTATGCTCCTCATTTGATCCCTACCATTGAAGAAAAGTGCTACAGGTTTCTACAAGGTTTGAACAGGGAGCTCAGACATCTGCTAGTATCTCTACGAATTTAAGAGTTTTTTGAGTTAGTGGAGTGGGCTAGACTGATAGAGATTGATTTGGCAGCACCAATATCCATATATGATATGGGCTCCAGATATGATGTCAGCAGGAGGAGGAGCAGAGATGAACCAAGAAAAGAGAGAGATGGTGACAAGAAAAATAGGTATAGTGATTTTGAGGGGATCTGTAGCAGTAGCATCTTCTGACAGCTATAGTGAGTGCATTCATTGTGATTAACGACATGCAAGTCAATGCTACTTGTTGATGGGGTAATGTTTTTGTTGTGGATAGCAAGGACATATGATAGTATACTATCCTCAGGGGGGATTTAGAGGAAGGGCTGATTCTGGTGCAGGATAGTCCAGACATACTATAGGACAAAGAACTATTGGGTTAAGCATATAGTGAAAGATCAACAAGCAGGGCGAATGATAGAGCTGTCAGTGGTAGTCACAATGAGATTGTTGCACCACGACCAACTGCACCTACGCTAGAGATGCCATATGTGTACAACTTATAATATCTAGAAGAACAATAACCTGAAAGCTCTATTGGTAAGAAATTTATTTGAATGATTGAATGACATAGCATATCATACATAATTGAATGACATGTGATATAATGAACTGTATAACTGTATGATTTATGATAAATTTTGATTGGACGAATTTAGTTTGTATCAATTTTGTGTCCAAATCCTTAAGGGAAATATCAAGGGCGACCTTTTCTTAATGTGGGTAGATTATAATAACCTGTATTTTAACTTTGTCATTTTTTCGGAGTCATTATAACTCCAAATCACAAATTATCTTCGCCATAGTTTTTTTATTGTAATATTTTACTTACACAAATTTTTTAATAATTTTTGGGCACCAGTGAAAATTTTTAAGGAATTTATACCTGTTAGTACAAGTGAGAATTTTGGGATATTTAGTTGTCTGTTTTACAAACTGATTTCACTAATATTTTTTAAATAAAATGATTTATTTTATGGATATTTTTTTATAATTTTTGAAGCTCTAAAATAATTTATTTGAATTTTATACTAAAAAATTAATTAAATTAATTATATAATATTAAATTATTATTTAAATCCTAAATATCTAAAACCACTAAATTGATTTCATTAAAAAGCATTTTTGCTTTTTCGTTTTGTTCCATTTCACATGCTAGAGAGATGTGGGGGAGAATTAGAGAGATTTTTTTAGGAGAGAGAAATTAGAAGTCTAGATTTGAAGGTTGTTGTGCGATTTTTGTCTGTCGAACTTTTTGGGAAAATTGCTCGTCTCATTGTAAGAAATCTTTAGCCTATTTTTGATTTCAAAGATTTTGATTTTTTGGCATTTTTTTTTATCAAGTTTGTGTTTTTGTTACTGAAAAATATGAATAACTTTGTATTAGCAAAACTTTGATTGCATAACTTTTTGTATGTTATAGAGATCATGATTATGAGCATTTTTCACTGAAAAATGTGAATAACTTTGTATTGGCAAAATTTTAATCGCGTAACTTTTTGTATGTTATAGAGATCATGATTATGAGTATTTTTCACTGGGTGATTTCAAAAATACAATAATTTTATCTACCCAAAAATTTATTTTGATGTATAAAAATAATAGTGTAGTATAATAAAAGTCATAAAATATCATTTTATATAATTCCTGGTATTTAGTAATTTTTTTAAAAATATGCATTTTTGCCTAACTGGATTCTTTGTTGCCTACAGTTATGATATTTTGGCATCTTCTTAATTAAGCTCAATTATGCTTTATTTGCTGTAATGCATTGAAAATAAGTGTGGATATATGCTTGAGTAATTGCTAATCGCTATTACTGTTATAATGTTGTGATAATAGTACGTGTGTGAAACAAATAAGTAAAGACAAGTTGACCTGTTGGTTGGAGACTGATTGACCTATACAGGATGGTGGGCCGACGGACATTCCTTTAAATAAAGTGACTTAGTGTTATCCTCTATTAATTCATGTGATACACTGGTTGGGAGTTATAAGGAGATTATTTAATTGTGCCGACGGACAAAGAGTGACAACTCTATTTACTGAGCCAACGATTTACTAAGACTGATATTAACACTGAAAAGCACCGTAATAGCCAAGACTTCTTACTTGTTTAGTATGACTACTGAAATACATGTTTTGAGATATTATTCTTATTATTGTATATATTTATTATTACTATACGGATTTACTATTATTGTATTATTCTATTGCTCCTGCCACTAGATTATTACTGTTACTTATATAGATACATATACTATTTGATACTACTGATTCACTGTACAATAAGTATGTGACATATTGAACATATAAAATACTAATTTAATACTGATATAGAATAACTGGATAGCATGTGTATACTCTTATATGATTTTACTGCATTGATTTAATTTTGATAATCTTTATTGATATTTTGATTTGATGTTTTATTCGATTACGGAGACATGATTGATTTATAGATTTAACACTTATACTGGGTTACTACTTTATTAGCTTCTGTACCTTAGTATTTTATTATTTACATATTGTACTATTGCTTCATATAAATTTTATTATTTTTGCATTGATTTAATAATTATATAAATGCTACTGTTATGATTTGATTGTTGACATGCATGCTCCTCCTTTACCATACTTTGAATTCAGTTATAGGTTTTGGTGGCCTGCTGGGCTTTTTAAGATCATTATATGTAGTTAAATATAAGGCTTTTAAAACTAGACCGGTTTATGAACCGGAAGAAGAAGAGGTTAGTGATTCGATGGTTCGACCGGGGTCGAACCCGGGTCGAACCGGATGACGTAATAAATATTTATTATATTTAAATATTATAATAATAACATAACTATTTATAAATATATAACAAAAATTGAACATAATTATAATATGAAGTATAAAAAATAAAATAAAATATATAGTAAATAAGAAAAACATAATAGTATATTTTACTTGAAGACACAACCAATCATAGAAAGATACAAAAATAGTTTAAAATATTTTATACCAACTGATAATAAAAAGAAAATATATTCACTTTCTCATTTCAATAGTTTCAAACTTTCAATAACTTCACAAGAAGAAAATCAAAGATTTCCTAAATTAGCATCATCAAATCTATCCACATAAGTTGAGTCTCTAGGTCTCGCTTCACATAAATGTTCAAACCCAAATGCATCTGATTGATCAAGCCCGATTATGTCACCTACATCTCATTCATTCTCTAAGTCACCTTCACCAATAAATAAAAAATATAAAATAAGATATTATTTTTGCTTTCATTTAAATGATATACTCAAATTTTATTATCAACTTATAATGTCCTGACTGATTAAATGATATATTTTATTCTTCAATAACTGGCATTGCATCATCTTTGTATATCTCATTTTCCAAATCCTGTAAGTCAAATTATGGAGTTGTTTCATCTTCAAGTATCCAAAAATCAACCATTTCAATATAAGTGTAGTCTAGAAGATCATAATGTCTTTTTTTAAGTTGAAACTTAAAAAATGAATAAATAACTTTACGTTAAGATTATACATACTATTTAAATTGACACTTATACATAAATATTAATATAATGTAAGATCATACCTATTTTTTAAATTCAGATTATACCGAACATATACAAGATCGTTGAGTCGTTGATGCTCCAAATAATTTCATTTCATTGAGTGGATCTGCTCAAAAACACTTCAATTTCTCTCAATCCTGATGAAGATGATGTTTGGCTGAGAATTCTTATAGCTACTTTTTGCAAGTTTGGAGCACTTGATCCAAACATCTTCCACCACTCATCTACATATTATCAAGTTCGAGGATTTAGTGAATAAGCATATTTGTATAAGTATATACACATATTAAAAATAAAAAAGAGAATTACCAGGTTGCATTTCTTTCGCCATTGTCATCACAATTGGTTTTCCAAAGCTTTCTTAGCCATCACGGAATAATCTGACTTCATTCATTACAACTTTAAGCTTAGAGCAAATGCCTTTATTTCTAATTAATTCAACTAGACCTTGTAAAATTTCTGGCTTTTGATAATAGTTCTCTCTATCATATTGGAAATGAGGATTGAGAAAATATGCTGTTGAATAGATGACTTGCCTTCATATAGTATCCCATCTTCTTTTAATTATAGTAGTAAAAGGCTTATATGATCTCTTTATATTTTTGAACATAGCTTTAATTGCCTTGCTTTCCCTGTACATGCCATCATATAGATATCCAAGGGATGGTTTTTCATTAGCATCAACAATACGCAACAACCTAATCAAAGGGCCCAATATCTTCGAAATAATAAGACAATTATCCCAAAACCTCATGTCCAAAATAATTGAAGCTACTTCCTTTCCCTTGGAGGTTTTGGATATCTTCGAATCCATAAAGAAATTGCTTGTGATCAGTGCTTGCAGGTCATGATGGTGCTCATGCACACTTTTTAAAGTTATGAAGGTTGTTGCAAAACAGGTTGCTCTAGGATGTACGATCTCCTTCCAACCTGGCCTTCTCCTAAGCCATGCAAGTATGAATATATGATTATAACAAAAAATTATCAACTTCGATGCTTTTTTTGCTAGCTCCTCTATGAAAGCCATGCTTCCAATATCTTTTAAAATCAAATTCATACAATGTGCAACACAAGGTGACTAGTAAATATTATTGAATCTTTTATCTAACAGTTGACCTGCCTTCTTGTAATTAGCAGCATTATCAATAACTATTTGAACAACACTCTTTGGATCAACCCACTTAACAACATCAGTAAATAAAGAGCACAAAGTGGTAGCATCTTTTGTGATGTCTGAAGCATCAACTAATTTTAAAAAAGAAACACCATGTGGATAATATATCAAAAAATTGATTAAAGTTCTGCTCCTACTATCAGTCCATTCATCTGCAATAAGTGTACAACCTGTTTCCTTCCAAATTTGTCTATAACTATCAATGAGTAGCTTACATTCTTCCTTGCAATCCCTAAGTAGGTTTACTCTCATGTTATGATAACTGGGGAGCTTGTGGACCTATTGCAGCAATGGCATCAACAGCTTTCTGTGCATATACTAAAGTAAGAGCATTAAAAGGGATGCAACAATCAAAAAACCACCTTGCTAATGCCATATCTGCACGGTGCGCTACTTCCTTAGATGCTAAAGCACTCTTAATTGAAGGTTGGGAACCTCGTGTAGTTCTGGGGGCAAAGAAGGTATCCATATCATAAGCTTTTCTTTTTCCTTTACTTAGTTCTAATACATGTGCTTAAGAAGATTGTGTTTTTGGTAGAGAACATGAATCTCTCTCTTCATCTATAGCATCACCCATAGGAAATGGTGTACTATCCAACTCTTCCTGTGCTTGTTATTTTTTTCTTAAAATTTCCTTCAAGTTTTCCTGCATTTGATATCTAACATCATAAGGAACCTTCTTGCAAGCAGCTATATTCTCCTTTACACCTGCTAAATATTGTTTCATTCTATTAATTCATCCTCCCTTGTATGAAATACCATAACGTAAACATTTAAATTATTTCTTCTCATCAGCTCCTTTAACTTCAGTAAAATGATTCCAAGCAATGTCCACTTTCTCACACACAATATAAGTTGAACCTGAAGTCTGATTACTGTTGTGATTAAAAAATATATTTTGAAAAAGATTTAATTTTCTTTAGGAAATGCTTAATTTCTGGAATTTAAATTTTATAATCGAACACTTATTATGAATGATATATCACCTCAAAAGGTGAATATATCATTCTCTAACAGGTTCAGATTATAAATCTTGATTTATCCTGATTATCATAGTCAAACTCAAGGAGAAATAACATATGATCCCAAAGAATCAAAATAGTATTTAATCTAATATTTAACTACAATAATCTAGTAAAGAGATCATTAATTTCATAATCAAAGTTATAATAATAGAACGACATATCTATCTGGAGAAAGAAAATATCGCTCATTATTAATCATTTGAAAATGACGATAATAATCGTTATATTTAATTTTCCCAAAGATAATCAATTAAAGGTTTTGAAAACTTAATTTTGAAAATCAGGTCTGAGTTTCTAAATCTCCTACGAGCGCAAGCCCTCGTAGTTAATTACATCGTAGGAAACCAGAAATTTCCTACGAAAACTCTCGATTAAAATAGCGATACGAATTTTATTTAGATTTCAAGGCTTGATATCAAAGGAGGTTAAGGACTGGGATTTCAAGTGGGAATGGTTTAAGGTTGAGCACTTATTTCTAGAGTCAAAGGAAGAACAGTAGGAGGTGTCTTGAGATTCTGAATTACTTTAAAAACACCTCAAACTATTCTAAGTATTGGGCTTGAATTAGATTGAAAGGGATTTAATATTTGAGTGATCAATTTTATTAGAAAGTGGGAATTAGATTCTCGGAAGTTGAGGTCTTAAGATTGAACATCTGCCTCAGAACCTAAGTCTAAAATTGGGTACTGAAAATCAGTGACCCAAATCCTAGTTAATGCAATGCAATCCTGGACTTACCCCAGCCTGGATTGGAGAGCCAGCTAAACCACCTAAACGCTTCAAAACCATGAGTCAAAGTCTTTATGAAAGAGTGGTTAAGGATGTTATTTAAGATTGAGTTTAAGGAGTTGGGGTCGACATCTAGAGCAGATTCCTAATTGACCCCTTAACTTATGTTGGGTGAAATGTTTAAGCTAAAAATGTAATTAAAGATTTAGACTCAAATTTAATTTGTATCTAATGCAAAGCATGCTAGTTGACTCGATGAAATGCTTAAATCAATATGTAGCAGTTTTAAAATCAGGCTTAAAAAATAGGTTTTATCCTAGAGATTGCATAACATCCCCTTGGACAGAACTGCACCCTAATAGGTTAGGTGGTCTGCCAAAACCCGCAGGCGGGGAGGTGCCTAACACGGAAGAGAAGTTTCAATATGTATGCATGAAAAACTCCCGGCGAGTCCGGGCTTACTTCTTAAAATCTTTAGAGTTTCTATCTGAGCCTAAAGTTTTTAAATTTTAGTTAAAGTAGAAATAGTTTATGACCGTACCCTCACGAGCCTCCGATCGAATTTCAAGCTAAAACAAATACGACATGCAAGATTGCCAAATAAACTACTAAAAGCATGCGGGTCCTTAATCGTAATCAACATCAAATAATCAATATTTAATTAAATCAATTAAATTAAAACTCAAATTGAAAGTCCATAGACAAGTGCCTTTTAATTATGCAACCCAGGGTCTGCAGGAAAAGTAAAGTGACCGGGTACCACTGACTACAACCCGGATTCTACTCCTAAGACTCAAGTGACTTTGAGAATGGGTCTTCTCGTTCTTCACTTCTTTGTCTTCTTATAGCTCCTTGGATCGTCGGGTTCGGATATCCAAATGAAAAAGAAACTTTTCCTTGAAAGGGGGTTATCTTTTCTCTTTGGATATTTGAAATCATCCAAATTTGGATCTCCAAATGGAAAGAGACTCTCCCCTAAGGGATGTCTCTTCCTCTTTGGATTTCAAATTGGATGCTTAAACATCCCATTCTCAAAACACTTTAAATAATTTACAACTTAATTTACATTCAAATTACATCAATTAAAATTAAAAATCTAGACTCGATCCTGCAGGGTTATCCTAATAATCAGCAGTTATAGAAACATCCCAAGCAGTTAATATATTTAAAATTTAAAATACTCAAACTAGCCACACTTGGCCATGCTCTTTTAATTATTAAAGGGGGATTTAAGCAAATTTATGGAGCACCTGTGCAATTTTAATATTAATGATTTTTGCCCCCTTTAATTTATGCCCTATATGAGCATGGCCACCTACATAAGATTGAATTAGTATAAATCATTCCTAACCTAATGGTAGGTTTAATGTACAATTAAATCAATACAGAATGCAGTAAATAAACAAACAATCACATCAATATCAATTACTTAGATCTAGCAACCAGCATGCAATGAAAATCACGGAAAACCTGGCACACGCAAGTAGCGGAAAAGTAAACATCGGCCTAGCCTAAGACTAGAGTTGGTTATCCTAGCAAACCATCTAAAGTGTGTGAGGTAGGTTGTGTGGTTTTGATATGTCCTAAATAGGCATTTGATTAAAGTTGCTTGATGTTCTAGTTGGTTGAAGGCTTAAGAGTATTTTAATTAAAATTTAAATCTTAATGATTTAAATTTGATTTTAAATTTAATTCAATTATTTGTAGGACACCACCTTTGTTGCACACCGAGGCCGTGAAGTTTATTTCACCTTCCTTGGGGCTAATTTAATAGCCTCGTAGGCCTGGGTTACCTAGTGGTACCTGATATAATTAAGTGATTTGAGTTTGATTAATATTTGAAGGTTGATTAATTTTTAATTGAATTTGATTGATTGCTAATTTTGAAGTTAAGTTGATGTTTTCTGGAATTTTTGAAGATTTATTGAATTTTAACATTTTCTGGATTATTTTAATCATTTAATTCAAGGGTCAAAAGTTGATTTTTTTGATTTAAAGTGTTTTCTAGAATATTAATATTTTATTAAAATACTAGACCTTAATACAATCAGTTAGACAGTAAGTATGCTGAAATTGGATTTTTCTAGATTTTATTATGAAGGTTTGAAGTTTTGACTTGAATTTGAACTAGGTTTGACCAAAAGTTAACTTTTTTAAAATTGATTGATTTCTGGAAAATTAATATTTTTAGCAAATATTAGACCTTATTATGAGTCATATTCCTTTGAGTTTACTCAATTTGGTGTTCATTTGAATTAGTTATGATTTTTTGAAGTTTTGACAATTATTGAATTTTTAAAATTAGTTTAATTAAGGCCCTTTTTGTGATTTGAATCCAAATGACCTCCAAACTCCTTGAAATTAACTCCAAAGGTCAGGGATGACCTAAGGAGTGATCTCCAAGTGTTTGGAAAATTTTTGAAATTTTTGATTGTTTTTAATTAATTAAATTAGTTAAATATTGAATTTCAATTAAACTTAAATTAAACTTAATTTTAAATTTCAGTCAAGGGGCTTTTATTTTTCATTGATTAAAGATTCAATTCTGGTCAGTTTGAGGTATTATATGTAATTTTTAGATTTTAATTTGATTTATTATATTTTCTGGAAGGTTTTAAGGCTTAATTGAGGTTCAAATTTGATTAAGGTAATTAAGTGGCTTAAAGACTCCAAAATTCAATGGGGAAAAATTCCTAGGGCTGAGAGTGTCACTAAGTTCAAATGTTCAAAGTTTCAAGTCTATTTGAAGTATATCCTAATTGTTAGAGATTTTCTAAGTTCTCTAAATGAGTCCTTAATTATTGTCCTTAATGATGTTATTAAGTTTAATGGGTTTGAATCAAAGTTCCTAACCCTTGTTCATACATGAATAATATGCACACACAATCATAATCAAACCCTAAATCTAAAAGAGCCTTACATCTAAGTGGTGTGTGCACCCTAAGCATTCAAATCAAATTAAAGCTTAATTAATTGAAGGATTAATCAATGAATAATCAACAAAATGATTACACATTGATAAATCACTAATCCACATAAATTTCATTCATGTACTCAACTTATGCTTAAAATTTCAAGAAAATCTCTCAAAGCTCAAAAGATTTAAACATATGTAATTTTAAAGTAGATTTTAAATTATATTAATATATAAAACCTATATGTAATAATATAAGTTTTAAAATAAGATAATTGAAAATATCATCAATTGAAATGATTTGAGAGATTCACCACTCAGTTTTGAAAATAAAATTTTAAATCTTGACAATACCTAATATAATATTCAATATGACATTAATTAAAGATTAAAAATGTTAAGATAATTCAAATTATTTGAAATAATTAAAATTTTAAATCTTGAAATTAATTTAAATTAAATATTTAAAATATTATAAATTTTAAGACATTATTTGTATTTTTATGAATTAATTTGAATTTTATTTTGAGTTTTGAAGGTTTAAGTCAATTAAATGAATTTTAAAATTAATTTGATATTAAAAAATAATTTTAAAATCAATCAAATTAATTCTTAAGTACTTCTAAAATTTTAAAGCCATTTAAAATTAATTTAATATATTTTTAATTAAATATCAATTAAATGTTTAATTATTTATTTGATTAAAGGTTATTAATATATATATGTATTTAAAATCAATTTAATTTGAAATCATACACTTAAAATATTTCCTTTTTTTTAATTTTTTTTTATGATCAGAGAACTTGAGGTTTAAAAATAAAAAAAAGGAAATTTTTTTAATTTATAAAATGTTTTAATCACATTTAAATGAATATTAATTTTAAAATAATTAATGTTTAATATTTGAAGTTATATAAAATAAATTTAATATTTTGAATTAATATTTATTTAAAATAAAGTGTTTAATTTTATACACATTTCAATATATAATAATATTTTTTTATTATCCAAAATTAATTTTTTTTAATATTTTTTTAAGTTTTCTGTGATTAAAACTAAATTTTAATCAAATATTATTAATAAATAATAGAAGGCGGCGCCGGTGCCGGCTAGAGGACACGTGGCGGCTGGTGATTGGGCTTTCCATACCGCGGGCAATGATTGCTGGCGGCGTAATCATTGCGTCGCCGGTAATCATCACGGGACGATTGAGCCGCAGAAATGAGACTCATTAATCCATGTAAGCATGCCCCCTACCGTCAGATCATTCGCGGTAATGGATCTACGACCTAGATTGATCCGGACAGAAATCTCAACATCCAGCGGCTGATATACGCGGGATCAGATCGCGGGAAGAAGGAATATCAGCCGTTGATCAGAAGATCAATGGCTAATATTACACGTAGTTCAAAACAGCCACAAATTGAACCCTAAACACGAAAATACCTCGTTCTCTCAAACCACACGATAAAACTTAATGAAATTTTAAACATGTGTTGCCTACATGAACAGAAGTAATGTGGTTATGTTTGGACTATTAAATAATCCCTTAATCAAACTTTAATTAAGTTTAGGTGTCCTAAGCTAGGGTTTAGGATTATACCTCACCTAATCAATGAATTTGGATGAAATTGAGCTCTCTGAACTTGTTTGTCCACGCTTATTTTCTCTGTTGAAGTCACGGCCAGAAGAGCTCTGGATTGGACGGTGTAGCCCCTAGACGGGAAAACAGCTTTGGCTCGCTGAAATATGATCGCCGACCAGCTTTGACCGGCTGGATTTTGATTGGAAGATATAGGAGAGGGTGCTGGGAGCTCAAACGAACAAAGAGCTCGTCTGGAAAGGTTTAAGGTAGTGAGAGAATGAGAGCGTTAGAATGAAGGCTCAAATGGAGGTTATATCCTATTCAAACGTTCCCTGATTGAATGTAGGGCTAGGATTGATTGAATAGGCTCCCTGATGGCTGCCAGGTGTCCCTAGACAGTTAGAGAGCAGAGGAATAAAAAGGACACAAGGACATGATATGTAAAGCAACATTTGTCCTTGTAAGCACATGAGGAAGATGATTAGAGCTTAATCTAAAGCTTAAGCTGGATTTAATCAGTATTTCGAAAATTCTGGAGCTGGCTTAGAATGGCTGGAATGGTTTAATAGTATTGGATTAACTTGCAAAATAAGCTTTGACCATTTAAAACTCTTTAGGAGATCATTTGACCACCCATTGACTGTTTGACCAGTCAATGGGTCAATGCATACTGAGATGGCAACAAGGGGGTCTCAAAAGCTAGATTAAATGATTTGAAAGGAGTTAAAGGGGATTAAATAAGTATATACACTAGTTAAAAGATATTTGACCAAACTTATAAGTTTACTTTTGGTCAAAAATCCTAAGACTTGACTTGTATTATACTTGAATATAATCAAACTCTAAAATAGAGTGGGGTCAAAGACTTAATGGATTTTGATTGAGTTGATCGACTAAGAGTTATTAATTTGATTCAAATAGGTCAATTTTGATTGGACTTGGGCTCAGTTGACCAAGTCAACTGTTGATTGAGTCAGGAGTTCAATCAATTCTAAATCACTAGAAAGAGCGATTAAGTGAATTTGAATGAATTTGAAATTATTTAAGGGTTTGATTCAATGTGTAAAGGCTTAAGGAGTAAAGTGGTCAACCTAAGTTGACTTGGTCAACCAAATTGACTCAAGGTCTAGGATTGGGCTCAACAAATTTGAAATGACATTTGGAAACCAGTGGAGGTGGTCCCAAGGTCTGGGGAGGTCATTTGGTCAAAATGACCTGTTTTGACCCTAAAGGGCCTTCTTGGTCAACCTGGTTGACTTGGTCAACCAGATTAATCAAGGGTCTAGATTTGGGTTCAATGGGTTTGGTTTAATATTTTAAACTTGCTGGAAGTGGTTGCATTTGATTTAGAGCTCATTTGACCAAAGTGACTATTCACACCCCATAGGGGTATTTTGGTCATTTTGACCCCTAGTCAACTAGGGGTCAAACTAAGTCCAACAAAATGCAGTTTATTGCTCAATGGGTCATAATCAAGGGTCTGGAAGTGATTGGAGGCTTTGGAGAAAGCTCCAAGGTCAAGATCCACTGGGTGGCAGGTCCAGTGGCATAAACTGTAAATATTTGAAGGTTTTACAGACTTTGGATTTCAATTTAATTTCTGGAGTTAGAGACCTCAGAATGAGCTCAAATTTGGAGGGTTGCCTCTAGAGACATATCACATCAGTGTGGAACTGACAGATCCTGAATCAGAGGTCATTTGATAGGGTTTTGAATTATTCAAAGATTCACTAGAAAAGGCTTTTAGGACTTAGACCTTTGGCCTTGGAATTTGATCTGAATTTCTGGTTTTAAGCTGGATTTTGAGTTTGAATGATTGTATTTGAATTATCTAAATCATTTATGATCATTTAGAGATCATAAGTGATTGGATAGGATTAAAGCTTGATCAAAGGTAGAATCAAGATTTGAACTAGAGTTTGGATTTTGAACTGGATTGAATTCTGGATTTTGATCAAGGTTTGAATTGAGGATATGGATTAAAGTCTGGATAGAAGTTTGGATTAAAGTCTAGATTGAATTGAAGCTTGGATTGATCTAGAGGAATCCTAGGATTTAGAGTAGGTCCTAGGGTCCAAATCAGCTTAAAGGAATCCTAGGGTCTAGAATAGATCCTAGGGACTGAAGTCTGGAAAAATCCTAGAATCTAGAAGTCCTAGGATCTGGGGTCTGAAATAACCCTAAGATCTAGAAATACTATTATTTAGAGGAATCTTAGGATCTAGAGGCATCCTAGGATCTAGAGTAGATCCTAAAGTCTGAATTCTAGAAAGATCCTAGGGTCTAGATAATTCCTAAGATCTAAATGGATCTGAAGGAATCCTAGGGTCTAGAATAGATCCTAAGGTCTAAGAAGATCATATGATCTAGAATCTAGTAAAATCCTAGGATCTAGAGTAGATTCTAGGGTCTGGATAGATCTAAGGCCTAGGAGAATCCTAAGACCTAAATTGATCTAGGGAAATCCCAGGGTCTAGAGTAGATCCTAGGGACTGAAGTCTAGGAAGCTCCTATAGTCTAGGAAACCCTAAGGTCTGGGATCTAGAAGGTTCTTAGGATCTAAAATAGATCCTAAAGTCTGGATTCTAGGAAGATCCTAAGGTCTAGATAGATCTGAGGTCTAGGAGAATCCTAGGACCTAGACTGATCTAGAGTCTGGGTAGATCCTAGGGTCTAGAATAGATCCAAGGGTCTGAAGTCTAGGAGGATCCTAGAGTCTAGGTTAGTCTGAAGTTTGATTGAGTTGAGTTTTAAAATTAATATGGGGTTAAATCAATTTGAATATGGATTGATATTTAAATTATGGATTGATCTAAGATCAGCTTGATCCTAGGGTCAAGATTAATTTGAAGAGATCCTAGGGTCTAGAGCAGATCCTAGGGATTAAAATTTAGGGAGATCCTAGAGTCTAGATTGGTCTTAAGTTGTGTTGATCTGGGGTCAGAATTGATCCTAAGGATTGAAAAGATCCTAAGGTCTGGATTGATCTTACTGACCTCATACAAAAATGAGGTCAACAATTACTAGGTACTTCCATTCTAATTTAGTTTACTAAATAAAATCACATAAACATAAATTAAAATCGTGCAAGGTAGAAAACTACAAAGTAGAAAACTATAAAGTTGAAAACTATGTAAGGTAGAAAACTATGCAATTTAAAAAGTTGCAAAGCTGAAACGACACACAATGCATACCTTAATTCATCGTAGTAGCAATTTATAGAGATGAAATTTTATATCACTTAAACTTCCACCACAACCTAAAGTCTCCAACCTTTTAAAAGTATAGATGAATTCCGTAAAGAAAGTATGTTTAAAACCTGGGGTTATGCAGCCATTCTGCCCATATAAATGTTTATCTGACAAATACAAGATGCCAAAATGCTACACTCCACTTGATGCCAAAATCAAATCTATTGCTATATAATAATTCTGATGAGAGAGGAAGACGATCCATCCAACCAACAAATAAATAAAACCCAAGATTTTAAAATCCTACTCTGTATGCAATCATCAAGCTAACTAAATAAAAAAAGGACAACAATGATTGGATAAGGATGCTAGAAGAGGTTGACTAAATGCATGAAATTGAAACTACCACAATAAGAAAAAAGTCTATGGCTCTATGCACATCTCTCCCTGATAAACTTATAAAGGTATATTCGCACGATCAACGAATAACCAGTGGTAGCAGAGTGGATGCAGAATAATAGAAGATGCACTATTCCCCATGCCAGCATACTATTCGATGCAAACTAGTGGATGCCTTTATTTCTTGCAAGATGAGAGCAGATATAAAAGAAGAGAGGAGTCAAAGCAATGAATTTATACAATAGATAAGATAGAGGGAGATTAAAAGAAGCAAGAATATCCACATCACTATCAACGAGAAAGTTGAAACTGGAGAGAAGTCTAGCAAATAGCATTTGCATCGGTGCAACATGGTGGAGCATCCAAACATAATCGGTACGTAAGTTGAAGCAAAGAGATTTGCACGGTAAGGGTAACAGCCACAATCCAAGGCTAACATCATTTATAAAAACAAATCCAAAATTCATAAATCAAAAGTTATATTTAGGTATTAAAATGCTCAAATGCCACTGCAATCTCACAAAAGTTGATAATGCATACTCACCGCAAGCGTCTTTGCTTCTCTAACTAGAAGAGACACCGGAGGCGGAGAAGAAGACGGGGAGAAGAATAGGGTTTTTACAGAGAATGTTTTCTTGTTTTTGCCTTGTCACACGACGTAAGGCTTCGTATAACTTTGTGGCTCTGCTGTTTGTACAGATCGCATCTCAGCCGTCCATTTTTTTTAGCGAACCGTCCGGTTAGAGGAAATCAGAACCGGTTCACCGGTTGGGCGATCAAATCGCCGGTTCGAGCGGTTGGGTGGCAGTTTTCAGCAAAACAGGTTTTATCTTGAACCGTAACTGGCCGCCCGACCGGTTCCAGGTTCAACTGGTTGAACCAGCCGATCCGATTTTAAAAGCCTTGGTTAAATGATTTCAGGTCAGGGTAGGGGAGCAAGAGTGTGAGGCTGGTCAGGACTCTTCAGGTTCAATTTCTTTTTATTCTTATTATTCTTTTGTATTCAGGACAAAATAATTATGATATGATTGTGTAGATCCTAAGTAGTGTATATAATTTTTGAGAATGAATATAGATGTGTACAATGATGTTTTGAATTATAGAATCTATTTTTATTATTTATTATTGATGGATGAATTAGGTAGCTCTGATGATTGTTACTTATTAAAAGATAAAAGAGTAATTCTTTCAATTTAGATTTTGGGGCATCACAATTAGTATCAGAGCATAGTTGTTGGAAGAATTGATTGTTATCAGAGTTGTAGGATTTGATTGAGAGTTGGGTAGATGGGTAGTTTCAGGTGTATTATTTTGCATACATAGTTATATATATATATATATATATATATATATATATATATTATTCAGATCATAGTAAACTGTGCAGGTGAAAAATTCAATGGATCATTTACCTTCATGAGATCAAATACACCCCACCTTCATGATAATTTATTACATTGCCAGTGTTACAACATTGTAATTCTTTTTGCAAAATTGAATAATCCGTTTGTTTTTGATAATTTATCTTTAAATCCTTATTTGCTATGTGATTCGATCTACAACAATTCTTTAAATTATAGCATTGATTGGTTTATTCTCAATGATTTAAAGCTTTTTATCCCAAATGTATATTGCTTGTATTAAATTTCAAAAGTGCTTAAAAACTTTGAACCATATTCAAATCTTATTTGAACCAGTAGCTTAAAATTGTAATTCAAAACTTGTTCCAAACACAACTTCAAACCAAATTCAAACCACTAGAACCAAGTTTAAATTATTTTAACCAAAAAATTGAACCAACACATAAAACTTACGTTTGAACTAGTAGTTCGAACTACGTTTGAATTTGCTTTGAATAATTTTCAAATGTGATTCGAACATCATTTGAATTTTAAGTCAAAAACTATAGCTCTAATACAATCAATTTAAATAAATTTCATACATAACATAGGGTGTGATGCTATAGAATTTAATTTGGAAGAATTATTCTTTTATCTTTTAAAAAATAACAACCAGATCTACCTAATTTCTTTTATCAATATAAATACCAATATAAATAAAACTATCGATAAAAAAATTATGTATAGTACTCATGATCTATACAATCATAGCATATCTATCTTGCCATGAGTACAAAAGAATAACTAAAATACTAAGAACTTAAATTTGAAGAATCATAGTCAATCTCACACTCTTATTTCCTTGCCCTGATGTGAAATCATTTAACCACATATAATGAGCTCAAGATCCCAACAAATAATCAAATCATATAATTAAACTCAATGTATAACAAGGAAACAACATGCATGTTAACAATTAAATCATAACAATAACATTTATATGATTATGAATCTGTACATAAATAGTAAAGCTCACATTCAATAGTAGTAAAATCTATAAACAGTAAATAATATGCTATGAAAACTAATAAATCAGTATGAGTGTCAAATCTATAAAGTAGTCTTCATAACAGTACTATCAATTAGTAAAGAAATTATATAAAATGGTAAAATTAAAGCATTGATAAAGACTATCGAAATTATATCAATGTAGTAAAATTATATAGAAGTGTACACATGCTATTCATGTATTTTGTATTGATATCAAATCAATATATTGCGTAATCAGTATCGCATATTAAGTATTAATATAATGAATCAGTAGTATCAAACAATATCAGTTTCTATATCACTAACAGTAATAGTCTAGTGGTATAAGTAGTAAAATAATACAGTAACAGTAAATTTGTGCATTACCAATAAATTCGTATAGTAATAAGAATAATGACTCAATAACATGCATTTTAGTAGTCACACAAAATAAATAAAAAGTCCTAATTTAAATGATATTTTTCTAGTATCGTATCAGCATCAGTAAATTGTTAGCTTAGTAAATAGAGTCGTCACTCTTTATTCGTCGGCATAGTAATCATCTCCTTATAACTCTCAATTAGTGAATCACGTGAATCAGTAAAAGATAACACCAAACCACAATATTTAAATGAAAGCTCGTCAACCTATCATCCTAGACAAGTCAATCAATCTCCAGCCAATGTCAGGGAATAATCAGTATTCACTTATTTTCTCTACATACACATTATTATCACAGTATTATAATAGTAATAGCGACCAGATAAACTATATACCCACGCTCATTTTCAATACATTATAATAAATAAAGTATAATTGAGCTTAATTCAGAAAGTGTCAAAATATCTTAACAGTAAGCAACATAAAATCTTATTGAGCAAAAATTCATATTTTAGAAATTAATTATATTAATAAGGATTGTATATAATAATATTTTGAAGCTTTAATTGAAATAAAGCACTATTACTAGATGTTAAAATGAATTTTTGAATTGGTAAAAATCACTATTTTTTTAA
Organism: Dendrobium chrysotoxum; assembly: GCA_019925795.1. Taxonomy (NCBI): domain Eukaryota; kingdom Viridiplantae; phylum Streptophyta; class Magnoliopsida; order Asparagales; family Orchidaceae; genus Dendrobium; species Dendrobium chrysotoxum. The sequence continues at coordinate 89,128,784 of CM034314.1, read as the reverse complement.
AATCACATGGTGAAAAATATCAAATAAATATTCAAAATATTCATCATCTCAATCTCTATAACATGTAAATGTTACGCGGTGAAAGTTTCACTAATACAAAATTATCTTCATTTTTCGGTAATAGAAATAAAAATTTGATCAAAAAATTACCAAAAAAATTAAATTATTAAAATAAAAAATAGAATAATAGTTCCTTATTGCGAGACGAGCAAATTTCCCAACAGGATCAATAGACGAAAATCGCTCTACAACCTTCAAATCCTAATTCTCTTTCTCTTCCTCACTTCTTCTCTCAAATTTCCCCAAATGCTCTCTGTTAGCCGAATGGAATAGGGAGATAATAGCTTTAGTGAATTTTGTTAGTGATTTGCGATATTTATAATATAATATTAATATAATTATTTAATCAAATTTATAATATAAAATTTATATAAATCTTTTGAGATTTTAAAATTATAAAAAAATATCCATAAAATAGCCCAATTTATTTAGAAAATGTTGGTGAAATCAGTTTGCAAAACGGACATCCAATGATCCCAAAATTGCCACTTGTATCTACCCGTGTCAATTTCACAAGGATTTACATCAATGTTAAAAAATTATAAAAAAAATGAATATGATTAAGTCATTATAATATTTATGTTATGATGAAGATGATTTGTGAATTAGACTTAGACTCCTAAAAAATTATTTGCCTGAATCTAGATATAAATTATTACATAGGGGACATAATTCAATTAAGCAATTTAAGGATAAAAATGGAGCAATCTAGTGCCAAATAAATTTCATTCATATCTTCTAAAAAAACATCTTACATATTGATCAACTACATAATTTAATCAGCATTCCTTTTTTATAAGACTAAATATTAAATTTTTTAGATTCAGCGTATTTGAAGTGTTTTTTATTCTATTTTCTGGAAACCTAACAAACACTTAAAAACAACACATTAAAATATGGGAGAAATATTTCTAAAAAAAAGAAAACAGAGAAATTACTCAAATTAGTACAAATATAGTGGCGTCGGCTCCAGCTTGGTTGGATGCGCAGAGAGAGAGAGAGAGAGAGAGAGAGAGAGAGAGAGAGGAGGAGGTAAGTCATTGGGTGGGTAGCGAGAGATGTCGACGTCAATCTCTACTTCGTCGCCAGGGACAGAGAGAAAAGCATTTGGGTGGGCGGCGAGAGATGCCGATGGTGTTCTCTCCCCCTTCTCCTTCCATGTCAGGCATGCATTCTTTCGCTATCTGCTCTGTAATTTCTAGTTCTTCTGTTTTCTGCCATTTCGTGCCGGGTTTTCGAAAGATCGCCGCGGTTCCTGCTCTGGTTGAGTGGTGTTTAGATTTTGGCTCTTCTATTCAGCAATGAAAGCAACTTGATCAGGTTGTTTTGTTTTGTAATTTTCGTTTTTTCCCCCTACTATTTGCATGTTCATTTTAGTTTACTTTCTGGGAGGTTTCGATCCTCGAACTCAGTTTGGAATGGAACGTGGTATAGTGCTGTGGTGTTTGTGGTTTGATTGTTGTTGCGATAGTTTGCTTGGTTCTTCTGTTTGGTGGATACATGAAGAGATAACAATAACTGTTACCTGCTTGAGCAGATCGTGGGCTCATGAGCTCGTTGAGACTGATGGATAAATGATTAGCTTCTGCTTATTTCTGTTTTTTTAATCTGTGCAGGCATTAATGCGGCTTAGCAAAGTCTCTGTTTTTTAAACGAGAATTGACACCACCCCTCTCCCTCTCTCCCTTTCCTACTCCCTACCATCCATGAAATCCCCTCCTCCAATCTCCAAAACAGCCCCCCCCCCCCCCCCCCCCCCGCCATATTTCCCCCAAAATATTTATAAAACGCTCCTCTCTGTTGCTTTGGAGCTCACAGAATTCTCCTCTATGGTAATCCTTGCTCCCATCTCTCCTTCCAACCCTTTCAATCTCTTCCTCCAATTCGCAACCCCCAACTAGGAGCCTTAATCCTTGACCCAAGACCTACTGCTTCTATGAACACGTAAATTTGTAGCCCAACTTCCTTTTCATACTAAGGCTTCGTTTGGTTTTCCTACTCCTTTTCTAAAATGCAGTTTTAAAATTGTTGTTTGAGGAAATGGAGTTTTCAAACGGAGAATGAATATCCTAAAGCTTTTTAAAACAGTATAAAAATACAGTTCTCTAAAAAGTATTTCTGCAAAAGTGTCACAAACAAACATCACCAAAAAAAAAATTCCTCCGTTTCTAAACGGAGAAGGCAAAAAAACGGAGAAACAAACTGGGCCTAAAGTGCTCCACTATAAAAATCAAGAGTTTAACATAGTTTTGATCAAGAGTTCGAATAATTTCAACCTTTAATTTTTTTTTCATTTTTTTAATTCTCAATGAAATTTATGAATGTTAGTTAAAAGAAAAAGGAGATTGTGACCTATAAAGTTTTGTGAGCATTTGCATGATTTAGTTCATCTCGAAGTCGGCTAGAAAATCTTACTGTATAGATCTTTACAATGTTCCTAGAAAAAAGTTTGCAAAGCTACAAATGAATTTGAGAACATCAGAAGCCACCCATCCTATTCCAGTGTTTGTATATATGTGAAATACTTTTCAAAAGTCAAAACATGTTATTCCGTTTAATCACAATGCATGTAGAAAGTGTACGAATATTACAAATTATGGTATTCATAAATGGTATTATTATTTGATGTTCCATGAATCTAGCTTCTGACTCATCTTGATTGTTACGCAGGGCCAATGGAGAGGAGGATATCACCTTAAAGATATTGTACTGTGGGATATGCCATACTGACCTTCATATCATTAAGAATGATTGGGGAAATGCCCGTTACCCAGTGGTTCCAGGGTAAACACTAATACTCAATTGTAGAGTTTAATTGAGTTGCCACCAGTGATGCAGGAACATCTTTAATAGATTATTCCTTAGGAATAATTATCATAGTTTGTTATAAGTTTGTTACTTATGGTTTCTAGAATATTCTTATTAGCCTATAAATAGGCAAAGTATTGTAGTAGGAAGGATTATTGATGAATATTATCTTTTTTTGAAGCTTTTAAGCTTTGTGTTTGTCCCTGGATTGGGAATCCCTTCAAGTAGGTCCGATTCTTCTGACGATCCACTGCATCAACCAGTTTCTAGTCTTGTTCATTGAGGGCTTTGGCCTCAACAATGAAGTCTAAGGTTTGAAGCTTGACATAAGTGTGATGTGTCTGTGCTTGGGCCCTTGACTTCCATAAAAGTTTAATTTAATCAAACTAAAGATGACGGCATAGCTTAAAATTTTGGTTTTGTGTATCTATAAGCTTTTTCTTTTTGTGCTATTGGATTTGATTAGCATCAAATAATCAGGAAATGAAAAAAAAAAGAAGGTTGCTGCTCATTGCACAATGATGTCTCGTATATTGGGGCGCCTAGGACATGATTGTTACTCTCTTTGCAATCTGACATGGTAATCTGATTTTGTTTAAAATAGCCCTTTTGACGTGGATTTTGATGTTCTATTAGTTAAAAATATGCCAAAATTTCCAATTAAACAGTCCGACTTTTTGCTACTTGCAAGCACTTTCCTTACACGAGTTTGTGCAAACACGTATTCCAGCGTATATCTCTTCTATTTGTTCTGTCTTGGCATGATAACATAATATTCCCAAGTTTCACAAACTTGATACGCTGTCCTAGAGTTTTTCTGAAAGGGCGTTTATATTAACCATTAGATTCTTGCGACTTAGTTTTTCTAACTATGATTCCTTGGATTGCCCCTTATTATTTAAACTCATGGTTGTTTGAAGAGAAAATTATTGGGCATGATTTGGATATTTATCCTGTTTACTTGATAAACATTTAAGTGCAGTAAACAAAGTGCTAGGTTTTAGGCTGATGGGACAACTTTGATATTCCTTAACTTTATGAAATGATTTTACTGAAAATTATTTTATATCATCCATCAAAGAATCAAACGTCGTAGCTATATATATATATATATATATATATATATATATATATATGGGCTAGAGTTATGAACTTCTAATCGATCATTAGATTAGAAGTTCATTTGGTTTAGGCCGGAGTAGAGTTATGTACATTCTTATTATGAGAATGGGTCATTTAAGCGTATGTAAATAGATACTTTGTTTACATATGGATCCCTACGTCATTACATTTTATTTAGGATTAGGAATAGGCGTAATTGGACCCGCTTTTGACATATCTATCATTATTTGGGTTTTCTTTTCACTTCTTTGGGCTTCTCTTGAATCTAGAAAGAATTTATCGGGAAAGTATATATATATAACTTTATTCTTCAGTGCATCAGTGAAGTCCTTCAAGGCTTTTATCTGTATGTTTGGATTGATGGTCACAAACTTTTGTTTCCTGAGGTTTCCCGAGGTTATTGGGGTATATCTATTATATTTGACTTTGAGGATCGTGTTAGCATCTAACAATCGGAATGGGAGATTGCTTCTCTCCACTGTGTTTATCTATTTAGAAAAATGATGATTTCTGCCAAGAACTTCTATCACATGCAAACTACATCATGTGAGTTTGACAGATCTCTTAAAGCATGCATATCATCTATCATGTTTGCTTAAGAAATCAAATACATCAGACTTCTTTTCCCCTCTATTCACTGAATTTCCTTCTCTTCACCAAATGTTGCTTTCAGGCATGAGATTACTGGAATAGTGACTGCAGTGGGACAGAACGTCCAGAAGTTTAAAATTGGGGACAAAGCTGGCGTAGGATATATGGTTGGTTCCTGCAACGACTGTGGCAATTGCAAGGAAGGCTATGAGAATTACTGCCCAAATGCCATCACAACCTCAAATGGTACTCAGCAGGATGGGAAAACTACATATGGAGGCTTCGCTGATATCCTTGTTGTGAATGAGGCTTTTGCAGTCAACCTGCCTGAGAACATGCCACTGGACAAGACAGGGCCACTATTATGCGCTGGTGTCACAGTTTACACCCCCATGAGGCGGTTTGGGCTCAATGAGCCTGGCAAGCATTTGGGCGTGGTTGGGCTTGGGGGCCTTGGTCACCTGGCTGTGAAGTTTGGGAAAGCTCTTGGTTTGAAAGTTACAGTTATCAGTACTTCTTTAAGCAAGAAAAAGGAAGCGATTGAAAGGTTGGGAGCCGACTCTTTCTTGGTCAGCAGTGATAACGATCAAATGAAGGTATCGTTGAAATGCGTTAATGTGCTTCCAGTCATAACTCAAATTATTATTGTGGTAGATATGGAATTGAGAATTACGAGTCAATATTGTCAAAAGATCTTGTCATATATGGCGTAGGTTTAGGTACTATGAATCTTTTATACAAAAGAATTAGACGACATGGCTTTCGAAATGGAGAAGTTTTTGACCAGGAGTGTCATATGATTAGGAAATATGTAGGAGATTTGAAGGCATGTTTTATAAGATTTCGATTAAACTAGCTATATTATATAGATGCAAATACTAACTTACAAAGAACTCGGTCTTACAAAGTCATGTTGAGTGTGTTGGAATGAAAATGTTATGATGGATGAGTGGCAAAATCAGAATGGATAAATTGTGAAATGATCATGAGAGAATTTTGGCGGTAACAAAGCAACAAAATATTGGAAAATGAGCTTGTGGGTGATTTTAGCATGCACATTAAAGCCTAGAAGATCCAACAAATAATACATGGGTGGATAAAATTGTTTAAACCGATCACAAAGAAAAATGATAGACTAAAGGTAACATAAACAAAACTTGTGCAAACAGATTTGCTAAAAGTAAATTTAATATCTCAAATAACACTTGAGTGAAACAAGAATTAAGAATGAGGATTCATAAAATTGAACCCAAATAAGTGAGATAAGCCTAACAATGATTTTGAATCTCATATCTTAGACTTTAAAATCAAAGTATTTGCTAGAGTTAAACATTAAGAAAGCCAAAATTTTTCAACAATGCATTATTTTTTGTATTCCATTAACCACCAATTCATGCCATCTGAATCTACCATGTTTCCTTCAATCCTATAGGCTGCAATGGGCTCACTGGATGGTATCATCGACACGGTTTCCGCACACCATGCAATCACACCGTTGATCTTGTTACTGAAAACATTTGGGAAGTTGGTTTTGGTTGGTGGGCCAAATAAGCCTCTCGAGCTTATGGCCTACTCTGTGATCATGGGCAAGAATATCATTCTCTTAATTATCATGTTTGCTGCATATTGATCTGATCAGATTAGTTAATTGAATGCTAGCAAATGGTTTTATGTTTTTGGTGTTTTCAGGTGGTAAGATTGTGGCTGGAAGCCTTATTGGTGGTGTTAGAGACACTCAAGAGATGGTGAACTTTGCTGCCGAGCATAATATAGCTGCAGATGTGGAAGTGGTTCCTATGGATTATGTAAACACTGCCTTTGAGCGTCTTGCCAAAGGAGATGTCACATACAGGTTCGTTGTTGACGTCGCAAACACTCTAACTTAATATATGGATCCTAATTCCTACCTTTACCTAAGTTTCAATGGAGTTCAGAACATATTTAGTTGTGTATGATTAATAAACAAAGGTTCAGATACCTTAAAACTGTAGAGTTGGGTTTGAAAAATAAATGAGCATAAGCTCATTGTGCTTCTATCACTGAGGAGTACGATGGTAGATTATGCAGAACTAAGCCTCATTTAAGGCCTTGTTATTTTGGGTATTTTCTCTTTTTATTTTGTGTTAAGTAATGTTGTATTATGTTGTGTGAAATAAAATAATTTTGGCCATGAATCATATCGCTCTACCCTCACATCATTGGAAGGGTAGCCCTTTTGATCTTAATACTATTTGTTTGCTTGCCTTGAATCTTATCTATCAGTTCAAAGTTTTAAGCTAAGGGTTCCTTTGGTTGCTTGTGGTTAGAATTATTTTAGTTGACATTTTGGATTACTTACTGTTTTTTTAATTTCAATTTTATTTATATATTTGATATGAAATAAAATATATTTGGTATCTTAAAAAAATAATTTTATTTATTTATGTGGCGGTGTTTGTGATTGTTGGGGAGGTGATTGCGGCGGGTTGTGGTGATGTTTGGTGGTGATAGTTGTTTTTTAAAATACAGTCAAAATATATAAAAATTATTTAAAAGTGTTTTTAAAAATAATTTGATTTATTTTTTTAAAATAAAAAATAAAAATAGTTAATAACACACCAAATAAATATATATATTTTAAAATAGAAGTAGAAATAAAAAATAAAGTGATTTCAAACATGCCCTAATAAAATGATTGTTGTTTTTCATTTATTTTGACTGTAAAGATAAGAAATTTATTAACTTTTATGGGTTTTTTAAAGAAAGTTTGTGGTGTTTGAAATAAAATTTGGCCCTCTTTTAATTAAATTAGGCCCGTTCTCCGATCGGCTATTGAACTCATATAAATTTTTTTCTCGATATTTCTTATATGATTTGTATCCAAAATTTGAGTTTATAGTTGCTGACAACCCATAATAATTCAAAATGGAAGTCTGAAGGTTTAGGCTTCGTGTGGGATCATTTTTTTATTATTTTTAAAGCAATTTTTTAGTACAAATATTTTTATAATACAAAGTTGCTTTTAAAAAGTAGCAAGAAAGTCGTTTCAAACGAAGCCTTAGAGAGAATGCTTAAAGGAAAATTGACTTTATATACCTTCGAATAGTTACAATTGGAATAAATTATTTATTTTTTTGAAGAAATATATTTAAAAAATTATTTCAAATCTTCTAAGTCTCGAGCGATCTTTGAGTAGTAAAGTTTCACAGCGGTCTTAATTTTAAAATTTCCATCAAATCAAAGTTAGAGATTATACTATTGATTGTTTAAACATCATTTACACCATAAACCATAAACTCATAATGACATTAGACGTTATACTATCTATTAAAAATATGTTTGAATCTTTTCCAAACTTTCATGCAAGGCACGATCATATATTCGAACAATGTTCGAGTAATATTGGAACAAAGTTTGAATAAGTATCAAATAATATTCGACCAATATTTTAACAAAGTTTGTCCAATTAGGTTTGAATATATTTGGAATAAGATTAGAATAATATCTGATCAAGATTCGAACAAGGTTCAACCAAAATTCAAACAAAATTTGAATACGATTAGAACAATATTCAAATATGGTTCAAAACAATGTTTGAGTTAGCTTCAAGCATGGTTCGAGCAAGTTCATTCAAAGCTCAAGCAATGTATGAGTAAGGTTTGAACAATGTTCGAGTATTGTTCAAATATGATTCGAGCTATGCTGTTTTGTTTTTATTAGAGAAAAGTATTAAACAATTTGACACTCTTGATTTAATTGAAAGGATTGAGGAATCCTCAATTAGGGTGCTCTTTAAACCTTTAGAGCTACAATACTCTAGGGCCTTTATTGATCAATTGTTGTTGAGGATGACTGATGATGAGAAAAATAAGGGATGCTCTATTATGTTCAATATTTGAGATAAGAAAATAACTTTTGAATTTACTGAGTTTATTTTGAACACTAAATTGAGATTTGGAGAATTCCTAATCGAGGAATAATTCAAGAAGATGCGAACAAGCGAAGGTTTAATAAATAACTACATTGATGGAGACAACAACTTTAAGAATGCAAACTTGAAGAAAGCATTCCCAAAGTTTACTAAGATGGAGGATTTATGGAAGTTAGGTTAATGTTGTAGATTGTATCCTGTTCAACCATGGTAAATATAATATTTTTTTTACTAACATGCTTATCTTGGTTGAAGAGAAGGAAACCTTATGTGGATACCCTTGAGGTTGGCTATTATGGGAGAGGGTACTAATTGGGTTAAAGGAAAATATAGTATACTATGAGGCTACTATTTTAAAAAGAATGTTCCAACTCAGTATACTGTTAGAGGATATATGATATCATTACAATATTGAGCTTATGAAGCGATCCCATAGCTGAGGAGAAAATGTGCAGAGAACCTTTAGTGTGAATACCAAGTTTGTTGAGCTAGAAGAACAATAATTGCTCACAAACAAACACATGTTGCTATTATTGGTGAAAGAAGATGCAACTTTCATGTAAACTATTATAGCTTAAGTGTCGATTTATGTGATAAATTATTATTGTAAATTAAGTATCAAGACTTTAAATTATTCTCTATAGGTAATTATGTACTCTCAATACAGTCCAATTTCAAATTTTTTATTTGCATTGCATATATAGATTCTTAATATTACCTTATATTGGAGTGAATATGACAGAACTTTTATTCGATGCGGACTCCGGACGTAGTTCTACGTCCGGAGTCGAATTAAATGAAGACACGTGTATTTCTCAAGACCCGGCGACCCGACCCAACCTACTTATGAAAATTTTAAATTCGCGCCAGCTCATTCCACTTATTTTTTATGTTTTTAAAAAACTGAACAGCAGAAGCTTTCAAATATTTAGGGTTTGCTGAATAGAAATTTTAGTGCCTGCTGAGAAAACAAAAGAGAAGAAGATGAAGTTGAAGATTGGTTTGGAGGAGTTCGCATTCTCTGTAGAGCCATCAAAAAAGAAAAAAAAGCTTAATAGTAAGGTATATTTTATTTACATTTTAATTTTTTTTCAAAGAATATAAGGTGACAATATATGTTTTACTGAGCTTAATTTTTTTACAGAGAAGTCTGTTGTAAAGGCAAATACAACCGAAAGGTGTTCACCTTCAAGGCATATTAAGTTCTCAAACATGCTCAAATACTTCAACGAAGAATTTATAAATTGGGAAATAATGGTTTATGTATAATTTGTGATGTTTCATACATATTCACTTTGAATGTACTTTTAAAACATTTATATGTCGAATGCCGCAAAAACACATATGTGTATCATTGCATTTATTCATTTTAAAATGTTTTGTGCTTTTACGCAACTGTATATTAAAAAATTATATTGAAAAATATAATTTTTTTGTTAAAATGCACTATATATTGCTAGGTACTGCTGTGTATCACTGTTAGGTACCGCTATGTACCTCTGTTATTTATTCATCTTAAAATTTTTTGTGCTTTTACACAACTGTATATTATAATTTTTATATTAAAAAGTATAATTTTTTCATTAAAATGCACTATATATTATTAGGTACTGCTGTTTATCATTGTTAGGTACCGCTAGGTACCACTCAGTATCGCTAGGTACCGCTGCTATTTATTCATTTTAAAACTTTTTATGCTTTTACACAATTGTATATTAGAAAATTTATATTAAAAAATATAATTTTTTCATTAAAATACACTATATATTGTTAGGTACCACTGTGTACCTCTGCTAGGTACCGCTAGGTTTTAAATGAAAATATTTTTAATAAAAAAATTTTAATTGAAAGAGATTTTGTGTATAATGTGATTAAAATTGAAATAAAATACTTTTTTCATTAAAAAACTAAAAAAGTCTAATTTGATTGGTGTTCTCAACGAGCATAAATATTAAGTTTTTCAAAACAATTATAATGATGATGGCGACGTCAAATTTTATACAGTTAAGTTTATTGAATATGATCATTCTTAAAGCCGACCATTAAAATTTTATACTTGAGCAAATAAATGGTTTTTAGAAAAAATGCAAAAAAATTAATGAAGATAGTAAATATTTGAGATTGCTCAAGAATAAATCAATTATGACATGTTAATTACAACCTTGTCCTATCTTCAAAGCTCTCCATAAACACTCATGAAATTTAAAAAAAAAAATGATCATCTCAATTGACAGTAGTAAATGAATTTCATATATTTCTAACAAATACAAATAAATGGATTCATTTAACCATAATCTTATAATAACAAAAATTAAAAACAGAAAGAAGAGAAAAGAATTATTATCTATATCCAACCATTGAAGAGCTCCTTGTTCTTTGTTTTAAAAGGCTGCATTATGTTACTGAACCCCAACATCTCCAAGCTCGGCACTCCAACATCTTCATACAGCGGTACCTAGTAGCGGTACTTAGCGGTACCTAGCAATATAAATTTTTTAGTATACGATTCTGTAAAAGCAAAAAAAGTTTTAAATTGAACAAATAGCAGCGGTACCGAGCGGTACCTAGCAACGATACACAGTGGTATCTATCAATAAATATTGCATTTTAACAAAAAAATTATATTTTTCAATATAATTTTTCTAAATACAATTGTGTAAAAGCATAAAAATTTTTAAAAAGAATAAATAGCAACGGTACCTAGCAGCGATACACGGTGGTACTTATCACTATATAGTGCATTTTAATAAAAAAATTATATTTTTCAATATAAATTTTCTAATATACAGTTGTGTAAAGCATAAAAAATTTTAAAATGAATAAATAGCAGCGGTACCTTGCAGTGATACACAACAGTATCTAACAATATATAGTGCATTTAATGAAAAAATTATATTTTTCAACATAAATTTTCCAATATACAACTGTGTAAAAGCACACAAAATTTTAAAATGAATAAATAAAAAGGGTACCTAGCGGTACCTAGTAGTGATACACAACATTACTTAGCAATATATAGTGAATTTTAATGAAAAAAAATTATATTTTTCAATATAATTTTCTAATATATAGTTGCGTAAAAGCACAAAAAAGTTTTAAAATGAATAAATACAGCGATACACATATGTGTTTTTGTGGCATTTGACATAAAATTTTTTAAGAATACATTCAAAGTGAATATATATGAAACATCATTGTTTCCCAGTTTATAAATTCTTCGTTGAAGTATTTGAGCTTGTTTGAGAACTTGATATGCCTTGAAGGTGAACACCTTTCGGTTGTATTTGCCTTTACAACATATTTCTCTGTAGAAAAACTAAGCTCAGCAAAACATATATTGTCTCTTTATATTCATTGAAAAGAAATTAGAATGTAAATAAAATATACCTTACTATTTAGCTTTTTCTTCTTTTTTGATGGCTCTGCAGAGAATGTGAAGTCCTCCAAACCAATCTTCATCTTCATCTTCTTCTCTTTTTTTTTCTCACCCGACACTAAAATTTCTATTCAGCAAACACTAAATATTTGAAAGCTTCCGCAATTCAGTTTTTTAAAAACATTAAAAATGAGTGGAATGAGCTGGTGCGAATTTAAAATTTTCATAAATAGGCTGGGTCGGGTCACCGGATGTTGAGAAATACATGTGTCTTCATTTAATTCGACTCTGAACATAGAGCTATGTCCGAAGTCCGCACCGATTAAAAGTTCGAATATGACACAGCTTTGAGGCCTATGAATCATATATCGTTGTTTTTTATGAATTGCTAATTAGTACTGTGGAGTAGTGATTTCTATATAATAAAAGTTAAAAGGAGAATGACTCCTTCAAATGCTTATAGGAATTCTTAATGTATGTCATTAGAAATGAGAAAAAGTTTTTGAAGTCATTGGTAGAGTGAACTCTTTCAATTTGATGGTATGTTGGATCTCATTTCTTGTGAAAGCCATGATGTTGTATAACTATACTCAAACACAGACCTTGCATGCAATAATAAGTTTGTTTTACAATTATTTTCTTAGATTGCTTGAGATTTTGAAGTTATGACAACACTTCATGACTTCTATCATCCAAAACTCCTTAGAAGTGAAAGAATGCCAACACATATTACATTTTTAGGTTTGCCTTAATGTAAGCCATTTAAAATTCCAAGAAAAATTTATGCAAAATATCATTAGTAGAGTGAACTCCTTCAATTTGAGAAAAGAATATAGTGTATGCATACATAATCTACATAACAAAAAAATAATGATAATAATAATAATAATAATTGTTCTTGATCAATTGTATATAGTTTGAAAGAGATCATCTATGTATGAATTTATTTCACTATAATATGTTTATAATTAGAAAGCAAGAAAAGATTGTCTGCAAACATATTTGCTTCTACAAATTTAGTTTTGTAAGTAATGTACTTCTAAATATTATGGTATTATAACTATTGAATTACACTATGACATATCTGCCTAATCATCTGTTGTGTTATAGTTAATCTTGTAGTTTGTTATATTATAACTATTGCGTTATAGAGCCAACCTTATAATCTACTGTTTTGTAGTTGTTATGCTATAGCTATTGAATTTCACTTTGTTGTATCTACTATAAGGTATCTTGCTCAAATATCATGTTCTAGCCATATATGAATCTTGCTCAAATATAATTCAAACAATATTCAAATCGAATTCAAACAATGCTGCATGTTCAAATCAAGATAGAACCACATGTTTGAAAAAAATTGAAATAATCATATTAAATTAATTTTATTCATGACACACTTCAAATAAGTATTTTGTGGGTAGAGAAAAATGTATTTTGATCTTGAAGTAACTTTTAAGTATATTTTCTTAAAAAAATAAATAATAGACATATTTGATCAATTATAACTATTACGAGAGATATAAAGTCAAATTTTTCATAATTATAAGTGTAAAGTGAAACTCTTAATACTCATATTTCAAACGTTTAGGGTAAAAAAAAAGGTAGGGATGACAATATGGGTTGACGGGTCAGGTTCGGGTCTAAGCTAAAATTGATCCGACTCAAATCCAATCAACTCGAACCCCACCCGTTTAATAAACAAGTCAAAAACACCAACCTAAATCCGAATCGTTAACCCGTTTTAGTTAATTTTTTTTTTATAATTTATTAACTATAAAATTTAATATATTTGATAAAAAAAGAAGAAACTTATACCTATATAAAGAAAAAACTAAGAAAAAAAGTATTAAAAGAGTCATTTCAGGTCTAAAACGGATTTGTGGGTCAATCTGAACCTGAATTGTTTAACGGGTCAAAAAAATTCAATTGAATAAGGCCCGTTTATTATATGGGTCAACCCGAACCCAAATTTTTCGGATCGAGTATAAATCAAATTGACGTGTCAGATCATTTTTTGACACCCCTATTTATGAGATGTTTCTCCTATTAAAGGGTATCACTATAATAATATATTAATTTATTTGTTTGAAGAAAGGGAAATAAATATTTATTTTTTTTTGAAGAATCTGATTTCTAGATTTTAAATTTGATATAAATTAAATTTAATTTTATGATATTGATAATAGCTTTTAATAATGTTATACTCTCAAATTAAACAAGTATATAAAATAATATTTTTTATTCTCCACAACTTGTGTTCCAATAAAAGAAATGGTTATATATATATATATATATATATATATATATATATATATATATATATATATATATATATATATATATATATATATATATATACTAGCAACAGCTGTGCAGGATTAAAAAGTTTCTATTTAAAATATAAATATATCTGGAAAGTGAAGCAAATTTCATGATATAAACATAACTTATTGATACTTTGGACAAAATACATCTCATGATGAACTCAAAAAAAAAATAAAAAATCAATTAATTTATTTATTGGTTATGTTTCATGTTTATGTCCTCAAAACTCACAAAATTCATGAAATTTATGGTAATTTTGAAACATTCATTTGGCCATTTGGACCGCATGATCATTTCTATTTTTTCGTCATTATTCTAATATTTTTATTAAGTTAAACAGCTTGTCATTAAGAACCCTAATCTACCGATAAGGAACCTTCGGAATATATATAGTTCATTTTATTTAACTATGAAATAAAATATATTTGGTATCTTAAAAAAATAATTTTATTTATTTATGTGGCGGTGTTTGTGATTGTTGGGGAGGTGATTGCGGCGGGTTGTGGTGATGTTTGGTGGTGATAGTTGTTTTTTAAAATACAGTCAAAATATATAAAAATTATTTTAAAGTGTTTTTAAAAATAATTTGATTTATTTTTTTAAAATAAAAAATTAAAATAGTTAATAACACACCAAATAAATATATATTTTTTAAAATAGAAGTAGAAATAAAAAATAAAGTGATTTCAAACATGCCCTAATAAAATAAAATGATTGTTGTTTTTCATTTATTTTGACTGTAATGATAAGAAATTTATTAACTTTTATGGGTTTTTTAAAGAAAGTTTGTGGTGTTTGAAATAAAATTTGGCCCTCTCTTTTAATTAAATTAGGCCCGTTCTCCGATCGGCTATTGAACTCATATAAATTTTTTTCTCGATATTTCTTATATGATTTGTATCCAAAATTTGAGTTTGTAGTTGCTGACAACCCATAATAATTCAAAATGGAAGTCTGATTTAGGCTTCGTGTGGGATCACTTTTTTACTATTTTTAAAGTAGTTTTTCGGTACAAATATTTTTGTAATACAAAGTTGTTTTTAAAAAGTAGCAAGAAAGTCGTTCCAAACGAAACCTTAGAGAGAATGCTTAAAGGAAAATTGACTTTATATACCTTATAATAGTCACAATTGGAATAAATTATTTATTTTTTTGAAGAAATATATTTAAAAAATTATTTCAAATTTTCTTAGTCTCGAGCGACCTTTGAGTAGTAAAGTTGCACAGCGGTCTAATTTTAAAATTTCCATCAAATCAAAGTTAGATTATACTATTGATTATTTAAACATCATTTACACCATAAACCATAAACTCATAATGACATTAGGCGTTATACTATCTATTAAAAATATGTTTGAATCTTTTCCAAACTTTCATGCAAGGCACGATCATATAAACCCTAAATGTTCGAGTAATATTGGAACAAAGTTTGAATAAGTATCAAATAATATTCGACCAATGTTTTAACAAAATTTAACCAATTAGGTTTGAATATGTTTGGAATAAGATTAGAATAATATTTGATCAAGATTCGAACAAGGTTAGACCAAAATTCAATATGATTAGAACAATATTCAAATATGGTTCAAAACAATGTTTGAGTTAGCTTCAAGCATGGTTCGAGCAAGTTCATTCAAAGCTCAAGCAATGTATGAGTAAGGTTTTTACAATGTTCGAGCATTGTCCAAATATGATTCGAGCTATACTGTTTTATTTTTATTAGAGAAAAGTATTAAATAATTTGATACACTTGATTTAATTGAAAGGATTGAGGAATCCTCATTTAGGGTGGTCTTTAAACCTTTAGAGCTACAATACTCTAGAGCCTTTATTCATCAATTGTTGTTGAGGATGACTGATGATGAGAAGAATAAGGAATGCTCTATTCTGTTCAATATTTGAGAGAAGAAAATAACTTTTGAATTTACTGAGTTTATTTTGAACACTAAATTGAGATTTGGAGAATTCCTAATCGAGGAATAATTCAAGAAGATGCGAACAAGCAAAGGTTTAATAAATAACTACATTGATGGAGACAACAACTTTAAGAATGCAAACTTGAAGAAAGCATTTCCAAAGTTTACTAAGATGGAGGATTTATGGAAGTTAGGTTAATGTTGTAGATTGTATCCTGTTCAACCATGGTAAATATAATATTTTTTTTACTAACATGCTTATCTTGGTTGAAGAGAAGGAAACCTTATGTGGATACCCTTGAGGTTGGCTATTATGGGAGAGGGTACTAATTGGGTTAAAGGAAAATATAGTATACTATGAGGCTACTATTTTGAAAAGAATGTTCCAACTCAGTATACTGTTAGAGGATATATGATATCATTACAATATTGAGCTTATGAAGCGATCCCATAGCTGAGGAGAAAATATGCAGAGAACCTTTAGTGTGAATACCAAGTTTGTTGAGCTAGAAGAACAATAATTGCTCACAAACAAACACATGTTGCTATTATTGGTGAAAGAAGATGCAACTTTCATGTAAACTATTATAGCTTAAGTGTCGATTTATGTGATAAATTATTATTGTAAATTAAGTATCAAGACTTTAAATTATTCTCTATAGGTAATTATGTACTCTCAATACAGTCCAATTTCAAATTTTTTATTTGCATTGCATATATAGATTCTTAATATTACCTAATATTGGAGTGAATATGACAGAACTTTTATTCGATGCGGACTCCGGACGTAGTTCTACGTCCGGAGTCGAATTAAATGAAGACACGTGTATTTCTCAAGACCCGGCGACCCGACCCAATCTACTTATGAAAATTTTAAATTCGCGCCAGCTCATTCCACTTATTTTTTATGTTTTTAAAAAACTGAACAGCGGAAGCTTTCAAATATTTAGGGTTTGCTGAATAGAAATTTTAGTGCCTGCTGAGAAAACAAAAGAGAAGAAGATGAAGTTGAAGATTGGTTTGGAGGAGTTCGCATTCTCTGTAGAGCCATCAAAAAAGAAAAAAAAGCTTAATAGTAAGGTATATTTTATTTACATTTTAATTTTTTTTCAAAGAATATAAGGTGACAATATATGTTTTACTGAGCTTAATTTTTTTACAGAGAAGTCTGTTGTAAAGGCAAATACAACCGAAAGGTGTTCACCTTCAAGGCATATTAAGTTCTCAAACATGCTCAAATACTTCAACGAAGAATTTATAAATTGGGAAATAATGGTTTATGTATAATTTGTGATGTTTCATACATATTCACTTTGAATGTACTTTTAAAACATTTATATGTCGAATGCCGCAAAAACACATATGTGTATCATTGCATTTATTCATTTTAAAATGTTTTGTGCTTTTACGCAACTGTATATTAAAAAATTATATTGAAAAATATAATTTTTTTGTTAAAATGCACTATACATTGCTAGGTACTGCTGTGTATCACTGTTAGGTACCGCTAGGTACCTCTGTTATTTATTCATCTTAAAATTTTTTGTGCTTTTACACAACTGTATATTATAATTTTTATATTAAAAAGTATAATTTTTTCATTAAAATGCACTATATATTATTAGGTACTGTTGTTTATCATTGTTAGGTACCGCTAGGTACCACTCAGTATCGCTAGGTACCGCTGCTATTTATTCATTTTAAAACTTTTTATGCTTTTACACAATTGTATATTAGAAAATTTATATTAAAAAATATAATTTTTTCATTAAAATACACTATATATTGTTAGGTACCACTGTGTACCTCTGCTAGGTACCGCTAGGTTTAAAATGAAAATATTTTTAATAAAAAAAATTTAATTGAAAGAGATTTTGTGTATAATGTGATTAAAATTGAAATAAAATACTTTTTTCATTAAAAAACTAAAAAAGTCTAATTTGATTGGTGTTCTCAACGAGCATAAATATTAAGTTTTTCAAAACAATTATAATGATGATGGCGACGTCAAATTTTATACAGTTAAGTTTATTGAATATGATCATTCTTAAAGCCGACCATTAAAATTTTATACTTGAGCAAATAAATGGTTTTTAGAAAAAATGCAAAAAAATTAATGAAGATAGTAAATATTTGAGATTGCTCAAGAATAAATCAATTATGACATGTTAATTACAACCTTGTCCTATCTTCAAAGCTCTCCATAAACACTCATGAAATTTAAAAAAAAAAATGATCATCTCAATTGACAGTAGTAAATGAATTTCATATATTTCTAACAAATACAAATAAATGGATTCATTTAACCATAATCTTATAATAACAAAAATTAAAAACAGAAAGAAGAGAAAAGAATTATTATCTATATCCAACCATTGAAGAGCTCCTTGTTCTTTGTTTTAAAAGGCTGCATTATGTTACTGAACCCCAACATCTCCAAGCTCGGCACTCCAACATCTTCATACAGCGGTACCTAGCAATATAAATTTTTTAGTATACGATTCTGTAAAAGCAAAAAAAGTTTTAAATTGAATAAATAGCAGCGGTACCGAGCGGTACCTAGCAACGATACACAGTGGTATCTATCAATAAATATTGCATTTTAACAAAAAATTATATTTTTCAATATAATTTTTCTAAATACAATTGTGTAAAAGCATAAAATTTTTTAAAAAGAATAAATAGCAGCGGTACCTAGCGGTACCTAGCGGTACCTAGCAGCGATACACGGTGGTACTTATCACTATATAGTGCATTTTAATAAAAAAATTATATTTTTCAATATAAATTTTCTAATATACAGTTGTGTAAAGCATAAAAAATTTTAAAATGAATAAATAGCAGCGGTACCTTGCAGTGATACACAACAGTATCTAACAATATATAGTGCATTTAATGAAAAAATTATATTTTTCAACATAAATTTTCCAATATACAACTGTGTAAAAGCACACAAAATTTTAAAATGAATAAATAAAAAGGGTACCTAGCGGTACCTAGTAGTGATACACAACATTACTTAGCAATATATAGTGAATTTTAATGAAAAAAATTATATTTTTCAATATAATTTTCTAATATATAGTTGCGTAAAAGCACAAAAAAGTTTTAAAATGAATAAATACAGCGATACACATATGTGTTTTTGTGGCATTTGACATAAAATTTTTTAAGAATACATTCAAAGTGAATATATATGAAACATCATTGTTTCCCAGTTTATAAATTCTTCGTTGAAGTATTTGAGCTTGTTTGAGAACTTGATATGCCTTGAAGGTGAACACCTTTCGGTTGTATTTGCCTTTACAACATATTTCTCTGTAGAAAAACTAAGCTCAGCAAAACATATATTGTCTCTTTATATTCATTGAAAAGAAATTAAAATGTAAATAAAATATACCTTACTATTTAGCTTTTTCTTCTTTTTTGATGGCTCTGCAGAGAATGTGAAGTCCTCCAAACCAATCTTCATCTTCATCTTCTTCTCTTTTTTTTTCTCACCCGACACTAAAATTTCTATTCAGCAAACACTAAATATTTGAAAGCTTCCGCAATTCAGTTTTTTAAAAACATTAAAAATGAGTGGAATGAGCTGGTGCGAATTTAAAATTTTCATAAATAGGCTGGGTCGAGTCACTGGATGTTGAGAAATACATGTGTCTTCATTTAATTCGACTCTGAACATAGAGCTATGTCCGAAGTCCGCACCGATTAAAAGTTCGAATATGACACAGCTTTGAGGCCTATGAATCATATATCGTTGTTTTTTATGAATTGCTAATTAGTACTGTGGAGTAGTGATTTCTATATAATAAAAGTTAAAAGGAGAATGACTCCTTCAAATGCTTATAGGAATTCTTAATGTATGTCATTAGAAATGAGAAAAAGTTTTTGAAGTCATTGGTAGAGTGAACTCTTTCAATTTGATGGTATGTTGGATCTCATTTCTTGTGAAAGCCATGATGTTGTATAACTATACTCAAACACAGACCTTGCATGCAATAATAAGTTTGTTTTACAATTATTTTCTTAGATTGCTTGAGATTTTGAAGTTATTTGACAACACTTCATGACTTCTATCATCCAAAACTCCTTAGAAGTGAAAGAATGCCAACACATATTAGATTTTTAGGTTTGCCTTAATGTAAGCCATTTAAAATTCCAAGAAAAATTTATGCAAAATATCATTAGTAGAGTGAACTCCTTCAATTTGAGAAAAGAATATAGTGTATGCATACATAATCTACATAACAAAAAAATAATGATAATAATAATAATAATTGTTCTTGATCAATTGTATATAGTTTGAAAGAGATCATCTATGTATGAATTTATTTCACTATAATATGTTTATAATTAGAAAGCAAGAAAAGATTGTCTGCAAACATATTTGCTTCTACAAATTTAGTTTTGTAAGTAATGTACTTCTAAATATTATGGTATTATAACTATTGAATTACACTATGACATATCTGCCTAATCATCTGTTGTGTTATAGTTAATCTTGTAGTTTGTTATATTATAACTATTGCGTTATAGCGCCAACTTTATAATCTACTGTTTTGTAGTTGTTGTGCTATAGCTATTGAATTGCACTCGTTGTATCTACTATAAGGTATATCATGTTCTAGCCATATATGAATCTTGCTCAAATATTATTCGAACAATATTCAAATCAAATTCAAACAATGCTACATGTTCAAATCAAGATAGAACCACATGTTTGAAAAAAATTGAAATAATCATATTAAATTAATTTTATTCATGACACACTTCAAATAAGTATTTTGTGGGTAGAGAAAAATGTATTTTGATCTTGAAGTAACTTTTAAGTATATTTTCTTAAAAAAATAAATAATAGACATATTTGATCAATTATAACTATTACAAGAGATATAAAATCAAATTTCTCATACTTAATTATAAGTGTAAAATGAAACTCTTAATACTCATATTTCAAACGTTGAAAAAAAATATTTATGAGTAGGTTGTCAAAACGGGCTGACGAGTTGGATTCGGGTTTGAGCTGAAATTGATTCGACTCAAACCCAGTCAACTAAAACCCCACCTGTTTAATAAACAAGTCAACCTTGTTAGCCTGCTTTAGTTAAAAGAAATTTAATTTTTATAACTTATTAACTATAAATTTTAATATATTTAATTAAAAATAGGAAGATTATACATATAAATAAAAAAACTAAGGAAAAAAATATTAAATGAGTCATTTCAGGTCTAAAATGGATTCGTGGGTCAATCTGAACCAAAATTGTTTAATATACGGGTCGAACAAATTCAATTGAACATGACCCGTTTATTAAATGGGTCAACCTGAACTCATATTTTTCGAATCGGGTATGAGTCAAATTGACATATCAGATTATTTTTTGACACCCCTATTTATGAGACGCTCCTCCTATTAAAGGGTATCACGATAATAATATATTTATTTGTTTGAATAAAGGGAAATAAATATTTATATATATATATGTATATATTTTGAAAAATCTGATTTCTAGATTTTAAAATTGATATAGATTAAATTTAATTTTATGATATTGATAATAGCTTTTAATAATGCTACTCTCCAATTAAACAAGTGTATAAAATAATATTTTTTATTCTCCACGACTTGTGTTCCAATAAAAAAATGGTTATATATATATATATATATATATATATATATATATATTGGCAACAGTTGTGACAGGATTAAAAAATTTCTATTTAAAATATCAATATATTTGGAAAGTGAAGCAAATTTCATGATATAAATATGACTTATTGATACTTTGGACAAAATACATCTCACAATGAACTCATAAGAAAAAATAAAAAACAATAAATTTAAGACAAAAAATATATAAAGTATTCGTTATAGATTTTTATGTGAAATTTTTAATCACCTACCTTTACTTTAAGATTTGTGCTTATGAGTATCTGTTATTGATAACATTTTATAATCATAATTAAGCATAAATCATCAAACAAAATAGGTGAATATAATCAACTTCCGGAAGGATACTTTATATTTTTTTTCCGGAATTGCTTAGACGTCTGCTGTCCAAAAGGTTAAGTAGTTTGGAATTTTTTTTGTATGTTTTAATTATAAAATAAAAATATATCAAATATGTAATAAATATTTTTTTATTAAATATTATACAAAATGATGATAATGGTGGACAGTGATCAAAATAATTTTATTTTAAAAAAATATAAACAGCAAAAAATTGTTTGGAGTGCCAAAAAAAGCTAAAATATACAAAATAAATATGATTTTTAAAATAAAAATAAAAAGTAAAAAAGTGATGATAAATAATCTCTAAATTTATAAATTCAACTATTCAGAACAATAGTCAACATTTAAGATAATGTTTAGTTATAAGTAAAAATTGAAAATTTTAAAGCTCCTATTACTGAAAGGTTCTGAAACATTGAAAAACCAAATGTTGGTAGGGCTTCTCCAACCTTTATAACACCCAAATAAAATAAATACAACAACAACAAATTTTTATCCCACTATATACAATAACATGAATAATTAGCCACTTTATCAACTAACAATTACCCTAATTATCAAAATTTATATTAATTTGTTTATGGGTTATGTTTCATGTTTATGTTCTCATGACTCACAAAATTCTTGAAATTTATAGGTACTTTTGAAACGTTCATTTGGCCATTTGGACCGTATGATCATTTCTATTTTTTCGTCATTATTCTAATATTTTTATTAAGTTAAACAGCTTGTTATTAAGAACCCTACTCTACCAATAAGGAACCTTGGGAATATATAGTTCATTATGCCATGATGATGACAACTAGAAAAATGAAGAAAATACATATTGCCATTGATATGAAGTCGTTGATCAAGACTGATATTGGAATTTTTTTCTTGGTAAGTCACTGTTTAAAGGCTTGAGGTTTTAGTATTTAATCTTTTTTCTCTCTTTATTTTAATAAAGCTTCTCATCCCTTTCAGTATTTCATTATTATCTAATTAACTTACGTCAATACAATTTCTGCTTGCCAATAGACTGCTATGGGCCACCGTAGTAGTCACCAATAGACAGCTACGGGCCACCAACCATTATCATTTTTGTACTTTACAATGCATTTATTTTACTTCAAATCAAACAAAACAAATAATCTCATGCATTTATTTTACACATCCAAATAACTCCAAAGTATTACTTTTACACTGCAATCCATTTTTAGGCAACCAAACAGTCCCTTATAGCGAAAAAATCCCCTCACTTCTATTTGTGCTTGAATGCCTCTATAAACTTATTCTAGGATCATCCTAAAGTGGCATGAACTTCTAATAAATAGTTTCAAAGAGTAAAAATAAGATCAGCATGTAACTAATTTCAGATTATAACAGATGAATGGGAAGGTAAAATAACATATAAACATCTTAGCACAAACTTAAACTTAATTGATTCAGGAAAACAATGTCTTAACAATTCATTCCTAGTTATTTCCATGATGAACTCCTCTGGATAAGTTGACAAACAAAGCAACTTCTTCTCTATAATGCTTATGTTGTGAGAATATTACATAGCTGTGCCAAAAATAACAATTTTCTAATAACTTGATCAAAGCTATCTTCTAAACTTTCACACTTATTTTAGTCAGTCATGTTGCCTTCTATGCTATCCACCCATTGTTCCATTTGTTCTACATGTCTAGAAAATCTTGCATATTCACCTTTCAGCGCGTCAAGATTCATATTAGTGAACGCAAAATCAAACACAATTAATTTATACAATTAAGAGTCTGATCCTATATGCAATGTAGAACTAACTACTATTTTCAAATTTCAATTGCATACAAGAATTCAGTTATAGGTAAATCAATTCAGCACAGAATAGATCCAATACAAAATCTTATTGAAACTTAGGCTTCGTTTGGAACGGCTTTTTTATTGCTTCTTAAAACGGAGTTTTAGTTAAAAAAATTTAATTTTTATACTAAAAATCCGTTTTAAGAAGCAATAAAAAAGCCGTCCAAAACGAAGCCTTAGACTTCATTTGGAATAGCTTTCCTACTGTTTTCTAAAGCAATTTTTTAATACAAAAATTTTCAAATAAAAAATTTTTGTATTAAAAAGCTACCTTAAAAAATATTAAAGATTCAACTTAAATCTAAATAAATTAAAAACAACTAAGGGAAGCAAGTAAAAAGGAAAGATTCAACTTAACCAACCATCCATCTATGATAAAAAAAATGCAAGTTAAGCTCAGAGATAGTATGATACAACGATAAAAACTGACAATAATGAATTTTCTACGTTACGATTGTTTCCCAATGCTAATGATCCACATCTACTAGCATATTATAGCATATACAAACCATAAGAAGAGATTTTACCTTTTCAATGTTGTGGCAAGCATGGGCATACCACAATGTTGCTCCGACTGCTAACAGAGGTGGTCAGGGACATTGCTTCTTCCAAAAGTAGGATATAATTACAGGTAACGCCCAACACAAACAACAAAAAACCAAAAACAAGTTGTTCGACACCAGGTTCAACCCTGCTGTCAACCATGGTGCATAGGCATGGGAAACAAGCCTTGGAAAAATATACACATGCAGGAAAATGTATGATTAAAAAGAAAATAAATATAATAAATGATGAAAAGAAAATCATAATGATACAAATTAAACTTCAAATAAAAAATGCATCATCAAAGATGAAGAAGATGATGTTAATGAAGGAAGGAGAGAAATTTGGAGAATGATTTCTAAGGAGACTTCAATTGATTGGATGAAGTAGAGGAAATTTTTATCTATTGAAGGTTTCTAACTATCTCGCAGCATAGCTTACAACTCACTTAAGTAATTATTTCAAGAAAACTATGCTTGGAAGAAAGGAATTTGGCCAAGGCAATCCCAAATGTTCAGGAGGACAACCAAAAATTAATCCAAATGCCAACATTTCTTAAGATGAATTGAATAGCTTGCGTTAAAAACTAATAGGTAGATAACGTAACAAATAAAATGATCATAGCCAACCATGAAATAAAGAAGGAATATATAATGAAAAGAGAAAATGCACAGAAAAACTTAAATATTAAGAGAGGAAGGATACGGCCTATTCCAGTTAGGCTTGGAATCTATTTTCTCCAATATAATCTACAACCCATAAATAATAATAGTTTTGCAAGAGCTAAATGATATTTACATTTCTAGAATGCTAAGTCAAACAAAATATAGATGTAAATGAAAGAAAGTAACAGCTTTAGCATGCTTTACTCGCCACTTTTGTAAAGCCTTTTTCATATCTTGATCTCCAAGCCTTATAAAACAAATTGAGCCGAGGAATACAGTAGCAAGTCAAAAAATGGACCAAAAAATGAATAAACTGCTTTAGATTCCAAAGCAAATGATCATTACCAAAGAAAATATTCCACTGACGATGAAGAGCAAAAATATGAGAGATCGAAACAGCAAAGGCCTCATTTGTAGATGGGTGGCAGGCCATCAGATGCCCCAACACATAATTTACTCTCATCCAGATGAAAACCCTGACCATTTTCGCTTTTGCTAAAAATGATGAAACCTTATTGCAAGTGACAACTCAAATGGTTGCTGAGAAACACCTTGAGCATCCTTGCCACTTGTCACCAAATCACGTCTACTCATACCATTATTGAGAGCCATGTTACCCAGTTGGCAGTAAGTACAAAACCAATACCATTAGTAAATATCCTTACCATTTACTTTTAAGGGGATTTACATACATACCATAAAATTCTTATATATTTGAAAACCTAATACTTAAATATTTATATTTACTTATATAACACCCAATTCTCTAAATCACATTAAAAAAAACTATTAATATCAACTTATTTAAAATAAAACATACACTTTCATGCATATGCTTTGATTTAATTTAGATATTAAAGTAGTAAATAAGTAAATATAAATATTTAGATGTTAAATATATAAATACATAAGAATTTTGTGGTATGCATGTAAATCCCCCCTACTTTTAAATGCCAAAGGCTATAAAGCCTAATACCAATGCATAGCCTTTAAATGAAAAAACTAGTACATCCCTTGCACAAAGTATACCTTACTAAAAGAGGCCTGACTTTTCCACAAAGCTTCACGATGCAGGGTTGGTTAAATCAGAAATCCAATTGATGCATTTGGCCAGTAGTGTGAATGGAATTAGAGTCTGCTAATATGAGGCGTACAATGGGGGGAATGTTCAGCCCCCTCCTGCAATTTTACACATATACAGTATAGATAGATGCATCTTAAAACAAAGAAATAAAATATAATAGTCAAAATTCAATTACCAAATTATGTTCCTGCAAATGTTGCCTTGATGGTAAACAATAATTACAAAGAAGAACTTGGTAATGAACCCATGAGTAAAACCGGGCTGCTGTTTTTAGGTTTCCATATCTTATCTGATTTGACTTTGGTGAGAATATTTGTGAAAAATCCTGTTGCTGAATTTGAAACGAGGGGCTGAATAGACCTCTGAATAAATCCAACAGGTTCTGTGTGGGATCCCATCATAGTTGGTTCTGTCGGGCCAAACCTTTTGCTTATATTAGCGTGATTACTACATGGGCATCCAAGAAGATCTACGTAGCATGCCTTGTGAAAGAGAGATCCACATGAAGTGCACTTCTCAGCTTCTGCTTCCTAGTTAAAAAAAAATACAGCACAAACAATAGTAAACAAAAACCATTACAACCGATAAATTTTAGGTACAAATTTCTTCAGAAACTTTCAAAGTTTTAATGTTGTTTTTGGACAATATGGAAGTTCTACAGCTTGGTTTTAGCATTGATGCGAAGCACAAAAATAAGAAAATTTAGCAATCAGCAGAAAATAAGAACTTATTGTTTCCCCTGACATTGGCAGTAGTTAAACGCATGCATAACATATTAAAAAGTATATTTGAACAAGGTTTGCGATGACAATGAAATGAAGTTAAAAATATAAAAAAAATCCCACTTTAAAAAAAAGAAAGCGAGAGTGTAGTAAGAGCAATGTAAAGTCAGAGTGATAATATATGGGAGAATGAATTTTCTATAGCATTCATCATATTATCAATTACAAGTAGTGATTATTTATTTATTTATTGATGAGGACATCCGACTTTGAAGAGTTTACCAGAGGCGGGGCCGACGATCGACGGCCACGATTACACCGCTTTATTTTTGAGTTATTAAGCGTATTTGATTTATTGTTGTTTCTTTTCAGATTTTACCCTCACTTGAGAGAGTAGATATTTGTGACCGCAAGGGATACTATTGTCTTTTGTTTTGTTATTGTGTGTGGGGACTATTTATAGCCTCCTCTTATGCTTATAAGGGTTAATGAAGATTAGTATGAAAATTTCAGCAATTGTCTCTTAGGTGTTTTGAGAGAGAGCTTTGGTGAGAACCCTAGGTGAGGGCAACGGATCACCCACCAGCCGCAGGAAGCCTCTGGGCTTGTGGTTAATCTTCTTTTCTCTAATTCCCCTCCTCCCTCTCCATTGACCACCGGCCAAACCCCCTCCATAGCCACCGGCCAAGAACCCAAACCCCCTCCCCTAACCACCGGTTCTAACCCCGCCTTGCCCCAACCATAGCCGCCGGCCATAAGCCCTTTCCCTCCTCCCAAGCCGCCGGCCAAAACCCTAAAATCCCTCTCTAGCCGCCACCCTTAAACCCCCTCCTCCTCCCTAGCCGTCGGCCAAACCCTAAATCCCTATCCCTCTCTCTAGCCGCCGACCACCTCTTTTCCTCCCCTTGGGTTCCGAAACTTTCAAACTTTGCATTCACATACTTTCCTAAATTAGTTCCTCTCAAATTGGAAACTATTTGAATTCAAATTCCATTATATTTGAATTTGAATTTCTTTCCTAAAATAAGGAGAGTTATCTTTGGAAAGATCCCTCAAATCAAGCCATTTTAAAATTCAAATAGAATTGGCTTTAATCCCCTTCCTAAGTTAACCTTCTATACTTAGCAATTAATAATTCCTCCACATAAATCATCAATCAAGCCCTACCTATAGCTGCCTCCCCCTCCCTCTCTCTCATATCTAATTATTACACCCCATTAAATCCTCCAATCAACCCCTTAACTCCCTATCAACCCTAACCTCCTTCCCCTTACCCCTTTTTCTACTATTATTCCTCCTTGTCTGAAATTTCTGCTAGCTGTCCAGAAATTTCAGCAAGATCATCTTGCTGTCCTGCCCTTCTGAAGACCACTTATTGCTGTCCAAGAGCTTCCGGCATCCCACAGTTGCTGTCCAAATTTTTCTGGACATTGCTAGGCTGCTGCCCAGGAGATTTCAGCAAGGGTAATTGGCTGTCCTGCTCTCCAGAAAGCTACTTCTTGCTGCCCAAGAGCTAATATCCCCTCCTAGTAGCTGTCCACTCACGTATGGCTGATCTAGAACGTGACCACGAGTTTGTTTATAACGATCAAGGGCAAGTGGACATCCTCAAGTCTCCGTTCTTTGACATCAACCTGGAGATCGATCAAACCGTAGAAGACTATACATCGAAAGGATTTTCTTCTCTCTCGCCACCGCTATCGACGAACAACTCTCTTCCGCTCAATGGCAAATCATCTCCAAATTCTGATAAAGGTGAATTTCTCCAAGTTTTTGCTTTTCTAAGTCTTCCTTTTAATTTGTGACATCATAAAGATTGTGTAACCTATCTCCATCTAGCCTATAATAAGAGTGTGAGTGAGTGGACCCAACTAGTGACTAATTTATTTGCTAATTTAAGGATTTCATTTGAAAATCCCCCATGTTATGCTAAGCTTGATTGAATTGATTAATTTTATGATCCTAAACGATTATCGTGTAATTTGGCCTAAGCTTCGTCATCCCTCTTATTATATTTGATCTCTATTTAAGTCGCTAAAAGTAGACTAATTATTGTTGCTCTAATCTAAGTCGTTAATTTCAAACATCGTATAATTACCCACGCATTTAGTTCTACATTATTTTGGTATCAGAGCATGGTTGCATTTAGGAGCATAGTAGGAGAACTTTTCTTATATGTTTAGCATCTAAATCACATCCTGCGCGCATTAAATTTATTTGCCTGTTAGCATATTAATATCTTTCATATTTGTATAGTTCTGAGTCACCCTTAGACTTAGGATGGACCCAGAACAACTTCACAGGACCTTAGATCTATTGGTAGGTTAGATGAACACGATTAGCCAATAACTTAAACAAAACCAATCCGACCTAGCTGAACTCCATCACCAAACGACGGAATGATTTGACACACTAGAATGAGTTAGGAGTCACCCTACACCTTACACACCTTCTAGACTTCCTTCGTTGTATGGGGACGATATCTTACCGGATGAAGGATACCACCGTGACCTTTATCGTGCTCCTCAATACGATCATGACCTTCATAATGACCCTGATATATCTCTATTGAAAAACATTAAGGTAGATGCCCCAACCTTTGATGGTACTCTCGATCCCCAGCTCTTTCTGGATTGGATCAAGGGCATGGATAGTTTCTTTAAGTGGTACAACATTTCTGAAGCTAGGAAGATCAGATTCGTTGAAATGAAACTCACTGGTAGGGTTAGTCAATTTTGGTCCAACTTAGAAAGCCTTAGAGAATCCCGAAATGAGTATCCTATCACTGATTAGGCTTCTATGAAGCGTGAGCTTAAACAGAAGTACTTGCCTCCCTCGTACTTCCCTAGGCTCCTTGATAGGTGTAATAGGTTAACCCAAGGTAGTAAACCAGTAAAGGATTACATTGCAGCCTTCGACGATTACTTGATTCACTGCAAGGGGGTGACCTCTACTACCCCCCCTCAAATTCTATCTATGTTCCATACCGAATTGCGTGAGGACCTGCGCAATGAACTTTTTGCTCGGAACGTTACTACTCTTGAAAATGCCTATAGCCTAGTGTTAGACCTTGAGAAAACCAGTCCCTAACACTCTAGTCGACACCAAGACTCTAGACCTTCCTACCGACCTTCTAGTGGTTTGACCCCTCACCACTCCACTATTCGGCCGACCCGTGGAAATACTACCCAGCCACCTTCTAGTCCTCCACACCCCATCCTGACTTTAGGAGTAAGCCTCCCACCCCGGATACCCCTAGGTCCCATCCCAGGACCAAGTACTTTCGATGTCAGGGGAATGGGCATATCTCTCCTCTCAGTGTTCTAGTCCTTGCAAAGCCATTATTATTGAGCAGATCACTGAAGAAGAACCTGAACCCTAGGCTGACCAGATTCACCAAGTTGAAGATGATGGTGAATTCTTTGAGGAGGACGACGACACTGCTGTCATTCACTATATATAGAAAATAGACACCTCTCCCATCTGCGTGGTAAGATGCGCACTGTTCCAACATGTTGCCACTGATGACTGGCATAGGACGTCAATCTTTCACACCTACACCAAAATTAAGGATAAAAACTGTAAAGTCATAGTGGATAGTGGCAGTTGCATCAATGTCGTCTCCTCCAGCATGGTGTCTAAACTTAGTCTATCTGCTGTTCCTCACCCTAACCCCTACAAGATAGCCTGGGTCAACTCCACTTCCTTAGAGGTGAAAGAATGAAGCATCATACTAATCTCATTCGCTGACTATAAGGAGAATGTATTGTGTGATATGCTGATAATGGATGTTGGACAAATCATCCTAAGGCGTCCCTGGCTCTTTGATAATGATGTCCACATCTATGGGCGTTCAAACACCTGCATGTTTGAACATGCGGGCAAAAAGATCAAGTTTTTGCCATCGCAGCCCAGGATTAAGGATGATCATAAACCCAATCCAATCAAGCCCAAGAAAGGGCTGAACCTTATGACAACCAAGGTCCTAGATTCTGAAATAGCACGAGGCGCACCCCTGTATGCCTTGGTTGGCCGTGAGACTTCCACTGAGTCCGACAAGCCCATTCCTCCAAGGTCCAACCCATAATGTTTGCTGAAGTCTTCCCTGATGATCTCCCTGATCAGTTACCCCCGCTTAGAGACATCCAGCAGGCTATAGACCTTGTCTTTGAAGCCTCCCTTTCCAACCCTCCACACTATCGCATGAACCCCACAGAACATGCAGAACTTAAAAAGTAGGTTGATGAGTTACTGCAGCGGGGCTATATCAAGGAAAGTCTGAGCCCTTGTGCTGTACCGGCCCTTTTTACACTGAAGAAGGATGGTACGTCAGCGGGGCTATATCAAGGAAAGTCTGAGACCTTGTGCTGTACCAGCCCTTTTTACACCGAAGAAGGATGGTACGTGGAGAATGTGCATTGATAGCCGTGTTATTAACAAAATCATGATTAAATACCATTTTCTTATCTCGAGGTTGGACAATATGCTTGACATGATGACTGGAGCCACTCTTTTCTTTAAGATTGACCTTAAGAGTGGGTACCACCAGATGCGGATCCGACTCGGTGATGAGTGGAAGACTGCCTTTAAGACCAAGAATAGTCTATACGAGTGGATGGTCATGCCTTTTGGGTTGAGTAATGCCCTGAGTACTTTCATGAGGATCATGACCCAAGTGTTGCGCCCTTTCATGGGAAAGTTTGTCGTTATCTATTTTGACGACATTCTTATCTATAGTAAATCCGTAAGTCAGCACATAGACCACTTAAGGCAAGTCTGTGAGGTCTTAAGGAAGGAGCAGCTTTATGCAAATTCTAAGAAGTGCACCTTCTTTGTTGACCGTGTAATCTTTCTGGGCTTTATTATGTCAGCCCAAGGGATCTCTGTAGACCCCGAAAAGGTGAAAGCTATTTTAGAATGGTCAGTTCCTCTAAACATCCGGGAAGTCTGCAGCTTCCACGGTTTGGCCACCTTCTATAAGAAATTCATTATAAACTTTAACACCATTGTATCTCCTATTACTGACTGTCTTAAGAAAGATGATTTTCACTGGACCCTGACTGCCACCAAAATCTTTGAAAAAATTAAGAAAAAAATGGTGGAAGCCCCAGTGATGAGACTTCCTGACTTCTCCAAAGTCTTCGAAGCTACCTGTGATGCTTCAGGGGTTGGAATTGGAGGAGTCTTGTCCCAAGAAGGTCACCCTGTTGCCTACTTTTGCGAAAAGCTAAATGACATCCGGCAATGCTACTCCACGTACGACAAAAAGTTCTACGCGGTGATCCAATCCCTTTGATATTGGCGACACTATTTGCCTACACAAGAATTCGTCATCTTTTCGAATCACGAGGCTCTTCATTATAACAATTCCTAGAAAAAGCTGAATGCACGTCACGGTCGTTGGGTAGAATTCTTACAAGAGTATACCTACACCCTTAGGCACAAAGCGGGAGTTGAAAACAAAGTTACTGATGCCCTCAGTCGTCGTATGATGACTACCATTGAGATGAGGGCAGAAGTCTTTGGGTTTGAATAAGTCAAAGAAGACTACTAGGAGTGCCCCGACTTTAAGGAGATTTACTCCCTTCTGTCCACAAGTAATACACGTATTGTGAATGATTTT
This sequence comes from Dendrobium chrysotoxum, assembly GCA_019925795.1. Lineage (NCBI taxonomy): Eukaryota > Viridiplantae > Streptophyta > Magnoliopsida > Asparagales > Orchidaceae > Dendrobium > Dendrobium chrysotoxum. The sequence goes on along the minus strand of CM034314.1, from coordinate 89,096,196 downwards.
CTCTTAGAGGATGGATACCTTTTTAAAGCCCAGAAGCTGTGTCCCTAGCACTTCCCTTAGGGAATTCCTTGTTTGAGAACTTCACGACGGAGGCCTCGCTGGACATTTCAGTCGTGATAAGACTATTGAAGCTGTAGAGTACCGCTTCTTCTGGCCTAGCCTGAAGAAGGATGTGGATAAAATGGTCAGTAGGTGTCACACTTGCCAACTGGCCAAGCAACATAAACAAAACACTGATCTCTACACTCCTTTACCAATTCCCAGCTGTCCGTGGCAGGATGTTAGTATGAACTTCGTCCTAGGTTTGCCCAAGACTTTCGTAAGAATGATGCCATATGTGTTGTAGTTGACCGCTTCTCCAAGATGGCACATTTTCTTCCCTGTTTTAAAACATCCGATGCCTCCCACATTGCCAAACTGTACTTTAATGAAGTCGTCAGATTACATGGTTTATCCAAGACAATTGCATTCGACAAGAATGTTAAGTTCACAAGCTATTTTTGGAAAACTCTCTAGATGAAAATGGGCACCAAACTTCAATTCTCCACAGCATTTCACCCTCAGACCGATGGCCAAACGGAAGTGATTAATAGAAGACTAGGAAATTTATTAAGGTCCTTAGTAGGTGAACACATTAAAGATTGGGATTCCAAACTCCCCACGACTAAATTTGCCTACAATAATTCCATAAATCGCACCACTGGTTTAAGTTCTGTTGAAATTGTATATGGGTACAAGCCTAAACAATCTTTAGATCTCATACTCATGTGTCATAGGTATAGGATTTCTAAGTCTGCATCCTCATTCGTATCGCATTTGCATGAGTTACATAAAAAAAATTGCATGCCAAATTGAACAGAGCAACATTAATTATAAACTTCATGCTAATCTTACACGAAGATTTAAAATATTTGAGGTTGGTGATTCAGTGATGGTGCGTATTCGTCCGGAAGGGTTTCCGTAAGGAGCCGTTAAGAAATTACATGCTAAAAGTGTAGGACCATTCAAAATAATCAAAAAAATCAATGACAATGCTTACATGGTGGATCTGCCTGTAGAATTCAATATTAATTCCTCTTTTAATATTGAAGATTTAGTATCCTATGAGAGTCCAGGGTTTAACCCACCAAATTCACTACAAACTGAGCCTTGTGTGACCCTACCCTGTGAGAACCCAAACCTACCTCCATTCCCAAATGTTTCCAAAATACCTATGGCGGAGAAGGTTGACATGATTCTAAGTGATGACATCATTTCCACAAAAGAGGGTGGATGAAGAAGGTATTTGATAAGGTGGAGAGGTAAACCCGAGTCAGAAGACACCTGGTTAAAGCGGGAGGAGCTTCAGCAAATTGACCCAAATACACTAGAGATTTATGAGAGCACACGGGATGCGTACTCGACGGAGTTGAGCTCTTTTCCACCCTGGGAGAATGATGAGGACATCCGACCTTGGAGAGTTTACCAGAGACGGGGCCGATGATCGACGGCCACGATTACACCGCTTTATTTTTGAGTTATTAATTGTATTTAATTTATTATTGCTTCTTTTTCGATTTTACCCTCACTTGAGGGAGGAGATGTTTGTGACCCCAAGGGGTACTATTGTCTTTTGTTTTGTTATTGTATGTGGGAACTATTTATAGCCTCCTCTTATGCTTATGTGGGTTAATGAAGATTAGTATGAAAATTTCCGCAATTGTCTCTTAGGTGTTTTGAGAGAGAGAGCTTTGATGAGAACCCTAGGTGAGGGCAACGGATCACCCACCGGCCACAGGAAGCGTCCGAGCTCATGGTTAATCTTCTTTTCTCTAATTCCCCTCCTCCCTCTCCATTGACAGCTGGCCAAACCCCTTCCATAGCCGCCAGCCAAGAACCCAAACCCCTCCCCTGACCGCCGGTTCTAACCCCCCCTTGCCCCCACCATAACCGCCAGCCATAAGCCCTTTCCCTCCTCCCAAGCCGCCGGCCAAAACCCTAAAATCCCTCTCTAGCCGCCAGCCAAACCCTAAATCCCTCTCTCTCTCTAGCCGCCGGCCACCTCTTTCCCCCCCTTGGGTTCGAAAACTTTCCAACTTTGCATTCACATACTTTTCTAAATTAGTTCCTCTCAAATTGGAAACTATTTGAATTCAAATTCCATTATATTTGAATTTGAATTTCTTTCCTAAAATAAGGAGAGTTATCTTTGAAAAGATCCCTCAAATCAAGGCAATTTAAAATTCAAATAGAATTGGCTTTAATCCCCTTTCCTAAGTTAACCTTCTAAACTTAGCAATTAATAATTCCCCCACATAAATCATCAATCAAGCCCTACGTATGGCTGCCGCCCCCTCCCTCTCTCTCATATCTAATTATTACACCCCATTAAATCCTCCAATCAGCCCCCTTAACTCCCTATCAACCCTAACCTCCTTCCCCTTACCCCTTTTTCTACTATTATTCCTCATTGTCTGAAATTTCTGCTAGTTGTCCAGAAATTTCAGCAAGATCATCTAGTTGTCCTGCCCTTCTGAAGACCACTTATTGCTGTCCAAGAGCTTCCGGCATCCCACAGTTGCTGTCCAAATTTTTCTGGACATTGCTAGGCTGCTGCCCAGAAGATTTCAGCAAGGGTAATTGGCTGTCCTGCTCTCTTGAAAGCTACTTCTTGCTGCCCAAGAGTTCCTATCCCCTCCTAGTAGCTGTCCACTCATGTATGACTGATCCAGAATGTGACCACGGGTTTGTTTATAACGATCAAGGGCAAGTGGACATCCTCAAGTCTCCGTTCTTCGACATCAACCTGGAGATCGATCAAACCGTAGAAGACTACGTCGAAAGGATTATCTTCTCTCTCGCCACCGCTATAGATGAACAACTCTTTTCCGCTCAGTGGCAAATCATCTCCAAATCTTGATAAAGGTGAATTTCTCCTCAAAGTTTTTGCATTTCTAAGTCTTCCCTTTAATTTGTGGCATCATAAAGATTATGCAACCTACCTCCGTCTAGCCTATAATAAGAGTGTGAGTGAGTGAACCCAACTAGTGACTAGTCCATTTGTTAATTTAGGGATTTCATTTGAAAATCCCCCATGTTATGCTGAGCTTGATTGAATTGATTAATTTTATGATCCTACATGATTATCATGTAATTTGGCCTAAGCTTCATCACCCCTCTTATTGCATTTGATCTCTGTTTAAGTCGCTAAAAGTAGACTAATTACTGTTGCTCTAATCTAAGTCGTTAATTTCAAACATTGCATAATTACCCATGCATTTAGTTCTACATTATATATATATATATATATATATATATATATATATATATATATATATATATATATATATATATATATATATATATATATATATATAGATAGATAGATAGATAGATAACCCATTAGGAATTTTAGATATTAGAAGGATCATTCATATTTTAAAACTAAAGGCATTTTTCTTAATGATTTCCCAACTTTAAAACAAATTCATTAGTAAATGCAAGATTGTTAGACAAGTATACTAACCTGAAAAGGAAATATCAAAGAAGAAGGATCATGACATGCTTGTCGCGCAGCACAAGGAACACCAGAATCATAGCAAACAAGGCATTGTTGTGTGATGTGCTCAAGGATAAGATTTGAAATGTTCTCCACCATTATAGGAAGCGCTGCCATTGGAGAGAATAAAAAGTAAGCAGAGCAATAAGAAAGTTTAGTTTTTCTGTTTCAAGATCTCTATCTTAAAATGAATGAAATATTCATTCTACAGAAACCACAGCTTATGTTTCTCATCTTCTAGAGGCATCGGATTCAAAGGAAGCAGTTCCCTATTGCAGGATGTACATATTCCAACAAGCTAAAAACAAAACAAAGCCACTCACTCTTTCAAACGCAGTGCAAGTTATGTATAAACAATGATTCAGTACAGGCTTTCAAAAAAGCCCAAATAATCCACAAAGCCAAACTAGCCAAAAGCCAACAACTTAAAGTCAAACCAAATCAGGTCAAATATGAACCAGATCCATCTTCAAGCCTTTTAAGCTCATTTATGTTTATAGCCAAAATAAATTTTTTTTTAATATTTAAATTATTTTATTAGATATAATCTTCTTTTTTATTAGAATAGATTTAAAAATGGTCTGGGATTAGATTGTATTTAAAAATTGTCATATCCTTGTAAACTTAATGCTATAAATAGGGATTCATGATGAAGATTTGAATTATTGATTATTGGTTGAATGAATGAAATTAATTACGAACAATTGTGAGCTTTTGAGAACATGAAATTAATTACAAACAATTGCGAGCTTTTGAGATCCATGTTCTTCACATGGATGGCTTTAAATTAGGTGTGTGAAATTCTCTACTTTCCTCTTCATCAAATTTCAGTATCAAAGTTTGCGTATTATGTCCTGCAATCTTAAATCTCCAATTGGAGCAGGTGGCTGTGCCTAATTATTGTACTGAACTTATCAAAAATCCAAGTCTTGTACCACAACTCCATCCAACCTCCACAAATCATACTCATGCTTGAATCACAACACTTCACGACCCTTCATATGTAGCTTATGCCCATTGTATATGCAACCCCATGCCTTTATCTTATGCTTGACGACAAGTAGTGCCTAACCCTAAATATTTTGAGCCACAAACAACTCGTGCCTTGCTCACGATATGCCTACTCTCATTGCTCCTTAACGCATGTAGATTACACAATGACTTTCCTAACTTCAACGCCTACAAACATGCCGCTTCTATGACTCTCATAAGTTGCACCTTCCACTACGCACAACTCACTTGCCTACTTTGAGCACACATTATCACGCATGTTCATGCCCTCACTTCTTAGGTGCTTGCTCGAACCAACATGCTTCACACTCCTACCTTGCTTTTACCCCCCGCATTATAATACAAACATGCATGTCTATGATTCCTTCCTTCTGCCTTCAATCTTAGTTGCAATGAGTGGACTAAATCCTTAGCTACAATACGTCCACATCAACACCATGGCATCTCTGTCGGCCTCTCCTTTAGTCGAGTGCCAACTTCGGATATTCCTCTGACTGGTAACTCGATTACAACTTTGACAAGTGCACAATACACCTTGACCCTGTTACTAGCTACTAACTGACAACTTTGGATACATCTTCTATTTGCTCAAGAATTGTGGTTTTCTATCGTCCAACCAAATTGTGATAAGCTATAAACTTTATTGATATTAGGATAAAGTGCGTATATGTGACAAATCTTGCAAAACAATTAATCTGCGAACTCCACTTAAAAATTAGCCTATATTATAGTCATACAGCCTATCCTTTCTTATGAGAATCACATGCAAACAAATTGAGTCTTTCACCAAATATTATCTAGTCTGTCATTACATGATCTAGAGCTAAGATATTTTCTTCATACCTAAAAGCACTTCTGATTTTTATAATGGAAGATAATTAATTATTTTTAACCAATATCTACTAACAACTACTTCAAATAAATCAATTAGCTTATCATTTAGATATCTTGCTAGGTTGCATTTGTATGATGCTCACTATTAGTTGAAATAACCTCACTCACTCTAAATAAGTTCAAAATAATTTTGATGACTATCTTTTCCAAAATAGTTAATTCAAAGAGCAGATCACCAATATCTTCATTAATAATAATCAAAGAGCTGTATCTTTATAAATTAAACTAAGAAGAAACAACAAAGGCTAGAGACTAATATAGTTACTTTTGAAATAAATGATGGAAAATCTGTTTACATAAATAGGAGCCAATGGGGCATTTACTAAAAGGCCAACTAACTACAAAATTCTCCACTGATCATAACACTAACGATAGCCATGATCATATAATAAAGATCAAGGTCAATGCACCACATTTAAGCGTCTTCATGACCTCAAAGTTTATATAAATTGGAAGTTTAAAATGGACTTAATTGCTTGCCATGAGATGGATGACATGGCATGTGTCAAATTTGTCAAAAAGAAGATGTCAAAAGCAGTTAAATGATATTAGAATAACAATCTCTATGATATTGATTTATAGGGAGCCGCCCCAATTTCTACGTTAGCTTATATGAAAGAAATTGAAAAATATTTGTCACTCCGCCCAAGGAGACGTCATGCTGAAGCTCTTTGAAATTATAGGCAATGCTCTCAATTAATCATTGATTACCTTAAGGATTATTTGGTTGCAAGCATCGCCATGAGACCACTCCAATTACACAGCACGATGATGCGCGTGGGACCACTCCTCCATGACCTTTGTTGACCATAAATCCCATCATGATAATAAAAAACAACCAAAGTGATACTTAAGTTCAAGCATGCATTCAATATAATTTATTCAACAACAACAACATCAATCCTTTATCCCACTACGTTGGGTCGGCTACATGAATCATTTTTCCTCCATTGTGTCCTGCTAAGAGTCAAATTCTGATTTAAATCTAATAAAGAAAGGTCATTTCTAATATTTCCTAATCAAGTTTTTTTAGGTCTATCTCTGCCTTTCTTAACATAAGCCAAATCTAATATATCTACTCGCCTAACCGGGTCATCGGAAGGTCACCATTTTATGTGACCAAATCACCTAAGGCGACTCTCTCTAATCTTATCTACCACTTGAGCTATTCCAACATTTTTATGTATATACTCGTTTCGTATTATATCTCTAAGAGTAAAGCCACTCATCCACTTGAGCATCCTTATCTCTCCAACACTTAGCTTAATATTATGCTTCTCTTTTAATAGCCAACATTTTGCACCATAAAGCATTGTAGGTCTCACCACCATCTTATAGAATTTTCCCTTAAGTTTGAGGGGGACATTTCTATTACACAACAAGCCTGATGCATTCCTCCACTTCAACCATTCAACTTGAATTCTACTAATAATATTCCTATCTTTTTCACCATCACTCTTGAACAATATACACAAGATATTTAAAATGTGTACTATTATTAATGACTTGATCGCCCAAAGTTACAATCCCCCCACTAGATCTATTACTTTTAAAATTACACTCCATATACTTGGTTTTAGATATACTCAAATGAAAACCTTTAGACTCTAAAGTTGACTTCCATAAATCATGTTTACCATCAACTCCCTCTCTAGTCTTATCAACAAGAAGAATATCATCAGCAAAAAGCATACACCAGGGTACAACCACTTGCAAATGTCTAGTGAGAACATCCATGACTAAAGCAAAAAGATATGGGCTTAAGGCGATCCTTGATGTAATCCAACTAAAATAGAAAAAATACTTGGTCAAACCATCTTGTGTTTGAATACAAGTAACAACTCCTACATACATATCCTTATGACTTGAATATAAGCATTATTAACCCCTTTCTTTCTGGAACTCTCCATAGCATTTTTCTTGAAACTTTATCATATGCTTTCTCTAAATCAATAAATATCATATGTAGATCCTCCTTATTCTCTCTATACTTCTCCATCAAACCTCTCAATAAATGTATAGCTTCCATACTAGAACTACCTGGCATGAATCCAAATTGATTTTGAGAAACATTAGTATCACGCCGTAACCTATACTCCATAACTCTCTTCCATAGTTTTAAAGTATGTACATTAAGTTAATTCCTCTATAATTCACACAATCTTGTTCATCACCTTCATTCTTAAAAATAGGAATCAACATACTCATTCTTCACTTATATAGCATATTTTTAGTCTTCAAAAAAAAAAAAAAAAGTTTAGTAAACTAAGAAATTCATTTATCTCCTAAGCATTTTCACACCTTTATTGGAATATCATCAGCTCTAACAACTTTTCAACACTTCATTTTCTTAAAGTCACTCCCTAACTTTGATTTTACTAATACGCTGATAAAAATAAAAATTTTTATTTTTATTTATGGTGCTAATGTCACTAAAATCAATCGTATTCTCACAATCTTCATTAAAAAGCTTAGAAAAATATCTCATCCACCTTTGTTGAATATCCTCTTCTGATAAAAATACTTTTTAATCTTCATCCTTAATACACTTCAGTTGAACTAAATCCTTAGTACTCCTATCTCTTTGTTTGGCTAACTTATTTATCTTTCGCCCTCCTTATTATCTAATCTATTATATAAATCATTTAAAGGTAAAATCTTCGCATCACATATAAGGGTGTCAATATTTGACTCGACTTGAAACTCGACCTGGACCCTACTCAAAAAGTTCTGGGTTCGGGTCAATCCGTTTGCCATACCGGTCGGGTTCGGGTTGGAGATTTTGACTCGTTTTTAAAATCAGGTCGAGTTCGGGTTGACCCGAAAACCCGAAGTTGACCAGATCCCGCACTTGGGCCACTCGCAATGCTCTGTGCTCGCGAATGCTGGCAGCACTCCTATTAGGGTCCCACCGCCTCCCGCACTACACCTGTACCCGCGCATGCGCTAGCACCGAACCCGTGTTTTCCCCCACAGCGGACCCGCGCTCGCCCCTGCAAACGCTTGAGGACCTGTGCTCGCACTTACACCTGCTTGAGGACCCGCGCTCGCACCTCTCGCTATCAAGCACGCGCCTCCTTTATGCTCGCTTCCGACCTGAACGACAACTATATTGTGGGTTAGCAGGTCGGGTCGGGAAAACCCGGTAGGCCGACGGGCAGGGACCGTGTTAGAAAGTTTGACACGTTTATAAAACTGGGTCAGGTTCGGGTCTACTGTATTGGACCCGGGTCAATTCGGGGTTCGACTAGAACCCAACCCAAATACCCATTTTGACACCACTAATCGCATATTACTTTTTTAGACTCCTTATGGGCCTCTTTATATCTTTCTCAATTATCATAGTTTTTACATATAAATCAATTTTTATAGCAAATATTCTTATTTTTTATTTTTTCTTGCACATTTTGATTCCACCACCAACAATTTTTACTATTATGAGCTTTTTCCTTTGAAACTCCAAGCACATCCTTTGTAACATTCTTAATATCACTAGTTTTTTTTTACATAACATTAGCATCTTCATGCACAGACAAAATCTTAAAATCTAGAATCTTTTGTTTAAAAATATTTTTGTTGATATTCTTTAAATGCCCCATCTAATCCTGAAACAACGTTTTACTTATATTATGCCCCTTCATCTTGTCCAAAACTAATAAGCAATGTTGGGTACGTAAACTTTCACTCAGAATAACTTTAAAATCTTTGCAATCTAAACGATCTATTTTTCATATAAGAAAATAATCAATTTGAGTTTTACTATGTCCATTCTTATAAGTGATGAGAAGCTCATCTCTTTTCTTAAATAAGGTATTAGCAATTATCAGATCATAAGTTATAGTAAAATCTAATATGGTCTTATCACCTTCATTAGTCGTTCCAAATCTATAGCTACCATGAATACTTTTAAAATCATATACCTCTCTACCAATATGTTCATTTAAATCTTCTTCAATAAAAACTTTCTTCATGAGATATCTTTTATATTAATTCTTCTAATTCATTCTAAAATTTTAATTTTAAACACATATCCAAACCTAATTGAGGAACATAAGTACGTATAATATTAAAAATCTTAACATCAACAACAATCTTTAAAACTATAACTTTATCTCCAATTCTATTAATTTTACAACATTATCCTTCAAACTCTTATCTACAATCACACATACACTATTTCTAATACGACTCCTATCAGAATACTATAGCTTAAATCCTAAGCCATCAATCTCCTTAGCTTTCTCTCCAACCCATTTAGTTTTCTGAATGCATAGAATATTTATCTTCCTATGAATCATAATATTTATTAATTCCATTAAATTGCTTGTAAGAGAACCTATATTATAGGTTTCTATCCTAATTTTAGTTTTACGAACTAGCTTCTTTGTCCACATCGGCCTATGATGTTGGAACCCTTACCTATTTAACACTGCACCTGGACACCGGTATAGCAGCCCTTGCACACTTCTCGCTGTATATAGGTCATATAACGGGTCGCTTCTAGGGGATGTCATAGCATTAACATAATGTATTAAATGATTCATATATTAATAATTTATTCAATCAAATAAAATCAATTTCAAACTTTTTTCTCTGTACACTTACTTGAGAGGTTGAGTAAGTTGGCAAATAATTAATAAGCCAAACACAATTGAATAAAAATTTATTTGTGATAGAATCTTTTAAAAAATAAGTTTAAAATATATGTTTCATGTTTATTTATTTTTATGATGAACAAGACACAAGCTTTTTAGCAAACATCAATTCAAGAACAACGAATTTTTTTTACAACCTTATTTAGATGATAGTTTAATAAATATGCAGAATTTGATTATTAAACATAGAATTGCTTTTAGCATATAACTACCAAGAACTAATGAAATATATATAAGATATTAAGCTTATAGGCCCTTTACCATTACACTTCTTTCCTTTCCAGTTAATGTAACACCTTTGTACAACCAAATCATAACCAAAGAATGATACATAAATAGAGAAACAAACCAGTATAAAAATATGACAAGAACAAGGGAGAAATTGTTTAAAGAGAACTTTGATTTTTGGATAAACCCCTCAATTTACAAATTGAAAAAAATATAATGCTACCTTGAAATCTTTAGTTCAGGCATGAAGTTCAATCCATACCTCTCCTAAAGACATTGCCGCTTGTTCGACTTCGTCGCGTTCACTATAGGAAAGCTTTGAATGCTGTAGGATGCCTCTGAAGTTATGATGCACAAACATGGACACGAAGACACGGATACGACACGACATGACACGGACATGGGACACGTCAATTATTGACATATAAGACGAACACGGTTTGGATACGGTATTATAATTTTTATATTTCAAAAATAGTATATAAAAATTGAATAAGTATAATATTAAAATAATTTAAAAATAACAAGTCATTTAACTAGAATTTGTGCTTAAAATGATTAATATTATGATGTCGAGATCGGATGTTGATGTCGTTTATCAGGCATCGAGAGAGGAGAGAACAATGCTATTGAGAGTCGAGCATCAATATTATGTAATAAGTACTGGGCGTTGATGTCAAGATGGCATCTGTCGTCGATGTTGAGACGGTATCGGCCGTCAATGTTAAGATGATATCGGACAAAGATGAGCTATCAAGTTGTGGGTGTAGAAATTACTAGCATCAAACATCAATGTCAAGACAGTGTTAGACTTTGATATTGAGATGGTCAATATTGTAAGGATGTTAGACTTCGATGTTGAGATGACATCGATATTGTTGTGAAACCAAAGTCGCGACCCGTCAAAGAGAAATGAAATTGAGAATATTCGATGAATAGAGGATTGAGCGCGGGCGATTGATTTGTCGTTGTGGATAGAAAATAAGAAATTTAGTTTTTATATTTTAAATAAATTAAAATTTAAATATAAAAAAATATATTTAAATAAAATTTCATAAAATATTTAAGACACGCATGTCGAACACATGAGTTTAATTTGTATTTAATATTTTTTAATCGGACACATTTTTTACGTGTCTGACACGTGTCGGTGGCGTGTCAAATGAGTGTTGTGTCGAATACGTGTCGGATACTGCACAACTCTTTGAGGAAAAGTGTCGGTGCATCATAGCCCTGAAGTCACAATTGTCACGATTGAAGGTGTAGGAACCTTTGATTGAATCGATCGAAGCCTCTAGGAACCTTCGTAACATTATAGGTTGCATCTAAATGCTATAGAGGTTGCCTTCGAAGTCACAATCAAATCTCATAGGAAGATCCAATTGAATCAATCGAAGCCTATCGAAACCTTCTAAACACTATAGGTTCCCTCCAAACATAGTAGTAACCTCCAACATAACAACACATATATGAACCTTCAATCGACTGATTAAAGCCAACACCTCTCAATTGAACCCTATTAAGGGTGTAAATGAGTCATCCTTGGATTGAGCTTGATTAATTAATCAAGTTCGAGCTTTATTTAACAAGTTCGAGCCAGCTCACAAGCCGGTTCATTTAATATGTAAGAAAGAAAATGATTATGATTTAAGTAATTATTATAATAAAAAGGTAAAAAATGAGAAATTATAAAAAAAATAATGAAGAATCACTTAAAATAAGAAAGTGATATATAATATTCAAACATTTTTAATAATTTTATACTTAAAATCATGAATCTTAATATATTTTTAAGTAAATATTATATTATTATTTTTTAAATGTGCCGGCACACGAGCTAATGAGTCGAGTTGGGGCCAGCTCAAACTTCGGTTGTTAGCACATCAAACTTAGCTCACCATACGACTTGACTCACTTACACCCCTAAACCCTATACTCGGGACTCCCTCTTCCGAACTCTTCCACATGCGTGCTGACTCTTCCGTGAGAGTGCAGGTGTTGATTTAGCATTAGAGTTTAAGTATTTTACTTTATTAGATATGTTAATTTATATATTAAAGGACATATTTAATAAAATTAAATATAAATTATAATTTTAAAATTAAAATGCTTAAAACAAAACTGTGAGCACTATCTTCCATGGCGCAAATAGCACACACTATTTTGAATTAGTGCACTGCGTCAAGAAAATACAGCCACGGGTGTGCCACGCAATGCCATATGGTATGGCGCGCGCTATTTTGCATAAATGACATATATGATAACACTTTATAGAATATAATGCACATCATACATATAACAAGAGAAAGAAAAATAAAAAACTTGGTGTTATAATACAAAGCCGGCAGAAGTTAAAAATACATTCACTAGAGACTATTTGGTGTTTACCCAAGGCTCTATCAAGAAGAGACTAAGGTACTTGCCTTTGTGACATGCATTATCAAGAAAAAGTGCAAGGAACCTAGGTGGTATCTTACCTTTATAAAGTGCTTGAGGCACTAAGTCTCTAGTACCTAACTAAATAGGTAACCCAAGCCTTCCAATCCTTTGACAAGGCTTACCTTTGAAGATGCAGCAGATATCTTATTTAGTAAGCATCAAATGACAACATTTTTATGATAGTCTTGCGACCATCATAAACATAGATTTGAATCCAAAATTAGATTTCTAACAAAAAAATTGATTATATTATTTTACAACCAAATTATTCAAATATCACTTATTATTATAGAATAAAAATGATTTATTGAATATTTGAAATAATATATTTAGTTAAATTTAAATACAAACATCAATTTAATCTAAATTATTTCCGACCAACCATGCTTTCATACTATGGCCACATGTACCCAAAAGTTCGTCAGCATGTTTGGGACAACTTTTTTATTATTTTTTAAAATAATTTTTTTGTTTAAAAATTTATTGAATTAAATTTTTGTGTGAGAATGCTATGCGGGATCAAATGCTCAGTAATACAAAGTTCTATTTTCAAACTAAATAAACTCCTGCATGTGCTCCGACAATGGCGTAAAAGCTACAAATGCTAACGTTCGAGAATGCTGCGCAGGGTCAAATGCTACAACCCGCATATGCTCCAATCGTCATATATGAGTCCCAAATCCAACGATTCGAGAATGCTGCGCGGGTCACATATTCAAGTTTCATCGTCCTCCTCAAAAGGATTGGAGTCGATATGACTTGAATTACAAAATGCCTCTCAAAATCCTACGAAAATATAAGTAACCTTAACGTCACCCCGATGATGTCCGTGTTGATGGAAACTCTCAACCGGAGGGGTCAAAATCTCAAATCCCGCAAAAGTCTAAATTCTCAAAAATGAAATAAATCATCTAAAAACTTAAAACTAAAATACATCCACCTCCCGCAACTGTTTGTCGAGGGTGATAAATTTGAAATTAACCTTAGCTCACAAAGAGCAAATGCATGTCAGGTGTATCGCTAAGGTTCATCCTCAAATAGCTATAGAAAAAAAGACCCAAATTTACCTTTTCTAAAAACACACAAAATTTTGCATTTAGAAAAAAAAAAAACCAGTAGAACCAAACCACACCAAGACCTAGGAGGAACCAAATTTGCATTTTTTTTCTTGGGTCATCTACATTATTAAAATGCCAACAATTTAAACGCTAGCCTCAATGTATTCTAAAAAAGGAACCCAACCCAAAAACACCCTTTTTTTAATAATTGTTAAAGTACATATTACCATGAAAAAGCAAATACCAAAGGATGGAAACTTATCAAGGCTCAAAATATAAGGACCAAAATCAAAATATCCCTTGACTAAATAAAGCTGATCAAGTGGACTATTTGAAATCTACTATTACTCACGTGGCCAAACAATGCTAGAAAGCTTTTCTCGTTTTTTAATTATGTTCATGTACCTTCAGTTTTAATTTTTCTGTTTCTTTTTCACCTTTTTGTTTCTTCTTTAGAACTTAATTTGTTGATTTTATGGAGAAGGGTTCATCTTAGCTTTTCATTCAGAAAAAAAAAAAAACTATGTAGAGCGGCATGGCATGTTTAAGTAGAGGCATATTGGTTCTCTGACACGGTACAAAGAGGCATTGTCGTGTTTTAGCTGTTATGAGCTTTGTTTTCATGCTATAAGGCACTTTAAAGAATCGCATTTGTACACTAGGGCTACAGCCCTGCAAGAAGAAACACTGCTTATTTTTTACAGGACAACGACACATTCGGCAATGAAGTAATCTTGAATATTCTACATGTGTGGGTGGACCTTATGATGTAGATACAGTTCCCATGCATCAATAGTTTGATATTCCTCTTTTTCCTTCAGCGCTAGAGCTTGTTACAATTTTGTTAGGGCATGGCTTTATGAGTTTTGAACACAGCTTAATAAAAATGATAGTAAGAGCACAGGTACAAATATCATAAAACTAAAAGTACCTGCAAATGGCCCCTTTGATAGATCTACAAGGTCTCGAAGGGCAAAGAAGTCATTGCTTTCAAGCAGATACCTACGAAATCCAAGGCTTTTTTGAATAGAACTCCTGAATGGACAGTTGACATACGGAAGCATAGCACCTATTTTCTTTCTGAAACCCATGACGTGAAGCAAAGCTGGGACTTTGGAAAATAGAAAGGGATTGACAGCACTCACACAGAGCATAGGCTGAAAAGGAAACATAACATAACAATCTTTCAGAAGTTTATTCTGAGCCATATTCTACCTCAGGGAAATGCTTAGATGTTTCCATGACATTAAAATGAAATTATGATATTACACACCTAATAATCAGTGAAACTAATAAATACATAAAATTAGTTTTGAGATGAGTGCATATAAGCCAAACAATGATTGTAGCTGTTAAAATGAGCTTAACTAAACTATAGTACGATAAATAGTTTTAAATAAGTAACAATAAGCTATATGATATAAAGCATGCAATATAATGAAGAAGTACAAAATATCAATTTTTTTAGACATGAAAAATGTTAAAAATCATAGTACCTGATCATAGATGGATTCGAGATATGCTTTAGCCAACTGAGATACTGGATATAAGGTAAAATCCCAGTGATGCAATACTCTTGCTAGCAAAACACTAGTGTCATTTGTATGGCATGAAGCACAAAATAGCTGCCCAGTATATCCACAAAACCGGGGCCTGTTCCATCCAAATGTCTGTACAAGTTCCCGAAAGAGGGTCTTCCCGGCATCAAGGTGTCTGTGACAACCTGCACATGTATAGTGTTGTATTTCCAGCAATTGCCTTAAAGACTTGTGAGGCTTTATCTCAACTACAAGCGATATGGTCTTCCCCAACAGTGCAGCATCTTCTGGACGTGCCTCACCACGATCTGAATTTTCAACTTCAGCAAACTTCTGCAGATATTGAGGAACAAGAGATTGTAGCAGGCCAGATTTGAACATTGCTTTTCCTGGAGTCAAAAACATGATCAATGGGCTAGGAATTCCGAAAGGAAATCTAGTGTTTAATATGGAACGCAGACAATCTTCAATAAGCATGCTTCTCTCCAAAACAACATTTGGAGAAGCATTACCAAAGATTTTTCTCGACTCCTGATCAACACTGGACCATGCGGAAGGAAGATTCAGACCATGACCAGTAAAAAGAGCCTTCAATTGTCGATAAAGAGCAAAGAAATCACGGTAGCGACGTTCAACCATCCATTCATCCGTAGCACTCCACACTTTAATTTGATATACCGTATACTCCCGGACACCAACCAGCCTCTCCCCAAAAGAAACATCTCCCTTCTTTTGTTTTGCCCCAACTACCTCCACTTGATCAATTTTTGAAGTGACTTGAACAGGTGGATGAATGTCATCCGTGGCAGAAGTGGAAGCAATTGAACTGTCATCCCCAACATGACCCAGCTGCTGGCTCATATAGCCTTGACTAGTTTGCAGGTACATGGATCCATGACAATTCCCGGAGTCAAGTAAAATTTCCTCCATTTCAAGAACCATTTCATCATCAGAATCATTTGTAACAAATTTCTTGGCCTGTGCCTTCTCATCACAAACATTATGAATTTATAAATACACGTTATAATTACATCATAAAGTTAAACATTCTTTTTACATGGTGATGGATTGCTTGAGTACTGAAAGGAAATCATGAGCAAATTGGAAGATAAAAAGAAAAGCAATGAGCACAAAAAAATTCTTAGTGTTACATAGCAAAAGGTAATTTTCAGTTCTGCAAGGCTGCCCGATATTACAGAATCAAACCTGAAAAGCAATATATATTTTTAAAAATATATGACCTCATGAACTGTCATTTTCTTTTTACTTATCTAAATGAATAATTTTAGGCAAGGATTTTCATCTTTCTAGTGTTAGGAGTTACCTACGTGTTTTCCTAACTCTTTATCCCCTTTTACCCTTTTTACTATTACAGTCAAATATATTTATAGGACCAACCCAAAAGTGATACATCATCAAGACAAAGACTAAGAAAAAGGTCACAAACTAAGGCTCAGTATAAAGATTTGGGTCGTTCAACATGCACAACTCTCCAGGTAACCCCATGGATAACCTACAATCCTCTTAAATCATGGGAGAATAACTAAGAAGCTTAATTTAAGATCCCTTAATGGATATGAGCAAGGAGATACTATATTCATACATTGATTAATTTCAGAACCATTCTATTTGCCTTATTTGGTCAATCCATATTTTGTTTGTTTAGAATCTTTAAATTTTATTTTATTGTTTATATAAGATATGTGTATAAGTTAGCCAAACAAATAGATAAGAGTTGTAAGGATTTAGTTCAAGTGAAGTGTATTAAGGATGAAAATCAAAAAATATTTTTATTAGAAGAGGATATTCAAAAGGTGATTGAGATATCTAAACTTTTCAATGAAGATTATGAGAATGCAATTGACTTTAGTGACATTAGCACCCTAAATAAAAATAAAAATTTTTATTTTTATCGACGTATTAGTTAAACTGAAGTTGGAGAGGCTTTAAAGAAAATGAAGTGTGAAAAAGCTGTTAGACCTAATGATATTCCAATAGAAGTGTGGAAATGCTTAGGAGATGAAGGAATTTTTTGGCTTATTAAACTTTTTAATATTATTTTGAAGACTAAAAAATGCCAGATGAGTGAAAAATGAGTGTATTGATTCTTATTTTTAAGAATAAAGGTGACACACAAGATTGTATGAATTATAAATGAATTAAGTTAATGTGTTATATTTTAAAACTATGGGAGGGAGTTATGGAGCATAGGTTGCGGTGTGATGCTAATGCTTCTCAAAATCAATTTGGATTCATGCCGCATAGATCTACTATGGAAGCTATACATTTATAGAGAGGTTTGGTGCAAATCGAGGTAATGGCACGCAAATCGATAAAATGTGCACGAATCGAGGTGATTTCAAGCAATTGACCCATTTCTGCCATTTCAAAATTTAGTAATAACAATAATAACTTATTATTATTAACTCAATTAATTGATAAAAAAATCAAATCAAAATAAAAAATCAGAAAATCAGTTCAATTAATTACCTCGACTCTGTCCAAAAGATCCCGAAAATCTTGTCGACACTGGCAATTGTTCAGTTCGAGTCTTCTCCCATAAATCCCGGCCTCGATCATCGTTTGCCTCGTTGCTAAAACGAAACCAAAAAAGATTTCATTAGTTTTTTCTCACGCACGCAAAGCCCTGCCCGAGCTCCAAACTGCTTTTGATCTTTCTCCTCTTCGACACAGATCTCGCTTCTTCTGACTACGCACAAAGAAATCTCCCGTAACTTTCGGTCTTCCCTATGTCGCACGATCAGCCGCAAAGCCTTCTACTACCTGCTTGATTCACCTGTTTCCTCCCTCCAAAAGCCGTCCATCGCCCCTCTCACAACCAGACAGAATCCCAGCTATCCACTTGATCCCTACACTTGAGACCCAAGTCCGACGCCCACTATGTCGATTATACGGCCAAATCCCGCACGACTCGCCTACCCGAGCTTTCTACACACGCGCAGGTAGTCCCTACTGACCCAAAGCCTAAGCCTCTTTCCCCGATTGGCCCGCCTAGCCAGAGTCGAACATCCAACTGGACTTCACCCAGGTCGATCCCCTCCTCTTCACGGCCGACACTTCCTTCCGATCTCCAACCCAAGAACCGCCCCTCTTCGCATGAGCAAGACGAACCCAATGCTCCAGCTATAGTCGACCCGAGCGAGGCTCTTATAGACTATCTTTCTTCTTTGTTCCCTGCAGCCGGCCTCCGATCTCACCTGCCCCAGCCTCCCGTGCCGACTTCCTCTAACTGAACACCTCAGCAACCTCCTAAGTTCCATCTCCCAAACCCACAAAGTCCACTTCACGGCCCAGGGCCCAACAACCCACAACCCTCACATCCTCCCAATCAAATTCCACCAAAACCCAAATCCATCCCAGATCTACCCACCAAAGCAGCAAGTATAAGACCTTTTTGTTATTTTTGGTGTGTTTTGTTGTTCTTGTCTCTGTTAATTAAGCACTATTATTAACTAACATTGTTAATCTATTTATTATTATTATTATTATTATTATAATGATAATAATTATTAATGTTGTTAATAATAATAATTATTCGCGTTATTGATAATAATTATTATTAATTATAACAATAATTATTGTTATAATTATAATAATAACATATATAACACTTAAAACTACTCAAAATACATATTTAACACTCAAAGTATTATATTTACTAATATACCACCCCAAATCCTTATTTTCATCTTTTATAGTACTCCGTCAAGCCCTGTTAGAAATCCGCATCAGGTCTTCATTTCATTCGCGCGAGCAGCGTCTTCCTCATCTTAAGCCGTCACCTTCTCCATCAATTTCGTTCGCGCGAGCATTGTCTTTCGCATCTGAAGCCGTCGCCTTCTCCATCGATTTTGTCCTGCTCGATCACTTCGCAGGAGCTTGGCAAGGTATTCATCGTTTCCCCCGTCCAATTCCTTGACCGGGTTATAGGGTTTTTTTTTGGCCGGTTGAGCTTGTCTTCATTCTCATTGTTGTAGTTCATCTTCTCCATGTCGGATAGTGGATTGTTGTTTTTGCATCGTGCTCTCATGTCTTCGTTTACTGTGTTGCGTTTGGAAATAGAGAGATGGGTGTAAGCTGTTTGATCAAATGCCAATTGCCAAGGCAGCAATTTAGTTTTAATCTGAAATGCTTGATGTGTTTGGAAATTTAGAGATGGGTGTAAGCTATTTGTATGAATGCGAGGGCCACAATTTTAGTTTTAATCTGAAATGTTTTTGAGTGTCAGCATTGAAGAAATTGCAAAATTGGTTGATTAGTAGAAGCTGAAGCTGGCAAATATGAGTAAGAACAATGATTAAACCAAGGGAATTGGAATGTCAGTGCAAAACATTGATTTTTTTACTATCGCGAGAACGAGAATATTATCTATCTATCGCTGAAGCTGAAGCTGGCGGAAGTAATACTATCGCAAACGAGAATCTTACACGCGGGAACAAGTAAGACTACCTTCTCTTGCGAAGAAGAGGTGACGATCAGTCGTCCGAGAACAGGAAGGCGCGGGAACAAGAACGCTTGGGACCAGGAACGTGCGGGGAGAAGGTCGGGTAGGGGTTTAACGGTACGTTACGGAGTGGTATTTGAAATTTTAGAATGGTTGTTTGGGTGGTATATTAGTAAACAAAATACTTTAAGTATTAAATATGTATTTTGAGCAGTTTTAAGTGTTATGTATGTAAAAATCCCTAATAATTATTATTGTCATGAATAAAAAAAGAAGAAAGACAAAAAAAGGGAAGGAGAGGAGAGATAAAAAAGGAGAAAAAAGTGAAGGAGGGATTTGTGTGTTTTCCCCTCATTATTGTACCCTCGACCCCAACACCGCTGTCACCATCATTTGCGTAAGGTATAATGCTCTTGGAGCTAAAAATCCTTCAAAACCCTATTTTCGGTGCTCGCGGTGCACCGGAAAACCACCTATACAAGCTTTTCTTAGCATGGTGATAGGGAACCTGATGCGGCACTTGCGGCGAGGTGGCTAGGCCTTGTATACGCTTTTCTTAGGGTGGCGAGGACACTTCTAAGTACCCGTGCGTGCCTCAATATCGACAGGGAAACAACTGTGCGTTTCAAACAGGTACCCCTGAAGACCCATACACGCCTTTCTTGGCATGGTGGGATTGAAGACCATGGCCGCGGTGTCGCCCGACACCTACCATACACGCCTTTCTTGGAGTGGTGGAAATGCCCAAACTTCTAAAATTTCTCCTAAACGAGAGAGACGCCGAGAGGCTACTGAAATTCAGAATGACAACGCATGGAATTTGAACTGAACACCAAGGGACTTGAAGTGAACTTGAACAAATTACAGGAAACTTCACTTGAATCAAAATGCAGGAGACCGAACCTAAAATTGCAGGGAATAAAACTTGTGAATTTAATAACAGAAAATTGGACCTAATATTCAACATAAAAATGGAAACTAAAATGTCTAAAGTGAAATGCAAGAAAAACAGTCTCAAAACAGAGATGACAACGATCAACATTTAATATAAGCAGGGGACTGAATAATAACACAGAATTCATGATGAGCATAATAGCTTACAAGTGAAAGACCAAAATAAATTTAAAATGAATAAAGTAGTTTACATATTGATGAAGATGATGGACTGCAGGTAATTGTTACTTACCTACAAACAAAGATCAGATGATCTTTGATGAACAAGATAATTCATGAATGGATAAGAATAGATTGCTTATAATAACTGCATCAAGCAACCAACAAAATTGAGGGATTCGTGGCGAACAAGGGTTTCATTGCGCACAATCAATACCATTCAACTTCAAGCACTACTTGCTTGCAAACAAAAATCAAATAGCAAATGCAAGTGAATGTAGCAACTCGCTAGCCAAAATGCATGAAGAAATTGGTGGTGACTGTAACTCACCCAGTAGTCAATGCTAGTTTGCAGATGATCCTACTCATTTGCTCGCAAACAATAACACTGTTTGCAAACATACACAAGCATCATGAAATGAATACTACAACACTCCTAAAGTTGACAACAGTCCGGTGTCAAGCAAATATATTGATCCCTTATATTGATCCCATGCAAACAATAATGCTCCTTACGAATACCAACAAGCAGCGATGACAGATGTGCTGCAAGCATATTAGAGACCCTACGAACACTGAAGGCTAATACACAATGGAAGTAGCAATTTTCCAATCAGTGTGCGTAGGGAGAATCAACGATGAATGTAGCAACCTGCTAACCAATGTGTATGAAGAAATCAATGGTGAATTCAGTTCACCCGACAGCTTATATCAACACACAAACGAGCACATTCACTCACCTGCAAACAACAAAACCTCTTACAAACATACGTACTGCAGCATACGATGAATACGAATACTTGCTGGCAATGACGGGAGACTTGTTGTATGCACAGTAATATGCCTACGAGTGATAATCAGCAACGTATGGTGGATGTTACGACAGCCTTACAGTCAATCACCATTCAATGTCAGGCAAAACACATTGATCCCCTACAAGCTGAGCTAGTGATTTCTGAATATCCACTGACGACTCACAAACATATTTAGCAAAGCTCGTGGCGCAGGACAATGTATATGTAGAAAGTAGTAACTGATCCATAGAATATTTGCAAGCAATAGTAGATAACCCATCATGCATACAACAGTCTACCTACGGGTAGCACTAGAAGACCTGCATAAAACAGCAAATGACATGCGGCGCAACGCTACAATTCACCTGTAAGAAAAAAGTAGGAATTTTGTAGTAAAAACTGCGGGCTACTTGTAAACTGAGGTAGTAAATTTATAAGGACGGGCTGTCACATTAGGTGAATCTGCTCACATGCAAATAATAGGTTAAAGACTCCTGATACGACGTGCAGCTCGCTTGCAGGATGAAGTATACTCGCACAAGTTGAATACTGAAGAAGATGACAATATGCAGAAGAGGAAGTGAACTAAACTGCATCGCCGATGTGCGACAAATGACCCAACACACTGCTAAATAACGTCACCGGATCTGCAACATGTATACAAGCAAATGTAAGGCATTTTCAGACTCCCAAATGAAGCCTCACACACTACTCAACGACAGTCAATTGCATAACTGATCATTGCAAAGAACCTCCCATGTATTGAAATATACTCAACATAGTCATATTAATGCATATACACATTGCAAAATATAAGAAACATCATCATACAAAATCCATATAAGAATATATACTCGCATGGGTCCCGACAAGCATGTTACAAGTACACATGTGACGTCTAAGGATGCTGCACGGGTCAAGAAACGAACTTAAGTTCAAACCCAATCCTTCTACATGAATGTATAGGAGTCGACACGATTCGAACCATCAAATAAATATATAGTAATGGTGTTGATCGGGATATTTGTTTATACATTCATATTAGGCCTTCAAGGCCTATAACAAGAAAAATTCACTGATAAAAACCTAAAGCCGAGAATGAGCATGAACCTCTATCGACAAGTTGACAGAGTCGACAAGGTTCAACCAATAAAATAAAATTGCACATATACCCCGATGATGGCGATGTTGACAGAAAATCTCAATCGGAGGGGACCACAAATATCCAAAAATGCCTCTCAAATCCTCATGAAAACCCAAAACTCAAAATCACCAAAATCTAAATATTTAAAGTTGAAATAAAAAATACCAAAATACTTCAAGCAAAATACTCATTCGCCCTCCGCAATAATTTGTCGAGGTGAAAAATTTTGAAAATTAGTTCAGCTCATAAAGAGCCAATGTCTGATCGAGAATATCACTAGGATTCATTCTCAAACAGTCTCTTGCCAATAAGGAAGTTACACGTATCCTCTAACTGATGGTTTCGCTGCCAAATGGCACCACGGGTAAACAGTTATGATCGGGATCCTTTGAACTGGGTGGTTTTATCGCTAAATGACACCACTAAATTACGGTCATAGTCAGAGCCCGCATGTTCCCCAATGGCTTCAAATCCTTGAGATATGAATCAATATGATATAACCGATAGGGCACAAAGCCCTCTATTAGCTAAGGCGAATTCAAATTTATCCCCTTAGACAAACATCCACCCTAGGTTTAAAAAGTACTCTTGGACGAAGCAACTCATGGCTGCCGACAAGGATCCTTTGGTCAGGTTGGGTCGACTACTTCCTCTAAGTAGACCTGGAACCATGATGGCCCCGGACGACGGAATCATGGGACCTTGATCAAGCTCATCATCATTCCCCCACCATCCGCTTTAAGTATAAGGTGGTGAATTTTTCAATTTAAATATTAAATATTCAAATATCAAATCATGCTGCTACTATACGCCAGATACTTCGCATATGTTTGACAACTAACCTTAATCGAAAGTTCTCTCTCGTTATCGAAAGGGGTAATCAACTATAGGGGCTTGCGACTATAGGAAACCTGAACTCAGATCACAAAGTCCTCGCAAAATGAGGGTGAAATCTCTGGGTAGTGTCTTATTTAAAACACAATCTACCTTCTAAAAATTTGCCTCGGAACCTACTCGTTAAAACTCTCCTCGACGATCCTAAAATGAAAGAAAGAAAGAAATGGGGGTCCGCAGAGAGGCCGGGACGTGAATTTTTTGAGCTCACAAAATCCTAAAAAAATTTTTTAAAAAAATCTATATTTATTTTCTTTTGTTACATAATCCCTGGACCCCACATTGTTGGAAATTCGTGCACTAAGCATGCCCTTTTAGTTCTGATTATTCTTGAAATAGATGTGCATTGATTGTTGAATTGAAAACTGTACAACATTGTAATCCACGTTGACAACTTAACTGATTATGCTTGTCCATGGATGCATATATGTTTGAACCATCCTTAATGGCAAGATACATTTTGAAATTAGCAGGCTTGAAATAGCTTAATTAAAATGAATTTCTGAAAGCACGGAACATGTAAGCATCAAGTGATTAAATAATGCACAAAGTACAAGGCAAAGGCCTAGTATTTTCTTGCATTAAGGGGCCCGGGCCGGGGAGGGTAAAACTGTTCCATTCCTTATGATATGCACCATTCAATGCCTATGAATTGGTGCTATAGATATTTTTGAATTTAACATATCTATCCAAAAGGTAAAACAAAGGGAACTTAAGACAAGAAATACAACAATGAACAAAAAACAGAATTCCATATAAGTGGCTTCACTTAAATCTATTATATAATAAGCTAAATATTTCTTAGTGACTCATGAAGAGAGGTAAGCAGAGGAATAAGGATTTACAGATGCAAAGTTACAATAAAATTGGCAACAAATTTTGAATAAACACTTAGAATTTAAATAAGTTATTTTACTTAAAGCCCATTCTATCTCTGCTAAACACTTGCTAGTAACACTTGAAAGACAAGAAAGCCAAAGAAAGAAAGATTTATAGGCTAAATGGAATGGATAGTTTCCAACATTTTGACGATCAAAACCCAGACTAAAGTCTCAGTTTTCATGAGTAAACAAGCCTCTGGCAAAAGATTAAAAATCATTTTAATGGTGGCCAATATCAGCTCAACTAACCTATCTTCAATGTTCTATTCACCACTTAAAGTTAGATCGTAAGAATTATGCACAATGACATACGGAAAATAATGCCCAATAAAATCAACAGGTACGCAAGTATAAAATCAGCAGTAGCACAAAGTATGTTATTGCATAAAGGCAAGTATAAAAACGATTGAGCATAGAAGCACAGAAGACACCATAAAACCGGGGAAATAAAGCATACCATACTAATGAATAAGAGGCGGAGATTCAAGGACTAGAAGACACCACCAGCCACCAATAAAAAGTATATAAACTGATTGAATGATTTTAAATTACCAAGAAGGCTGGCAGTTTTACTGACCTCGCTCTCTTTGTTTGCTTCAGCTAAACGAGGATAGCTTGGATCATTCCCCTGAACCTTTTGTATGATGGAACCATCACCAATAATGCTCATAGGCAGTGCGCTACTATTATTACCAAGTTCAGCTCTATTCATTTCTCCTCCTGCACCATTAAATCCGTAGTGATATTGCATTGGCGCTTTGCTACCAGCAAGCATATCATTTGATTCACCTATCAATTTTTTTTCAGAAGCTTCATGTACGCCTTGGACAGCATTGTCCCCACCAAGTGATAAATGAATTTTCCTTGCAGCGGTATCACATGGAGTATTTAAATAGCATTTCACTTCATTGCTTTCAGATAGATTATTTTGCAAACCAAGAGCAATAGCATATTCTGAATCTTTTGTAGTTGGATCAACAGCATCCGCTTCATGTCTGTTTAGTGCACTATATCTACCACCACTAACCCCGGTGTATATATCGATAGTTTGTGCCTCATGATTGATTGCTGATACATAATCACCATCTTCCACATCCTTAACACTTGGATTCTCAACCTCAAAACTAGCTACGGCTATATCTTCCACCTTTTTCTCAAACTCTCTTGCAATATGCTTATCTTGATGCTGAGAAGATTGTTCCAGGTGCAATGAGAGTGACGCCAGACCACCTCCTTCTGTGTCTTGCACAAACTCGTCCCAATCATTGGAGCCAAAAGCCACGGAAGAACTTATAAAAAGCGGATTCACATCCTCATGCTTAGTTTTCTCAACAAGTTTAAAGCTCCTTTCACAAAATTGAATACTACGTTCATTATCAGTTCCATAATCTAGCATTGAATCATCACTTTCTGAAAGCTTTGATTTACAAAATGCATCTTCATTTGCTTCAGGATTTATTACACTCCCAATTTCAAGATTCAAATGAGCTTCATTTTGTATGTTCCATAAATTTTCATTCAAAGCACACTCCTCTTCTTGTTTCTCTGAATACCCATCACCATCAGTTCCCTCAGAAGAACAATTAGCCGAAGAAAATGCAGATAACTCTTTGCCCTTGGCAAAGCATGGTAACCGTAAATTTTCAGTATTATCTTCTCCACACATGCCATAGCATAATGAGGAGCTCTCTGTGGATCCGTGAAGCAATCTAGAGCTTTTACTCATTCTGGCCA
The DNA here is from genome assembly GCA_019925795.1 of Dendrobium chrysotoxum. Classification (NCBI taxonomy): domain Eukaryota; kingdom Viridiplantae; phylum Streptophyta; class Magnoliopsida; order Asparagales; family Orchidaceae; genus Dendrobium; species Dendrobium chrysotoxum. The sequence goes on along the minus strand of CM034314.1, from coordinate 89,069,810 downwards.
AGGCAGTCTCATAACAACCATTAGCCCTTGGAGTCTCAGCACCTCCATCTGACAAACATTCGCATCCATTCCAACGACTTCTCAGGAACTTCCTTCTCGAGTTACAACCCTCCGAAAGAAATTCCTCTCCGATCCCACTGTAATTCCCGATCGAACTGCAGATGCTCGCACTCCCCAACACAGAATTCGCGCTACAATACCGCTCAAACTCCGATCCGTCACAAGAGGAAAAATTGGACGAAGCCGGCGAAAAATCACCAACATCAGCGTCGGAGCAGCGATCCGGCAGGGTGGAAAACTCATCGGAGGGATTTGGAGAGGCGCCCCACTCGGATACTCCCTCCATTAATCATCAAGAAAAAGAGCATAATAGTAAGAAGAGGTCTTTTTGAAGAATTCAATCACCCTATGGATCACCCCGTCTGGCAATTAGAGTGCTTGCGGCTCACGAGAGGGTTTTGCGCAATTACTACGATTTGAGCGGAGGATGATAGAAGCCGACATAAATTTGGTTTTCCGAAAGCGATCAGGGTTACTTACTCGGATCGAAGCAATTGTACTTGATGGCATGAGACGACTTTAGTCGATTCTGCAGAGATATCAAATCTAGGAGCCGGATTCGGAGATCGCACACTGGTTGCGTTTGCCTCTCTCTCTCTCTCTCCTCTCTCTCTCGATCGATCGATATACGATTGCTCGCTTGGACCTGGCCAATGTGGCGTCATTTTCTTGTCATGGGTCAAGATTGAGAATCGCAATTGAATTACATATTTTGCTTTTAAAGTTTTGTAAAAATAAAATCCTGGCCATTTACGAAATCCACCTTCAAATTTTTTAAATTAATAAATCTTTACAATTGGTTAACCTATGAAAACATGAATAATTAAATGTTAATTTATTGAAAATAATAATATTAAGTAGATCTTTATTTCTTCACATTTTCTTCTTGTGTGAGTCAAATTGAATCTCTCATTTTGGAGCAATAGAAAAAATTAAGTTATTGTAGGGATCCATTGTGGGGTCCACACATGCTTCAAATAAGAACTCTAAACATGATCACTTGAGTTAATATTATGGTCTTAGTTTATCATCAAATAATACACTTTTGTTGACAAAAAATAACCTTATCAATCTACAAGGTTTATATGTAAGCTTGATATTATTATAGGATATATTACTACCTCAATATTTTATTAGGAGTGTACTAGCTTTGATATTTAGGTTTCATTTGGGATTGCTTTCTTATTATTTTTTAAATCAGATTTTTAGTAGAAAATTTTTAAAATTAAAATTTTTGTACTAAAAAACTATAAGAAAGCCGTCCCAAACGAAACCTTAATTAAACTTGATTTGGATGCAATCCTAACCTTATATAGCAAGTTTGGGTTCTTGGCACCCACAATATATTTCCTTAAATAAGTATTTTCAGTTCTTCCATTTGATTCAATTGCCTGGAGGTGACAAAATATTAATTTTCCATTTGAGCATATCTCTTCATTTCACATTAACACAATTTTTGTAACTATCCAAAATATGTGCAGAGCTGAACCAGCTCAACTCTTCACACAATCCCCAATTATGCTTCATCTAGTCACTCTTATCTTCTCGCAAATGATCGAAAAACATGCCCTTTTACCTCCTCGAACCAAGCAACGCCCCTCAACCATAATCAACTGAGATTTGAGCTTTCCCTTATCATCTCAACTCTTGATTTAAGAAATTTATGATCCATGGCATCACATACCTTTCTCTCTATCTCACAGTCATTAACCCTCCACTTCTCCTCCAATCTAGTAGCATTCTACATGTCTTCATCTTTGCCTTATCCTTCAATAAAAAGTCGTAAGTTCTCTTCTTCTTTTTGCAATCAACTGTCATTTATCTCTATTAAGTTAGAATCCTTATCTTCCTCCTCAAAAAAGAGCCTTCACAATCGCTGCAATTTGCTTGATTATTCTACCACCTGAGCTTCTCTATCATGATATCCTTCAATGTTACACGAACCTTCTTTTTATTTTTCACTTTGTATATGTTGAGTATTTTTTTTTTAATAAAAAAGGGTACAACAATGAATATGTTGAGTAATTTAGTTCTTTTTACTCTTAGATTTAGGTTTTTGATTTAGTTAAATTTAGAAATATACTATATTATTCATGATTACATATGTAATTTTATTGTGATAATAACTAATTATGGTTGATTTTTGGGGGTAACTTATGCAAATTTTGTTGCAACTACATGAATCAGATTTTTATTCTATATATACGTACATGTGTTTAATTAAGAGTTTATATTACTTTGGGCTCTCAAGTTGATACTCGGCTTGTGCTATTTCTTTGGATCTAATGGAAGTGTGGTTTGACTTTTACAACTTGAGGTAAGTAATTTTGTTTTATTAAAGGATAAACTTTTTTATTTAGAGGTGTCATCAATGATACTAGTAATATGTTTCTTAAATATTTTGTAGGTTGCTAGTCATGCCTTTCTTACTTATCTATTTAACACTTGATAGAAATTTTATTGTTCATATAATATAGTTATTTAATATTTTATAATGTTAATTGCTCCATAAAGTATGTAATTATGAAATGCTTCATATAGAAGCAAGTTGTCTATATGTACATTACTTTTTCTTAATAAAAAAATATTGCTCGAGCAATTCTTGCTTTATGCTTGGTTGCAATGGTGTGCAGATCAATAAAAATCTTTTGAATATTGGCTAATCATATTGATGGATCCACAGAGTGATGACTTTTTGGGAATAATTTAATTTTTCATGAGTTGGTGCATATCTTCCTGCTTCATACATATAAGTAATATCAATTATAGATAAAAACAAATATGAAGATGATTTGACAAAGAACTAATGAGCATATTTGGATATTTACAATTATGGCTAACGTTATTGCGCATTGATATGTTGGCATAGAAATATAATGCTTATAGTTTGTTATATAGTTAATCATGAGCACCAATCATTATATCATAAAATTTTTAAACAAATTGACACTTTTTTATTCATGACATGTAATACTATCCTAATATGATAATAGGATGATAATCATTATATTGTTGTTATATTATAAATCTAATCTCTTTTATTATTCTTATTGCATGCCTTATCTTGTCATTTATGTTTTGATGAATATGAGTTATTTCTTGAGTTTGAATGCCAAACTCATTTGTGATAAATTTTAATTTTAAAATATTCTATCAGGTTGCTCAATAGATCATCCCTAAAAGAGCAAACCTTTCAGTGTTAGTATTTTATGCAATACTTGAGTTTATATTGTAGCTTTTACTTAGAACTTCTGTTAAGTTTGGAAAGTTTTTTATTTATTTATAGTGGTTTATTTTAGTTTTTTCTATTAATTATTACTATATTTTCTTGTTGAACTATTATTAAAGGCTTAATTGACACAATCAACTATGAATAGTTTATTTATTCACATGCTTATATATTTCTACTTATAATTATGTACATTTTTTTCTTGAGCATGTAACAAATTCAATTGATCTAAACTTTTGAGGTTTATCTCAAGAGTTGATATTAATCTTTTCATTACATTACTTATTGTCAAGTTATTGCACCATTACAATTTTTTCAATTTTTTTCTCTCAATATGAATTTAATTTCACTAAAAAGTGAATTAAGTTATTATTTTTTGAGAAAATTAAAAAAAAAAACTAGAAAGTTTGAAATTAATGTACGTAGTTATCTATTACATCCAAACAAATGATTAGTTTAATAAATTTTGTCATAATTTTAAAATATGGTTTTTAATTTTTGAATTACTCAATGAACCCTAAGAGAGAATGATTAGCCAATGTATCCTTACTTCCGTATATGACCTTTCCAAACTCCCAAAACTCCATTTGTTGTTGTTATGATAAGATATTAAGGGACTGTTTGGGATCATTTTTTTTTTATCATTTTTTATTTAACTATTTTTTTAAAAAAAAAATTTATGATGAAAATTTATTTTTTATAAATAAATTTATTAATGTGTGAAAATTATAAAAAAATTATTATTCAATTTAAAAATACATTTATAATATCTATAATAACTTCCAAAAAATTACAATCCTCATAAGTGCTACAATCACATTTTAAAAAGTCTCAATTGTCACAAATGGACCCTGAGAGATTTCCTTGTGCTTTTAACTTCTCTATGCGTAACTTCAGAAAATGGAGAAAGGTTCATAATCATTAGAAGATTAGGGGTTGTTTGGTTAGAGGAAAAGTGAATGCTTTGCTTTTTTTACTTTTTGGTATTTGGTTGGTCGCTAAGTAAAGTAAATTCGTGATGAATTCGTAACTCCCCACGTTAGTTCATTTTCTGTGTAAAATGAATTGGCTCAAAACCAAGAGAAAAAGGAATTCTGCGGACGAGAGAGCAGCCTGCAGAACACATCTTTGTTTCTTCCTCCTCCGCGACTCCATCGTTGTTATTCGAACTCGCACGCAGGAAGATCCATCGTTGCTGATCGACTTCGCACACAGGAAGATCCACTCGGCTCCATCGTTGTTGTTCGACTATGCTGCCTTCCACTCGTGAAATCACACCCTTCCTCTTTCGTTCGCTCTGTTCCACACGCAAAGGTCTGACGATCCACACGATTTTTCTGATTCGCCAGTATCTACTTCAAAGCAGCCGATGGGACTGGCTTGATCGAAGCAACGGCCTGGATGAGATGCTCCTTCATTGCTCCGAGGTATGCCTTACCACTTCTAAGCAACACAATGTATGCCACTCCGTGCGGAAACCTGAAGCCGCAAGATGGCCAGACCATCTTGTGCAAGAACCTAGAGCCGCAAGATGTGTCTTATGTGATTGATTTTTTTTTAGAATGTTAAACCGACTGGTGATTAGGGGACTTCAATATAGCAAGTACATTCAGTTTAGGAATAGGCACACTAGGTGCTCAATTGAATGGCTCATCCAAACGGGCCTCTGATTTTACTTTACTCTGCATACACCCAACCAAACAGAAAAAATAATTCCTTTGCATTCGCTTTATAGACAACCAAACAGCCTCAAATCTTTACTTTACACTACATTCAATTTAGATCCAACCAGACTGCCCTAAATAAAAAGGACAGCAAGATAGAGAATCATGAAGCATCTCAGCAACTGAAAAACTTCAAAATAAAGTGCCTCAAACAAGGTTTTCAGCCAGTGTAGAACAATAGCTAGGTGGTTTGTTTTAGAGATTGTTTGATTCATTAATATCTGTTACATAATATTGTCTCATTAATATATATCAACTGTAACTTAATGAAGATTTTAAATAAAAATCTCATAAATGCATTCAAATTGATGCATCTACATGTTGATCAAATTTCTAGACATCTGCATGTAAAGCTATTGGCACATATCCAATGATTATAATAAATGTAAATAATTAAAAAAAAAATCATCTCCACTGATATTCCAATGTAACATTATATTTTATTCAAGCAAGATGGTTTCTCCAATCAACTATTTCCTAAAAGTCTCATAGGTAGCTGCAATCACATAACAATATTATCACCATAAGATTGTTTGGTTTACTGCAAAAAGAATTTATCCAAAGTTAAACTCTGCTAAATAGATATTTTCAGATTGAAAGCATTTAGTTTACAGTAAATTTGAACAGAAAGTGAAGTTTACTTCACTACCTTCAAATCAAATACACAAACAAAACATTGCATGCAAATACTTTAGTTTCTAACATAAATAAGGCCAAATTGTTTCTAAGACCCTACTAGTTTTAAAGGTTTCAGAAACTAAACGCATTAATATAGAAAGTCTCTAGCATATTGCTATATACACCCACATTTTTTGAACATTATAAGAATCTCAATCTCTGCTCCATTTGGTGGCTCAGATGCGCTTCTGGGGGGAAAGCAACTCTCCTTCTAGCCATATTCTCCTTCTTTATAGTAATGAGCTTATCGTATGCACACCAAGGAAAGCTAACAAAATGATTCCTCTTTAAACCTTCATTGTATGTTCCCCAGTAATCCTGGTGATATGTCACATGATAACAAGCTGATGCCTTCGCATATGAAGCTGCACTCTTGCCCCCATCATTGTCTTCATCAAACCATGCCCTTACTTCTTTCCTCAAGGACTTCACAGCCAGTCTGACTGCTTCACCGTCCCTGTACTTGTTGAACTTCCTTGACACCTTCATCAAGCTCCCAGTAAGGATTTCCGCTTCATTCATCATGCCGTAGTGTTCCATCAGATTTCCCAGCTTGAAATCATAGTTTTCCTTGAAAAACATGGCATCATCAATATAATCCATGAATCCATCAACCTCCATGTCTGGGTCATAGGATTTCCTTGCTACCTCCTTTGTGAAGGATTTTATATGGTACCCTGGGGGCAAATGGTCCTTCACCGCCCTGAAGAGCTTCCCAATCACTCCCTTTGAAATGTAGGTTTCTTTGTCAGGCTTTTCCATGAAGTCAGGGTACTCCTTGACATAAAGATGAGGAGGAATTTCAGCTGGAACGCCAGTCTTGGGGAAGTCCACAGCAATTGAGAAGAGTTTTGCGAGCTCGATGCAGGGTGGACTATGTGCCTTCATAAGTTCTTTGTCAGCAAAGACCGTGTGAGCATTTGAAATGACACCTAAACTGTCGTTGATGATGTAATTTGTGAAGTATTCCTGGACTTCCTGCATTGCACATGCATAGATCATCGATTACTTTGGAACTACATAATGGAAGTCCACTTCATTGTTAGTTATATTCCCGAAGTATACTTTGTGGCTAGAAGATAAAATTTACTGTTTTAAAAGCAGGAATCAGAACTATGAAAAGGATGAAAATGTTGGTAATCAATCATCAGAACTGTTGGTTTGAGTGTTCTATAAATGGAGTTTAAGAAGGGATGAATTTGCTTGAGCTCATTGAATGACAAGAATGTCCACTAACAGAAACTGCTAAGACAATTGCTTCAGTATATTAGATCCAGACATTGCTTAAGAGCTCGCCTCTATGCAAATAACTTGTAATGTGCACAGTAGATAGCTCGCTTACAAAAGCAGGGGACTTCTGGTAGACAGAGCAAATTACCTAATGGTACGATTAGGGCCACTTGTAACAAGCAAAGTAGCCCACCTACGGGCAGAGACAGAAAACTTGTAATAAATACAGTCTGCATATGAGCAACATCAACCAAATTGTAAAGAATACATATTGTCTACGAGCATGAACAGAGAATTCTTAATGTATACAGCGATCTGTTTGCGGGCAAAGATGAAAGACTCATATCAAACATATTATCCTGCCTACAAGCAATATCAATCAACTTGCAAAGAACACTATAATTCACCTGTTAGCAGGAGAAGGGAATTTATAGTACCCACAATAATTAGTCTACAAGCGTGGACAAGGAGCTCGTATAAATAAAGCAAATCTTTCTATGGATAATAGCAGGGAACTTTTAATGCATCCTACAATTCGCCTGTGAGCAGAAATAGAGAATTCTTAGTACACACAACTAGCCTATAGGCGACAATAGGAGATTCGTAGCAAACAATGCAGCTCATTTTTAAGCAAGAGCATGATCTCCTAGTGTCTATTGAACAAAAATCTCCTACGAGCTATGTAGTGATATCATAACTTGAAGGATGCAAAATAAACTAAGCAATATTTCTCCTATACACAAAAATTGAAACCTAACACGCCTTTAAATCACACCACCGGATCCGCAACACTCGTACAAGCGAACAGAAGACGTTTCTCGAAATTCAAATGAAATTTTGCGCAACTTCAGCGACAATCACTTGCGCAAATAATCATATTTAAATATTTAAAATACCCCCTCATGTATTAAAATATAATTTTCTAAACTTAAACATGACTCGTCGAAAAGCGTGCATGTTAATTTTAAAAGAAGATTTTATACCCCCACATCTGCTCCGACAAACATGCTAAATTTACAAACACATATATCTGAGAATGTTACGATGGGGTTAAATGCTCACTAATATAAAATTATATTTTTAAACTAAACACCTGCATGTGCTCTAACTGTCGTACCAAACTCCTAATTTTAAAGTCTGAGAATGCTGTGCAAGTCAAACATTTAAGTCTAATCCTCCTTCTTGAAAGAACAGGAGTCGACACGACTTGAATTAACAAGTGAATGCTTAATCATAAATCCACTGGGATATTTAATATTAAAATCCACATTAGGCCTTCAAAGGCTTTTTAAATGAAACTCATCATAAAGATATAAGCTCTCGATTTCAGTATTCGCATAATAATCACTAATCGAACCCGTTCCTCTGTTAGCGAGCTAAAATAGTCGACAAGGTTCATATAATTTAAAATATTAAATATTTTATCTCCAATAATGACCGTGTTGAAAAGCTAATCTCAACCGGAGGGAACTCTACACTTTCGAATGCCTCCAAACTTTAACAAAATACAAATATTTTAAAATGACTTTAAAGTCGCCCCGATGATGGCTGTGTTAAAGTTAATCTCAACCGGAGGAGACTCTACCTTTATAATGCTTCTGAATTCCTACAAAATACATATATGTTCAAATGACAAACATGTCACACTGATGATGGCTGTGTTGAAAGTTAATATCAACCGGATGGGTTAATTTTTGAATTCTACTAAAACTCCAAAGCTCTACATCTATTAATAATATTAATATTTAAAATTGAAATTTAATCTTCTAATAACTTAAAGCAAAATTCATCTACCTTCCGCAACTTTTTGGCGAGAGTAATGAACTCAAAAATAACTTTAGCTCACAAAAAGCAAGTGTCCAGTGGGGAATACCACTCAGATTCATTCTCAAATATTATTCTACCAGTAAGAACGTGACATTTATCTTCTAACCGGTGGCTTGGCCAGATTGCTCCATAAAACCCATAGCTTGATCAAATGGCACTACGTGGTATAGTTATGATTGGTCAGACGGCTCCACAAATAACTTGTGGCTTAGCCAGACGGCTCCATGTGGTAAACGATTATGGCCGCGACCCTCTGACCTAGTGGCTTGGTCGAATGACTCCACTGTATTACAAACATGCCTAAAGGCCTGTATATTCCCCAATAGTTACTTACCATTGAGTAATAAGCTATAGTGTATAATCGATAGGGCATAAAACCCTTTGTTAGCTAAGGTTGACTTGAATTTGTTCCTTAGGCAAATATTTATCCCAAGTCTACAAGGTCCCCATGTACGAAGCAACCCATGGCTGCTGACAATAATCCTTTGGTCAAGTTGGGTCGACTACCTCCTCTGACTAAGCAGACTAAGGATTATGATGGCCCGAGACGATGGAACCATGGGATCTTGATTGGGTTCATCATCATCCCCCCCCCCCCCCCCAACCATTCACTTTAAGTGCACGGTGATAAAATTCTAATTTTCAATATCTAATTCTATTGCTACTATATGTTGGGTACTTAGTGTCTATCCAATGACTAGCCTTAATCGAAAGTTCTCTCTCATTATTGGGAGGGGTAATTAATTATAGGGGCTTGCGCCTATAGAAAATCAGAACTCAGATCTTAATGTCCTTGCAAAGAGGGCGAAATATCTAGGTAGTATCTTATCTCTATCTAATCTGCTTTCAAAAATTTCCTCTGAAACTTAATCCGTTAAAACTCTCCCCGAATATCCACGAAGAGGACGGGGCCCTAAAGCTCCAATTTTCGAAGCCCACACTTCTGAAAATGATGAAGATAATGGTGATGATATTTGAAAATGATTGAATCTCACTTCCAGAAATGAGTTCAAGCTTTTGTTTGGTTGAAACTGAATGAATATGAGTTCTCATTCTTGAAACCAGCCTTAAAAAAAATGATGAGTTTGTTTCAATTTGGAGAGCTAGAAAGTCGATATTATTTTTTAAACTTTATCGATAATAAAATAATATTAAATTAATAGAATGATAGGTTGCCATATAACTTTTATTTATAATAACAATTAAATATTGAAAAACTAATGTGAAGGTGGGCAAAAAGAAAACTCATTTAAGCCCAAAAAACACAAGATTTGCATTCATAATAAGTGAGTTCCCATAAAATAAATAGATATCAGTGTAACTCACTTCTAAATTTGAGATCTAAAAATTTATTGTTAAACAAATAAACCAAGTACAAAACCTACGGATGAATCTCCCTTACTTTTCTTCCCTATATGAATGAAATATTTAACAATGATTAATGTTTTGAGAAAAGACCAAAATGGCCTCTTAACTCTTTATTGAGGGACCAAAATAGTCCCCACCTATTTTGAAGGACCTCCTACAAATGGGACTATTTTGATCATGCCGTCAATTTTAAACGAAAAAGTGAGATTGGCAGGAGGGAATTATCGGAACAAGCAAATAAGAAGCACGCGAATAGAAGAAAGATGGCTACCTTTTCAACGAGTAAGCTCCTGTCATCATCATTACTTCCGATCGCAATCGATTTGGTCGAAGAGCGCGCGAACGGAATAAAGATGGCTACCTTCGCAACAAGCAAGCTTCTGTCATCGTCGGATTTGGCCGAAGAAGCGCACAAATGGAAGAAAGATGGCCACCTTTGCAACGAGCAAGCTCCTGTCATCGTCGTTACTTTCGATCGAGCAGACGAATGGCGAAGTATGATTTCGGATCCGACATGAAGGAACATCATCGAAGGATGCAAAGAAGTTATTTAGCTAGTCATTCAAAACTCTACCCGTCACTCGAAGGAGGCGAAGTCGAAGAGCAACGAATAGTAGAGTAAAGAAAAGTTAAAAAATTAATTAAAAATATTATATAATTAATAAATAATTAATTACTTAAATTAATTTGAATTTAAATTATAGCATTTTTATTAATTATTTGGTAGTAATAATTAAAATTAATAATTATAAATATAATAATAACCCCTATGAGTTGCCGAGAGTTGAGAGAAGAAAAGTTTAACTTTCATTATTAAAAAAATTATGTATAATTACTAAAATTAACATTATGTATAATTTTTTTAAAGAAAAGTTTAATAAAACTTTTTACAAAAATTATAATGTCTAAAAAATTACATTTATTAAATATTTTAATTAAAAAAGACTAAATTACCCTCATACTTAATACCATCAACTCTTCCATTAGAAGGCAGGACTAAAAAAGTTCCATTTGGAGGAGTTGAGGGATTTGGTCCCTCAAAATAGTTGGAGACTATTTTGTTCCCTCACAAAGAATTGAGGGGCTATTTTGTCCCTTTTCTCTTAATGTTTTATATCTTTATTTCATTTATCAAGCCTAATCAAATTATCTACCGCAGTGGTACAACATTCAAATATGCTAGTTCCAGTTTAGATTTCCAAACTATCTCAATCTATTTTCTTAATTCATAGATATCCAGAGAACTTATTATCATCTTAAAAATTTACTATAAACACATACATTAGTGAAAACATGTTACATGACGATACCAAAATTAACGACAATGGTATCCATAGGAATGTCTTTGTCCATCATCTGATGCACTAATCTACTGTTACAGCAAAGAGCTGAAGTCCCAACTTACGAATAATAAGCCGCATAACTTAACCATGACATTCTTAAAAGTGCTTTCTTTTAGCCTCTATTAGGTGCGAATAAGAAATCTCATGGATGTGAAGATAATACTTAGAAAAGAGGCAAGAATTTAACACGATAGGAATAAGCAGGTTTCTGAATGATGTCTACCAAAAACATTACCTCAATTTTGACTTCATGATCAAGAGTTTCAGATGGGGCAGCTGTATATTCCATTGGTGAAGCTTGACTAGGCGGAATCAGCACCGGGTCCCAACAGACAAAGTATATATCTCCATCCAAGTCACTTCCTGAACACTCATTTGGGTGTGGCCTACAAATAACAAGCATTTTCCCCAAATATGCAAGCCAAAATAGAATAAGGCATATTAGAGAATGCATTGAGACGCAACAAAATAAATAAATAAATGCAGTTACAAAATAAAATCACTAAGCAATAAATCTCGGTCGAAACTGTTTATCAAAATTCCCATTTTCTCCAGTACGTCATCCTAACTTGAATAACATAAAGCTCAAGCATAGAAAGAGGACAACCAGCATGTGCTTTAATCTTTACGAAGGATTGAAATGTTGGTGCTTTGACTGTTAAAGGGAAAATATATGTATCCAAAAGGGTCAAATGGAGAGCGTTGTTAAAAAAATTTCATCAAGTTGCATCTTTATTTATTTTTTTAGTCTTCTGATACGATTTGGAAGTGAAAACAGCACAATAAATAAGAAGTGCATGAACACAAAGATAGAGGCTGATTTTTTTATTAATACTTCAACAATAATGAAAGATACAAGTGCTCTACTATTCAAGAGGTCAATAGGCTCTCCCAATCAACCTAGCGCCGCTTGGAAGCCCTCAAGAAAAAAACTACAACAAACAAACAAAATACACATGACCCTCATAACAAAATAACTAGCCTTAAATAAGCTCTTCTATTTCCCTCCCAAACAGCTTTACTGCCTTAATTAGTTCCCTCTCTTATTTTGAATTCAAATTGAAATTAAAACAACGATTAATTCCCTTATTTCCTTAATTAATTTCCCTCTCCTATTTCAATTCAAAATTAAAATTCTTTCCTTCAATTCTAATTAAAACTTCCCTAAATAACTTCCCCTTAATTCCTCCTTTCATAATGATCTATAGTTTTGTTGGGCCCACAAGGAGGGGCCGAAATTCCCCATGGCTCTGCTGTGAGTTTCGCCCAACCTAAGGGCTAATTCGGCCCTCGCTAGGTTGGACCAGCTCTCTGCTCCCCTTCTCCTACCATATCAATACTCCCCATCCCAAAAGACGCACCTTGTCCTCAAGATGGAAAGAAGCTGGTCATGGCTTTCTTCAACTACTCAGTCAATGGTCATGCTATCATCCACTGGAACCAAGCTAGGGCTTTCCCCTCCAGACATAGCCCTACAGTCGTAAGCTTGTCCTCCCCATTCAACCCATTCACCATGAAATACATCCACCCAGTACACTCACCCATAGGCATCCTCCCCTTTAAATATTGACATCCTTAACTTCCTCACCTTAGGATCATCACCGCCCCAATAGCTTCTTCCTACTCCAGTATAGCGGTTGTCGTGATTCCTCCATGTTTCCCCTGTGTATCGAGGGTGGGACCCCAACCTTTCTTCATCCGTTTTTGCATGACCCAATCCCATGGTTCAGCTCAACCCCCTCCATCTCCAGTCACCCACTCCCCTTACCCGAAATGCCTTCCATAATGGTCGGCCATCCCACCTCCTCCATCACACAATTACCTCCTTGTCCCTCCTTCTAGAAACCCTGACCCACCCTTTATTAAAGCCCTAGGAGGAGGCTCTTAATGGAAGAAACTCTCCTCGTTGAACCACTTTCGTCCAATCACCTTTCCCTTAGATTCAATCAAGGGAATCCCGATCAAATCTTAGTTAGGGTTGGTAATTGGAACCGTCGGTGGGGTTTTAAAATGCATTTCCATGAGCTTTCTCATCATCTCCTCCAGAATTTTCTTTTCTTTGATTCAGCCCTAGGAATCGCTGGTGAATCTTTTGACTGCATCTCGATCATTTTCTTCATCACATCTTCCAAGTTTTCAAAGTTGTTCTCTATGATGAGAGCCTTCCTTCCATGAATGAAAGCCTTCCTTCGATAGTTGAGAACTTCTCCACCAACCAGGATTTGATTTGCTCCATTTTGCCTTCCAACACATCTACCTTCTTTGCCGCCATAGGTCCCAAAAAAGTGCTCTAATACCAATTTGATATAATTTGGAAGTGAAAACAGCACAATAAACAAGAAGCAGTGCAGGAACACAAAGCTAAAGGCTGATTTTTTATTAATACTTCAATAATAATAAAAGATACAAGTGCTCTACTATTCGAGAGGTAAATCAGCTCTCCCAATCAACCTGGACGCCCTCCTAACAAAATAACTAGCATTAAATAAGCTCTTCCTATTGCCCTCCTAAACAACTTTAATGCCTTAACTAATTCTCTCTCTTATTTTGAATTCAAATTAGAATTAAAACAGTAATTAATTCCTTTATTGCCTTAATTAATTTTCCCCTCCTATTTCAATTCAAAATTAGAATTCTTTCCTTCAATTCTAATTAAAACTTCCCTGAATAACTTCCCCTTAATTCCTCCTTTCATAATGATCCATAGCTTTGCTAGGCCCCACAGGGGGGGGGGGGGGGGGCCGAAATCCCCCTTGGTTCTGCTGAGAGTTCCGCCTTGCCCAAGGGCTGATTCGGCTCTAACTGGCTGGCTGGGTTGGATCAGCCTCTCTGCTCCCCTTCGCCGGCCATATTATCTTCATGAAGTGAAGATCTAAAAAATATATGTCATAGTGGTGCAAAACTTTAAGTTAGATGTAATACTGAAATTTTCAGCTTATATAATAAAACTTATCCCCGAAAATTATATAACCCTTTTTTGCATATCCTAATATACATCAAACTTTTTTTTAAATACTATAATTCATTTCTATCAATTTGATGTTATATATATATATATATATATATATATATATATGACCTATAATTTATTATATAAAAATTTAGCATTTGATCAAATTCCCTATTTTTTTCCATCAAATCTATTGCAGCATGGAACTATTGTACTTTATCAAGTGGTGAATTCTTTAGATTTACCAATTCCAAGGTGGTGGGCTGAGGCAACTTACTAGGCGGTAGAATTCAAATAAATATATATATATATATATATATATTAAACCACCTAATCCTCATACCAACCCACTGGAAACAAGCTGTGAGCAGCAGCAAGCAGCAGGTTGAACTGGCTCGGTAGTGTAGTATAGCCGCATGAAGTGCTGGGAGGTGGCGGGCTGCTGAAGAAAAATCATAGAAGAGAAAGGAGAAGAAAGGAAAAGGAAAAGGAGAAAGGAAAAGAAAAAAAGAAAGGTACGAAATTTCTAAAATTTTCCAAAGAATTGATGCTTTTTTAGTTTTATAGGATTTAAAGGATTATATGAGAGAAAATTAGATGAATAAATACCTCTCTTTGGATACCTCAAGTAGGGGATCTCCCTCTTTTTAACTCCAAAAGTTAAAGAAAATTCTCTCTCCCTAGCTCCAAAAGCTAAGAAGAATTCTCTAACATTTAGTCCATAAGCTATATATTGGACACCTCCATCTTAGAACAAAACTCTAAGTAAACCATTTTAACTAACACATTGATCTCTCCTTAAGATATTTAAAATGCATAACCTTTAGATGTCCCTTAGGAGTTTTCTATCTGTTAGAGTTCATCTACGCTATTAGATGAACTTCGCAAAGCCCTAAGTATAACCCTTAGGCATATTAACGTTACACTATTAGATGAACATCCATCTCTTATCCAAACATTAAGAAAACTTTAAAAATCCTTAAAAAATTACTTAAGTTTTCTTTGATACAATAATCAATCATCTACCCCAAAAGGTGATAAGCTTGTATCATTATATCTTAGGACTCTGTAAGTAGCAGGCTTGCCTCAAAGCAAGTAATGGCTGCTTTACGAGTTCTTCATAACCCTCCTAAATATGAAACATCTAAAAATCAAATAAAATCTTTAAGTCACAAACAACTTAAAGAAAAATCACCCCTGTATTAAGATTCAACGTCTTCTTTCCTTAATAAAAGAAAACACCTTTCATAATGTAACATGTCACACAAGCCACACACACTTAGGTGTACAGCCCATAGGCATACTAGGATTAAGATTTTTTCTTTTTGTATGCATGTATTTGATGTCGTGGTGTGATGAATATTGAATTGTATGCATTATGGACACTTGCCCTTAAGTAATTAGCATAGATATACATGTATATGCATGTTCTTCTAGCAGGTGACCATGTCCAAAAAGGGGCGCAACAAATCATAAATAAAATGCTTACTAATAGGTGCTGCTAAAAACACCAAGGAGGCATGGCCAATAGGGTAGAAGCAGGAGCTTGGCACAATAAGTCCTAAGCAATTTGAATTGTATTTTTAATATATATATATATATATATATGCCCCTAATCCCTTGTTTTGCAGGCTTAAGCCTTTTCTTTTCAAAAATATATTTGATTAGACTTATGATGTATGTTTAAACTTGTGGGGTTTAGTTAAAGGAGAGGTGGATGAAGAGGATAAGCCTACCAAGGTGAAGTCCAAAACCCACCTAGAAGCCAAAGCTTGAAGACTCCCACAAGTAAAGTCTGTCATAAATTTGATTGGATTGTACAATGGCAGGCAACTCAGCCACCAAATTTGATTGTAATAATTTGGACATTGAGACTCTTATTTTGGTTGATTTTATATACAAAAGCATATGTTGACTGTTTACTTAATTACACAAAAGAAAATGCATGATTTTCTTAAATTTCTTCTTTACTTTTGCTTGGGGTGGTCTGAACTTGTTTGATGCGGTAGGCTCTTAGGATAAAATCAAGATTTATACTCATTAAAATGTAAAGAACATAAAATCAATCTTAGGCTTCATGTTTTTCTAAATAAAAGAAAAAATTTATATGGCTCATTTGAAGGAGCCAAGTTTTTTAAAATTGAACATAATCATGCATAGCTCAGTGTGTCACATGTAGAAAAGCCCTCAGTTAAAGACTAAATAATTAAATCTATATTTTTGTGAGTCAACATTCTGCATACCCATATGATCAGATGTTTTGGCCTCAAAGCCAAGCTATAAGCCTTATCCTCTAAATAAAAAAAATATTATTTCCTACTTTTCATATACATTGAGACCAAATTCTATGATTTTAAAATCATTTATGTGGGTTAACTGGTAGCTCTTTCCAGACATAGAAATAAATCCAGATATTGGGCTAGCTATGCTTCATGTAAGATGTAGTTTACAAGTCTCTTGTACTTCATTAGACTTAGGTTCGAGACACTACCCCTCAATAATCCTCACCCTAGTTTTAGGGTCCGATATTATTGTTGACTTCAGTCACTTCATAAGCCCTCACCTTTCGGGCATTTTCTCCAATATGTGTTGTTGGAATATAAGCCCTAACATTATAAATTAAAATGATCTATTTAAACAAAATTTGATTCTAAAATGTAAAGCTCAACATAAGATAGCTTGAGTACCTCTTAGTTTCCTCTCAGAATCAAGTACTCCAACACTTCACTCATTTGGCTCTCATTCTGAAAAATCTAATTTAAAGTTGATCCCTTTATCCTTGAAATTCCTAAAGAACAAAATTTTTAAACAAAAATTTTATAAATTTCAAAATGAAGATCTTTAGCCAATATTTTAGTTATCTTCAAAAAAAAAAAACCACTAATTTAATCAAAAGTTTTCTCAAATAACAAACATTTAAGATATAATTAATCATAAGGGCTTGTCCTATGGGGCATCCGTACCCCAGAATAAAATAAACCCCATTCAACCAAATATTAAATGGGAAAAAATCTCTGTTTAAAATTCAAATTATAAATTTTGTTATTGAGTCCATAGAGGAATGGTATTTTTTTACCTTCGAGATAATTTATCATTTTATATGTCGTGCTCGATCATAAAATATGCAATCCATTATGGATGACAAAATTTCTCTAACATAAAGGAATTTATTCTAGAAGTTATGTTAGAAACTCTGTATTTAAATTAATAATTTTATTTATGTGCGCTTCCATTTCAATACTTATATGATGATTTTATTAGATGTTAAGTATCATGAAGATTTTTAGATGATTGAGTCAGAATCTTTCTCTTATATGATATTAATAAATTAAATCAGTACTGGTGTAGTGATAGTTATGTCTATCTAGATCATCCATTTCTATTACGCCTCATGATTGCCTGGAAAGGGGCGAAAATAGGGCATGATAGAAAATGGTATCAGAGCAAGGTTTTGAATTATGAATTATAATGGAAGCATAATTAGATTTAAAAATGAAATTAAGAATGAGATTAATTCTGAATATGATTATTAAAGAGCTATAGGATATTTTAATTTGTAGTTACTCGGTAGAATTTAGAAGCGACTTTACATAACAATGATCACTCTATAATAAATTTCAATGGATCACAGTATCCGCTTGCCAATGCCTCCGCCTCTGGTCTCCACCTAATTTGTGACTTTACCTTTCATGAAGTCACTACAACTTTTGCACATAGATTGTCGCCTCTTCCACATCCTTCACACCCATTATTGTTGGTGCAACATGCAATTATCGAACCTGGACAAACCAATCCAAGTGTTATGTTCCACAAACCAGTCGAAGCTAACCCTTTCCTCCCCATAGTGTGAATTGGGTGAGCAACAAATCATCTTTAGCCCTCACATGCTAGATTGATGCACGAAAGCCCCCAAATCCCACAAATTTTGCAATTTCTATCTCTAATCATTTGATTCTCCCATCCTCAACACCACTCACTCGCCATTTAAGGCAAAATAATGCTAGGGCATCGTTCTTATTCTTCTACCTCTCGTAGTAGTCGCCGAACTTCCTCCTCCCACTTTGCCTCTTTCCCCTCTCCTAGCCACCATCTGAGAGTTCCCAGCCTTCTCATCCTTCGACCAAGCACCAACATCAAAGAAGCCCTTTTTTGTAAGTCATAAATTTCTTCTCCCCTCTACTTCCTCCCTCTTCATACTCGGCCCCAGAAATCACTAAATAGCAAAGTTCATTCCTCGCCTTTTTCCCTGTCAACTGATGTTATTAATGATAGTAATTAGTTTCTATGTTTTGGTGGATTAAACTGAGTTAGATTTTTCTTATCAATTAAAATTATTAAACTTATATAGTATATATTTTCTTCGTGCACGTAGATTCAAATTAATTGGATTATAACCTAAATCGTTCAGGCTTAGTAAATAACATTAAATGGATGTCATTA